>CM059807.1:40015032-41228782 GCA_030435695.1 Brachymystax lenok tsinlingensis | reverse complement strand
GTACAGCTCACACAGGCATATGGACTCGACAGGATGATATCACGGCCCATCAACCCCACGATGGGGCCGCCATTATTAAAGCTTAAAGCAGAGGTGTGAGAAGGAGTAGGTCAATTCCCATGATTTTCCCAAACGTGGCATCTGTGCTCAGAAAACTGGATAGAAATGTCTCATTGTATCTTAGCAGGGAGCCCTGTATTTGAATAAAACATCACAGTATTGAGACATGCAAACATAATGCTTTTGAGATGTGTCATTATGAGAAAAAAAAGAGAATGTGTGCAAGTTTCAATATGTCAACTGTTTGAGGCAATACAGATCCAGAAAAAGCACAAAGCATGTTCTAGAATAACACCTCAAAGAACTTAGCAGATCAAACCACATGCTCTGGGAAAGACTTTTGAACAGGTGGTCATGTTGAGCCTTAAGCCTGTTGATCGGATAATCACAGTCTTGACTCTAACTACAGGCAGCACTCAGGCCGGCCCAACTGGGAGACACCGCATGAGAATATAAGAGTGAAACACCTAACACACACGCACACACATCCACACACACAATTCAACTCCTTTCACGACTACCGTTTCCACTTGAGGTAGCGAGATGTCAAATCACATAAGTCGTCTGCTGAGCACTGACATGGTGAAATGTGGGTTCTGTCCAGTAAGAAGTGTGGACACCGCCGTTGCCTTGGGGCCTAACTCACTGCGGAGATACGTTCACAAACTAAAGTCTCTGTACTGGCTGTATCGGCGTGAGATCAGCCAGCCCCTGACAGGATGTGCTAAATTCCAAACATGGAAAAACAGAACTTCCTGCTTGCTCTGATATTGACGAGTGTGAAATGCTTTTAACTGTTCCACGTCGCCTTGCCCTCCTAGAGCAAAGGTCGAATGACAGTTGCAGTTGTGGTGTGTACTGAATCGACTTTAGGAAAAAAAATTATGAAGATATATTGTTGACAGCTTCCCCTGCTGGTAAGACTGGTCCAAAGTGAGCTAATAAAAGTGTGCATTTTTAAACCAGAATGGTAGTCTTTATCATTACAGTAACAGTGAATCCATCCCTCTTGCAAAGATTACGTCATCATCCCCTTCTTTTGAGGAAGACGAATTATTAAATATTTTATGAATCAAATGTTTGTTTTGTGTGTGTGTTAAAAATAGTTAAAATGTCTATCACATTACACATTTTGACAGGATGCAATTTGAAAGTTCAAACACAGTAAATTAAATTATCGATAGGAGTGGAAAGAAAGGTGCTTGTGCATTGATAAGCACACCAAAGCACATAAAAGACGGCATTAACGATACGTAATAAAAGAAAGACGGCACATCTAACACGCCATAGCCTGCTGAAATTTCAAGATAACTTTTCTTTCATGTTGATTTTGGCTAAAATGAAAATGTAGCACTGACTTGCCCATGGATTGATGGTTCAGTATTGTCTCAATGAATAGTTCAACAAGCCATGTGTGACATGCATGCACAGTTAAAAGCCTGACTGACTTAGCGGCAGCTGCATGATCAATATCCACCTTCGTAGTATGGATGAAGCCTGAGCTGGAATTTGAAGCTAACTGAAGCTGACTAGTTATATAAAATCCTGAGTAGATCAAGCTTCCATCGTAGTATACCCCACTGGCGCTGCCAATTAGGGTGATTGTCAGTCAGTACCCCAGCTGGCAAGCCTTGAGGCTGCTGGGTTTGTTTGCTTTCGTTCGTTTTTTAGGTTTTAGTTTTGAAATGTCTTTGGTGTTTTTCCTTTGAGTACATATTTATGTTTCTTCACCATTTGAACAAATAATAATCCACTTGGACTGGCCGTCCAAGAGGTCAAGTGGTAGCGGGACCAGAATTCGTAAATTGCTGTCTCCTGGGTGGTCATCCAACACGGTCCTCAAACACAGTTCTCACATAAATGCACACATTCATTCAGGTAACAGACCGTGTAACTAGGCCTATGACCACTAGACAAAGTGATTGCATCAATATTTGTAGGTTAGTTAATCGGTTTCGTAACATCACTTCCTTCTACTCTCCCTCCTTTCTTCCCCTGCGTGAAGCACACTTGCGTAAATAACCCTGTTTCCAAATTTTTCCAGAATAACTATTTTGTTTGCACATGTGAAAAAAAAATATCAAAACATGGTGGTGTAAAACTGTTGAGTGCCTGTTAGGAGAGGCTACTGTAAGAGAGAAAACTGCTCTCCGAATTTGACACAGCACATATAGTTGAAAAGAATTCACAGCTTTTCATTTAGTGAGAGACTTTTTTCCCATACATACTTTAAACCAGCAGGCCCAAGCTAACTGCTTAAGAAGAAGACAAGCATGAATTCACCTGCGTGCCAAAAATAAAGAGATTATATATAATATATTACAAAGAGATTATAAAAACACATATATGGAGGACAATCAATTTCCCCCCAAAAAGCTTAGTCAAATCCAGTTCATAGAAAATGTTACATTTTGTCAAATTTAAAGATCCTTGAGGAATACAAATTCCATACTACGTACAGTTGAAGTCGGAAGTTTACATACACTTAGGTTGGAGTCATTAAAACTCGTTTTTCAACCACTCCACAACATTCTTGTTAGCAAACTATAGTCTTGGCAGGTTAGGACATCTACTTTGTGCATGCCACAAGTAATTTTTCCAACAATTGTTTACAGAAAGATTATTTCACTTATACTTCACTGTATTACAATTCCAGTGTGTAAGAAGTTTACAAACACTAAGTTGACTGTGCCTTTAAACACCTTGGGAAATTCCAGAAATTATGTCATGGATTAAGACGCTTCTGATAGGCTAATTGACATCATATGAGTCAATTGGAGGTGTATCTGTGGATGTATTTCAAGGCCTACCTTCAAACTCAGTGCCTCTTTGCTTGACATCACGGGAAAATCAAAAGAAATCAGCCAAGACCTCAGAAAGAAAATTGTAGACCTACACAAGTCTGGATCATCCTTGGGAGCAATTTCCAAATTCTTGGAGGTACCACGTTCATCTTTACAAACAATGGTACGCAAGTATAAACACCACGGGACCACGCAGCCGTCATACCGCACAGAAAGGAGACGTGTTCTGTCTCCTAGAGATTAATGTACTTTAGTGCAAAAATCATGCTGGAGGAAACAGGTACAAAAGTATCTATATCCACAGTAAAACGAGTCCTATATTGACATAACCTGAAAGGCCGCTCAGCAAGGAAGAAGCCACTGCTCCAAAACCGCCACAAAAAAGCCAGACATGCGGTTTGCAACTGCAAATGGGGACAAAGATTGTAATTCTTGGAGAAATGTCCTCTGGTCTGATGAAAAGAAAATATAACTGTTTGGCCATGATGTTCATCGTTATCTTTGGAGGAAAAAGGGGGAGGCTTGCAAGCCGAAGAACACCATCCCAACCGTGAAACACGGGGGTGGCAGCATCATGATGTGGGGGTGCTTTGCTGCAGGAGGGACTGGTGCACTTCACAAAATAGATGGCATCATGAGGTAGGAAAATTATGTGGATATATTGAAGCAACATCTCAAGACATCCATCAGGAAATTAAAGCTTGGTCACAAATGAGTCTTCCAAATGGACAATGATCTCAAGCATACTTCCAAAGTTGTGGCAAAATGGCTTAAGTACAACAAAGTCAAGGTATTGGAGTGGCCATCACAAAGCCCTGACCTCAATCCTATAGAAAATTTGTGGGCAGAACTGAAAAAGCGTGTGCGAGCAAGGAGGCCTACAAACCTGATTCAGTTACACCAGCTCTGCCAGGAGAAATGGGCCAAAATTCACCCAACTTATTGTGGGAAGCTTGTGGAAGGCTACCCGAAACGTTTGACCCAAGTTAAACAATTTAAAGGCAACACTGCCAAATACTAATTGAGTGTATGTAAACGTCTGACCCACTGGGAATGTGATGAAAGAAATAAAAGCTGAAATAAAGCATTCACTCTGACATTTCAAATTCTTAAAATAAGTTGTGATCTTAACTGACCTAAGACAGGGAATTTTTACTAGGATTAAATGTCAGGAATTGTGAAAAACTGAGTTTAAATGTATTTGGCTAAGGTGTATATAAACTTCCAACTTCAACTGTATCTATCGATGACGTGGAAATAGGCTCTGATTGTCTGCTTAACTCAAATCAAATGGGGGAAGAAAACCAACCATGCTGACAGATCATTTAAAAGGTATAACTGTGTGGAGAGCTTCCATTGCTTCATTGTGCTGTGTCCGATATCTGTTGGAGAGGAGAGAGGCACTCTGATCCACACGTGACAATCCGTGGGGTGCATCCCAATAATACCTCCTTTCTCATGAAGTGTGCACTTTTTCCCCACATGTTTATCAAAGCAGTCGTTCACTATATCTAATTGGCAGATAACCTTGTGGTCAAGCCATTGGGCCCATAACCAAAAGGTTGCTGGTTCGAGTCCATGAGCTGACTAGGTAAAAAATCTGTCAATGTGCCTTTGAGCGATGTACTTACAGTGAGGGAAAAAAGTATTTGATCCCCTGCTGATTTTGTCCAATTGCCCACTGACAAAGAAATGATCAGTCTATCATTTTAATGGTAGGTTTATTTGAACAGTGAGAGACAGAATAACAAAGAAATCCAGAAAAACGAATGTGAAAAATGTTATAAATAGATTTTCATTTTAATGAGGGAAATAAGTATCTGACCCCTCTGCAAAACATGACTTAGTACTTGGTGGCAAAACCCTTGTTGGCAATCACAGAGGTCAGACGATTCTTGTAGTTGGCCACCAGGTTTGCACACATCTCAGGAGGGATTTTGTCCCACTCCTCTTTGCAGATCTTCTCCAAGTCACTGAGGTTTCGAGGCTGACGTTTGGCAACTCGAACCTTCAGCTCCCTCCACAGATTTTCTATGGGATTAAGGTCTGGAGACTGGCTAGTCCACTCCAGGACCTTAATGTGCTTCTTCTTGAGCCACTCCTTTGTTGCCTTGGCCGTGTGTTTTGGGTCATTGTCATGCTGGAATACCCCAGATTTGTCGGTACATGGCCCCGTCCATTGTCCCTTTGATGCGGTGAAGTTGTCCTTTCCCCTTAGCAGAAAAACACCCCCAAAGCATAATGTTTCCTCCTCCATGTTTGACGGTGGGGATGGTGTTCTTGGGGTCATAGGCAGCATTCCTCCTCCTCCAAACACAGCGAGTTGAGTTGATGCCAAAGAGCTCCATTTTGGTCTCATCTGACCACAACACCTTCACCCAGTTGTCCTCTGAATCATTCAGATGTTCATTGGCAAACTTCAGACGGGCATGTGTATGTGCTTTCTTGAGCAGGGGGACCTTGCAGGCGCTATAGGATTTCAGTCCTTCACGGTGTAGTGTGTAACCAATTGTTTTCTTGGTGACTATGGTCCCAGCTGCCTTGAGATCATTGACAAGTTCCTCCCGTGTAGTTCTGGGCTGATTCCTCACCTTTCTCATGATCATTACAACTCCACGAGGTGAGATCTTGCATGGAACCCCAGGCCGAGGGAGAATGACAGTTCTTTTGTGTTTCTTCCATTTGTGAATAATCGCACCAACTGTGTCACCTTCTCACCAAGCTGCTTGGTGATGGTCTTGTAGCCCATTCCAGCCTTGTGTAGGTCTACAATCTTGTCCCTGACATCATTGGAGAGCTCTTTGGTCTTGGCCATGGTGGAGAGTTTGGAATCTGATTGATTGATTGCTTCTGTGGACAGGTGTCTTTTATACAGGTAACAAGGTGAGATTAGGAGCACTCCCTTTAAGAGTGTGCTCATAATCTCAGCTCGTTACCTGTATAAAAGACACCTGGGAGCCAGAAATCTGTCTGATTGAGAGGGGGTCAAATACTTATTTCCCTCATTATAAAAATGTGTTTTTCTGGATTTTTTTGTTGTCATTCTGTCTCTCACTGTTCAAATAAACCTACCATTAAAATTATAGACTGATCATTTTTTTGTCAGTGGATCAAATACTTTTTTCCCTCACTGTAGCTCTAATTGCTCTGGCAAAGAGTGTCTGCTAAATCAGGGGACCACAAAATATTACACTCTGTTAATTATGCACTGTTTACACCCCTCTTGATGGTGGAGAGAACATTTTGCAGGTTTAAAGCTTATTTACTGCAATTCTACAAATTTTGTCAATGGGTGCAGAGAAGATTTAGCCGTTTTGAAGCGAATTTCCAGCAATTCCTCACATTTGCCATGTCTTGTGTGTGTTCATGTGATATTTGAGTGACTAAAACATTACAATAAAATCTAGCTCAAAAACTAACTGACATGGGCTAGTTGATCTGGGCATTTCTGATGAGTAATAAATAGTTTTCTGGTCTGCAATGACTGACATGTCAAGAGGAAAACTGATGATTCACCACCCAATTTGAAACTGCACCATGTGCATTCTACTATTACAACTTCAAGAGTAAGTTCAGTAAAAAAAAAAAGTATAAACAGTATATCACGCACGCACGCGCGCGCGCACACACACAGGCACGCACGCACCAGTGGAGAGTTACGGAAAGCCCCCCAAAAGTTTACCAAGAAAATGTTTTATGTTTATCTTTCGTCTCTCTGTGTTTCATATTTGTCCTTATGTTCGCAAGAGGCTGAATGTTTCTCACAGGAGAAAGCATCCGAGCGAGCGAAACAGCGCCCCTATTTCTCTGTATGTGTAACCCATCTATCTAAGGCTGTTTGGTCAAAAAGAGTATGCCATTGTTGCCTCCCGTAGCATTGAATACAATGGAAGTCAGTGAGTATTTGGCATCCCTTGACAAAAAATGTAAATAATAACGATAGCCAATCAGTGTTGAGCTATACTGAGTGGAAAAAAAAGTGTCAAGGAAAGACTGTTTGGATTTGGCTTCACCAATCACAATCTGCAAAACGTAATTTACAAAAACCAACTTGAATTGTTGCGTCTCGTTGTGTTGTCGTCCGGTGGCTGGTTAGCTAGCTAGCTAGCTAAAATCTTTCCTTTCCTAAATTAGCCATAGATGGAGAAAATGATTTGGACTTCTGGTTTGACTTAATTCTCCATACTGGCCAATGATTACAACGGTGATTCTGATCCAAGCATAAATTCCTACATTGTGAGGAGGATGTCATAGTCGTTTCTCTACAAGTAGGGTGAGTCAACATGCTTTTTCTACTTGCACACACAAACACACATCAGTTCCATGGACAGCTACATCAGATTTACCTTACTTTGATTGGAATAAATCATTTGGGGTATATTTAGTTCTCACTGTGTTAGACTAAGCATAGGTGAAGCTCAGTTGGTAGAGCATGGCACTTGCAACGCCAAGGTTGGGGTTCCGATTCCCACTGGGGACCAGTACAAACAAGTATGAAAATGTATGCACACACTACTGTAAGTCGCGCTGGGATGAGAGTGTCTGCTAATATGTAAAATGTGATTTGTTGAAGCTGAAATTGTGTTGGAATAGTGGAGACTTTTTTTTTCGACTTGCGGTAACACTCTGTGGTTCTAAATTAATGGTTGTTTAGTAGTCCGGAAATTTTGGAAACATTAACTTGCTTGACCATATTGAAGGCCGTGTAACTATTTGCTACATGTAATATGCTTTGTGGACTTCACCGGACAGATGTTGCTCTCCAGTTTTGTGATGAAACAAAGGTGTGGTTGAATTTATTCTGCCACTGTGTCTTCTTATTGTCTCAGCCTTAGGCCTATATCACAGTGGCAAGGCATATGGACTAACAGGCTATAGAGCAAACAATGCAATTATCACTACACATAGTTTGTAAAATGGCAATTCATTTCCTGGCTTGGCTTCCCCAGTGACTTTACCCATGCACCGCTACTGGCATGCACACAAGGCATCTGTGAGATGATTACCTAATTATGAAAAATGTCTGCTCACAAACACACAAACAATGGGCCGCTCCAAATGAATCATAGTACCTGTATCATCATATGTGTGACTGAAAAGGTGATACATCTACTTTTGTATGTTCAATAAGAATCTCTGATAAAAAAATGTCAAGCAATGAGATGAGCACATGGATAAAGTATTTATTGGAGTGGGAGTTTGGTTTAGACATGAAACAGCCAGATACGCATGCAGAACACAAGCTGGGCAGCACTGATTTGAGGCGCCTTCAATCTCTACATTCCTCCAGATCCCTCAGATTAAGGCAAAGTCTGCTGGAAACTCATGAATCAATAATTCAGATCAAAAAAGATTCAAGCACCCAGCATCAGCTGAGAGAGAAAAGAGACAGTGGGATGTGGCCAACGTGCGCTAGAAGATAAGATGAAATAGAAGAGGTGTAGCATTATCCAGGTTCAAAGGAGGGCTGTTTATTTAAAGATGGAATGGGGACAATTCCAATTCCATTGAAACAGGGAGGCAGATGGATCTAGTGTTCCCACAGTAACTTCATTTGGAGGTTAATTGAATTAGCATGCTAGCTGAGGGGAAAGTGAATAAAATAGAGCAAAGTAAGGGCCATATCGGACTGGAGTAAAATGAGGATCTGCCGATAGTGCTTTAACGAAATTAGCATCAGATGTGTTTTTCAAATTAGTTTAAGTTACCTCTAAGGTATTCATGGGGCCTCATTTTTCAATAGTGTATAAAACATTCTAAAATACTACTTACGGAAAACATTTTGAATGTTCGGACGCATAGAAAAGGTGTGATTTATCAAACAATCCTATGAGAGTCATACGCAGACCGGTAGGAGATAATAATTGATAACTACCAACTGTTCTCAGCCAAGGGTGCACAGCCTTGGCTATTTGCATTTTGAAATACCCCTATTTAACCATATATGGTCAAATTCATTCCTTTAAAGCCCATGGGGAATACACAACACCATACCATAAAATAGAACGGCTCAAAAAAAGCTAAGAATTAAAACTTTACTGAGACTGAAATAGAGGTGCTAGCGTAAAAGAATTGTCCAAAGGTTTTATTTGGCAAGCTCAGTTGTGGCTTGACCAGTAAAAATTGAAACATAGCTACAAAGACAGGACCATTAGGACAATTCAAGTTGTTTAACAATGGCAAATATATACTTCAAATGAGTAGGCAGCACTCACCAATAAGTCATCCCTCTACAACAGCTCCCTCCTGTAGGCGTAAAGGCCAAAATTGCTGTTTTGCACCTTCCCACATGCAACCACATTCAGCAGCGTCTTTTGGGCATCACATAACCTATCACCTGCACATTAAGAGTGGAAGCCTTTTCTGTTCACATAGAGATCAACTTGTTTTGGAATAGTTATTTTATGGAGATGTGTGTGCAAACATATGCAAACGGACGCACACACATTTCATACTTGCCATCTTCATCAAATATCACAGCTGTGGCTCAATGGTTATGTGCTTCTCTCTGATTTGCATTGGGAACCACCTGGAGTCTCTGTAACACTGTTTCTTCAATTAGTTCAGCGAGGCAACTTGGCTGCAGGTGCTGTTCCTATTGATCCCCTATGCGTGTGTAGTAATAAGACAAATAACAACACACACACGCACGCACACACAGTGCCATGCTGAGTCAGTAAAAAGAATGATTGCCCTGCATACTGAATTAAACAGCACTAGATGGGATCCTTCTCAGCTGCTCTGGCATGGTGATATGCCAGCATTTCACTGACCTTATTGGGTTTCAATGTGTCCATAGTCCTGTAGCTTTACCCTCTGGGAAAATATATAGACATACAAGATATAGACATACATATAGACATACAAGATACTAAACCAGTCTCAGGGATAGCTAACTTTGGAGATCTCTTCAATCTCCACTGAGTTGGGTAGATCAGATTATTTTTTTTGCTCCTAAAAATGGAATGATCTCCAATGCACTTTAAAATGGGAGGAATTTGTGCCTCCAGGGCATGTCAGACGTCTGTCAATGGACTTTTTTTAGTGAAGAATGTGTATTTTTTATGATTATGTTTTGCTTTTCATATATTGTTGTGTATAATAACATGTATTTTAATGTGTAAATGGATGTGTAGTTTAATGTGTATTTCATTTTGATGTGTATTGTTGTGCTAAACAGGGCTCATCTGGAAAAGAGAACTAAAGGTTAAATAAAAAAAACGAAATGCAGGGCAGCACGGCAAATAAAGAATGCATTTAAACTGATTTAGAATTTTGAACACTCATGGTTCTTGAGTCTGCGGGGACAAAACGCCATCATTAATTCTTTGGACTAGATCAATAGGGAAGGCTGGTGATAGCAATAGTAAGGCTGAAGGGGACAAAGTATAGTCAAAGTCAAAATAGTCAAAGTCACCATTATTAGTCAGTTGTACAACCGAATGCCTTCAACTGAAATGTGGGGGGCTGCCTTAATCGACATCCACGTCTTCGGCGCCCGCTGCCTTGTTCAGGGGCAGAACGACAGATTTTTACCTTCTCAGCTCAGGGAGTCGAACTTGCAACCCTCCGGTTACAAGTCCAACGCTCTAACCACTAGGCTACCTGCCACCCGACTCTGCTGACTGCCTGAGAATATTTGACTAGATGCCTTCAGTGGGCTCATCCTGAAGCATACTGAGGACAGATCACCCTTCAACGTTCCCAATGACTTGTTGCTTTCCATCAGTTATGTTATACTCACAGACAATATTTTAACACTTAGAAACTTCAGAGTGTTTCCTATCCAATAGTACTAATTATGTGCATATCCTAGTTTTTGGGCCTGAGTGGCAGGCCTTTTACTTTGACTCTCCAAAACCAATACCTCAGCTGCCACTCCCTAAGAAGTTAAGTATATTTCAGCAATTACATTTATTTTCGACACTTAAGAATATTTAAAACCATATACTTTCAGACTTTTACACTTTTTTTCCCCAGGACACCAGAGTTTATGTGTGCTAACTGCAAGCTAACTGCTCATCGCCATCATTACGTTCCTCCATTTCTATAAGATTTGTAGTCACTGTATTCAAATTCTCTGCAACCCAAACATCCCTCATTCATGGCATTGGAGACCAATTGCCACAACTGCACCACCAGTCTTTGTTGATCCATAGATGAGTTGGGGCTGTGGTCCAGCAGTAGTACGACTTCGGATACTAGAGCTGCGGTGGCCACCTGAAGCTCAATTTGCCTAAATTCTTTGTCTGAGTACTCAGGCTCAAATAAATGCTGAGTATTCAGCAGTAAACAAGAAGTGAATAAGGGCATATCGTGCCGTTTCGGCATAGCAGGGATTCCTCCGAGAGTGCACATGCAGTTGTTACCCATCTCCGCTGCTGTCGCAGTCGCCTATAAATTAAATGTTTTAGGTGGAAAAGTACACATTTCCTGATTCAACACCTGATTCCTGATTCCTGATTCAATTTCCTGATAGTTCTTCGGTCATGCACTTTCGGTCGTACACTTTCAATAAAGCAATTAATTTGTCCACACTTAGCGGATTTCTGAATCATGAATTCACGATAACGGAGCAGAGCGAGGCCTGCATCCAGCAACGTCACTAGTTATATGACCCGTTTTTTCAGTATTTCAGTACAGCACTGCAGGGAAAGCAAGGGGGAGAGGGTAAACTCCGCTGAACTAGTTTCAATATACTGTATGAAATCACTTGGGAGTTTCTGGATTTTGGGTAAATGTACTGCTAATGATACGTGATTATAGACATATGCTATGCTTTCAACCATCATTAAGTTTTAAAAGCACAGCAATCATAAACGTTCCTCTCAATGCATCAATCTCCGCAGTAATGGAGAATCCAATAATTCTTGTTTTGAAGCAGATCCCTTTGCACTTGGACAATTATGACAGGGCGGATTTTGATCCCTTACTCCATGATGACACACATTACTCTGACAGCCCGCTAGATGAGCAAATATCCAGCAGGACAGTTGTGCAGCTACAGATGTAGGATCTTAATTTGATCACTGTGTTGCAGGACAACTTTCCTGCAATGCAGGAAATTAAAAACTTGTAGTGTATTTGAGGTTTAAAAAGACTACGTTTCCCCTCCTTTCAGATTTGTTTATGTCATAATGTACGCAAAAGACATGGTCGACATGTTTCAAACTATTGCAGTCCCTGCCTCAGTAGACTATTAAGGATTCGCCCCCTTTTTTTTCAATTTTCGCCTAAAATGACATACCCAAATCTAATTTCCTGTAGCTCAGGCCCTGAAGCAAAGATATGCATATTCTTGGTACCATTTGAAAGGAAACACTTAGAATTTTGTGGAAATGCGAAAGGAATGTCGGAAAAATATAACACATTTTATCTGGTAAAAGATAATAAAAAGGAAAAAAAACCTACATTTTTTTGTCATTTTTTGTACTATCATCTTTGAAATGCAAGAGAAAGGCCATAATGTATTATTCCAGCCCAGGAGCAATTTCAATTTTGGCCACCATATGGCAGAAGTGTATGTGCAGAGTTTTAGACTGATCCAATGAACCATTGCATTTCTGTTTAAAATGTTGCATCAAGACTGCCTAATTTGCTTATGAATAACTTTTCAAAACTGTGCACTCCTCAAACAATAGCATGGTATTCTTTCACTGTAATAGCTACTGTAAATTGGATAGTGCAGTTACAATAACAATAATTTAAGCTTTCTGCCAATAGCAGATATGTCTATGTCCTGGGAAATTGTCTTGTTACTTACAACCTCATGCTAATCACATTAGCTTACGTTAGCTCAACCGTCCCGTGGGTACCCACCGATCCTGAAGAAGGCATAAGCCCACTTCCATGCTATTTTTTCAGGAGCGGAGTTAGGGTACTGCAACTATTTACATGTTGGGGCACCGGGCGATGCAAATTTTATGTGCCCATTGTCAGACTGGTTACTGGTCCAGAGACACACTCAGCTGCCCAGAGGTGGAAAAGCTAAGTAGCCTACTTGTGTGGCACTTGCATGATCATTGAGAAGGAAAATAGCAAATTAGGGCCTGTGTGTGGTTAAAACTTCTTAGGGCTAGGCCCTTTTTTTCTCAATTTCAGCCTGACTGACGTGCCCAAAGTAAACTGCCTGTTGCTCAGGCCCTGAAGCCAGGATATGTATATAATTGGTACCATTGGAAAGAAAAAACTTGGAGTTTTGTGGAATTGTTAAAATAATGTAGGAGACTATAACACAAATATGGTAGGAGAAAATCCAAAGAAAAACCAACCAGATTTTTTTTTTTTTGAGAGCCCATTAAATTTCTATGGAAAGTGTAGGGACATACTGAACTCCCAGGATGCAATTCCTATGGCTTCCACATGGTGTCAGCAGTCTATGTTCAATGTTTCAGGCGTGTAACTTCCAAAACGAATAAGAAATATGAGTTTTAGTACAGTGACACAGTCTTGGAAATTCGTGTTTGGGCGCGCGATGAAGACAAGACGCACCTGCTAAAATCGGTTTCCTACTGAACCTACTTCTTTCCGTAAGAAATATTATAGTTTGATTACATTGTAGGGTATCTGAGGAGTCAATAGAAACTTATTTTGACTTGTTGAAACAAAGTTTAGCGGTAGATTTTCGGATTCCTTTCTCTGCATGTTGAACGAGTGGATTACTGAAATCGATGGCGCCAACTAAACTGACTTTTTGGGATATAAAGAAGGATTTTATCTAACAAAACGACACTACATGTTATAGCTGGGACCCTTTCGATGACAAATCAGAGGAAGATTTTCAAAAAGTAAGTGAATATTTAATCACTATTTGTGAATTTATGAAACCTGTGCCGGTGGAAAAATATTTTGATGTGGGGCGCCGTCTTCAAACAATCGCATGGCATGCTTTTGCTCTATTGGCTACTTTAAATCGGACAGTGCAGTTAGATTAACAAGACACTTGTATCTATCTACATGTTTAATATCCATAATTTGTATGATTATTTATTTGAATTGTGCGCCCTTCAGTTTTGCCGGAAGTTGTCCCGCTAGCGGGACGACTAGCCCAAACAGGTTTTAATCTGTTCAGAAAAATGAGGCAAAGACATAGGCTACATCATCATGGTTCCGAAGAGGGTGAGTAAAGAGAGAAACATGAAGGGAAGGGAATGTGATCCGGATCCTTAGCATAGAGAAAGAGGTTTCCGGAGGGGCGGAGCGGTTGCGAAAACTCTGTATTAGCAGCCACAGCCTTAATTATGATCCATATAATAATTCACATTTCTTGTTGTTGTACAATTATTTTCCTGCTATAGGGAAATGGCTCAAATTAATATCCAACATCTGTAGGGTTGTTGCTACAACATTAGTTTGGAGACTCACTGATGTGTAACAAAGGCAGTACGCTGCGTTTAAAATTAGCAGAGACCAATTACACACAGACCAAAATTGTTCTCTCTCAAAGTTTCATGCAGAAGTTCTCTCACCCCCACTACCCATCATCAGAGCTGGGTATAATTATCAAGATGTCACAGACACGCACCAGACATATTTATCACTGCACTGGAGATAATTATCTGTGAAACTGAAGGGGCCGTGGGATGACAAACGAGCAGGTGAAATTAGATTACTTTATAGCTTGTTTATAACCTTTGCAGATTGTTGAGACCAGAATAAATGTAGTAGCATGACGACCCAGACATTGTGCAGGTGATTCTTCCTGATTACTGGATGACTGTATGACTGATTGTCCTTGTGGCAGACTGGTATAGGGATTGTTATGCCAGTTGTTTCACTCAAACAACTCAAAGCCAGTGACATGCAGTCAGGGTAGGCAGGGTAGGCAGTGCTTAAAAAAAGCTGTTATGAAAAGCCCCCCCAAAATTGTATTATATAACAAAAAATATATTTTTTGTCATCATTTCACAATGATTCTGGTGGTTTTTATACTCAAATTCTCAACGTTTGCTAAAACGGAACCCTGGTGCTTTTCCTCAGGAAAGGAACCAGGGTATGCATGCCTTCTGTCCCCTCCATTGAAATAGTTGACGCGTGCAGCCATTCCTGACTCCAGATGGACATGGCCCTCTGGGACTCCAAATCACAGCCGGTTGTGATACTGCCTGGAATCAAACCAGGGTCTGTAGTGACGCCTCTAGCACTGGGATGCCGTGCCTTAGACCACTTCCCCCGAGGTATGATGAACTTGGTTTTATTTGTGAGTAAATATGGCTTTGATAATAGCTAGTCCCAACCCAGCCACCGACCTCACCACACATCACTGCTCAAAGCACTACAGCAATAGTACAAGAGGCCGCGTTTTGTTAAAAAATATTGTCTTGTCTGTATGAGGCAAGCTCTACAGATCCGGTCTACTTCAAAGAAAAGATGTAAGAATGAGCCCTATCATCAATCCTGCCTTATAGGGGAGAGGCTTGGGAGTACCCCCCGCTGTAATTTAACAAGCTATCCCAGTGAACTCACCCCAACACAGTATCCAATCTATATATTTCAAGAAGCCAGTGCACATCAGGGATGCCACGTGTATGTATGGCTAAGAAGTTAACGTCATATCTCCACAACATGAACCAAGATTTTAACTACCTCTCATTGGGCTCTCTGGGACATCCAAAGTGGGCTTGTAAAGCGTTTAATCTTCCTTGCAGAGTTAAAAGATGACACTGCACCACCAGAGCTGTGCTTACAGGCCATATTTCATCTCTGTGCCTGTGCCATGGGGATATGTAAGCTTATAAGAGAGGCTGTGTAGAGGGGCTTAAACCTGGTTTCCAGAGGTGAAAGCAATTTGCTTAAACTCCTCTGGTTCCTCACTTACAACTAAATAGGAAGCAGCACCTGTCGTTGTATCTGTTTAAAGAAGTACTATTTTACATTTTACACATGAAAACAAGAATGTTTTCATGTTCAAATGCCTATTTTTAAAACAGTCAGTTATGAGGTACAGACATGCACATCTATTAGTATATTTCTGTTTCTTTCATAGTGGAATGCGTAAGACATTGAGAATACATAAAAAACAGATGTCTCAAGCATATCATGTGTGTGTGAGTGTGTGTGTGCGCACGCATGCTCGTACTTAGGAATATTTTAGAGAGAGGGTGAGGGGGTTCTGAAAGGTGTGTGACTAACTGAGAAAATACATATCCCAGTATCCTTAACTAGGATTAACTATAGGCTTATCATGGTCGACACAGTACGCTGTTAGTCTAATACAGACACATCACTTATGTCGAGATCTCAAAGATAATGGTGTTGTACTGTTTTCTTTGTTTGTGTTGTCATAGCAGTGTATCCCCGTGTCTTATGGAGATTGAGTGATGGCGATGTTTAGCTTCCCGTGGAGATGAGAGGAGTGCATTCCCACAGCTCCAAGCATTCTGCTCACTCACTTTGTAACAATGATTTCAACACTTTTCTCACCACTGGGTTCCTCAATAGGCTATATGACCAGTTGAAGTAGTAGTGCAAAGAGAAGCAGTGGAAAGCAGTGGTGGGGTACATCGAGAATAAGGGAGTTTGGGTAGACAAATAGGATAATATTATTTTATGGGATGCTGCTCTTGGGCGGCAACACTGCCCAACTCGATCACCAAACTATCAGAAGGGGTGATTTGGAGAGGAGAATGCTTTCATAACCTTTCACTCTTCCCAAGCATCTTGAATCGAGACATTTAGTACATAAAAATGTCAAAAGTTAGCAATTTAGTGTATATCAGTTTGAATAACAAACTAGAAAGCATTCTGTCGTCTGTCTAATAATATTAGGTACAAGGACACACCGACTAAGACCAAACGGAAAGGTGCATTGTGAATAATGACACTAGTCTAGCATAATGCCTAAATTACATTCAAACAAACAGAAGTTAAGAGGCAGAGTTTAAGCACTCCGTTCCTCCTTTGTTAATCTATTTTCTGAGGACTGTTTAGCATAATCAGCCAAAGTCTTAATACTGTTCTAACAGTAGCACTGCCAGAAGTTCCATATGTATTCTGTGCAGTAGCAGGGACCTTGTGAAACTCTAAAAACACAGTCTACGGAATTTTCCTTTGCTATACGGACATGTTAATGTGCATAATTATCTAATCAGCTTAAGCCAGCTGGAACGCTAGAAAGCTTGCTTCGACAGCTTCCAGCTTCCATCTTGGAGACATCTTGAAAGATTTTAGTTCAGGCTCCTGATGTGTATCGCTTCTCCCACAAGGCGTGAAAAGAATAAGCAGATACAGTTGAAGTCGGAAGTCTACATACACTTAGGTTGGAGTCATTAAAACTCGTTATTCAACCACTCCACAAACATCTTGTTAACAAACTATAGTTTTGGCAAGTCGGTTAGGACATCTACTTTGTGCATGACACAAGTCATTTTTCCAACAATTGTTTACAGTCAGATTATTTCACTTATCATTCACTGTATCACAATTCCAGTGGGTCAGAAGTTTACATACACTAAGTTGACTGTGCGTTTAAACAGCTTGGAAAATTCCAGAAAATGATGTCATGGCTTTAGAAGCTTCTGATAGGCTAATTGACATCCTTTGAGTCAATTGGAGGTGTACCTGTGGATGTATTTCAAGGCCTACCTTCAAACTCAGTGACTCTTTTCTTGACATCATGGGAAAATCAGAAGAAAAATTGTAGACCCTCACAAGTCTGGTTCTTCCGTGGGAGCAAATTCCAAACGCCTGAAGGTGCCACGTTCATCTGTACAAACAATAGTACGCAAGTATAAACACCATGGGACCACTCAGCCGAAATACCGCTCAGGAAGGAGACGCGTTCTGTCTCCTAGAGATGAACGTACTTTGGTGTGAAAAGTGCAAATCAATCCCAGAACAACAACAAAGGACCTTGTGAAGATGCTGGAAGAAACAGGTACAAAAGTATCTATATTGACAGTAAAACGAGTCCTATATCGACATAACCTGAAAGGCCGCTCAGCAAGGAAGAAGCCACTTCTCCAAAACCGCCATCAAAAAGCCAGACTACGGTTTGCAACTGCACATGGGGACAAAGATCGTACTTTTTGGAGAAATGTCCTCTGGTCTGATGAGACAAAAATAGAACTGTTTGGCCACAATGACCATCGTTATGTTTGGAGGAAAAAGGGGGAGGCTTGCAAGCCGAAGAACACCATCCCAACCGTGAAGCACGGGGGTGGCAGCATCATGTTGTGGGGGTGCTTTGCTGCAGGAGGGCTGGTGCACTTCACAAAATAGATGGCATCATGAGGTAGGACAATGATGTGGATATATTGAGGCAACATCTCAAGACATCATTCAGGAAGTTAAAACCTGGTCGCAAATGGGTCTTACAAATGGACAATGACCCCAAGCATACTTCCAAAGTTGTGGCAAAATGGCTTAAGGACAACAAAGTCAAGGTATTGGAGTGGCCATCACAAAGCCCTGACCTCAATCCCATAGAAAATTTGTGGGTAGAACTGAAAAAGCTTGTGTGAGCAAGGAAGCCTACAAACCTGACTCAGTTACACCAGCTCTGTCAGGACGAATGGGCCAAAATTCATCCAACTTATTGTGGGAAACTTGTGGAAGGCTACCCGAAACGTTTGACCCAAGTTAAACAATTTAAAGACAACACTGCCAAATACTAATTGAGTGTATGTAAACTTTTGACCCACTGGGAATGTGATGAAAGAAATAAAAGCTGAAATAAATCATTCACTCTGACATTTCAAATTCTTAAAATAAGTTGTGATCTTAACTGACCTAAGACAGGGAATTTTTACTAGGATTAAATGTCAGGAATTGTGAAAAACTGCTACCAAATACTAATTGAGTGTATGTAAACGTCTGACCCACTGGGAATGTGATGAAAGAAATAAAAGCTGAAACAAATCATTCTCTCTACTATTATTCTGACATGTCACAATATTAAAATAAAGTGGTGATCCTAACTGACCTAAGACAGGGACATTTTAGTTGGATTAAATGTTAGGAATTGTGAAAAACTGAGTTTAAATCTATTTAGCTAAGGTGTATGTAAACTTCCGACTTCAACTGTATACACCAGAATAGATAGTTTGTTAAGATATTACATGTTGTGTTAAAAACAAATTAAAGTAATAGTTGTCATTAAAATGTAACTTGGAATTAATTTATATAATTGAAAAAAAAGTTGCTCATTTACATTAACTGACAGGCCAGGGGACATCAAAACACAGCCATGCAGGTAAAACATTACAGAAAAGAACAGTTAATGGCAGTAAACCTTCGGTTTATGCGTTCTCCAAAAGATTGTGTGAGAGAATAGGATGAGGGCAATGGAATATTAATTACAATTCAATCCCCCTCTGTCCCCTTTCACAATGGTTCTAGATCAATTGTTTTAGCTTAATTGTCTCTATCTGTTATCATCTAAGTATAGTAGTCTTGTGGCTTGATTACAACTCAGTTTTTTTCAGCCAAAGACGATACAGTACTTCACACACAAACCCATAACTTCCCCTCAAAATCTGCCTGCCGTTTTTACCTCATCACCAGATTTCTATGAAATATGACCTATAACTAATTACAATATGCGTGATATAGTCTTCCAAAAAATGGTTAAGTATGCTAAAAAGCAGCTTTTCTGTGTTGCAATAGACATCATCCTCTATGAGGAAATAACAAGCATTTTTTAAACAGTCTGTTTGAGACAAGTTTTAGGTGGGTTTTTGAATAGTTTTTTCTCCAATTTTTGCTTTGGCCACAAATATGAGTATAGGGCGAGTCAACAATATTATTTGGTTATTAGTTGACCGAATATTAACTTCTAAAAGTGATATTTTCACTGAACAGTTACTTTAAGAGTTGCAGGGTTAAAGTTGAGGCATCACGTACAGGTGAATGGCTAGGTGGCCAGGTGAATGGTGCTTATGCACAGATGTCCATACAGGTTGTTTATAGGTGTGAATGGCAGGTTGTGGTTACCGGGCAGGATACAGACAGGTTGCATTATGTTAAAATGACGATGGACACTCTCTTTCAGACACTAGGAGACTGTTGCTGTTTGAAAAATAGTTTTTTCTATTAGAACATAAGTATTTTTCAAACATATGCTCTATTGACAAAATCGAACTTCCTTTGTGAAAAATCTAGACGTTTTTTTAACGAGTGGCTATGGATTCGACTTTTTAGGACCTTTCTTCCTGAGCTTCTGCGAATATGCGGGATTGTCTACTTTACACACAGTCTTTGCTCTAATCATGGAGAACAGGCTACTCTGGTGAATGAAGCCTGTTTAATAAGAAAAGGACATCATTACAGTTAGATAGGAAAAGCAACGGATCAAAATCATCTTCTGAGCTTCAAAAAGTGGGAAAAAATAGCTTGATAGGTAGGAAGCTCTCTAGAGGAGGCATGACATAGGCAAGACGTCTTGGTGCAATGGGAGTTCTGTTTTTTAACAGTGTCTTCAGAGGGATTTTGTTTTTCCTCCATTTGACGGAGAGATTGTCATGGATTCCACCGATACTGCTGCTCATTCTGTGCACCAGCTCCGGAGGTCTACGTCACCGGCTTTCTAGCCGTCACTGAACTGGATTCATTACCGCCAACACCGGACTGTCTTGTCTCATTACGCACACCTGGTTCCCATTCCCCCTGATTAGTATGTTATATATGTGCCCTCTGTTCCCCATTGTTCCCATGTTTGTTGGTCTTGTGAGTACCTGTGCTTTGTTGTTTCGGTTTTCATGCTACGTGTACTGTGCACTTGTTAATTCGGGTCTCGTCCCGTGTAATCTTTAGAGGTTTAAACCTCGCTCTTTTGTTTGGGTTACATCCCTGTGTATTTTACAAACGTGTTTGTTTTGGGTTTCGTCCCATGCCTTTTTCATGACATTGTATTTTGGGTGGAGTAATAAAATCCCTATTACGTATTCCTGCGCCTGTCTCCAATCCTTATACAACATGACAAAGATGAACCAACCTCAGCTGCCCATCTTTCTGTTGAGCCTCCACACTTTCACTGAGTTTGCGAAGGACATTTTCCTGCATTGTCAGACTATTGTTGGTGTGTCCATAATTGTTCCATTTGTCCAGTGAGCACAGAGATACCTCTCCCGGTCTGTTTGGGCAGGGTAACATGAAGAGGTTGAGGGGAGGGTAATGGTGTAGATGTTATAGGTGAGCCAGAAGCCTGGGATAAGGGACAGTGCTCTCCAACTCCATTACACAATCATATTATTAACCCTGTCGAAAGGAAAAGTGTAGGATAGAGTACTGCTGCCAGACACACACACATCAGCAGAAGAAGAGACTCCCTAGCCTGTTTGCCAGATAGCCAGTGGAGAGAAATAATTCATCATACAATAATAAGGATTTGAGTGACTAATAAGCAACCAACAATAAATAATCCAGTCATCAACAAATTATTCGCAATAATCTGTATTAATTCCCAGAAGGGAGAGTGAATGAGTGTATGAAGTTGTGTGGGTGTAGACAAAACAAAAAAGGCCATAAAAATGCCCCAAAGTCTCTAGGCCAGAAAACCAGAGGAACCAAAATAAATAAATCTATTTCAATCAATAATCCAAAATAATAAACAATCTGAAATGCACACTGTCAAAAATACATCCTTAAAACAATAATTGTCCAGCAGCACTGAACATACCATGGCGTGCAGGGGGAGTGAAAGGGGGGAGAGGGAGAGGTGAGAGAAGGCTTTGGTCATAGCTGCAAACTCCAGGCTTGCAGTTGCACTCGTCTGTCTGTCCGATACACCTGTTGATTTGTTTGTAAAAGCATTGCAACAATGTTGTGTTGGGAACTAACTTCTAAACTTGAAATATCCTTATTCATGTTATCATATTAGAACTGAGGGTATTGAAATCTACTGAGTACGAGAGTGGAGTGCAGAAAGTTTAGATTTTGACAGAACATGTTTTTGTTAAATCCCAGGTATCCTGTGCAGAGGAGAAGGGCCACAGTCTGGTTTCAGTCAGCAGATAGGGTAGGACAGCCATGAGTTAGGGAGGAGTGAGGAAAGTGGGCCAAGGTCAGATGAAGTGAAGAGGAACAGTACTATGACACACACATAGGAGGCAGGGCCATGACTACACCAATGAGAGGAACCACTCGAGTTCCTGCCTAGTAACAGAGATTTATTGGCTGTCTAGAAGTGCAAGGAGTTGACTCCACCCAGCAGAGGGTATAAATATATGTACTTGTGCAAACATGTCTTTGTCTTTGCAGCTGTTTGACCCAGTGGGTGAATAAACTTGGTTTTACTCTGTTTATTTAGAACCTAACAGTTGCTACTAATCCATGTGATCAATGACAAGAGATGTCCCACAGATTCCAAACCCAACATAGAGCAGTAACACCGGCGATCGACTTAAAAACTTTACAAACTAAGCATGCTGAAAATAAACAAGACTTTTGCAAAGAGTGGCAAAGACTGTTAAAACTTCCGCGCCATTAGAGCTCTCACACAGAGCCAGAAGAGCCATCTTTAGTTCCTCCTTCCTGACTGTCAGCGCACAGTGAAGGCTCTGTGCAGAATTTCGCCACAAGGGATACAATGTAAATTGAAACCAGGTGCTTCCACACAGGTGTGGATGCTAAGTTAATTAAGCAAATAACATCCCATCATGCTAAGGGTTATGTATAAAAATGCCCAGTTGCCCATTATTTTGGCTACTATGGCTGGAAGAAGAAATCTGTGACTTTAAAAGAGGGGTCTCAAAGGAATATAGGGGGTTTAAAGTGTGTGTGTGTGTGTCTTAGTCACCAAATCTCCATGGCAGAACACAGAAGACATTCCTGTCTTGCAGGAAATCACGCACACAATGATCAGTATGGCTGGTGGCATTGTCATGCTGGAGGGTCATGTCAGGATGAGCCTGCAGGAAGGATACATGAGGACGGATGATGTCTTCCCTGTACCGCACAGCGTTGAGATTGCCAGTAATGACAACAAGCTCAGTCCGATGACGCTGTGACACACCGCCCCAGACCATGACGGACCCTCCACCTCCAAATCGATCCCGCTCCAGAGTACAGGCCTCAGTGTAACACTCATTCCTTTGACAATAAACACGAATCCGACCATCACCCCTGGTGAGACAAAACTGCGACCGTCAGTGAAGAGCACTTTTTGCCAGTCCTGTCTGTTCCAGCTATGGTGGGTTTGTGCCCATAGGCGACGTTGTTGCCGGTGATGTCTGGTGTGGACCTGCCTTAACACAGGCCTACAAGCCCTCAGTTCATCCACTCTCAGCCTATTGCGGACTGTCTGAGCGCTGATGGAGGGATTTTGCGTTCCTGGTGTAACTCGGGCAGTTGTTGTTGCCATCCTGTACCTGTTCCGCAGGTGTGATGTTTGCATGTACCGATCCTGTGCAGGTGTTGTTACACGTGGTCTGTCACTGTGAGGACGATCAGCTCTCTGTCCTGTCTCCCTTAAAGCGTCTCACATTACGAACATTGCAATTTATTGCCCTGGCCTTATCTGCAGTCCTCATGTCTCCTTGCAGCATGCCTAAGGCACATTCACGCAGATGAGCAGGGAACCTGGGCATCTTTCTTTTGGTGTTTTCAGAGTCAGTAGAAAGGCCTCTTTAGTGTCCTAATTTTTCATAACTGTGACCTTAATTGCCTACCGTCTGTAAACTGTTAGTGTCTTAACGACCGTTCCACAGGTGCATGTTCATTAATTGTATTTGGTACATTGAACAAGTATGGGAAATAGTGTTTAAACTCTTTACAATGAAGATCTGTGAAGTTATTTGGATTTTTGCTAATTATCTTTGAAAGACAGGGTCCTGAAAAAGGGACATTTCTTTTTTTGCAGAGTTTATGTGAGTGAGATGTTAGTAAAAGTCTTGAACTAAGTGTTTTCATAATTCTAGATTGCAGCCGGTAGCAACAAGAAGAAGTGCTACAATGTGTGTGGACCCAAGAATGATAGGAAGACACAGTACACATGCATTAAGTGCAAGAAATACATTTGCAACACACACACAGTAAAACTTTGACACTCGTGTGTACACCGGCCTTAATTTGTGTTCAATTGGGCTCATTGATCATTTCTATAAAATACTGTATGTAAAATGTGTCCTTCCAATTTGTTCAGTTCAAAGAAACAAACATCAATAGTGAAGAAAACCTGGTTTCTTTTATATTTGTCCAAGATAAACATGATTTATTCCACCCATGTCTTACATGAAAGGTATGATCTCTGCTTTGTTTTTTTGCGCAGGCTACAGTGAGGGAAAAAAGTATTTGATCCCCTGCTGATTTTGTATGTTTGCCCCCTGACAAAGAAATTATCAGTCTATAATTTTAATGGTAGGTTTATTTGAACAGTGAGAGACAGAATAACAACAAAAAAACCCCAGAAAAAACGAATGTGAAAAATATTATAAATTGATTTGCATTTTAATGAGGGAAATAAGTATTTGACCCCTTTGCAAAACATGACTTAGTACTTGGTGGCAAAACCCTTGATGGCAATCACAGAGGTCCGATGTTTCTTGTAGTTGGCCATCTCAGGAGGGATTTTGTCCCACTCCTCTTTGCAGATCTTCTCCAAGTCATTGAGGTTTCGAGGCTGACGTTTGGCAACTCGAACCTTCAGCTCCCTCCACAGATTTTCTATGGGATTAAGGTCTGGAGACTGGCTAGGCTGCTCCAGGACCTTAATGTGCTTCTTCTTGAGCCACTCCTTTGTTGCCTTGGCCGTGTGTTTTGGGTCATTGTCATGCTGGAATACCCATCCACGACCCATTTTCAAATGCCCTGCCTGAGGGAGGGAGGTTCTCATCCAAGATTTCTTGACGGTACATGGCCCCGTCCATCGTCCCTTTGATGCGGTGAAGTTGTCCTGTACCCTTAGCAGAAAAACACCCCAAAAGCATAATGTTTCCACCTCCATGTTTGACGGTGGGGATGGTGTTCTTGGGGTCATAGGCAGCATTCCTCTTCCTCCAAATACGGTGAGTTGAGTTGATGCCAAAGAGCAATCTTGTCACTGACATCCTTGGAGAGCTCTTTGGTCTTGGCCATGGTGGGTGGAGAGTTTGGAATCTGATTGATTGATTGATTGCTTCTGTGGACAGGTGTCTTTTATACAGGTAACAAGCTGAGCTTAGGAGCACTCCCTTTATCTTCTTAGGGAGCGGCAGGTGAGGTGACGGTTTTGGAGAGTCTGGTGTGCCCAAAGCAAAATGCCTGCCACTCAGGTTCAGAAAATAGGATATGCACATAATTAGTACTATTGTATAGGAAACACTCTGAAGTTTCCAAAAGTGTTAACATAATGTCTGTGAGTACAACAGAACTCATTTAGCAGGCAAAAACCTGAGAAAAGAATCATCCGGAAATCAGTTTCTGGTGACCTTTGGCTTTGTTAGACACACTCCCTATTGAATCCATTTGTTACCAGGACTGAGACTGCAGTACCTATGGCTTCCAAAAGCTGTCAGCAGTCTATATACAAAGACGCAGGGAGATTGGAGTAAGCAGAACGAATAGGTACAGGAAATGGCATGGGGACCTGAAATGTCAACAAGTTTTCTCAGGCGCGAGTCTGGCTGGCGCGCCCCACTTTATTTTACTTATATAAGGTATAGGGGACCATCCAAGTGAAATATTATCGCTAATATTCATAAAAGGATATCTAAGGATGCATTTTAACTGGTATTTGATTTTAGGAAAAGTTTATAGGTATATTTGAACGCGTTCTCTTCACGTTTCAATGGGCGATTCGACGTTGGACACAACGCGCCAACCAAACTGAGATTTATGGATATAATAAATGACTTTTTCTAACAAAAGAACCATTGGATGTCTTTGTTGGACACTTGGGAAGCCCTCAGCAGAAGTTCTTCAAAAGGTAAGGGATTTGTTTTTGCTGTGAAATGTGTTTTGTGTGAAACGCGATGGTTTATGAATTTATGCTAATGCAGAAATATTGGAGGTGCTACCCTCAAACAATAAAATGTAGTGATTTCGCCGTAAAGCCTTTTTTAAATCTGACAACGCTGTGATATTGCCAAGAAGCAGAGCTTTTGATGACTATGCAACACTTGTATATTGATGAATGTTTAATAATTCAACTTTTGGATTTTGAATTTGGCGCCTTGCCTTGCATTTCACCGGCTAGCGCCCCACCACTCCTTAAGTAGTTAAATAGAAACATATTGACTTGTTTTAACAAAGTTTAGCGTTAGCTTTTTTGATTCCTTTCTCTGCATGTTGAATGAGTGGATTACTCAAATCGATGGCGCCAACAATATAAAGAAGAATTTTATCTAACAAAGCGACACTACACGTTGTAGCTGGGACCCTTTGGATGACAAATCAGGGGAAGATTTTCAAAAAGATTTTCAAAAAGCGCCCCACCTCTGACAACATCCTGAAGAATGCACAGTGACAAATTCAAAATACAAAAGTAGTAATATAAAACATTCATGAAAATACAAGTGTTGCACACTCTTAGAATCTTGGTAATCTTACAGCATTGTCAGATTTCAAAAAGGCTTCACGGCGAAAGCATAGCATTTGATTGTCTGAGGACAGCGACCCGCACATAAATTTATTAGCATAATAACATAACCAGCACGGGGTGTCACAAAACTCTGAAATTGAGATCAAATAAATCGCTTACCTTTGAAGATCTTCATCTGATGGCAATCCCAAGGGTCCAAGCTACACAATAAATGGTCCTTTTGTTCAATAAAGTCCCTCTTTACATCTTTGGCGTGTTTTGTTCAGTAATCCACCTGCTCAAAGGCGTTCATCCATGCAGACAAACAATATCCCAAAAGTACCGGTAAAGTTCGGCGAAACAAGTCAAACAGCGTTTCTAATCAATACTCAGTTACCCTAATATGAATATAAATGATAATATTTCAGACGGAATATAGCCTGTTGAATAGAAAAGAAAAATAGCTAAGAGCGCGCTCACTGTCACGCCCGTAAACCATAACAGGACCTCAGGAAGAACATCTCTTACTCCTTGGTTATTCGAGATAAAAGCCTGAAACCTTGTCTAAAGACTGTTGACATCTAGTGGAAGCTATAGGTACTGCAATCTGGGATCTGGATCCCCCTCCTTTCAATAGCAAGTCAATGGGAAATGTGTCACTTCACAGAATCACATTTTCCGGATGGATTTTTCTCTGGTTTTCGACTGCCAAATCAGTTCTGTTATACTCACAGGCATTATTTTAACAGTTTTAGAAACTTCAGAGTGTTTCTATCCAATTCTACTAATTATGTGCATACCCTAGTTTCTGAGCCTGAGTACCAGGCAATTTACTTTGGGAACGCCAGACTCTCCAAACCTCCGAAACCTGCCGCCGCTCCCTAATAGGTTAATCGCTATTTGTGAATTTATGAAACCTGTGCTGGTGGAAAACTATTTTGATGTGGGGCGCCGTCCTCAAACAATCGTACGGCATGCTTTTGCTGTAAAGCATATTGTAAATCGGACAATGCCGTTAGATTAACAAGAATTTAAGCTTTTAACCCATATAAGACACTTGTATGTTCCTAAATGTTTCATGCATAAATGATGAGATTATTTATGTGAATTGCGCGCCCTCCAGCTTCACAGGAAGTTGTCTCGCTAGCGGGACGCCTAGCCGTAAGAAGTAATAACAGAACAGGAAATATGAAAACAAGTATACTTTAATGTTGTTTTATCTTATATTTCTATCCCTTCTTCGAATCGTTTTATCCCTGTGTCTGTCCATGATTCCAACACTGTCCATAAACTACAACTATGCCTGGCTTTCGTCTCCCTTAAAAAAATACAAATAATCCAATGCCACTCCATACCCCTTTTGAGATATGGACAGGCAAGAGCTGTAGCTCTGTTCTATCTTTACGGGCACATCCGACATATCCAACCAGAAAACTGAGGGTCTTCAACAGGAAAACCCAACTGATTTGGTAGACAAAGCAGTGAGGACAGGAAGCAGTGGAACATTAAAAAGCTATTTAATATCATAATTAGGATAACAAAGTACGTCGGAAACCGACTAAGTCAGACAGGCAAGATACATTCACAGGGAGGGATAGAAGTCCATGGTTTTCACCGTCAGGTTTTTCAGAGGCCTGCCTGTCAATAATTTGGAGAGTAGTTAGTAGTGGATGTGCAGAAACAAATTTGGAGGCAAACACAATCTGAGGATCTCTGTATTGAAGACATACAAGAGGAGAGCTAGGAAGCCAATGCATTTGAACAAAGAGACACTTGTCTGCATTAGTTTATGGGTGCTTGTAATTAGATATCCCAATGGCTCCAGCCCTATCAATAAGATGTATTGTTCCCTGGCCGTCTTGTTCTTTTGGAACAAACAAAAGGGTCACCACTGTCTCAGATCAACTCCCCATGTCGTAACAGACATACTGTACTCTTTTCATATTCATAGTTTTAGGAATCCTAATGTCAACAATCCTAATGTCTGCTCAGGGACTACACCCTTGTCATGTTTAATGTCAAGACAATTTATTTCATTGGGGAAATAAATCAAGACAGCTGACCCTATTTTACTCTCCCAAATGCGTTGTTGCATGTTGACAATGTACTGTCTTACAAAGTGTAGGACACACCCCACACCTTCTAATGGAATGTGCTTACAGTGTAGTCTCTCACTACAGCCACACCAGTAGGGTCAATGGACAATTGAACACCATCCCAGGCATGGGCTATCTGTTGTGAGGGCTAATGTGAGGGCTGTTGTGATACATTCTTTAGGTTAATCTGTTCATATGCAAACCAGGGGACACTTATAGCCACAGCCCTAACACCTTTAAGGTGCAAGACGGGAATTTTAACCTATAAATAAAAATCTCATGTTAATTTCATCACAACGAATACAGAACCAAGCAATACAATTGGCATACAGATTATCTGCTTCATCAACACTCAATACATCCGCAACATAGCTGCAGTCAACACCATCACAGAAAGACAAGCAATAATGCCAAGCATAACTGACTCCAACCACACTTGATCATCTTTTCCTCTTTTTTATTATTTTGGATTTCGTTTTCGCTGTTTATCCAACTTAACTTCTTTTTTAGATAGGCTAGTACCTTTCTTTATTTCGCCTACTTTACATTTACTTAACTTACTATACATATCTTAAACATGCTTTTTATCCCATTTAGTACCTAACTGTATGATATTTAAAGCTGCAATATGTAACTTTTTGGCGATCCGACCAAATTCACATATAAATGTGAGTTACAGATATGTGATTCTCATGGAAAGCAAGTAAAAGTGGCATACCTGTTCTATGTGTGCTATTTCTATGCATCCCATGCTTATGCTTTGTTTTTTTTACTTTCGTTTTTGTACATCACCTTCAAACAGCTGAAAATACATTTTCAATATCCAACAATATTGTATTTCAGGGGTTTAGATGGTACAATGATTCTCTAGATGGTACATATCCTCCCCCCATTGTTTTGTCTCATAAACTGAAATTAGGCAAACTATTAGAAATTTAGCAACCAGGAAATGGCGGAACAATTTCTGCATATTGCACCTTTAATATAACTAACCCTACCCTCAAATCCCTACCCTTATCTTAATCCGGGTTCGTATCCTCTACACCCAACCACTTACCCTAATGCGGGTCCATATCCCCCACTGAACCCCATTCATCTAATATTATTGACTTTACTTATTATCTACTATCTTATCTATTTTTTATATTTTTTTACTAATAAAGTTTGTTTAAAATAAAATTATTTTGGGAAATCACCATTAGTTGAACGCATACAAGGCAACTACTTTACCTGAGAGTACCTTTAAAATCACATTTCAAACCGCACATAAGAGAAATGCCTTGATCTAACCACACCCTCCCTCATTTATTATTTTATTTAACCGTTATTTAACTAAGTAAGTCAGTTAAGAACAATTCTTATTTACAGAGACAGCCTCCTGCGGGACGGGGCTGGGATTAAAATAACAAATCAAATAAAAATACAGGACAAAACACACATCACGACAAGAGAGACAGCACAACACCACACAAAGAGAGACCTGAGACAACATAGCATGGTAGCAACACAACATAGAAGCAGCACAACATGGTAGCAGCACAAAACATGGTACAAACATTGCTGGGCACAGACAACAGCACAAACGGCAAGAAGATAGATACAACAATACATTACGCGAAGCAGCCACAACTGTCAGTAAGAGTGTCCATGATTGAGTCTTTGAATGAAGATCTGGAGATGAAACGGTCAGTTTGAGTGGTTGTTGCAGCTCGTTCCAGTCGCTAGCTGCAGCGAACTGAAAAGAGGAGCGACCCAGGGATGTGTGTGTTTTGGGGACCTTTAAAAGAGTGTGACTGGCAGAATGGGTGTTGTATGTGGAGGATGAGCGCTGCAGTAGGTATCTCAGACAGGGGGGGGAGTCAGGACTAAGAGTGTTTTAAAAATACCAGTGGGTCTTGGGACCGGTATTCAGAGATGACCAGTTTACTGTTTACATACAGTACCAGTAAACATTTTGGACACGGCTACTCATTCAAGGGGTTTTCTTTATTTTTACTATTTTCTACATTGTAGAATAATAGTGAAGACATCAAACCTATGAAATAAAACATATACAATCATGTAGTAACCAAACACGTGTTAACCAAATCAAAATATATTTTACATTTGAGATTCTTCAAAGTAGCCACCCTTTGCCTTGACAGCTTTGCACACTATTGGCATTATCTCAACCAGCTTCATGAGGTAGTCAACTGGAATGCATTTAAATTTACAGGTGTGCCTTGTTAAATTTCTTTCATTCTTAAATGCGTTTGAGCCAATCAGTTGTGTTGTGACAAGGTAAGGGTTGTATACAGAAGATGGTATTTTACCATATTATGGCAAGAACAGCTCAAATAAGCAAAAGAGAAATGACAGTCCATCATTACTTTGAGACATGAAGGTCAGTCAATCCAGAAATTGTCAAGAACATTGAAAGTTTCTTCAAGTGCAGTTGCAAAAACCATCAGGCGTTATGATGCAACTGGCTCTCATGAGGCCACAGGAAAGGAAGACCCAGAGTTACCCTTGCTGCAGAGGATACATTCATTAGAGTTACAAGCCTCAGATATTGCAACCCAAATAAATGCTTCAGAGTTCCAGTAACAGACACATCTCAACATCAACTGTTCAGAGGAGACTGCGTGAATCGGGCCATCATGGTCGAATTGCTGCAAAGAAACCACTACTAAAGGACACCAATAAGAAGAATAGACTTGCTTGGGCCAAGAAACATGAGAAATGGACATTAGACCGGTGTAAATCTGTCCTTTGGTCTGATGAGTCCAAATTTGAGATTTTTGGTTCCATCCGCTGTGTCTTTGTGAGACGCAGAGTAGGTGAACTGATGATCCTCGCATGTGTGGTTCCCACCATGAAGCATGGAAGAGGTGGTGTGGTGGCGTGGGGGTGCTTTGCTGGTGACACTGTCTCTGATTTATTTGGAATTCAAGGCAAACTTAACCAGCATGGCTACCACAGCATTCAGCAGCGATATGCCATCCCATCTGGTTTGCGCTTAGTAGGGCTACCATTTGTTTTTAACAGGAAAAAGACCCAAAACACCTCCAGGCTGTGTAAGGGCTATTTGACCAAGAAGGAGAGTGATGGAGTGCTGCATCAGATTACCTGGCCTCCACAATCACCCGACCTCAACCCAATTGAGATGGTTTGGGATGAGTTGGGCCGCAGAGTGAAGGAAAAGCAGCCAACAAGTGCTCATCATATGTGGGAACTCCTTCAAGACTGTTATAAAAGCATTCCTCATGAAGCTGGTTGAGAGAATGCAAAGAGTGTGCAAAGCTGTCATCAAGGCAAAGGGTGGCTACTTTTCATAGTTTTTATGTCTTCACTATTATTCTACAATGTAGAAAATAGTAAAAATAAAGAAAAGCCTTTGAATGAGTAGGTGTGTCCAAACTTTAGACTGGTACTGTAGGTCACAATATCAACATTTCATTACAATGACTGGTTCGTTAGTCAGATGAGAGCAGGTTCAGTCTCTTGCCAGACAAAATCTAGTCTGGCATGTTTGCACCCCGTAAAGTATATATTTTTTGCTGCTCCTGCACTGCAATTGTGTTGAATCATTTGATTAACTTAATTTGTCATTAAGTCTGATTAATTCCATTAATCTATCAAGTTTAAAGTCATCCAGTAATGTCACTGGGAATCAATTATTCACCATGACAACTGGTGCAGAAAAGACATTGAACTGTCAGTACCAGGCATCAGCACGCATATGTACATCCATTCATACACATCACACCACACATATCCATACCCTATACTACACACACATACACAAAAACAAAGACATCAGTGTTCCCATACATATACAAATACTTCCTATGACATACACACTAATGTGAGTTGAAAACATCAATGTTTGTATTTCTTTTTCTTGCCAAAGGTCTAGTAAGTCATTGATTTTACAGCTTCCTCCATTGCCTTTCCCTGCTCCTGTAGGCACTGCATGTAACATCAAACCACAAGTTTCCCTCTATCCACAGCAATAAATTCAACTGAGCTTCATGGCCCGTCTGGGGCCAGTCTAACTACATGTCTTGTCTCCTGCCCTTTCATTATCATAAGTTGACTATGGCACTACCATACAATAAGGAGAGAATTGAGACATGGATTCTGTATACGTGCCATTCAGAGGGTGAATGGACAAGACAAAATATTGAAGTGCCTTTGAACGGGGTATGGTAGTAGGGGCCAGGCGCACCGGTTTGAGTGTGTCAAGAACTGTAACTCTGCTGGGTTTTTCACACTCAACAGTTTCCCATGTGTATCAAGAATGGTCCACCACCCAAATGACATCCAGCCATCTTGACTGTGGGAAGCGTTGGAATCAATATGGACCAACATCCCTGCGGAGCGCTTTCAACACCTTGTAGAGCCCATGTTCTGTGGACAAAAGGAGGTGCAGCTCAATTTTAGGAAGGTGTTCCTAATGTTTTGTTTACTAAGTGTAAAAGTGACCGTTGAAGGCTGAGTCTTTGCTTAATGCCCTTTCTGGAGTCGTCAGAGACAATCAGTTACCTTAATAACCACAAATAGGATGACACATGGCTGAAGTGTGACAGCACCAGGCTGCAGCCTGAGGTGGATATATACAATAAGGATCTGCTGGAGTCCAAGTCAAACCAAGATTCTTTATTTCTAAGCTCAGAGAGAATAACAGTGTTACACAGCACAGTAGGCAGTCTTAATTTCATGTTCTTGGGTGAGACTTTATCTATGCAAGGATGCAGGTGAAAGCTGGTTTGCAACACAGGATGATTGAACAGGAGATGATAATAGGACAGTTTCACACGGTTTCACAAAGCTAGTCACATACCCATTTATGTGGACACAATTAAAATGTCCCATTACAAGCCAAAGATAAAAGGACTAGAGGAGGACAGATTCACAGGCACAGCACAAGAGTTGTGGATGTTGCCTTCAGGAGTAGTTACGGAGTATTTTTGAATTTGGGTTATGTTCTGATGGATAAGTTAGGAGGGATATGATGCTTGAAAAAAAATCTAGTTGTGGGTACTACGCTGGCTCTGACGCTGGTCAGACGTGGCAGGGCTTGCAAACTATCACAGATTACAAAGGGAAACCCAGCCACCAGCTGCCCAGTGACGCAGGCCTATCAGACAAGCTAAATTCCTTCTATCCTCGCTTTGTGGCAAGTAACACTGAACCATGCAAGAGAGCAGCAGCTGTTCCAGACACCTCTGTGATCTTGCTTGCCGTAGCCAATGTAAGTAAAACCTTTAAACATTCATAAGGCCGCGGGGCCAAACAGATTACCAGGACAGATTACTCAGATAATGCGCTAACCAGCTGGCAAGTGTCTTCACCAACATTTTCAACCTCTCTTTGACTCAGGCTGTAATACCTACATGTTTCAAGCAGACCCAAAGAACGTCAAGGTAACATGTCTAAATGGCTATCGCCCCATTGCATCCCAGACACACTGGACCCACTCCAATTCACGTACCGCCCCACAGATGACACAATCTCTATTGCACTTCACTAAACACCTCCCTCTGCAGCTGAATCCTGGACTTTGTGGTAACAGGATTACAAGATTATGTTATATTTATTAACCAAATCGTTGTTTAATTAAATAGAGCAAGGTTCTTAGGACTCTCTCTCTTTTTCTGAGTTAACTGAGAAGATTAATTTGAAGCTTGGGCTGGCAACTGATTAAGTGATGGCTTGGTGATAAAAAACCTACAGCTGGCATTTCATAGATCAGATGTGGTGGGTGTAACCGAGATAGAGATAGCCTGGAAGAACAGAACAAAGGCCTCAGTATTCCGAATTATCCTGGCATCCGGGAGACAACACCAGAGGCAGATGACCACAGGATAAACCCAATCTATATGGGGGGGAGGGGTTGAACCAGCTATGACTGAAAAATGGTATCAGGTATATAAGGAATAGCATGGTCTGTAAAGCGTAGGCTCTCGGCCCAACATCGACGGTTTCATTACTGCAATAATTAATCGATATTGAATAAAGTTGATTATTTGAAGAAATGACAGTCTCTCTCACTTGAATAGAAGCTTCCACCACAACTTCTTGACAGGCCTCCCCCAGGTGGTGAGGGAAGGCAACAACACATCTGCCACGCTGTCCCTCAACACGGGGGCCCCTCAGGGGTGCGTGCTCAGTCTTCTCCAGTACTCCCTGTTCACCCACGACTGCGTGGCCATGCATGACTTCAACATCATCATTAAGTTTGCTGATGAAGTTCGATGAGACAGCCCACAGTTTACATATTTTTGCTTTACTCATTTCATATGTATATATACTGTATTCGACTCTGTTTCAGTCTATGCCACTCTGACATTGCTCGTCCTAATATTTGTATTCCTTAATTCCATTATTTTACTTTTAGGTTGTGTGTATTGTTGTAAAATGTTAGATATTACTGCACTGTTGGAGCTAGAGAAACAAGCATTTCTCTACACCCGCAATAAATCTGCTAAACGTGACAAATAACATTTGATTGATTTGTGGGAGGAGGACAGTGACCTGGCAATGTGGTGCCAGGACAACAACCTCTCCCTCTACGTCCACAAGACAAAGGTGCTGATGGTGGTCTACAGGAAATGGATGGCCAAGCACGCCCCCATCCACAGAGATGTAGTTTAGAGGGTCAAGAGCTTCAAGTTCCTCAGTGTCCACATCACTGAGGAATTATCATGGTCAACACACACCAACAGTCTTAAAGAAGGCACGACAATGACTCTTCCCCCTCAGGAGGCTGAAAAGGTTCTACACCTGCATCTTGACTGGCTGCATCACCGCTTGGTATCCGACTGCAAGGCGCTACAGAGGGTAGTGCGTACAGTCCAATACATCAATGGGGCTGAACTCCCTGCCATCCAGGACCTTTATACTAGGCGGTGTCAGAGGAAGGCCCTAAAAATGTTCAGACTCATAGACTGTTCTCTTTGTTACTGCACGTTAAGTGGTACCGATGCAGCAAGTCTGGAACCAACAGGACCCTGAACAGCTTCTTCCCCCAAGCCATAAGACTAAGACCTAAATAGTTAGTTCAGGTAGCTATTAGTTAACTACACTGAACAAAAATATTAACGGAATGCGTAACAATTTCGAAGATTTTACTTAAGTTACAGGAAATCAGTCAATTGAAATGAATTCATTAGGCCCTAATCTATGGATTTCACATGACTGGGAATACAGATATGAATCTGGTGGTCACAGATACCGTAAAAAAAGGTAGGGGCTTGGAGCAGAAAACCAGTAAATATCTGGTGTGACCACCATTTTCCTCATGCAGCACGACACATCTATTTTGAATATAGTTGATCAGGCTTATGATTGTGGCCTTTGAAATATTGTCCCAAGTTGCTGGACATTGGCGGAAACTATCTATCCAGAGCATCCCAAACATGCTCAATTGGTGACATGTCTGAACATTTTCAGCTTCCAGGAATTGTATACAGATCCGTGCGACATGGGGCCGAGCATTTTTATGCTGAAAGGTGGCGGATGATTGGCATGACAATGGGCTTCAGGATCTCGCCACAGTATCTCTGTGCATTCAAATTACCGTTGAAAAAATGCAATTGTGTTCGTTGTCTGTAGCTTATGCCTGCCCTTACTATAACCCCACTGCCACCATAGGGCACTCTGTTCATAACGTTGACATCAGCAAACCGCCAACACACCAAACACACTACCTGACATCTTCCCAGAACAGTTGAAACTGTGATTCATGCGTGAAGAACAAACATCTCCAGCGTGCCACTGGCCACCAAAAGTGACCATTTGTCCACTGAAGTCGGTTCCGATGCTGAACTGCAGTCATGTCAAGACTCTGGTGAGGAAAATGAGCACACAGATGAGCTTCCCTGAGACGGTTTCTGACAGTTTGTGCCAAAATGTTTCGGTTGTGCAAACCCACAGTTTCATCAGCTGTCCGGGTGGCTGGTCTCAGACGATCCTGCAGGTGAAGAAGCCGGATGTAGAGGTTCTGGGTTGGCGTGGTTCGATGTGGTCTGCGGTTGTGAGGCCGGTTGGACGTACTGCCAAATTATCTAAAATGAGATGGCTTATGGTAGTGAAATTAACCCTTTCATGTGTGAGTTCCAAATATCTCTAACGGTCGCCCCAGTGTGAGTTTTTTTATGCACGTGATGTTAGAATATTCTCTCCATTCCAGAATGTGATTGTTACACAACAGTACATTTAATCCGTGCTGCCCTCAAACCAAGGCACGCAGCCTGTTTTTATTTATAGGCTGTTTCAACTTCAATATCAAATGATTTTCTAACAAGTTTTCATTTTCTAAGAACAGTTTGAATTGAGGTGTGTGCCGCCTCCAGATTCATTCCCGTAAAAATTGTCCTTTTTTACATTTACATTTTTGGAAATTTCTGACCTTGACAAAATTCCCCAAGCACTTCCAAATTGTTTGTGCAATTCAAGTCTGCAGATATTTGCTCATCTCCCGTCAGAACAGGATCTGCACACGTGTTCACATTTTCCATCTGTTGCCCGCATCGCAGTCATTGTTGTTTTCTTTACTAATAATAACTTTGGAAATGTGTGCGTTTCTATCAAAGTAAGTGCCTTACTACGTTGTAATAGTTTCTGTATGTTGTTTCTTTGTAGCTTACTGTATGTATGGAGCATAATATATGTGTATATTCCTTATAACCGCGGACACGCGAGCTAACGTTACTCATTTCATAACCTTTATGGTGTTATATTCATTTGTGCTTATGTAGCTAGCTACATGTCACGACTCCCACCGAAGGTGGCTCCTCTGCCTGTTCGGGCGGCGTTCGGCGGTCGTCGTCAACGGCCTCCTTTTGTGCGGACTTGTTTCTCTGTTTGTTGGTGGACGTTCGGTTGTTGTATGAATCTTGCTTGTTTGGTGTCCTGTTTGGGCCGCCTTTTGTTTTAGTGCGCCTGGTTTGTTTTGGCGTTGTTATTACGCACCGAATTAACTTCTTAGGGAGCAGCGCATGAAGTGACCGTTTTGGAGACCCTGGTGTGCCCAAAGTAAAATGCCTCCCATTCAGGCCCAGAAAATAGGATATGCACATATTTAGTACCATTGGATAGGAAACACTCTGAATGTTCTAAAAGTGTTAACATTTTGTCTATGAGTAAAACAGAACGGATATGGCAGGCGAAACCCCAAGGAATTTCTGTCCTGGAAAAAGTGGTTTTGACAGAGTGCCTCATTGGGAACCCCTCCCTTATGAAAATGCCCATATAAGGGCATATGAATGCAGTACCTATCGCTTCCTCTGGATGTCAACAGTCTCGAGAAAGTGTTCTGATTCATTTAGATGCTTTTAGAGCAGAGAAGTAGAGGAATCAGGAAGTGTCCCCATAGATGTCCTTTACAAGACAACGCGAGCTCCCGCCAGGCGCGTCCTTTGTTTTTTTCCTTTCTTATCGCCCAGTTTATATTCCGGTTGAAATATTATGCTATTTATACAGAAAAGTGTTCCTAAGGATACATTTAAAATGATGTTTGATTGTTCTTGGACAAGTTTATAGGTATAGGTATAACTTATAGGTATAAGTTTATAGGTTTAAGCTGCAGAGGCAGCAGAGTAGTGAGGAGACATTTTGCATTGCCCCCTTTTACACGCTGCTACTCTCTGTTGTTGTCATCTATGCATAGTCACTTTAATAACTCTACCTACATGTACACTACCGTTCAAAAGTTTGGGGTCAGTGCACTTAAAGCATCAGACAAGCTCAGTGCATATAGTTGATTTGTTAAAAACGCATAGTTTCGGGTAACGTAGAAATGTCCTTGTTTTTGAAAGAAAGGCACATTTTTCGTCCATTAAAATAACATCAAATTGATCAGAAATACAGTGTAGACATGACTATTGTAGCTGGAAATGGCAGATTTTTTATGGAACATCTTGTCACGACTTCCCTTGTTCGGGCAGCGTTCGGCGGTCGACGTCACCGGCCTTCTAGCCATTGCCAATCCACTTTTTATTTTCCATTTGTTTTGTCCTTATTTTTTTTACACACCTTGTTTCAATTCCTCAATTAGATGTTCATTATTTAACCCTCTGTTTTCCCCCTGTTTGTGTGCGTTATTGTTCCAATTTATTTCAGTCCATTTGGTGGGCTTGGTATTTGTTTCTACTTTGTAAATATTTTGAGTAAACTACGTTGTGTTGCTCATCTCTGCTGTCCTGCGCCTGACTCTTTTGCACCAACTACACCAAGCGCTCTGACAGATCTACATTGGCGTACATTATCAGCAACTGGCCCATTATCAGCAACCATCACTCCTGTGTTCCAATGGCACGTTGTGTTAGCTAATCCAAGTTCATAATTTTAAAAGGCTTATTGATCATTAGAAAATCTTTTTTGCAATTATGTTAGCACAGCTGAAAACTGTCGTGCTGACAAAGAAGCAATAAAACTGGCCTTCTTTAGACTAGTTGAGTATCTGGAATATCAGCATTTGTGGGTTCGATTACAGGCTCAAAATGGCCAGAAACAAATGACTTTCTTTTGAAACTCGTCAGTCTATTCTTGTTCTGTGAAATGAAGGCTATTCCATGCGAGAAATTGCCAAGAAACTGAAGATCTTGTACAACGCTGTGTACCACTCCCGTCACAGAACAGCACAAACTGGCTCTAACCAGAATAGAAAGAGGAGTGGGAAGCCCCGGTGCACAACTGAGCAAGAGGACAAGTGCATTAGAGTGTGTAGTTTGAGAAACAGACGCCTCACAAGTCCTCAACTGGCAGCTTCATTAAATAGTACCTGCAAAACACTAGTCTCAACGTCAACAGTGAAGAGGCGACTCCGGGATGCTGGCCTTCTAGGCAGAGTTGCAAAGAAAAAGCCATATCTCAGACTGGCCAATAAAAATAAAAGATGGAAAAATAACACAGACACTGGACAGAGGACCTCTGTGTTCTTTTGCCTATCTTAATCTTTTCTTTTCATACCGCCATTTGAAATTAGTAGTGGATGACTACAGTTTCAGTTGTCAGTTCACATAGACCTTAGCCAAAAACATTTAAACTCCGTTTTTCACAATTCCTGACATTTAATTCCCTGTCTTAGGTCAGTTAGGATCACACTTTATTTCAAGAATGTGAAATGTCAGAATAATAGTAGAGAGAATGATTTATTTCAGCATTTATTTATTTCATCACATTCCCAGAGGGTCATAAGTTTACATACACTCAATTAGTATTTGGTAGCATTGCCTTTAAATTGTTTAACTTGGGTGTTATGTTTCGGGTAGCTTTCCACAAGCTTCCCACAATAAGTTGTGTGAATTCTGGCCCATTCCTCCTGACAGAGCTGGTGTAACTGAGTCAGGTTTGTAGGCCTCCTTGCTCGCACACGCTTTTTCAGATCTGCCCACAAATGTTCTATGGGATTGATGTCAGGGCTTTGTGATGGCAACGCCAATACTTTGGAAGTATGCTTGGGGTCAATGTCCATTTGGAAGACCAATTTGAGACTAAGCTTTAACTTCCTGACTGATGTCTTGAGATGTTGCTTCAATATATCCACATAATTTTCCATTCCTCATGATGCCATCTATTTTGTGAAGTGCACCAGTCTCTCCTGCAGCAAAGCACCCCCACAACATGATGCTCCAACTCCCGTGCTTCACAGTTGGGATGGTGTTCTTTAGCTCACACGTTTTAATCCAAACATAATGATGGTCATTATGGCCAAACATTTATATTATTGTTTCCTCAGACCAGAGGACATTTCTCCAAAAAGTATGATCTTTGTCCCCATGTGCAGTTGCAAACCGTAGTCTGCCTTTTTTATGGTGGTTTTGGAGAAGCTGAGTGGCCTTTCAGGTTATGTCGATATAGGACTCGTTTTACTGTGGATATAGATACTTTTGTACCGGTTTCCTCCAGCATCTTCACAAGGTCCTTTGCTGTTGTTCTTGGATTGATTTGCACTTTTCGCACCAAAGTACGTTCATCTCTAGGAGACAGAACGTGTCTCCTTCCTGAGTGGTATGATGGCTGCGTGGTCCCATGGTGTTTATACTTGCATACTATTGTTTGTACGGATGAATGTGGTACCTTCAGGGGTTAGGAAATTGCTCCCAAGGATGAACCAGAATTGTGGAGGTTTACAAAAAAAACGTCTGAGGTCTTGGCTGATTTCTCTTGATTTTCCCATGATGTGATGCAAAGAGGCACTGAGTTTGAAGGTAGGCCTTGAAATATATCCACAATTAGCCTATTTGATTTTAGGATACTACAGGGGTCTCTTTTACAGCTTAAACTTGTTTTAAAACGCTAAGAAAACAAATGTCATGTTTTATTCTAGGTCTAAACTCTCAGTTAGAAACACTTTTGTAATCACTAGCTTGGATGGTACTGAAATCAAACAGGTCTCTGCATATAAATATTTAGGGGTATGGTTAGATGATATGTTTTTTAAAAGAGAACCTGTTACTGAATTGGGAAAAAAGCTCATGCTCTTTTGTTTATTTATAAAGCACTTCTTTTAAAACTACCTTCATATATATCATCATTAATTTCCACTAGATATACTAATTTTAAAACCAGATCACAGATGTGGATTACATTAGAGACTCCTGCGGTCTCCACAGAGTTGGGAAGGACTGCTTTCAGTTCCTTTGCACCTTATTTATGGAACAAACTGCAGATCCAACTTAAGTTAGACACTCTAGTGTCCCTTGCCCATTTCAAAAAATGTTATGGAGGATCAATATGATGTTGTCTGTGATTGTTTCTGTTGAATTGTGTCTTTGTTTTGTATGTTTTGAAATGTTCTTGTCTGTATGTCTAAAACTGTACATGTCAACATGTTTACACAGGGCACAGCCGTAAAAGAGATCTAGGTCTCAGTCTGTTTTCCCTGTTAAAATAAAGATTTAAAAAAAAGAAAAAAAAAAGCTTCTAAAGCCATGACATCATTTTCTGGAATTTTCCAAGCTGTTTAAAGGCACAGTCAACTTAGTGTATGTAAACTTCTGACCCACTGGAATTGTGATACAGTCAATTATAAGTCAAATAATCTGCCTGTAAACAATTGTTAGAAAAATGACTTGTGTCATGCACAAAGTAGATAATACTGCATGTTCGGGACTAGAAGCACAAGCATTTCGCTACACTTGCATTAACATCTGCTAACCATGTGTATGTGACAAATAACATTTGTGGAGTGGTTGAAAAACGAGTTTGAATGCCTCCAACCTAAGTGTATGTAAACTTCCGACAACTGTATGTGCCTCAGTGATCAGTAGGCCTGGCTACCTTCAAAATTTATATTTTAGAAATTGGTTTAAAAAGAATGCATCATCTGCTGCAACTAGTGCTGCTGAAACTCCACTTGTCGAAACCACTGCTACAGTTGCTGGCGATCATGGCAACGTGGCTAGCCCACAGAGTTAATTTAATAATAGATTTCTTTGTGATGGTGTATATTCAATGCATTTTTTAATTAACTGGTAAGCGCATGGTGTTACAAATGTCAATTTTTTTTACAGCGGTTCCACATGTTCGGAGACACAAGTTGTGTGGGAATGTTATTCTGTTGTATTCTATTATCCCACTTGTCAACAATGGTGCCTGCATGTGCATGGGAGGTATAATTGGCTTATGCTGGCAAGAATGTAGTAAAAATGGGGCTGTTTTTTACATGCAACATGCCGAAATTCCTTTGTGAACTAGGCAGTTATATTGAGGCAATTCTATTTTGGATGCTTCCCAATCTACTTAATTACTGTCCGAAATCATCTTGCCTTGGTCTGCAAATGCGATCAAAGATGTGCACTACATGCTGACCACACCGGCCGTGTTGCATGCGCGAGCGTTGCAAAATAAATGTACACATACATGTTATTCAATCATTTCATCCAAACTGCTCACGAGCGTCAATTACCTTCTGCGTAGCCAGGTGCTAAAATAGAACGCTTGATGCGCTGCAAGTCCCACTTCTCCCATTTCCTCATTGGTTTGTAGGAGCATATACTGTACCTACGTGGGTGATTGAGAGATGAACGAGGTCCACACTCCAGTCCAGTTGGTTGCAGTAATGCACCTTAATGTTGGTTGCCAACCGCCATATAAAATCCACAGAAGACTGAACGAGGAGAGATTACCATAAACGTTTTTTCCCCCTTTTATCTGTGGATTGAAATAGCTTACAACAGCAAGATAGCCACCTAAATGTCCATGAATTTTTCATATGTGTTTTGACCTGTCCCCAAATTAATGTAGTTGATATTTCAACCTGTGTGTCCTGATCGCATCTGGTGTTTATGGACAAAACCACCTTGTGCACGATGGCGCATGTGGACGCACGTGCGTGCCCGGTGTAGTCAGCATGTTAGCCTATTATAAAGGAGATATCGATATGAACAGCTAAGAGGAGTGTTGTTAGTAAAAGTATTTGAATTTCATTGAAATCGTATAGTATTTCGCCATTTCATGGAGCTGTCCATGGTGCTGAAGTTAGAGATCAATATACCCTCAATGAGGAAGCATACTTATCACCGACAGGCCACGTCAACACGTGGAATGTGACCATGGGTATGTAGGTCCATGTTGTGCATTTTATTACAGGTTTGATATGCTCTATAACAATAGGAATAAACATTTCAACCACAGCCATTATATAAATTGTATTTTTACACCTCAATAAAGACGGCTGTTTGCACCTACCTGAAAAATAAAATTGGTCTGCCCATGGAAATCAAATGCCCATCCAACTGATTTATTCTGGCGCTGGGCCTGATGTGACTGTTTTTAGTCTTTGCAGTAATAAAGGTCTTCCATATCAGACTTCCCCGTTTCCTCCTGAGCAACCAGTAAACATTCCCCCATTTCAAATACATTTTTCATATCCTCTGCATCCATTATGCTGTCACATGTGTAACAGTGTTGGAGTTTGTTCTAACACATTTCTTGATGTGATTATGAAATGCTATAGGTCAGGCCCTATTGGTCACGTGCATGCGATCCATACACGTGTCACTTAAAGAGAGCAAGGGTTGAGGGAATAAGGAATGTTTTTCTGAAACAAATGAGGGATCTCGGTAAAATAACTTTTCAGTGAGAGAAAAAAGCAAGTAAGAAACAAAACATGGCTGTAATTCTGTTGCATATTCAGCACCACGGACAGCGTGATAAACACTGTTGCTATGGTATGGTCCCTGGTCGCCGCAGCAGGGAGGAGAGAGAGAGAACGTGCACACAGGCACTCGCTGTCTTGTTTTTTTTACACAGTCGGGCTCCCTCTTGACTAATTTGGGTCTTAAGTATTTCATCAAACAGTGTGCTTAAGGTATCAGACATGCTCAGTGCATATACAGTTATTTTATTAAAACACATATGGTGTTTTTATAGGCATATGGAAATATACACATTTTAAAATGTGATTGGTGGAAAGAACCAAAGACCAAAATGGGGACAGCCCTACTTCCTACCTTGTAGGCTTGCCCAGTATCAAAGGCTTGGCACTACACTCCTCTGTGTGCTAACTTTTACAATCGCCAAATGTCATTCAACTTTTTGGTGTTTTGTAACATATGAGGGAGAATATAGTAGACAGTTTGTCAAAAAGTGATTGATTAGTTTTTCCTGTGTCCTGTGGTTGACCTGTTAATGACATCCTCTCCGGATGTTCTCACGATATTTAGTGTGTGATTATGAAACTTGATAGTGCAGCTGTTAATTTGAAGTAAAACACGTTTGAAATAAAAACTAATTGCCTGGTGATTGATGTGTTGTGACCTTGTTGAAAATAAGGAAATGTGTTTGAAGTAAAATATGTTTGAAGTAAAAGTATTTTCTGGGGAGGCCTGAGTTTGAACTGTTTGAACAGTTGAGAATTTTTGTAGTGAACTTATGGAGCTGCTGTGAAGTGAGATTGTGACCCCGGAAAAAGTAATTTCCGGTTGGTCTGCCTGAGTATAAGTCAGTCTTAGACTTGTCCTGTGAACACTTGTCCTGATTTATCTCTAAACCGTTAGAGATAAATCACAGAAACCTACAGTAAACATGTCTCCTAGACCAATTATATGTGTATTGTATCCTTCATGTCTGGGGCAAAATGACAAAACCATCAATGCCACTCTTTGTAATGCACCTGATTGTTTTAATGGTGTGATTGATATGTGTGAAGGCCATATGGGTTACATTTTCCAACCGGACAATTCAACAGTGAAGATCTTCTCACGCAGCTGCCTTAACACCCTTTGTCAGCCAAAAACTGGAGTTTTTCTCCTGCGTTTCGTATGAGAAAATGGTTTAAGCTAAGACTTGCTCTATGTCAGATCGAACAGGCCCTGTATTGGCTATTTGACCAAGGAGAGTGATGACTTGGCCTCCACAATCACCCGAGCTCAACCCAATTAAGATGGTTTGGGATAAGTTGGACCGCAGAGTGAAGGAAAAGCAGCCAACAAGTGCTCAGCTTATGTGGGAACTCCTTCAAGACTGTTGAAAAGCATTCCAGTTGAAGCTGGTTGAGAGAAAGCTTTGCACACTTTTGGCAGTCTTCTATGCAAAGGGTGGCTACTTTGAAAAATTATATTTTGATTTGTTTAACGTTTTTTTGGTTACTACACAAGTCCATATGTGTTAATTCATACTGTAGTTTTGATGTATTCACTATTATTCTACAATGTAGAAAATAGTAAAAATAAAGAAAAACCCTTGAATTAGTAGGGGTGTCCAAACTTTTGACTGGTACTGTATACAATTGCAGATACAAACACACCTCAGATATACACAAAAACAATGCTCAACCTCCAGATGAGCATGAGGGGGAGTACAAATCTTACAAGCTTGTTTGGCTGGTCTGTACCTTATTATTTAGATGTTTGGCGCTGCTGGTGAACCATGATGTGCAGGTATAATCAAAATGACACTGGGCTAGCACACTTGCCAGAGTCTTTAGGAGAGTCTATAGATAGGTTTCCATCCAATTGGCGACAGATTTTCATGTGATGTTCTAAAATCAACATAAAACCTAGTTGTGCATTTCAGTTTTCTTCAGGGAAATTTAGGGATATTGGCCAAATGATCAACCTATAATAGCCTATAACAAATTACAAAAATACTATTCTTTGGGTTTCAACGTGTAGCATATGTAAAACGTTATAACCAATTCTTTATAGTTTTTTAGGCTACTTTCCTAAAACAATAATTGTCTACCTCAAGGTTCAGCTGTCAGAGATTTGAGCACTCAATGTATGAGGGCATTGCATGCGTAGGCCTACAGGCTTGGTTGTCCACTGTATGATATTAATATATATGCAATATATATATATATATATATATAGCCTATATAACGGAAGAGAAACTTAGGCCTAGACCCAGAGAGATAGAAACTTTTGAATAAAACATTCAAAGCACAAGACTTTTGCATCGTTATTCAAATTACATTTTTACTGCAGCCTAGAATAGAATTTTGTTCTGGTTTGAAAACAATAATGAATTATTCATTGCATTGTGGTGTTGTAGGCTAGTCTGGGTAGGATCATTTTAGTGTCCCTAAGCAAAATCAATAGGGGGGCTTTTTATGTCTTTACTGTTCTTTCATGCGCAATGATGAATGTGGCCTCCACTGACTATCAGCTATTCCTATTTGTTCTTGTTCATTTTGAAAATGTATGCAGCTTGAATGCTTGTATGTGTGGTAGGATTGCTAGTTAGCCTATTGCAGATCTGGACAAACGATCCACCTATCACTATTGTCACTATGAATGGTGGATAGAGGGCAGGATGGACTGTTAGACTGACTATACTGACTTGTGGTATAGTAAAAGTTAGCACACAGAGAAGTGTGGTGCATAAGGGAAGTACCAAAACACCTTGATATAGAGGCTCATGCAAGCAAATTAGGACATTTAGCTAGATGAAAGAAATTATATAGTAAATCCTGCAACTATTGAATGTAAAGAAGGGGAAAAAACGCACTACCCTCCCCTGTGACCAAGAAAAAAACCCACAACCCTCCTCAAAGCAAAAACAATACGTTTGACAACCCCCCCCAGTAAATTGAAAATTGCAATCTGTCCCTTACTCATTGTGTATTTATTCCTTGAGTTATTATAATAATTTCTATATTTCTTTTCTCCCTGCATTGTTTATGAAGCATGTGACAAATTCAATTTTATTTTATTTTATTTGATCCCTTCATGGGCCACAAACACTGAATATATACAGTATGTCATAAGTTCCTTTATGCAAGTTTCTGCCCAAAAGAAAGTAATTAATTTGGGCCAGGAGTTTTTCATGACCATGTGGCTAAGCTATTACTACAGTCCTCTGTTTTTCCTGGTCATGTGGCCTGGGGAGAAACTCATGTTCCTATGTTTCCTTAGACAAGGGAAGAAGGGGGGTAGCCTCCTACCTGTAGCCACTGGGATTGGTCACTGTGTCCAGACGTCCAGGCGTTGACCTTGCCCTGTTTGTCAAGACGGGCTTTGCCGGGCTCCCAGGTGAACATGTCCATGTTGAGTGTTCTGAAGAGGCTGGACGCTGTGACCTGGTAGTCCTGGATGTGGCCAGACTTCATCCCCATGGGCTCAGAGCAGCCTGGAGAAACAAACTAGTTACTGGACACAGTCCTTTTTTACAAAGGCAAAAACACTAAAATACACCATTTTATGATACTCAATGGTGCCCACTATTGTAATTATTGAGCAATGCAGTAACTGTCCTTCTGTCCTACTTCCTAGATTCTGATCTAAAAGGCAACTTCTACCTACAGCTAGATAGCGAGCCACCTGTTTGAACCTCTAGTCATGATTGTGTTTGAACCCATAATGGTTACGGTCAGGACTTTATAGAACTTGGACCCACCTGTGAGCTCACAGCCAAGCAGCTCCATGCGCAGGGTGCAGTGTCTCCTACAGACCTGGGGGTAGATGCGCACGTACTGCGCCTCAATGGGAGGGGTGAAGGAGTTGGCAGAGGGAGCGTTGTTCTCCACATTTCCACGGAATATCTGAGGAGGGAAATTATATGAGAGACGAAGGGTTAAAAGGGGATTAGAAGGGGGGAGAAATGTGTTTATCTGTGAATGTAAGAGTCTCTCGTAGTGTCTCTAGTGTCTACTCGCCCCTCAACAAATTGCTGCCATTCAAGGTCAATTAGCTAGAATTACAAGAAAAATAAGCTGGTTATTCATAAGCACTTGTTGTGTTTTGAATTTGTGGACCAATTACACTGTCATACCGTATAGACTATTTAAAAAAAACTATCCCAGAAAGAACTTATATAGTGTTTCAAAGAGCCCTCTGAGGTAGAAGTCTTCACGGATCCACCTGTACGGATCCAGATTTCAAAAAACAGTATTAGGTATGTGTAATTTTAATTGACTTGACCGAAGAGCCAATACAGATCAGAATGCAGCTGCTGCAGTAGAGAGAGAGAGAGAGAAATACAGTGAGGGAAAAAAGTATTTGATCCCCTGCTGATTTTGTACGTTTGCCCACTGACAAAGAAATTATCAGTCTATAATTTTAATGGTAGGTTTATTTGAACAGTGAGAGACAGAATAACAACAACAGAAATCCAGAAAAACACGTGGAAAATGTTATAAATTGATTTGCATTTTAATGAGGGAAATTAGTATTTGACCCCCTCTCAATCAGAAAGATTTTTGGCTCCCACGTGTCTTTTATACAGGTAACGAGCTGAGATTAGGAACACACTCTTAAAGGCAGTGCTCCTAATCTCAACTTGATACCTGTATAAAATACACCTGTCCACAGAAGCAATCAATCAGATTCCAAACCAAAGAGCTCTCCAAGGATGTCAGGGACAAGATTGTAGACCTATACAAGGCTGGAACGGGCTACAAGACCATCGCCAAGCAGCTTGGTGAGAAGGTGACGAGTTGGTGTGATAATTCGCAAATGGAAGAAACACAAAAGAACTGTCATTCTCCCTCCATGCAAGATCTCACCTCGTGGAGTTGCAATGATCATGAGAACGGTGAGGAATCAGTCCAGAACTACACGGGAGGATCTTGTCAATGATCTCAAGGCAGCTGGGACCATAGTCACCAAGAAAACAATTGGTAACACACTACGCCGTGAAGCACTGAAATCCTGCAGCGCCCGCAAGGTCCCCCTGCTCAAGAAAGCACATATACATTTCCGTCTGAAGTTTGCCAATGAACATCTGAATGATTCAGAGGACAACTGGGTGAAAGTGTTGTGGTCAGAGGAGATCAAAATGGAGGAGGAATGCTGCCTATGACCCCAAGAACACCATCCCCACCATCAAACATGGAGTTAGAAACATTATGCTTTGGGGGTATTTTTCTGCTAAGGGGACAGGACAACTTCACCGCATCAAAAGGACGATGGACGGGGCCATGTACTGTCAAATCTTGGGTGAGAACCTCCTTCCCTCAGCCAGGGCATTGAAAATGGGTCGTGGATGGGTATTCCAGCATGACCCAAAACACACGGCGCTTGTAGCTTTTTGTTGTTGTTGGCCAATCATAAGTCAACAAAGCGGCAATAGGATACAGTAATGAGACTCCGTGTGGGGCTAAAATGATGGAGATATATTATCAATGGAAGATGGAATTACAATTATAGGCTACAACGACCAAGAGCCAACAGGTAAGCTGCTACTTTATATTCTTAATGGAGTTGTTGTTTGTAATTGTAGGATGAGAAAGCGCATGCAGCCTCAATTAGCCTAGCAAGCTAGCTATCTTAACTAGCTTCTCCCGGTTTGATGCAGTCAAGACAGGTACTTACTACGTAATCATATTGGATGATAACCCAGCTATGGCAGCTATTAATCTACTGTAGCACGAGTCGGCTTGGTTGATTGCTGTCTCTCGTCTCTCCCTTCCTCCTCCCTGTTCCCGTGTCCCTCGCTCACACTCACAGTAGCCTACACACACACAGCACAGCTCCTGCTAGAGCATCACCTCTTACCTCCTCTCCCTCGCGCATTATAAGCTCCAGTTTATAAAGTAGCTTAAACATTTACTTTACTGCTGCTTCGCTCACTCGGATCGGACCAGGTCTGGATCCGATCAGGTATATACGGAACGGGTCTTGTTGTCCTCGGATTTCGGAACAGGTCCAAAAAGTTAGACCCGTTCCGAAATTAACCTGAGGCTTTCCCACCAGGACGGATCCAAGGAAAACTAGACTCTAGTGTGTGTTTGTGTGTGTGTTAGGAATGCAGCTGTCTCTAGATGAATTCAGGACTCAAAAGGGTGGTCCCTACGGGTCAGAGCATCACTGAGTCTACGCTCTGGCTAGCACGCTCTTACAGTCAGAGCTACCTCTCAAACATCTCAGGCAAGAAAATTAACAACTGGGTTTTGAGTTTAGTCCCTCACCCCGATGTTCTGGAAGATACTCTCGGTGTGAGTTGGCTAATGAAAAAGTCACCTCATCATGTCCTCCACTCTGCCCTGGACTTGGTGCATGGCCTCCAGTTGCTGCATCCGTGCGTGCTGGCGTGTGTGTACAACAAAGATAAATAATGTGTGTGTGTTTCTCACCATGTCCTCGTCTGTGCCCTTGACTTTGTATGTCCTCCAGGTCTTGCCATCGTCACTGGAGGCCACTTTGTAAGACTTGATGTACTCTGGGCTGCCGATACGCTTTGCACCCTGGGTAATTAGTCCTGTGACCCGCATCCTCCTCTGTAGGTTAATCTGTGGGGAAGGAATAAAAACAGCAATCAAAAACCTTGTTTGTGTGTGTTTTGGGGGATATTATTTTGTTTTATTTAAGTGATAATGCCACAGAAGCCAATGTTTGGAGGATATATTGGCACAGGTGTTGTTAAGGCCTGATATGAAGTCAAGGGCCAGCAAACCGTGCCAATATATCCTCCCAACACTGGCTTTGAAGGCATTATCACTTTTATACAACAGGCTGCCAACATGTTCAAATAATGATTGACATATTTTCATTAAAAACATTATTTAGATAATTTTTTCATACTACTACTATTTCATCTTTCCACAAGATATTTAAATCTAGGGTTGCTAGATACACAACCCAGTCGTTCAGTCTTTTTGCTCTGTATCTATGGACACGACTCAGTTGTTCAGTCTTTTTCTCCTGTATCTATGGACGCGACCCGTATCGTGCGTTATAAATGTTCCATTTTCATACTGGCTGGCAATGTTCTTATCCCTTGCTTGCTAGCTAGCCAACTACGGCTAACTTACAGTCACATCTAAAATAAATGTGAGATAATGTCTAGATTTTTATAGTGTAGATCAAGTTTATAAGTTGCCTGGCTGGGTTGATGAGACAGTGGATTGCTCAGTCAGATGGAACATAGTAAACAGGGATTTTAACGTCATATATTTTGCCATGGCAACTTGTGGAATAGACACCTGCTGGAATGCGGTTTTAACCAATAAGCATTCAGGATAAGACACACCCGTTGTATAAACTGACACAATTGGTCAGAGAAAGAGATTGTTTAATTAACAAGTAATGAAACAAATATCTAAATAATAGCTGTAAAAATTATTGAACCCTTGTTTTCAATACTCCAGCATCCTCCCCTTGTGTGTATAATGACACTGATGCTTTTTCTAAAATGTTTTATGAGATTAGAGAACACATTGGGAGGGATCTTAAACCAAATATTTCAAGATCATTGATATATTTTCTCTGCGCTTATGGACTGCCCTTTCCAGAGTCGTCGGTTCGATTGGTTTAAATTCAAAAATGTGTATTTTTCATATACACTATATCTACATATCTACATAGTTGTGGCAAAAGGGCTTAAGGACAACAAAGTCAAGGTATTGGAGTGGCCATCACAAAGCCCTGACCTCAATCCTATAGAAAATCTGTGGGCAGAACTGAAAAAGCGTGTGCGAGCAAGGAGGCCTACAAACCTGACTCAGTTACACCAGCTCTTTTCAGGAGGAATGGGCCAAAATTCACCCAACTTATTGTGGAAGGCTACCCAAAACATTTGACCCAAGTTAAACAATTTAAAGGCAATGCTACCAAAAACTAATTGAGTGTATGTAAACGTATGACCCACTGGGAATGTGATGGAAGAAATAAAAGCTGAAATAAATAATTCTCTCTACTATTATTCTGACATTTCACATTCTTAAAATAAAGTGGTGATCCTAACTGACCTAAGACATGGGATTTTCACTAGGATTAAATGTCAGGAATTGTTAAAAAATGCATTATAATGTATTTGGCTAAGGTGTATGTAAACGTCCGACTTCAACTGTACGTACAGTCACTGTGGCGACTACTTAATCGATGCACTTATTGATGAAGCCAGTGACTGATGTGGGGTACTCCTCAATGCCATCGGAAGAATCACGGAACATATTCCACTCTGTGCTAGCAAAACAGTCCTGTAGCTTAGCATCTGCTTCATCTGACCAATGTTTTATTGACTGTGTGATGTGATGTAATGAGAACCCAGCTGGCTGTATGTTACAGTCCCTGATGTCCCTCTAGAATGAGATCCTCACCCTGAGTTCATCTACTTTATTGTCCAGGGACTGAACATTAGCGAGTAATATACTCAGAAGTGGTGGATCGTGTGCACGCCTCCTGAGTCGGACTAGAAGTCACTCCGAATACCTTTTCTCTTCCGGCGGCGTCTTGGATCTGCCTTTGGGATCATTTCAATTGCCTTGAGGGGTATGAACATAGGATCCAATTCGGGAATGTCGTATTTATGGTCGGAAAGCTGGTAAGTAACCACCGCGCTGACATCCAGAAGTTATCTGTATGTAGTAACACCCCACAATTTATGGGGATATAATGTCAAACAGAAACAACAAACAAATTTAAAAAAAAGTTGATTAGGAGCTAGAAGCAGAGCTGGCATGTCTGTCGGCGTCATCTTACTTTTATACAGTGAGGGAAAAAAGTATTTGATCCCCTGCTGATTTTGTACGTTCGCCCACTGACAAAGAAATTATCAGTCTATAATTTAATGGTAGGTTTATTTGAACAGTGAGAGACAGAATAACAAAAAAATCCAGAAAAACACGTGAAAAATGTTATAAATTGATTTGCATTTTAATGAGGGAAATAAGTATTTGACCCCTCTGCAAAACATGACTTAGTACTTGGTGGCAAAACCCTTGTTGGCAATCACAGAGGTCAGACTCGTCAGGTTTCTTGCAGTTGGCCACCAGGTTAGCACAGATCTCAGGAGGGATTTTGTCCCACTCCTCTTTGCAGATCTTCTCCAAGTCATTAAGGTTTCGAGGCTGACGTTTGGCAACTCGAACCTTCAGCTTCCTCTACAGATTTTCTATGGGATTAAGGTCTGGAGACTGGCTAGGCCACTCCAGGACCTTAATGTGCTTCTTCTTGAGCCACTCCTTTGTTGCCTTGGCCGTGTGTTTTGGGTCATTGTCATGCTGGAATACCCATCCACGACCCATTTTCAATGCCCTGGCTGAGGGAAGGAGGTTCTCACCCAAGATTTGACAGTACATGGCCCCGTCCATCGTCCCTTTGATGCGGTGAAGTTGTCCTGTCCCCTGAGCAGAAAAAAACCCCCAAAGCATAATGTTTCCACCTCCATGTTTGACGGTGGGGATGGTGTTCTTGGGGTCATAGGCAGCATTCCTCCTCCTCCAAACACGACGAGTTGAGTTGATGCCAAAGAGCTCCATTTTGGTCTCATCTGACCACAACACTTTCACCCAGTTGTCCTCTGAATCCTTCAGATGTTCATTGACAAACTGCAGACGGGCATGTATATGTGCTTTCTTGAGCAGGGGGACCTTGCGGGCGCTGCAGGATTTCAGTCCTTCACGGCGTAGTGTGTTACCAATTGTTTTCTTGGTGACTATGGTCCCAGCTGCCTTGAGATCATTGACAAGATCCTCCCGTGTTATTCTGGGCTGATTCCTCACCGTTCTCATGATCATTGAAACTCCACGAGGTGAAATCTTGCATGGAGCCCCAGGCCGAGGGAGATTGACAGTTCTTTTGTGTTTCTTCCATTTGCGAATAATCGCACCAACTTTTGTCACCTTCTCACCAAGCTGCTTGGCGATGGTCTTGTAGCCCATTCCAGCCTTGTGTAGGTCTACAATCTTGTCCCTGACATCCTTGGAGAGCTCTTTGGTCTTGGCCATGGTGGAGAGTTTGGAATCTGATTGATTGATTGCTTCTGTGAACAGGTGTCTTTTATACAGGTAACAAACTGAGATTAGGAGCACTCCCTTTAACAGTGTGCTCCTAATCTCAGCTCGTTACCTGTATAAAAGACACCTGGAAGTCAGAAATCTTTCTGATTGAGAGGGGGTCAAATACTTATTTCCCTCATTAAAATGTAAATAAATGTATAACATTTTTCACATGCGTTATTCTGTCTCTCACTGTTCAAATAAATCAAATACTTTTTTCCCTCACTGTAGGCCTAAGTTACCGTATTAAGACTTAACAGGATGCGCTTTTTAGGCCTACAGCTCAATGGTGGTTATACAAGGCTGATATACTAAGCCTACTAATGACATTACTTATTATAATGATGATCATAATAATGATAACAAGGAGATCAAGAAAAAGGACGGTTATATTAATATAAAAATCGGACAATTTGGAACAGTGTAAACACGAAATAAATTATAAGTGTAAAGCCTTTAATGCAGCATAGCAAAGATTAAAAACAGCCGAATTTGTGAAACTATTTATCAGACGTTGTGGTTGCTTGAGGCTTGGTGCTCATGGAATCCTTTAAACAAACACTCAAACAGGCTACACAACAGGATCTGTCTTATTTCTGTAGCTAAATATATACATGAATGATTTAGAAAGCCAAGCAGATTTAACAATTAGGCTGTTGATTATAGACCTAATTAAGTTGGGGTTTCCTCTCTCCTCACTATTCTTAGACAATTAAGGCAAGGGCTGTTTTCTTGTCTCCTAACTTCACTGATGCTTCCGCCGCATTGTTCTCAACACCAATATCGTGGGTAACTTTGCTATTATGCACACAGCAACATGGTCTAGGAAAAGAAGGCAATTCAACAGTGCACTGATGTTTCAGCAACTGCTTTCCAACGTGGGGGAAAGCACATTTGTTATAAAATAATATTATTTCTATTAGTGTTGCACCATTGTTCTTATGTAATATAACCATACAGGCTACAATTTCAGTAGCACATGTCTTAGAGCGATGGACTGTGCCATGGCCTCCACAATGGATTAGTCCACTCAGACAGGTGTGAATCAGACAAGTGTCTTGTACACCATTTTCTTTTTTTTACTACGTGCTCAACTAAAGAAATCTCGGTTGACCGTCAGACTATCGACCAAATAATCGACCAGTCGACTAAAAGGGATCATCCCTAGTGGATTTTTATGTGTGCTTGGGGTTCTTGTCTTGCTGGAAGATTCGCTTGCGGCCACGTTTTAGCCTCCTGGCAGAGGCAACCAGGTTTTGGGCTAAAATGTCCTGGTAGGTAGCCTAGTGGCAGGTAGCACAGCGGTTAAAGTAAAATTCCACCCAAAATATATATTTTGTTATTTGTTTCATTAGTGCATTGTTGATATAGTCCCAACATGTTTGCATGTCAGCAATCACATTTTCTGTATTTTGAAAGTTATATTTCTTGAAAATGTGACTGCTGACATGCAAAAGAAATTGGGATTATATCAACAATGCACTAATGAAACAAATAACAAAAATATACTTTTTTAATTTTCCTTTAAGAGCATTGGCCCAGTGACGAAAGGTTTCTGGTTCGAATCCCCAAGCCGACAAGGTGAACAATCTGTCTATGTGCCCTTGAGCAAGGCATAATATACGAGTGTTTGCTCAATTATTTAAATGTAAATTGTCATTGTACTTGGTAATGTTCATGATGCCGTTGACCTTAAACCAGTGGAAGAAAAATGGCCCCATAACATCAAAGACGCACCACCATCTTTTACAGTAGGTATGAGGTACTTTTCTGCAAGGGGTGGCAGGTAGCCTAGTGGTTAGAGCATTGAACTAGTAACTGAAAGGTTGCAAGATCGAATCCACGAGCTGACAAATGTTCTTCTGCTCCTGAACAAGGCAGTTAACCCACTGTTCCTAGGCTGTCAATAAAAATAAGAATTTGTTCTTAACTGACTTGCCTAGTTAAATAAAGGTAAATAAAAAGCCCACCACTGGTGTGCGTGTCCAAAGAGCACTATTTTCATGTCATCTGACCATAGCACCAGTTACAATCCAAGTGCCAATGCCTTTTAGCAAACTCCAGGCAATGCTTGTTGAGGTCAACGGCATCATGAACAGACAACACACACACACACACACACACACTCTCACTCTCTAAAGGCTTTCTGTTTTCTTAACACACCCTACACTCACAGAGTGATGAGTCTCAGATGAATCTCAGAGTACTCTTAAGAGTATTTACATTGCGTCAAAATAATATTAGTGTACATTTGTACATTTGGCAACTGCTACTTCCTCACAGCTGATACCACACCTAACACCCGAGGTGAAAACCAAAATTGTCTGTCCCACAAGGATGAGAGACATCATACTGTGAAAACCGAAAAGGCCCCTCTTCATGATAATAATGAAAAAGCAACACTTTTTTGGGCCCAACTTAAATTCTGCACTGGAGTATGAGAATGCATGTTGACCACATACTTCTTTACTTGCAGACTACAGTAACTCCAATATCAAGTCTTCTTGACAACGTCTTTTACGCAGCATCCTCAATTCAACCAAAGCCACAATTAACCCCCACGTATTCTCCATTTCTTGTTTTTCTCATATTCTGGAGAACAACAGTAGCATATTCTCTCTCTAATTAGGCTACTGTAACTAAAAGGCCTGCGCTCAGGTAATTGGCGTGATTCTTCACACCAATAATGACCACTTACAAGCACACCTCAGTCACCCCACCTAATACTGATGCCTTTGTCCACGCTGCCATTCCATGTCAGTGTGGCACTGTCGAGAACATCTGCCACGGTACTGCTCAGTGGTGTATGTCAGCTTGAGGAAATCGATTCAGTGTGAGCCGACTGACATAAAAGACCCTTAATTTCCCCGGCTGAATATCAAAATGACACGGCATCACATGAGGATCATTTTCCCAATTCGGCAGTGACAGTGAGGAGCTCAGTATGCGCTTCATGGACGCACGAGAGGAAGGGGGTAGGTCTGGAAGACATGGCCCAGTTGAGAATCTCTGAGACGGGAAAGGTTTGAGGGCCTTTATCTGGCACCCATCTTGGCTACTCTTCAAATTTTAGACCTGTGCTACTGCTTATTGGGACTATGGGACCTCACTTGTGTGTTATTTGGTTCACAATTCACACACAAACCGTATAGTGTAAGTATGTACTCCAAACAAACCCACCCCTTTTCATCATTGTATTACATCCACCCACATCTGCAAATGGTATATGGGTTTTTCTATAAACTAGGGTACCCGTGAGGATTTCCTACACTGGACAACTTGTTACAGCAGTTCAAAAGTCATTGATAATAGTCTCAATTTCTTTTAATGTCATTACATTAAGATACAAGGGGGATCATAGCTATATTCAATCAAATTCACTAGTTGATTTAAAACCTATAATTTAACCCTTTATCATGGTTGTGTTTTGACAGATTTGTCCAAAATCGCGTGACAAAACTTTTCTGTCCTTGCATTTATGGCACTGTAAATTGTAAAATGTCATATATTAAGAATGAATCAGTTAAATTAGACATGAATGTGAACCCCGTAAGAATCTTGGATCTAGCTGAAAGTTTGTTGTATAAAGATCTCAGAAATGTAGTGTGACTACTCAACATTTTGTGTCTCTTAAACAGTTTATGGGTTTTCATGCTAAATGGAATGCTTCTAACCAAAATAGTCACCTAACCTTGATTCTTAAAACCTAAATCGATACTGTCATTAACGTGATTCTTCAATAATTATGCATAATACTTTTTGGATGTGTATTTGGGAGTGGTTTCCTGGACAGAGTTGAATTTATGTCAGGATTAGGCTAATTCTACTTAAATTAATCCAGATAAAAAGGCTTTCCGAGACGTTGCTGACCTTTAGATGAACTAGTACTAGACTAGGGAGACCCAGACTAAGGTAAGTAAGGACTAACCAGTTAATCTTTGTGAAGCCTAATTAGATTAACATTGTGCATTTGGTGTTGATCTGAGGATCCTCTTAAGGATCGGCGTTCCGTCAACGGGACAGTTGTAAATCATGCAGAGCGTTATGTCAAGATTGCAGATTTTAGGGTAACAACAAATGTCGGTACATAGAAGTGTCTTATATCGGCTGAAAGCTTATATTCTTGTTAATATAACTGCACTGTCCAATTTACTGTAGCTATTATTCCGGAAATTAGCCATGCTAACAACAAAACTGTTTTTTCACTGCGATAGTTTTGATAAATTCACCTTTGAAGGTGCTTACATTTTATTTTATTTTTTTTCCCCTCACCTTTATTTAACCAGGTAGGCCAGTTGAGAACAAGTTCTCATTTACAACTGCGACCTGGCCAAGATAAAGCAAAGCAGTGCGAAACAAACAACACAGAGTTACACGTGGAATAAACAAACGTACAGTCAATAATACAATAGAAAAGTCTATATACAGTGTGTTCAAATGAGGTAAGATTAGGGAGGTAAGGCAAAAAATAGGCCACAGTGGCGAAATAATTACAATTTAGCAATTCAACACTGGAGTGTAGATGTGCAGAAGATGGATGTGCAAGTAGAGATACTGGGGTGCGAAGGAGAAAAAAATAATGATCTGTAAGCTGCTCTGACAGCTGATGCTTAAAGTTAGTGAGGGAGATATGAGTCTCCAGCTTCAGTGATTTTTGCAATTCGTTCCAGTCATTGACAGCAGAGAACTGGATGGAAAGGTGGCCAAAGGAGGCATTGGCTTTGGGGGTGATCAGTGAAATATACTTGCTGGAGCACGGGCTATGGGTGGGTGCTGCCATGGTGACCAGTGAGCTAAGATAAGGCGGGGCTTTACCTAGCAAAGACTTATAGATGACCTGGAGCCAATGGGTTTGGCGACGAATATGAAGCGAGGGCCAGCCAACGAGAGCATACAGGTCGCAGTGGTGTGTAGTATATGGGGCTTTGGTGACAAAACGGATGGCACTGTGATAGACTGCATCCAATTTTATGAGTAGAGTGTTGGAGGCTATTTTGTAAATGACATTGCCGAATTCAAGGATTGGTAGGATAGTCAGTTTTACGAGGATATGTTTGGCAGCATGAGTGAAGGATGCTTTGTTGCGCAACAGGAAGCCGATTCTAGATTTAATTTTGGATTGGAGAAATCTGAAATCTTGCTCTGATTTATCATCCAAAGGGTCCCAGAGATAACATGAAGTGTCGTTTTGTTAGATAAAATCATTTTTCATATCCTAAAAAGTTTCATATTACATGCACGATCGATTTTGTATTTCCACTCGTTGAATTTGCAAAGAAAGGAATCTGTGAAAATCTCACCCTAAACATTGTTTCAACGATGTTTCGTATCTATTCCGCAGATCCTAGAAGGATCCTAGAAGGTAACAAGACTTAACTATTTTATTAGGGGTGTAGTATATCCTATAGGACACCATATTTGGTCAGAGAGCGACGCCTTCATGGCACGCCGATGACGCGGGTGGCCATCACTTGAACAACTCTCTTTGTGAAATAAGCACCAATCGGGGTCAAACAAATCTAGCTAGATAGCCAATGAGCTGGGCTTAACGGGAGTATCCAGAAACCATCTATATGTCGTAAAATGTAGCTTCTAACCCTGTACGACAGCATGCCTTTTGATTTTGGACAAAAAATTATAAGGATATTCAGAGTTATGAAGTTATGAAAACTGGTTGTTTTGCAAATGTTGAACTTATAATACGGCTACTAATACTGGAAAGTCCAAGTATACAGATTTGACGATATTCTTGCAGAAAAATGGAATATGAATGCGAATGTCTCCATCATAATTTGCCCAAATGTACCTGGGTCTTCACACTAAAAGTCTTGAGGATCAGTCATACTCCAAGTTATCCATCTGAAACTTTGCACATACACGGCTGCCATCAAGTGGACACTAGCCGAATTACAACCAGAGTGATGGCTATAACAGTGATCTTTCTCTTGCATTTCAAAGATGGTGGTAAAAAACACTGGTTGGTTATTTCTTTGTATTTTCTTCTACCAGATCTATTGTGTTATATTCTCCTACATTCAATTCACATTTCCACAAACTTCAAAGTGTTTCCTTTCAAATGGTACCAAGAAAATGCACATCCTTGCTTCAGCGCCTGAGCTACAGGCAGTTAGATTTGGGTAATGTAATTTAGGTTGAACATTGAAAAAAGGGGGCTATCCCTAAAAAGGGACACTAATAAATAAGCATTGTGTCGAATTGGAGCAAATCACCTTAACCAAACAATGAACGGAGGTAAAAATTTTAAAAGAATTTCAATGACTTTGAAAAAAACATCTTAAAGTGAATTGTGTCAAACCACCCAATTACTGAGAACAAACAGCATTATTCATCAACAGAAAACAAGAAAAATTTGGTCTGGACCACAATTTGTAATGAATTCAACTCAAATTAAAAAGTTAACAAAAGGCAAGATACTGTTGCCCACTTTTACAAATCAGAGTCACTTTGAAATGTTTTCTTCACAACACAGTGGAGCCTAAATGTATTTGTTTGTCAGAAATATAACAAACCTATAAAATATAATTACTAATAGTCATGAGATTTTTGTTCTCAAAATTACTAATATACTTTCTATAGTGTCTTTCTAAGGTCCTGTGGAAAACCATGACATGTAACATAAAGACATGCTGTTGCTGGTAGGGAGCATTTCAAGAGCATTTCTGGTGGCAGATGAGTTGGGGGACTTGTTGAATTGGTAATTTATAGACAACTCCTGGAAGGTATCCCTGAAGATGACCATTTGGACAGTTCAAATGGGGGACCGTTCCAATCCTCATTTGGTAGGACACATTCACATCAACTTGTGACATCCCAGGACAGCAGGGAATATGTAATGTTGTCAGTCATCTCTTCAACTCCCAAAATAAAAATTATGTAATGAACTCAACTCTTGAAGAAATAATGTTATCTAATGCAGCGATGTAATCATTATTGTAGAGGCAGATGATCACCATAGCTTGGAGGGGATAAGACCGGCTGAAGAAAGCCAGCTACAAGTGCAGCAGCCAGGAGGGTAGATTGTCTTTGTCCTCTGGCCCGGGTTAGTGACACAAAGAGGCTGAACATGCATGAACAACTGGCCATGGATTTTAACGAGCTTAAACTAATATATTTAAAAGAAGAGCATGATATGAAAATGCAAATCTTTTATGTTGAGTTGGTTATGAAAGAGGAGGAGAGAAACATGAAGCAGTACTAGTACCAAAGTCGGGGTACATCTGGGTCATCTGGGTCATCCTCATCTTCAATGCAATGATCTGGGCAGCCATGGTGTTTGTGGTAATTGCAACAGCAGTGCTTCACAATTATGACAACGCAGCATCTTCTTGGTTGAAAGCGCAATGTTTTTCTGAGACACTGGAATCGACTTTTCCATTTACCAAACATGCGCTCCACTACACATCTGGTGTAGATTGCATGAAGACAGGGAATGAACAAGAAGTTTGTCTGTACATGAGTCATGAGTTGCACCTTTCCAACGTGCAACAATGTTGGACATTTATTGAGAACCAGTTTTTACAATTCCTGTACTCCTCAGCATCTGCTGTAGAGGGAAATTGATGGGAATATGACATACTGTACATCTGTACAGCCAATGACTCCAGGGAAGTTCCCATATTCATAGAACTCTATCTTGTAGTTGAGTTGGGCAGCAGCATCAGGGAACTTGCTGTAACTGTCTTTCAGTTCATATAGACCATGACGGACCCTCCACCTCCAAACCGATCCCGCTCCAGAGTACAGGCCTCGGTGTAACGCTCATTCCTTTGACAATAAACGCAAATCCGACAATCCCCCCTGGTGAGACAAGGAAGAGCACGGTGGGTTTGTGCCCACAGGCGACATTGTTGCCGGTGATGTCTGGTGAGGACCTGCCGCCTTACAACAGGCCTACAAGCCCTCAGTCCAGCCTCTCTCAGCCTATTGCGGACAGTCTGAGCACTGATGGAGGGATTGTGCGTTCCTCGTGTAATTCGGGCAGTTGTTGTTGCCATCCTGTACCTGTCCCACAGGTGTGATGTTCGGATGTACCGATCCTGTGCAGGTGTTGTTACACGTGGTCTGCCCCTGCGAGGATGATCAGCTGTCCTGTCTCCCTGTAGCACTGGTGTATCACAGTACGGACATTGCAATTTATTGCCTTGGCCACATCTGCAGTCCTAATGCCTCCTTGCAGCATGCCTAAGGCACTTTCACACAGATGAGCAGGGACTCTGGGCATCTTTCTTCTGGTGTTTTCAGAGTCAGTAGAAAGGCCCTCTTCAGTGTTCTAAGTTTTCATAACTGTGACCTTAATTGCCTACCGTCTGTAAGCTGTTAGTGTCTTAATGACCGTTCCACAGGTGCATGTTCATTAATTGTTTATGGTTCTTTGAACAAGCGTGGATTGGACACCAAGTCTAGTGTGTGCAAGATAGACTATTGCACAAAACAAAACGCTATTCCTATTAATTATTTTGGATATATTGCCCAAAAAAATTATATGCTTAGGAGGCTTATTTACAATATGATCTGGTACTGAAATGACATGAAAAATAATTCCATGTTGTACCTACCATTTGAAACAATACAATGGGGTTGAAGTAACCTACTCAAACTTCAATTTGGAGCTGAGCAATTCAAGTAGTGGAAAAGGTCTAACTTGAAACTCAGAACATTTCCTCAATTTGGTGCTTGACATTTTATTTTATTTTTTCAGTTTTTGTGAGAGCGATGCTGAGATTCAGAAGGTGAGATTAAGGCTACCGCTATTCATAGCTATATTATGTGTGCCTGCGTCGGCAATATAGGATACAGAAAAATCGGGCACGCATGCATCCAATCTAAGTCAGGCAATGTCCAAATTGTTTTCACATATTTTACAATGTAATAATAATAATTCAATATCAATTTAATGGCAAGGCCTACATTTTTTTATTACTGGTAATGGCCTACTTAAAAAAAAAAAATCGATTTTGAATACTTTATGGGGGGAGAGTGGGTGGGGGGTTCTATATTAGGTCCTACATGTACAATGAAATATATTATACAATTGTATAATTTGATTCATTCACCCTTAGCGCTGACACTGCGTCATTCACACACTCTTCAGAGTCAGAAAGGACCTGTTGCATACTGTGTTCCTGTCAGAATTAAGAACACGGATTAGTCTAGCTTACTTAGTAGACACCTCATGTTGTGAATGAGAACGATGTTTCTAGGCAATAGTTTTAATCTTAGTGTGTGGAGGAAGTCAGCACTGAACTGTAAACATGACTGATCATATTATTACTTACATTTAATTGTTGTTGTTCACATTTGCTCATACTATACTGCGATATGATAATCCCAGTGAGGGTTTCTGCAGCACCTACGTTAACTATTGTACTTCAACATACACTGAGGGCACAAAACATTAGGAACACCTTCCTAATATTGAGTTGCACGCCCTTTTGCCCTCAGAACAGCCTCATTCGTCGGGGCATGGACTACAAGGTGTTGAGCGTTCCACAGGGATGCTTGCCCATGTTGACTCCAATGCCTCCCACAGTTGTGTCAAGTTGGCTGGATGTCCTTTGGGTGGTGGACCATTCTTGATACACACGGGAAACTGTTGAGCGTGAAAACCCCAGCAGCGTCGCAGTCTTGACACACTCAAACCGATGCGCCTGGCGCGTACTACCATACCCGTTCAATGGCACTTACATTTTTTGTCTGGCCAATTCACCCTCTGAATGGTACACATACACAATCCATGTCTCAATTGTTTTAAGGCTTAAAAATCATTTAACCTGTTTCCTCCCCTTCATCTACATTGATGAAGTGGATTTAGTAAGTGACGTCAATAAGGGATCATAGCTTTCACCTGGATTCACCTAGTCAGTCTATGTCATGGAAGTGTATAGCCACACATACTGTAGGGTATATATATATACACTATTTCAGTATTATTAAAAGTATGACACTGTCTGAATGATTGATTTGCTCTTCAGTATTACAGGGCTGGGGGCAGAGTCAGGAAGTATTGAGAACTATAGATCCACATGAGGAACAGACAGGCACGCAGAGCAGGGGTATTATACCTGAACAATGACAGGGCTGCCAGCTCTAACCCTCAAACTGATTTCAGATGAGAAAACAAGCACACACACACACTTTCAGAACACACCACCCCCGATCCTAAAACTCCATAGCGCTGAGAGAAGTCTACACCTCTCTACTCACGTCCCAATTACCAAGAAGTCCCTCTCCTGAAACCCAGAGCGCTCCCAGAATACACATCATCATCCCACGTGGCGTCATTAAAGCCAAACAAACTGCCTCAGTGATTCATATCTGATTTTCCGTATACACTACATGCGCTTGGTTGCTTTTCTCTTGCTCTCTATCTGTTTCTCTCACCTTTCCCTTCCACATGTCTCTGTCTTCTCTCACTCTGCCTCTCTCCTCAGATTATGTATTTGGATCATTCTTTCTCTACACCCTCCCCTCCGCTTGCTCTTTGACGCGTTCTCTTGCCCCTCGTTCTCTCGCCCCCTCTTCCGCCTCTCTCTCTTCCGCCTGGCTCTGTTGCTGTGAGCAACCCTTGATAGTGTTTGTTGTTCAACCTGTTAGGAATGAACACAGTGTTGCCAGTTACAGCCTCTCACTGTACTGCGGGCCTAATTCAATTTCATTGCACCGTCTTCGGGTCCTCTTTTATGTGTTGTTGTCAGAGATACCCAGAAAGATTTACACTGGGTTACAGAGCCAACAGCACAAGGTATCACACGGACAGATTTGATGGACACATTTAGAAAATAACAGGTGAAAAAAACATATAGTACAGTTCTGTTGTGCGATGGTTTTTGTGGACACATTCATCTCTGTCTAGTAACCTGAGTGACTCGTATCTCCTGGCCGGTGTTTGTGACTTACCTGGATCCAGGGCCATCTGTCGTTCTCGGCAGCCGTCCAGGCGTTGACCAGGCCCTTCTTGTTGAGCCGGGCAAAGTAAGGGTACCATTTCTGCAAGCCGAACAGAGCACGGTGGGTGGACGAGGCTGTTATCTGCTGGTTGGAGATGATGCCCCCCTCCATGCCCAGTGGTCCAGAGCATTCTGAGAGGACAGACATATGTATGAGGTTAGATGAAGGATGAAATATATATGCAACCATACTTTTCACCAATATCTGTCCAGTGAGTTACAGACATACAGGTTGCAAATAGTAATAAGACAGATATGCATAGCTGTGTACCAAAGGGGCAGCATTCTTTCTTCATCAGAACAATCTCATCATCCACAGTCACATTCTCTACAACACAGCTGCTTTTCATTGTTCCTTCCTCTGTCCATGATTTTTTGTCGTAGTCCATCTCTGTCTCAGAGATAAACAACATGTGTTCCTTGGTTGGGCTCCCCTCCGTTACATCAGGCAGAGTCTCAGTCATTGACACTGTGTCTTTCCCTCCGCTAACTGAAATTGTATCTTTATTGCTGCTCTCTCTTATGGAAATCCTGTCCTTGATGTCGTTAAGAGACAGGTCACCTTGACTCATGTGCGTAAAACTTTTCTCACTGCTCCGGTTCACAGCCAGGACATCCTCAATGTTTCCACTATGCCACAGCCCTCTCTCATCATAGCCCTTGATTACAGGGCCATCCACATGCACAGGAGCCATGGGTCTTTTCTCCAAGTCAAAAAAAAGGGCCCTCAAACTGGCTCCAAAGGAGCTCTGACTATTCTGGCTGGACAACATCATCAACACAGTCAACAGACTGCAACATCGTTTTTATCTTCAAGGCTGCAGAGCTAAAGTGGAGAAGCATGACACAAATATGGCTCTAATGAAATCATCCAAAGTGTTAAAATCCTTTTCAGAGAACTGAACTTTTTCCAGGCCTTATTTCTTCCTACTTAGGTACTGCTAAGCAGCATCCCCAGTTACAATAGCAGCCTTTTAAGAGCCACATTTGTGGATTTGAAACTCTGCCAATGCCTTCAAAGATAAAAGCCTTCTTGTGCTGAACTTGGAGTGCTTATTTTACTTGTGCCCCAGCTATAATGTGCACCTTGTCAATGGTGTAATTTCTTAATTAAGCATAATCAGACAATTCCTAGATAGTCTCATTATAAAGAGAGGTAGATATGTCACATGCCCATCCCAGAGAGTAACTGTGTGCCAAGATATGGCAAATTATGGCAACTTCCATCAGTACTTGGAAGTGGAAGCATTAACAGCAATTGTTTCGATTGCTGCACACAACAGCCCTCAAATGGCAGGTGTTTAGCACCTACTATCCTAGATAAGACTTTGTATAATAGCTAGTCTACTCTTCTCAAATTACACAACAGTTTATTAGATTTCACCTACCTCACGCTGTGGTCAATTAGAGTGATATCTTACATCCATGGGAATGGAATGATTTGACCATGTAGCAATAATAACTGTCAGGTTTTGGATCTATTGGTGCTATCTGGAGAAAGGCAGTTGTGCTATAGACATGAGTCTTCTTCAACAAATTATGGACACTTTATAAAGTCAATGCAAGTAGATAATAGGAGATTGACAATCTTCTGACATATCATATCGAATAAAAACAAAATGTCATTCTCTTTACAAAATAGACCAATTCAATGTGCTGCATCTCAACCATCTGTCCCTGTGTTTCAGGTTAAGAGGACCCCTGTGGTGACCTGAAGAGGTAAAAGGGGGCAGCTTCCTCTTCCACAGCTTCCTCTGTACACTAACTCTTTTGACCGTTGCCTATCCCGTCGCCTAGTCACATTACCCCTACCCACTTTTTAGAAGACTAGCCTTGGGCAGTGCCACTCTCACCACGTGACAACACAGTGAGAGACACAATGGCAACATTTAAAACAACACCAAGAGCAGATCCAGCTGCTGTAACAACGTAGCTGGGTGAGCAGGGAGCCAGTGATGTCCGAGGATTGTCCTAAGGGAGTGTGTGTGTGTGTGTGCTGCAGCCTTGAGGACAGCATCCATGTCTGTATTGCACTCATCCTCAAACATCTGAGAAGACGGTATATTATGTACAATATGGTCATATCTCTATCTGCTGGATATTAGTTGTACTATGTTAAGAATTTCACCTGGCCTGCCAGACGGTCAATTCATTGTAAAGTAGATATGAGTATAGTGGCAAGTGGGAGATGTCAGTCTCCCCAAAAGGCCTTTGTGCTTGCTTAAGTCTGGAATCTCAACCTACATCTTTGCTCTTGTCAGCTTTGCCTGGTCCTGTGCTTCTACTAACAGAAATCTATTGATGGAAAATGGTTATTTTCAAAATAACCCAACTTTCTTTGGGGAAAATAAATATATTTGCTGTCTTATCAAACATTATTATTAAAGTGATGGCTAAGCATTGCCATAGTACTATTGTGTTGACATATAATCCCAATTCCATTTGCAGGTTGGCAATGAATACCAAAGGCTGCCTTTCGGTGGTACTTGGCAGAAACCATCTAAATCTTGTTATGCCAGACCAGAGAAGATAATACAATTCTGTATTTTTCTTCATCCTTTCATTCCTCAATCAAAAGACGGTTTGGGGGGAATCAAAGAAAAGCACATCACAGGATAAACTTATGACACCTACTGTATGTTCATGATGAGTTTTCACAAGGATTCTTTTCCATAGCTGCGTTCGTGACTCAGAGTCCAATAGTGTCAAAACAATATGCCTTGTTTTTTTTCTTGTCACTCTCTTTATTTTGTTATTTCATCTTGACTACAAATAACTTATTTCCTAAGGCTTATTTCTTTCATTATTGCATTTTTCGGACATTTCCTACTCTGATTTTCCCTCATTGCGTGACTTAATATCGCACCTGGATTTTTTTTTATTAGTCCTAATGTATAGCTTATATGAGTTACATGCAATGTTATCACGAAAATCTAATTTAAATGCCATTTCAATACCGGATATCCGAGTCAGTTTTGTGACCACAGATGCACAATCAAACTTATCTAATGTTTTGATTATAATAGGGCACTTTGTCATATCTGCATTGAATACTGTAAGGTATACTGTGTGTTTGTTATGAAGCTACACTGAAAATAATTTGTGCAACCATTTATCAAAGCCATATCGTTCATTTCTGGGATATTTTCTAAGTACAACGGTAAATTGGTGTGATGCACAATGCAAACTACACTACATATACACATATATGTTTACACCTATTTAAATGAGTGTATTCAGCTATTTCAGCCACACCCGTTGCTTACAGGTGTATAATATCGAGCACACATCCATACAATCTCCATAGAGAAACATTGGCAGTAGAATGGCCTTACAGTGACTTTCAACGTGGCACCGTCATAGGATGCCACTTTTCTAACAAGTCAGTTTGTCAAATTTCAACCATGCTAGAGCTGCCCCGGTTAACTGTAAATGCTGTTTTTGTGAAGTCGAAACGTCTAGGAGCAACAACGGCTCAGCCGCGAAGTAGTAGGCCACAAAAGCTCACAGAACGCGACCACCGAGTGCTGAAGCTCAGCACATACAAATAGTCTGTCCTCGGTTGCAACACTTACTACCAAGTTCCAAACTGCCTCTGGAAGCAACGTCAGTACAATAATTGTTCGTTGGGAGCTTCATGAAAAGGGTTTCCATGGCCGAGCAGCCGCACACAAGCCTAAGATCACCATGCGCAATGCCAAGCGTCAGCTGGAGTGGTGTGAAGCTCGCTGCCATTGGACTCTGAAGCAATGGCAGTCCAACAGACGAATCTGGGTTTGGCCAATGCCAGGAGAACGCTACCTGCCCGAATGCATAGTGCCAACTGTAAAGCTTGGTGGAGGATGAATAATGGTCTAGGGCTGTTTTTCTTTGTTCAGGCTCCTTAGTTTAAGTGAAGGGAAATCTTAACGCTACAACATACAATAACATTCTAGACAATTCTGTTATTCAAACTTTGTGGCAACAGTTTGGGGAAGGCCCATTCCAGTTTCAGCATTACAATGCTTCTGTGCACAAAGCGAGGTCCATACAGAAATTGTTTGTTGAGATAGGTGTGGAAGAACTTGACTGAACAGAGCCCTGACCTCAACCCCTTCGCACAACTTTGGGATAAATTGGAACGCCGAATGCAAGCCAGGCCTAATTGCCCAACATTAGTGCCCAACCTCACTAATGCTCTTGTGGCAGAATGGAAGCAAGTTCCTACAGCAAGATTCCAGCATCTAGTGGAAAGCCTTCCCAGAAGAGTGGAGGCTGTTATAGCAGGAAACTGGGGACCAACTCCATATTAATGCCCATGATTTTGGAATGAGATGTTCAACGAGCAGGTGTCCACATACACTATATGACAAAGTATCTTCCTGACTAAACATAGTTTACACCTGTAAACATAAATGCTAAACAGTTTGTTCGAAAAACTCTCTCACTAGCTATCTATTGCTCTCTTACCACACACACACACTATCACTCAATCAAGGACATTCAATTTGTTTTGAAAAAGGTATGTATGTAAAACACGCTTGTCAGAGAATCTCTGGCAGCATCATGTACAATGAACCATGTCCTTATCATATAATGCCTGTCCAGAAAACTAGTTCAGTTTACCGCCCCACCCCACTCCCCAACTCCAGGGAAGCCATTCTATAATACTGAAAACACTGTAGCAACTAAACCTTAGCAAATGTTCTAACATTTTATCAATCCTGTAGGAGCAACACTATAACAACGCTACGGCAACTCTGTGACAATATTCACCTTGTCGGGATGAAGGCTCATCTTTAATGAGCTGTCTGCCAGCCGTGCATCCGACAGAGCAGAGCAGCTGTGGTTGGCGGCCCTAGGCCTCGGCCTGCTGCCCCCTGTGCATACGACAGCACGCATATCTAATGCCACCGTCGCTATCATGTGACAGCTGAATCTATCTCCCACAAGGCTTACCTACAGCAGCAACAAATTTGAGCCACACTGAAATTAACATAACTGCAACAATACTTAGGAGTAAAAAGACTGGAGGAATGGGGAAAGAATAGCAAACACATTCTGATCTGTGGATTCGTAAAAAGAAAAATGGCAGACACACAGAATTATGTTTTACTCATTTACTGTGAATACCCACTGACTAGATGCACGCACACACAGAAACACACACACTTATGCATGCACACACACACACCATACCAGTGGGCATTCACAAGCGTGATTAAGTCCCTACTGAACTCTCACCAATCCTCACGGCAGTCCTTTAACTCACTTACACTCATTTTGCTTGAGATAAACCACCCCTGGCCCTATTGAATGACACACTCAAGACATCCCCAGAAATATTTCTAGGCAGTAACAGTTGCTTGGTGATATAGCTATTAGCCTGAGGCTACACAGAGACAATCACAGTAGAGTAGGGTGCTAAAAGTGAGAGGAAACCGGACCCAATATCCAGAAATGGCCTAACTAACAAACAAGGTTTCTGTGAGCCATCAAGCTCCAGGGTTTGGAAAAACAAGCCACTTTTGAAGATAAGAGAGACAGTGAGTAGTCCTCTTATTCTGTGCAGCCATGGAAATAAGCAAATAACCATCTAGAGTAGGCTACTTTCTCTCTCCTCCATACAGCTCTCAGACTAGCATTTAGTAGGTCTTTGTCTACTTCCAGTCTTTGCCTGATCTCCAGTTTTCATCCAACTCAAAGACAGGGTTTGCACTCGATGAAAGCTGCCTTGGTATGGTTGATGGAATACATTGGCTGAAACTCTGGTTGCCCCATGACATTGGCATGAGTAAATGTGTGCTGTCAAATCTCTGACAAGTATCACTGTTCATTTCAAATAATTACTTTCAACAGATGAAGATTGCCTGATAGACTTAGAATAACAAGCCCTTCGGTTTTGCCACTGATTTATGGATTGGTATATTCACATGCATGATATGCATTTCAAATAGTTTCTTATGGATTTCCTTTCAGCATGCTTCACAATCACAGGAGGTTGGTGGCACCTTAATTGGAGAGAATGGGCTTGTGGCAATGGCTGGAGCGGAATTAACGGAATGGTATCAAACACATGGTTTCCATGTGTTTGATGCCATTCCATTTGCGCCGTTCTGGACATTGTTATGAGCCGTTCTCTCCTCAGTAGCCTCCTGTGTATCACAATACCAGTATTTTTCAGGACTTGACATGGTAAAATCAAACTTTCCATGGATTTCCATGATATGTGTTTTATGAAACAGTTCGCAGACATTGTTTGCTTGAGTTTTCTACTGCCAACCATTATTCAGATGGAATATCTATAGCAACAATTACATTTCTTTCCCATTTCAATGGGTTGCAGTGCACAAGAACAATGTTCTGAAATTGTTCAGACATTGAAAATGCCATGATGATATAGTAAAAAAGAACAAACCTTCACACTTGGGGCCTTTACAAAATACAAACATAAGGACATTATGATGATTTTCTGGAGCATATCTAGATTAAATTGTTCACAGACTTTAAATGCAGAGGCCCTTTGTAGTGATATTTCCCTCTGTTGGAAAAGGACTCTGATATCTGGCATGTGCAGACTTCAATTAATCCCGCAAACAACTTTCTTCACAGCCACTGCTGTGGTGAAGCACAGAAACCAGGTTGAAAAATAGTTCAAGGCTCCCAATCCTTGCTGATTAAAAAAGTCATTTTGTCTACTCCTGAATCAGTGCGTAATCATTCAAAAGAAAAAATACAGATCGGAAATCAGAACTGAGCTCTGAATGTGTCAAAGATACCAAACATTGCTGGTGGAAATAGTATCCACTGTGGTGCCATATTTCCAATATTGATGCTTATCAAATAAGTGGGTAATCATCTCTGAACTCATAACTGTGGTTGCATAACTGTGTTCTGATAACTGATATGAAGGGGTTGCTATGAATAAGCAATGCTAAGGGGAATATGTCGGATAATTGTTAATGATTGTTAAGAGACAGGAAATGAAGGAAATTAGTTTTCTTCCAGGAAAGCATTAGCTATGCTTCAGTTTGACCTTTCTGGGGAAAACCTTGTCATCCATTTTTTTGGTGAGTGGTTTATCCATATGTGTTGGTTGTGATGTCATGGCAAGACGTTTCAAACTAAAGCCCAAACATTCCTCATAGCCACACATTGTGAAATGATGTAGTATATTATCATACTGTAAGATATGGATCCAATATGAGACAATAATAGAAGACTGCATATTGTACATTCTCTGGCAACCTCTTTTCCTTCTCTTTTACAAAATCTCTGCTAGACGGTGCCACAAGTTGCTCCAATGTCTGAGTTATAAAATATTCAGTTCAGCTCCCACCAGACTACTCAAAACTAGCACATTGCTGTAACTATAAGAGATTGTGCCTGTCCCTACACAGGGAATATGTCTGGTGATGTCTGGGTAAGGTTAAGAATATGTGTACGTGTGTGTGTGTCTCTTGCAACATATTCCTCATTGATTGTCTGCAGTCATGTAGGAGCTTTTGTCAGTCAGTCTCATCTTGAACAACCCTGAATCCTGACAACAATCTCCGCAGCACACAGATGAAGACGCTTGTGGATTTAGATACAGAAAGATGGATATAGAGATGGAGATGTAACGATCCCATTACCTAAAGCCCTAACAAAACGAAAGAATGTTCTTGCCCTGTTTGCCAGCCCTAGCTACAAACGTCATCAGTTGTACGCAGAAGAGCCAGGCAAGGGTGATCATGAAAAACACAGCACTTACTGTATTGGCAGTTCCTTCCCATGTACTCCCCAGGGCATTCGCAAGAGTAGTTGGCAACCAGATCTGTGCAGATGCCCCCATTTTTACACGGTTCTTTCTCGCATTCATTAACATCTGCAAGAGCCAAGAAAACAGAAAAGAGGCATATTAACGTCTTTGAAGCACACATGTTGGCAATTAGCAGGATTTCATTCTCATTAGCATGCATTGGTGGAGAGTATGTATTGGATTTGCTCCATTTGTTAGTTGATTCTGTCTCCCACAAGATGCTTTCACAGAGACAGAGGGGCTGGTTCCCTGAATATAATAAATCAAATGGTTTCCTGGGATCGATCGTTAATGCTACACACCAATTTAAGTTTGGGACTCTCAAAAAACACTAAATCAATCCTCGTGTAGAGATTAGCAATGCAATGTAAAGAAAGAAGGCTAGAATAAGTATTAAATGAATGTATGTGTCTTCAACAGTGATAAGTCAGTCATCATGTTCTTTTGAGGCAGATCGAAATCAACAAACTATGTTTTCCTTTCGGAAATCAACATTGGTCCACAGTCTCGGTTTTCTATGTCTGGAATCTGTTACGGACGTTGTTTAGTGTATGGGGCCAAGTCCTGCTAAGAATAACCTGTGCCCTGCTGAGAATAGGATGTGTTTTGTGATAATACAGTATATCTCACAAAATAACCCACTTTATCACATTCTGTCAGCCTCATGAACACAAGTATAAGGTTGCACTTGATTTTGAGAAGAACCATAACTTGGCATGAATGAAATTTGGCAACATACCCATTATTCCCCCCTCTAGTAAAGTGAGTACTAAAACGCTTAATCCCACTCTAAAGCATGCCCCTACTCTTCAGAGAATATACACGCTAACTTCATGAATATGGAACAAACTCTGCAAGCTTAAGAACTCAAATATGATTAAAATATAAGCCCGTTTGGATGCTTCATCTTTCCGAGATATTGTCTTCAACATCTAAGTGCAGGATCTAACATATCCATTATCACACACATTACCTCAAATCAACTGATGGAATTTGTCCAAGTCCACAGCACACAATCAAAACGACAAATGAGGGTTTTCTGTCTTTTTCTGAATGTTAGCAGCGTGACTGTTGAAAGACACGTTCTGAAAGTTGAGGAACTTCACAACCACATAGGTAAGCCCTATGTCCACTGTGGTATGTAACGTTTTCATGTGCTACCTTGATAATGTTCCAGACATCATATAGGCACACTTGCCATATATCCACCGTTATTTTAAAAGAGCACATGTAGACCTACTGAGTACCACAGTAGCCCACCACTCATATGATGTGTGTAATTATGGTGAGAACATCCCTGCTGGGATCAACTTTCTCAACCTGACGGTGGTAAGAAGTCAAGCACTGAAATAAATGAAGAAAATGTATCCATAACTGAGCAGAATCTGCTAGAACATGCATCCCGCTGAGAAGCATACCATCATCTGGATCATACTGTATGTCCAAAGTGAGAAAGACAAGGACTTTCACTGCTGCCTCTACAGAGAGAGACATCGGTATTGGCCTTGTGTAGGTAAGTATGGGGTTGTGGAGTTATTCTAAGCTGCAGCACAAATTAGGCTGAACAAATCACACCTCAGGTTTCAAAACTCTTTGATAATACTTAAGAGGTGACATACTCCCCTCTTTAAACTTTGGGAGTTGGGATGGGGAGACATGAAACAGACCTGAATGCTCAGATTTCTAAGAGCTGAGCTGCCAGAGCTGAGACACACAGTAGAGTATGGGTCGATACACCTCAAAAGAGCACACGAAAGAGGGTATTGACACCAACCATCTCAGATTGTTCTAAAATCATTTCTATAGACTAGCATTGCTGTGACATTATTTTGTTGCAATATAATTAGATTTCTGAGAAATTAAGCTAATTGATTGCATCCAGATTGGCCATTTTAATTGACCGGATTCATATAATATTCAATAAATACAGTACCCAGCATCACATTTGGAACACACATTTTTCTACCAATGGAGTAGGACATGAGGAATCCCCAAATAAATTAAAAAGCCACCAATGGACCACCTAGACCCCATTCCAACCTATACCAACAACCAGTATACAGTATCAGTTTTCTATGTCTGACAAGTAGTATGGAGCTGGGACTTGAAGTATTGTTTCTTCATACTATGTAATGTATTCCCAGCAAATTTGGTGATTATTATTTTACCCTGTTCAGAGAAATTAGTCATTGAAGATTTTAAGTTTATGTCCCATAATACATCCTGGTATAACCAGGTTCTGAACACTAGATTGGGCTGTTCCTGCAATTAAGTAGGAAAAGCGTAAATATTTTTCCCCCTCAACGTTAAAGGGATAGTTCACCCAAATTACAAAATGACATGTTGGTTTCTATATGTAGACTTTGGACAAGTTATGACAGCAATCCATGGCCACTGTTTCAAATACTGACTTTTTTTTACATTTGTGCCACAAATCCAATGTAATGGTACCTATATTAGCATTTTTGCAGTATAAGTATAAAAAATTATAAAAATGTCAAGCGTACCCATACTATGATGCAGCCACTACCACGGTTGAAAATAAGGAGGAAGTTACTCAGTGATGTGTTGGATTTGGCCCACTTTAGTGCCTTGTTGAAAACAGGATGCATGTTTTGGAACATTTTCTTCTTTTCACTCTATCAATTAGATTAGTATTGTGGAGTAACTACTCTTGTAGCAGCCATTAAATTATGTAACTGTTTAAAAAGTTAATTATTATGTGACTTGTTAAGCAAATTCTTACTCCTGAAATGACGTAGGCTCGCCATAGCATAAGGGTTGAATACTTAATTCCACTGTGACATTATGGGACATTGTGCGTAGGCCAGTAACCAAAAATCTAAATCTGCAATATGCAACTTTTTTGGTGACCTGAAAAATGTCATATAGAAATGCAAGTTATAGATATGTCATTCTCATTGAAAGCAAGTCTAAGAAGTGGTAGATCTGTTCTACATGCGCTATTTGTATGCTTCCCGTTCTTACGTTTTATTTTTGCATCTTGTTCTTTAGGTTTTGTACACCAGCTTCAAACAGCTGAAAATAAAATGTTTTTGGTTATTGAAAAGACATTTCATAGCAATATAAATGGTACAATAATTCTCTACACTTTAGATTACTTGTTTTGTCACAAACTGAAATTAGGTGAACTATTAGAATTTTAGCAACCAGGAAATGGAGTAGCACTTTCTACATATTTCACCTTTAAATTCTGGCTGTAACTCAAGAAAATTTGGAAAAAGTCATGGGTGTGAATTATTTCTGAAGGAACTGTTGCTAATCATTGGTGTCAACTGGAGACGCTGGCAAAGTGACACAAGTGTGATACGATTATTTTGAAAGGAATCCAAAGAAACCCTGTAACGCTGCTGATGTGAAACAGCACATTTCGTGTTTACCTCCTTTGGAGACCTTGGCTGTAACTGCTATGTGGTGTTACCAAAGGACAATCACAAGTAATTATCCTTGCATGCAAAAGGCAGCATGATTGAAATGAAAGCACCCGGTTAGAGACTCAGTACCCCACTAAATAACACATTATTAGCGCCGAAATGAACAAACAAGCACTTGTCGAAGGGACGCCATCTTGATAGCGAGAGGCTGTCGCAATCAAGGGAGATTATGTTTTAATTAATTCAACCTAGAGGGGCCGAACGATCTCGTTAAGAACTATTAACCTGACAAACAATGACTAGTGTCTGCATTATTGACAACAACAACAGCCAATCATCATTAAGCTATCCAAACTTTTGAAAATAATGGCTTTTCAAAATCATTATCCTGCATTATTTCATAGAATTGCATGAGAAAACAGTATGAATGATCAAAGAAGGGTCTACTCATACCAAAGTGATTCTTATGCATATTGCAAACATAAATCAGTGATTCCATTCAGAGCTGAACATACAGCAAAGTATCTATATGGCTGACTGGGACACTCTGGTATTTAACATGGTTGTCACTTGCCCGTGTCCAGATGTGGGACCTCACAGACATAATTTGTTGTATTCTTCTCTCTCAACTTCTCTTTTTGAGGTCATTTAGGCATCTTGAAAATATTGCATTCACCATGCAGATCAACTTAATCTATATTTATCCCATAAATAAATGTTATTAGTTGTACACCACAGGCCTTTTATACATCACGTATGACACCAAAGATACCATAGGGGGTATAACAGTCAATCCAGTGAACAACCTGTGCCTGGGTAAGCCGAGCTGCTCTCAGTGTAACCCATCTAAAGGTCTCCTCTCCCTTTCTCTAGTTCACAGCCACCACTTTAAACGACTGAGCCATTCCGATTGCCTGCAGCAGCCTATAACACAGCGAGACAAACACAGCCTGAGCCATGATTTAGTCCTTTGTGAGAAGCCAGCAACCCCCGGAAGTTCAGAGGTGGAAAAGTGAGACTTTAAAGCGCTGTGTAGTCGGCAAATCAGGTAAGAGAGATCGGATTACCTGGGGGAATGCAGTTAATCCGCCCAGCGAGAGACGGGCATGTGCTGGTCCACAGGTCAGTTCAACAAACATTCCCCTGTTCTATCTCGCTACACCACAGGCACAGGGCCAAAAACTTAGGAACTGAGATGAGTCCAAGGCAGCCTCTTTGCATTTGATTCTGTCATTAACATATAATAATGTAATGCTCCGTACATTGCCAAATGGTTCAATTTGCTAAGGTCATTTGATTAGAATGATTATGTGCAACTATTAAGCAGGGTTGGATGATGTGTTTCAAACATGTTTTCATCTACTGTATTCGTCTATTTTTCCTTATTTTACTTTATAGATATTTTCTGTTACATAGAATGTCATGCAATAGGTTTTCCAAGAGGCCAAATTCCATCTTTGAATGACACATCATTCAGGCATGTGCAAGTAGCTGACAACCAACTAGTTTCTAGTCATTACACCACTTCACTGGACTCTATGTAAACTGGAATAATGGACAATAATGGATAAATGGACCATATATCCTGAGGCTGCATTTATTGTAGCTGGGGATTTTAACAAAGCTAATTTTAGAAGGCTACCTAAATTCTACCAGCACATTGACTGTAGCACCCGAGTGGGCAATACAATGGACCACTGCTACGCTAACTTCCACGATGCATACAAGGCCCTCCCCCGCCCTCCCTTCGGCAAATCTGACCACAACTCCATCTTGCTCCTACCGTCCTATAGGCAGAAACTCAAACAGGATGTACCCGTGACTAGAACCTATCAACGATGGTCTGACCAATCGGAATCCACGCTTCAAGATTGTTTTTCTGGGAAGCCTCAGACAATAACATTGATTTATACTCTGACTCGGTGAGTGAGTTTATAAGGAAGTGCATTGAAGATGTTGTACCCACTGTGACAATTAAAACCTACCCTAACCAGAAACCGTGGCTAGATGGTGGAATTCACGCAAAACTGAAAGCGCGAACCACCGCATTCAACCATGGAAAGATGTCAGGGAATATGGCCGAAATAAACAGTGTAGATATTCCCTCCACAAGGCAATCAAACAAGTGAAATGTCGATATAGGGACAAAGTGGAGTCGCAATGCAACGGCTCAAACACGAGACGTATGTGGGAGGGTCTATAAGAATTTACAGACTACAAAAAGAACACCAGCCACGTCATGGACACCGACGTCTTGCTTCCAGACAAACTAAACACCTTCTTTTCCCGCTTTGAGGATAATACACTGCCACCGACGTGGCCCGCTACCAAGGACTGTGGGCTCTCCTTCTCCGTGGCCGACGTGAGTAAGACATTTAAACGTGTTAACCCTCGCAAGGCTGCTGGCCCAGACGGCATCCCTAGCCACGTCCTCAGAGCATGCGCAGACCAGCTGGCTGGTGTGTTTACGGACATATTCAATCGCTCCCTATCCCAGTCTGCTGTCCCCACATGCTTCAAGATGGCCAACATTGTTCCAGTATCAAAGAAGGCAAAGATAACTGAATGAAATGACTATCGCTCTGTAGCACTCACTTCTGTCATCATGAACTGCTTTGAGAGACTAGTCAAGGAACATATCACCTCCACCTTACCTGCCACCCTAGACCCACTTCAGTTTACATACCACCCCAACAGGTCCACAGACTATGCAATTGCCATCACACTGCACACTGTCCTATCCCATCTAGACAAGAGGAATACCTGTGAAAAAAATGCTGTTCATTGACTTCAGCTCAGCATTCAGTACCCTCCAAGCTCACGATTAACTTTGGGATCGGTGTCCCTTCCACGGGATAGTTGAGATAACGTAGGCTAATGCGATTAGCTTGAGGTTGTAAGTAACAAGAACATTTCCCAGGACATAGACATATCGGATATTGGTTAAATAAAGGTGAAATAAAATAATAAAACATTGGCAGAAATCTTAAATTCTTGTTAATCTAACTGCACAGTCCAATTTACAGTAGGTATTACAGTGAAATAATACCATGCTACTGTTTGAGGAGAGTGCATCATTTTGAACCAGAAAAGTTATTAATAAACAAATTCACATTTCCACAAACTTCAAAGTGTTTCCTTTCAAATGGTACCAATAATATGCATGTCCTTGTTTCAGGGCCTGAGCTACAGGCAGTTAGATTTGGGTATGTCATTTTAGGCGAAAATTGAAAAAAAGGGGCGGATCCTTAAGAGGTTTTAAGCTTAAGGCCCTGTGTCAACCAAGTCCTGTGCAATTGGGTACTGGACTTTCTGACGGGCCGCCCCCAGGTGGTGCAGGTAGGAAACAACATCTCCAATTAGCTCATCCTCAACACTGGGGCCTCACAAGGGTGCGTGCTCAGTCCCCTCCTTTACTCCCTGTTCACCCATGACTGTGTGGCCATGCATGCTTCCAACTCAATCATCAAGTTCGCAGACGACACAACAGTAGTGGGCTTGATTACCAACAATGACGAGTGAAAATTACGTTGATCCTGAGGCGCTTATCTGGGTGAGATGAATGAAGCATTCTTGCACAGAAGAGACGGCAGATCAGAGAATTAACCTGATTTGGTGTTCAGAGCACATCAGGCGGTTTTCACGCTGTCAACATCAGGAAGGAGGGGTGAGGAGGGACAGAGGGGGAGGCTATCAGGTTAAGGATGTGTGTGCATGTGTGTGTGTGTGTGTGTGTGTATTTGGGACTGGAGCATATCAAGGTTCTCTATGTCCTCCACTGACTAACTCTTCTCCCTCAAAACCTGTGTCCAGACTGCCCTGTACATTCCCTGGCATTTGCATAAGCATATCAGTTTCTTGACTTAGCTACTACTATGGCTAGAGCATAAGTGGAGTCTTCTTGATGGTAAATGAAAATGTTGTGTTATGTAATATTTCAAGTACACATTTTACATAGTATTTCAATTTCAGTACGGTCCATTCTAAATCATAGTGCTTATTAGATGGTTAAAGCACTAGAACCTAAATCGTGTAATTTGCAATAGACTTTGGATGGACCAGTAAGACTGCATGCCAGCTAGCCCCTACCACCAAGCTCTCTGCACTTCGCAAACCCTTACTCATCCCACAATTCCCCTTTCATCCGGCCCCCGACAACACCTTAGTCTATAGTTAGACCTGGGGCCCATTCTGATTGGACGAGCATGATGACTCAATCCCTGCTCCATCCCCCGTCCTGTTCTATACAAAACGTGTCTCAGTCAGACGATAATGAGAGCAATGAATTGCACTCTGTGGCAGGAAGGACACTTGCAGCGAGCGCTAAATTGGCTGCAGCGTGTCCAAGGAACAGGAATATGCCTGTGGTGTGGAGTTAAGAGGACAGAGCTGCCCTCTCTTTTGGGCTGCACTGACCCCTACTGAGACTGCATCTGCTACAGCTATACCTCTGCTACACTACAGCCCTACTACACTACAGCACTGCTACACCACAGCAATGCTACACTACAGCCCTGCTACACTTCATCACTTCTACACTCCTACTACACTACAGCCCTGCTACACTACAACACTGCTACACCACAGCCATGCTACACTACAGCCATGCTACACTACAGCCCTGCTACACTACAGCACTGCGACACCACAGCCATGCTACACTACAGCACTTCTACACTCCTGCTACACTACAGCCATGCTACGCTACAGCACTGCTACACCACAGCCATGCTACACCATAACCATGCTACACTGCAGCACTGCTACACTACAGCCCTGCTACACTACTGTACTGCTACACTGCAGCCATGCTACACTACAGCCCTGCTACACTACAGCACTGCGACACCACAGCCATGCTACACTACAGCACTTCTACACTCCTGCTACACTACAGCCATGCTACAGCACTGCTACACCACAGCCATGCTACACCATAACCATGCTACACTGCAGCACTGCTACACTACAGCCCTGCTACACTACTGTACTGCTACACTGCAGCCATGCTTCACTACAGCCCTGCTACACTACAGCCGTGCTGCACTACAGCACTGCTACACTACAGCCCTGCTACACTACAACCCTCCTAAACTACAGCCATGTTACACTGCAGCCCTGCTACACTGCAGCCATTCTACACTGCAGCACTGCTACACCGCAGCCCTGCTACACTGCAGCCATGCTATGCACTACAGCCATAGTCAGCACCATCTCGTAGGTTAATACATCAGAGGGACTATATAAAATCCCAGGGAATGGGAATTAGCTTTACAATTGAGAGAGTCACAATGACTCCAAACGAAACCTTTGAACAGATCCCTACCAGAACAGTAATCCACCACTGTGCGTCCTAGGTATACATAGCTGTGTGACTTAATTGTAATTAGTATAATATTTGCGTTTCCCATCGAAGGGGTTTCGGACGTGACACGTGGCTTACACATTTTCAACAGACTGTCAGTAAGCCTGATAAAGTGCACAGTCAAGTGACCCTCATTAAAATAAATGGCCACTAATAGCTAGTAGTCCTGTCATATTTGTAAACACCCCAAACTTAATTAGCAGAATGAAAGGTAATCTCCTCACAGGCGCTGCCCCCGCATCACAACTACCACCTACTCAAAGTTATGATCCCATTTTGGTGTTGCTAAAAATCCACCTGTTTGTTTTTAGTACAGTATCTTTCTCTCAGACTTGCCAGGCCTAAGGGGAGAAAATTATCCTGGCCTCTTGTTGCATTGGTGACTTTGAGTTGCTGGTTGGATAATTACAGCAATCTGGGGTGTATTCAGAAGTGAGAAACATTCAAATACCAGCCAATAGAAATGTAATGCATAGAGCAGACACAATTCGTCATTGCACAAGATAGATCAAAGTTATGTCTATTCAACAGAATACAATTATATCTGAAATGTTATACCCTCCTGAGCAAGCTCCAGTTGTTTACTCCTGACTCCTGCCATTCAAGTGTTTTGACTTCTCCTCCCTTACCCCACTTCATAAACTCAGCAAAAAAAGAAACGTCCCTTATTCAGGACCCTGTCTTTCAAAGATAATTTGTAAAAATACAAATAACTTCACAGATCTTTAATGTAAAGGGTTTAAACACTGTTTCCCATGCTTGTTCAATGAACCATAAACAATTGATTAACATGCACCTGTGGAACGGTCGTTAGGACACTAACATCTTACAGACGGTAGGCAATTAAGGTCACAGTTACGAAAACTTAGGACACTAAAGAGGCCTTTCTACTGACTCTGAAAACACCAAAAGAAAGATGCCCAGGGTCCCTGCTCATCTGCGTGAAAGTGCCTTAGGCATGCTGCAAGGTGGCATGAGGACTGCAAATGTGGCCAGGGCAATAAATTGCAATGTCCGTACTGTGAGACGCCTAATACAGCGCTACAGGGAGACAGGACGGACAGCTGATTGTCCTCGCAGCGGCAGACCACGTGTAACAACACCTGCACAGGATCGGTACATCCGAACATCCCACCAGCGGGACAGGTACAGGATGGCAACAACAACTGCCCGAACACCAGGTTCGCACAAGCCCTCCATCAGGGCTCAGACTGTCCGCAATAGGCTGAGAGAGGCTGGACTGAGGGCTTGTAGGCCTGTTGTAAGGCAGGTCCTCACCAGACATCACCGGCAACGTCGCCTATGGGCACAAACCCACTGTCGCTGGACCAGACATGACTGGCAAAATTGATCTTCACTGACGAGTCGCGGTTTTGTCTCACCAGGAGTGATGGTCGGATTTGCGTTTATCGTTGAAAGAATGAGCTTTACACGAGGCCTATACTCTGGAGTGGGATCGATTTGGAGGTGGAGGGTCCGTCATGGTCTGGGGCGGTGTTTCACAGCATCATCGGACTAAGCTTTTTGTCATTGCAGGCGTTACAGGGAAGACATCCTCCTCCCTCGTGTGGTACCCTTCCTGCAAGCTCATCCTGACATGACCCTCCAGCATGACAATGCCACCAGATATGCTGCTCATTCTGTGCGTGATTTCCTGCAAGACAGGAATGTCAGTGTTCTGCCATAGCCAGTGAAGAGCCCGGATCTCAATCCCATTGAGCACGTCTGGGACCTGTTGGATCGGAGGTTGAGGGCTAGGGGCATTCCCCTCAGAAATGTCCGGGAACTTGCAGGTGCCTGGGTGAAAGAGTGGGGTAACATCTCACAGTAAGAACTGGCATATCTGGTCCAGTCCATGAGGAGTAGATGCACTGCAGTATTTAATGCAGCTGGTGGCCACACCAGATACTGACTTTTGCTTTTGATTTTGACCCTCCCTTTGTTCAAGGACACATTATTCCATTTATGTTAGTCACATCTCTTTTGAACTTGTTCAGTTTATGTCTCAGTTGTTGAATCTTGTTATGTTCATACAAATATTTACACACGTTAAGTTTGCTGAAAATAAACGCAGTTGACAGTGAGAGTACGTTTCTTTTTTTGCTGAGTTAATATTGCAATCATCCTGCTAGAGAGGGGTCAGGGTGCTATCTCTAGTCAAGAGATATATACATATATATATATTTCAACATCAAATGGAAAATAAGCTTGAAGACCCACTGTGACCCTTCAAGCTGATTTTCTATTTGATGTTGATATATATATATATACGTATATATATATATATATATATATATATATATCTTCACAGATGCCTGATATAAATCCATGTGGGAAATGAAAAACTGATTTCTAGGTTGAGCTGCCGCTGCTACCCTCGTGTTGGGCAAAGACAGACAGACATCTCAATCTGTCGAGTCGAGGAACATATATCATTAGTTTATCAGTCATGCTACAGCACACTTTGGTTTGGGAAAGATTGCAGCCATTGATTATAGGTATTCCTGACAGGGGGATAGAAATGGAATGTTATTTTACCATTAGGTGGTTCCTTATGGTCATGATTTACTGTCTTTAGGTCAGAATGCAGATGGAGGATGATACTTCCCTACAGTTCTGTGTTCAGCTACCTCTAATTCCTGTCCTCTCGCCACTTCAGTAGTTCAACCCTAGTCTTGTGTTTGTTTCTTAGTGAATATTTTCACTCGTTTCTGACAGTTTAGAGGTTTCAGTGCACCCTCACAAAGCAGACTGCAATAACCATGATCTCACATCATCTCTTAAGGAAAGACAGACTTCATACCTCAGTGGGTTGAAAGTTGAGAGTGAGGACTATATTAAGAGTTGCTGAAATAAACTGGAATTAATACTATGAATACTCTAGAAGTAGCACTCTCTCTCTCGCTCGCTCGCTCTCTCTCACACACACACACACACACACACACACACACACACACACACACACACACACACACACACACACTTGAGCATGCATACACAGAGCTTGGTGTGAAGTACCAGTTCTCTTTTTGGTCTGTTGAGCTCTTAATTTATGGCTATTTTCACAAAGGAAAATTATTTGACTAGAATAAATAATGTCACACCTCATAGTGAAATCCCATTAGCTGTGTGAACTGCAAGGACAGGAAACAGTCAGCCTTAATTCACAAGTGTTGACACTTCTTTAGAGTTGACACTTCTTAAATATGGGTGTATACTGCATCCTTGAAATGTGTCCTGTTCATGTCTGTCGACAGACAAGGCCGGGGCATGGCCCATCTCTAACACTCATATCACAGAGCTGTCCATCTAAATATGTCAGTCTGTGTGTGTCTTGCTCAGGCCCCATGCAGTGAATTATTGTTAGTCAAGTTTAGAATCAGGGGTTGATACTGTCATATGAGGAAACCAGTGGGACCCCATCTCTGTCTGTACAGTCTATTCATGCATCCTTTAAAATGCATTTATGGCACTCAATCCTGGTTTGGGTCATTTTCAGTCACAATTACATATAGATCTCACAGCTCAGCATTGTGAGTGTTTCTCTGATAAAGAAATGGCTTGAACATCACTCCAATATACAGTGCCTTCGGAAAGTATTCAGACCTTGACTTTTTCCATATTTTGTTACTGTCACGACTTCCGCCGAAGTCGGTCCCTCTCCTTGTTCAGGCGATGTGTGTGATTGTTTGTTGTACTTTGTTGGTTTATTACGGCTGGTTACGTTCGCCATTTGTTTTTGGGCGCGTTGGATTTGTTATCCTGTTTTTCCCGTATTTTATTAAATACGTTGTTCACTCATCTCTGCTTTCCTGCGCCTGACTTTTTTCACCAGCTACACACACCGGCACTGACAGTTACGTTACAGCTTTATTCAAAAATGTATTAAATGTTTATATATATATTTTTTTCATCAATCTACAAACAAAACACAATAATGACAAAGCAAAAAAAGGTTTTTTTACATTTTTGCAAGCTCTGTCAGGTTGATGGGGAGCGTTGCTGCACACCTATTTTCAGGTCTCTCCAGAGATGTTTGATCGGGTTCAAGTCCGGGCTCTGGCTGTGCCACTCAAGTACATTCAGAGACTTGTCCCGAAGCCACTCCTGCGTTGTCCTGTTGGAAAGTGAACCTTCGCCCCAGTCTGAGGTCCTGAGAGCTCTGAGGCAGGTTTTCATCAATGATCTCTCTGTACTTTGCTTCGTTCATCTTTGCCTTGATCCTGACTAGTCTCCGTGTCCCTGCCACTGAAAAACATCGCCACAGCATGATGCTGCCAACCCCATGTTTCACCATAGGGATGGTGCCAGGTTTCCTCCAGACATGACACTTGGCATTCAGGCCAAAGTGTTCAATCTTGGTTTCATCAGAGATTCTTGTTTCTCATGGAGAGTCTTTAGGTGCCTTTTGGCAAACTCCAAGCGGGCTGTCATGTGTCTTTTACTGAGGAGTGGCTTCCGTCTGGCCACTCTACCATAAAGGTCTGATTGGTGGAGGGCTGCAGAGATGGTTGTCCTTCTGGAAAGAGGAACTAGAGCTCTGTCAGAGTGACCAATGGGGTCTTGGCCACCTCTATGACCAAGGCTCTTCTCCCACGATTGTTCAGTTTGGCCGGGTGGACAGCTCTATGAAGAGTCTTGGTGGTTCTAAACTTCTTCCACTTAAGAATTATGGAGGCCACTGTGTTCTTGGGAACGTTCAATGTTGCAGAACTGTTTTGGTACCCTTCCCAGATCTGTGGTTCGACACAATGCTGTCTCGGAGCTCTACGGAAAATTCCTTCGACCTCATGGCTTGGTTTTTGCTCTGACATGCACTGTCAACTGTGGGACCTTATATAGACAGGTGTGTGCCTTTCAAAATCATGTCCAATCAACTGGATTTACCACTGGTGGACTCCAATGACGTTGTAGAAACATCTCAAGGACGATCAATGGAAACAGGATCCACCTGAGCTCAATTTCGAGTCTTACAGCAGGGTCTGAATACTTATGTAAATAAGGTATTTCTGTTTTTTTTTTAATAGATTTGCAAAATATTCTAAAAACCTGTTTTAGATTTTTCATAGTGGGGTATTGTGGGTAGATTGCTGTGGATTTTTTTTATATCATTTTTAAAATAAGTCTGTAATTTAACAAAATATGGAAAAAGTCATGGGGTCTGAATACTTTCTGAAGGTACTGTACACCTTACTCAGCTTCCCCGTTGCTGTATTGTGAGTGCCGTGTACAGTATGAGATCCACACTGAGGGACATGATGACACATTTAGTGGTGAATGAGGGATTAAGAGCAGTGTATTGAAAGGACGCACGTATTGAAGTGGGATTAGGTTTGCGGGGAGCTGTTCAGAGGCACACTGTGCATGGTGACTGTTGAAAAGGCATCTTAGAGCGTTGGGGCTAATGTAAGAAGCAAAGCATCCATGGGAGAGACAGAGACACCAGAGGGCTGTATGCTTGGGATTCAGGGGAGATGTGAAGAGCCCTCAACTCCCTGGCCGAATAACATTGTGAGGAGTGCTCAATCTTAAATTCAGAGAGTGAGCATGCACGAGACGTGTGAAAGGAATATTAATCTGTGCCAGAACAAGAGGGTCTGATCCATGACTGGTGCACGTAACATCATTGAGATGTTGTAACAAAGACCTTCAAAGAGTAAGCACAGCAGTTGAGAGGGATGAGGAGGAGATGAGGTCAGAGAAAGAGGGTGGGGGGACACTGTTGGAAAGTTAAAGAAAATGATACCCGCTCATCCGCTGTTAAAATTCAACCACAAATAAATAAATAAAAACAGTGAGGTCCAAACACCTTTCGTGCTTTATATGGTCATTCGGCAGACATTCCTATCCAAAAACCTTTGGCTGTTCAGTACACATGACCCATATGGGAATTGTACCAACTATCTTAGTGCTCCCAGCACCAATACCTTGTCAGCTTGGACCTCTACTTCTTCCAGATAGAATCTAGGAAATACAGCTCAGTAAGAAATGAATCTGTATTCAAGACAATCCACAGTCCTCCACCAATCCCTGGGTTTGGTTCAACATTTGACAAACAGTCCACTCTCAAGCTCTGCCTAGTTCTGCATTCGAGTCATCTGTTGCCAAGCATCTCACGATCTTTTTGGACATTTGCCTTCAGGCCGTCAAATTAATTATGTCTAAGTAACGGTGAGAAATTATCTCCATTGCTAACCAACTGTCAGAAAACTGTTAACGCTTTGCCACCAAAGCACTGACATTTTGAAAAATGGATTAAGACCTGGTTCAGAGTATTTGCAGCATTATTAGGCTGTGCAATTTATATCCATCTGTAAGACACTAACATCTAAGGCAACAAAATACCACTGTACCACTGGAAAAGCCAAAGCAACATATGTTTAAACCTGGACGATATCCAGCAAGATCTCGCTGGATTTCATAATGAACTGAAAATATATGGTTTATGCAGATTTCAATATTGATGTTGTCATGACAAATTAGAATGCTGCAGTGGTTAGTCTGGGGAATAAATTCTGAGTTAATTCAATTAGTCAAGTCCTTCTTGACAGTGGTGGAAAAAGTACCCAATTGTAATACTTGAGAAAAAGTTAAGATACCGTAATAGAAAACGGCTCAAGTAAAAGTGAAAGTCACCCAGTAAAATGCTACTTCAGTAAAAGTCTAAAAGTATTGGGTTTAAAACATACTTAAGTATCAACAGTAAAAGAAAAGTATAAATAACTTCAAATTCCTTACATTAAGCAAACCAGACGGCACCATTTTCATGTTTTTGTTTATTTACGGATAGCCAGGGGTACACTCCAACACTTAGACAAATGAAGTATTTGTGTTTAGTGAGTCCGCTAGATCAGAGGCAGTAGGGATGACCAGGGATGTTTGCTTGATAAGTGTGTGAATCGGAACGTTGTAAAGCACAGAGACATTGTCAAGAAGCAGTGGTGTAAAATACTGTAAAGTACTCCTTAAGTAGTTGTTTTGGTACTTTGCAACTTTTACTTTTACTTCACTACATTCCTAAAGAAAACAATGTACTTTTTACTCCATACATTTTCCGTGACACTCAAATGTACTCGTTACATAAAAAATGGACAGTTAATTGAATAATCACAGCTGAGTGATATACCACAGAAGCGTGAACATTTGTTAATCTCAAATAAACATTATATAATCCTAAACTGAGGAACTGTCTCGTTAATAGGAGTACAATCTCCATAACTTCACCTACTCAATCCGTGTTTTAATAATAGTGGCACCGCCCCCCTACTTCATGTTCCTTTGAGCCGGATTGAGCAAACCACCCAAAGATATAGATCCAGCACATACGGACGCACCTGACCTATCCGTGCAGTCCTGTACGCAAAGAGCGAGACATTCCCAGCACACCTGGCTGATTATGTTGTTGAATATCTCCCTCAACAGGAACAGCACCTCGCCGCAACACAGGCAACCCCCTCATTAGGACAAATGATTAGTTGATCAGAGAGAAGTGCTACCAGCTACAGATATAGTCCCCGCTCATCGGTGTGCCGCTTACCAGACCTTTCCAACCTCCAAGCAGCTATGCTGGAGGAGAGAATAAAGCTCATGGAGTACCATTTACATACAACATCAGCTCGAGCAAGATCACAGCGCTGACGTAGAGTGTCAACACCTAGCAGCTCAGCGGCTCCAGGAATAAGCTCAGTGTTGACAGAAAGAAGCTAAGCAACAACAGGAAGAAGGTCAGCGTCGACAGGATGGAAGCCCACCGGGCCCGTTAAGCAATAGCTACACAATTGAACAGGTAGCGGGATCTACAGAAGGCTGCTAATGAGCTAGAGCTAGCCAAGCTTGTCACATCCTTTTTTAACTCTTTAGCGGCTGTTGAAGGCCTTTCATTAAATTAGTATAGCGGCTGCGAACAGCCTTGTTTTTCTAACAATAGTATCTGTCAATATCGCAAAATTTACTTTCAAACAACTTGTTGCATGTCATCAACCAGAAACCGGAAACAGGATATGCTGTCATTTGACTTAAAAAAAAAAATCAATTACTCAAAATGACATCACCAAAGCAGTCACAACTTTTCACTCCAAAGGAGGCTGTATCTACGTTGGTTGGGAATACGGATTCGGACACCCCCTTGCACTTTGAAAAGCATTGATTACGAGGTGAGTGAAATAAACAGCAGATATCTGTTTGATGTTGTCGATATTTGATGATGTGAAACTTGGGGAATTGCTCTCAGATTAGCAAGTCCTGTCATGATCACTTGGTTGGTACAGGCAAGCACATCAGCGGTGGAGCTCGAATGATTTATCTCTGTCTCATGGAAATAATGTAGTTGCAGTGTTTAGCTGTATATAGTCAGCTAACTACCCTTAAAAAAAACATTTCAGTATTGAAACTGTAGTAAAAGTGCAGTAACTGTAGTCAACTGTGGTATTTTGGATGCAGTAATTGCAGAATAACTGCCGTGCACTGCAATTGAAATGCAGTTATACTGCAAAATTACTGCAGAAAAAAAAGGGTTCTTTTGGACGGAGCATTTGCAGTACATTGCAGTTATACTGCATTCTAACTGCAATCTTTTTTCGTAAGGGTAGTTGGTTGTTTTGTCTTGTTTCTACCAATGCAATTCACATGGAAACTGCCCAAGCTGCTTGCTATAGCTAGCTAGCTAGTCACTCTGTAAGGCTTTCACTAGCTAGGCATACAGACAACCAGACAACCAGCTAACCAGCCACCGAAATGAAGGTTAGAGTAATTTGTGTTTATCTGTTGGGCTTAGGTTATGGTTTGTCATGTTTGTTAGGTGCAGATATTCATAGGCTATACATTGCCTCGTTTTCCTATTATTTGAGAGCTTAGCTGTCATGTTAGGGTAGATGTCTGTGCAGTGGAGGTCCTATGATAATGAGTTGGATATTTGTTTACATAGCCATCTAACAAGTTGCTTGTTTTGTCCTGTTTCTACCAACGCAATTCATCTACTGATGCAATTCATTTGGAAACTGTCCCAGCTTCGTAACTAATTAAATCAGCTAACAAAGTCTGCAGTTTGTCTGTCAGGGAAGAAAGTGAGTTGATTGAGAGAGAGAGAGAGAGAGAGAGAGAGAGAGGTGTGCAACTGTATCAGACAATTTATTATGGAAACCCTTACAATGTGATTATTAGGAAGAGAGTATGTGTATGGTTGAGAAAAAGAAACAGAGGAAGGAAGAGAGAGACAGTGTGAGAGGGAGAGAGCGATATTATGTTCCAGACCACAATTGTATCCCAGTTGTTGCTGCTCTCCCTCTGTTACTCTGGTCCTCTAGGTCAGTGAAAGTGAGGGAAGTGATGTGGAGAGTCAGGGCTCAGCAGCAAAAGACAGGGAGGAAGAGGAGTTAGAGATGATTGGAGGAATACAGATGTGGAGCGACTAGAAAAAAGTGGAGCGGGAGCAGAGTGGTGGAGGGAGAGAGGATGAGGAGAGTGAAGAGGAGGGAGAAGAGAGTGGAAGAAGAGGAAGATGAGGGGAAGAGGACTGTGGAGAGGAGGAGGAAGATGGAGAAGAGGAGGAGGAAGAGGGAGAGGAGGAAGCAGAGGGAAAGGAGGAGGACGAGGGAGGGAGATCACACCCAAGAGGGGAGTCTACGTCTACGTCTGCCCCAAGTCCTACTATTCACCATTGTACCCAGTGGTGTAAAGTACTTAAGTAAAAATACTTTTAAGTACTACTTAAGTCGTTTTGGGGGGTATCTGTACTTTACTTTACTACTTATGTTTGACAACTTTTACTTTTACTCCACTACATTGCTAAAGAAAATAATGTACTTTTTACTCCATACATTTTCCCTGACACCTACAGTGGTTATTCCAGTAAAGGTTGCGTCATACTGCAGCACACCTTGCGGACTGCCACAGAATTCTATGGGACGTTATTTAATTGTCAGGCATTGTTACCATTAATGGAAGTTTGTGCTAGTTTGACCAACAGAGGGCATCTTTGATAAGCATTTGATAGTCTTCAATATTGTCTGTACTAGAGAATTTAAAACCCTTTTTTGTAAGAACATAGTATATGGGATTGATTTTAAGAAATGTTGCTCAATTATTTTATTAAAAACTATCATAAAGAATGTTGGTACTTATTTATTTTGATCCAAAGCCATGAATGAGTGAGTCACTCAGCTTTACGCAGTTGTCGAGGCCATATGACTGCACCATAAACGTGATCACCTGCTCATATTCAGTCAACACATATATTTTAAGAATATCATGGAATATAATTGAACATTTTAGTTTCTCTTAGAATAAAATCCTTAGTGTAACAACAGTTTTTTTAGTAAGTAATACTGACAAGTAGAAACAAAATAATAAGTGTATTTTTCAAGGTGTGCACACGTAGGACAGAGGAATAGCAATTATTACACTATTGTGTTTGTAAATTATGTTTGAGTGTTGTAGTGTGCCCCTGTCTGTCCGTAATATAAGTAATTTGATGAATAGCATTTACTTTTACTTTGCAGTTTTACTCAAGAATGACCATTGAGTACTTTTTCTCCACTGTACTTAAGTACATTTTAAAACCAAATACTTTTACTCAAGTATGATTTTACTGGGTAACTTTCACTTTTACGTGAGTCATTTTCTATCTTTTACTACTTTTACTACTACTTTTACTCAAATATGACATTTCATATTTTTTTCCATCACTGCTTGTACCACACAGCCTGGGCCTAAAGTGACAGTGGCAGGGGTTTTTACAACAAGACAATGGGCAGGGTTGACCATCTTCACCAACTGAGTAGCGATTACAATGTTGGACACACAGGCAGAACATTGAGGAAGTATGTGTTTTGGGGGGTGCTCAACATTGCCGTAATAAATGCGTAAATTGTGTGGGGGACACTGCAATGGTCCCATACAAAAAAGCACAGGCTCCTGAAGGCACTGAAAACGCAGCATGTGCATTCACTTTGTGATATCGCTACAGTGGCAGGAAGATGGGAGCCAAGAGTGTGGCACCAGGGCATGTGGACCAAGTTGTAATTCATAATTTGAAAGGTGGTGAAGTTTGAAGGGTGCAAGAGTGGGTGTGTGGTGTGCATCCAGAGTGGACGCAGAGATGTGTTGAACCCTTTTCAGGGTGCTCTACGTTTTATGTGCCACTTTGCAGGATGGGGCTGTACTTCCAGAAGTTGCATGACATGTTATGGGCTAAAAGCAAACACTAAAGTGACAGTGTGAAATATGAATTTGTCCTACAAATCTTTTAAGGAAATTGTGTACTTTTTAAAATTGTCTCTGAACCATAGTTGTGTTTTGTATCTTCTCTCTTTATGTTTATCTATCTAAAACATGTTGCATTCACTGAATTGTTGTCAAAGTAGGCTACTATTTCTACATTTTGTCTCAGGCCTGATCTGTACTAAATCTTATTGAGAGAGGTTAACTACATTTTGAAATAGTCTCTGAATAGTCGTTCGCATTTTTACATTGTTATAGAAGTAAGAATCGTTGTCAATCAAATAGCCTACTTTGTGTGGATTTTAAAATACTCTCTGAATATTGTCCTCTGGTCAAATGTGTTTTATTTTGTGATACAGCACTTAGATGTAAACAATATTTTTAAGTATAATATATTATAATTGGTGCATTTCGAGCGAGTAATTTAGTCCGATTTACTACATTTTAAATACTCTATGGTTTTTTGTTGTGTAGAGTGCTCATCATTTTTTGATAGTGTCTTTAGACAATGGAAGACAACATTTATGTTATTCCTATTGACATGAATGTGGTGTCATATTAAATAACAGGTTGTGCTCTTTAAAACTAAGTTATTAACCTGTAATTTGTTCTTTGTCTTTGAGCTATGTCTGTTTGTTTGAAACATTTGAGAAAATTAGCTTGACATTTCTTAGTAATCTACAGCAGCATTCAATCATTATATTGGGGTCTAAAGGGTTAAAGAAAAGGATGAAGGTGTTCTACAGCGTGCACCATTTATGCATCCCATGTTTATGCTAGCTCTGTAATATTGTTAGCTACATTTTCGCTTGTCAGTAGCTAGGTTTCTATCCAATTAGCAACAGATCGTCATGCAAATATTCTAAAATCCTCCTAAAGAAAATATACATATTTTCCCAGCTCAGGTGTGTTTTTACCAAAATAACTTGTTGCGGATAAAAAACAGTGTGTGATGATGTAGTGCACAAAGTACAGCTTCACTTAAGTTTTCATGTGCAGAATGAAAATCTAAAGTTCAATGTATTACCATCACATTTTCAACCCTTTCGATTGTCACAAAAACTGTAAATAACAAATGTGCCCACTCTGGTCTTGGTATGTACTCTCTAACCAACAGCTCACATATACAGTGTGGATAGGCTAGTCTACCGTGAATTGGTAATCACAGCTGAGTTATATGGCACAGAAGTGTGAACATTTGTTAATCTCCAACATTAAGGAACACTAAACTGAAGGACTGTCTCTCTCACCGTCTCTCTAAAAGGAGTTGAATCTCCATACTGTAACTTCACATACTCAATCAGTCATTCAATAACAGAAGCACTGCCCTCTACTTCAGTATGTAAAAAAAAAAGTCAAAATAATACTACATTCGGCAAAAAAAAGAAACGTCAACTACGTCAACTCTCACTGTCAACTACGTTTATTTTCAGCAAACGTAATGTGTGTAAATATTTGTATGAACATAACAAGATTCAACAACTGAGACATAAAATGAACAAGTTCCACAGACATGTGACTAACATAAATGGAATAATGTGTCCCTGAACAAAGTGGTGTGGCCACCAGCTGCATTAAGTGCATTATCTCCTCCTCGTGGACTGCACCAGATTTGCCAGTTCTTGATGTTACCCCACTCTTCCACCAAGGCACCTGCAAGTGGCCCTAGCCCTCACTCACCCTCCGATCCAACAGGTCCCAGACGTGCTCTATGGGATTGAGATCCAGGCTCTTCGCTGGCCATGGCAGAACGCTGACATTCCTGTCTTGCAGGAAATCACGCACAGAACAAGCAGAGCCTGCAGGAAGGGTACCACATGAGGGAGGAGAATGTCTTCCCTTTAACTCACAGCGTTGAGATTGCCTGCAATGACAACAATCTCAGTCCAATGATGCTGTGACACTGCCCCAGACCATGACAGACCCTCCACCTCCAAATCGATCCCGCTCCAGACTACAGGCCTCTAGTGTAACGCTCATTCCTTTGATGATAATCCCGAATCCGACCATCACCCCTGGTGAGACAAAACCGTGACTCGTCAGTGAAGAGCACTTTTTGCCAGTCCTGACTGGTCCAGCGACAGTGGGTTTGTGCCCATAGGCCATCCTGTACCAGTCCTGCAGGTGTTATGTTTGTATGTATCGATCCTATGCAGGTGTTGTTACATGTGGTCTGCCACTGCGTGGATGATCAGCTGTCGGTCCTGTCTCCCTGTTGCGCTGTCTTAGGCATCTCACAGTATGGACATTTAAATGTAGTGCCCTGGCCACATCTGCAGTCCTCATGCCTCCTTGCAGCATGCCTAAGGCAAGTTCACGCAGATGAGCAGGGACCCTGGGCATCTTTATTTTGGTGTTTTTCAGAGTCAGTAGAATGGCCTCTTTAGTGTCCTAAGTTTTCATATCTGTGACCTTAATTGCCTACCGTCTGTAAGCTGTTGGTGTCTTAACAACTGTTCCACAGATGCATGTTCATTAATTGTTTATGGTTCATTGAACACGCATGGGAAACAGTGTTTAAACCCTTTACAATGAAGATCTGTGAAGTTATTTGGATTTTTACAAATTATCTTTGAAAGACAGGGTCCTGAAAAAGGGATGTTTCTTTTTTTGCTGAGTTTATTAACATTTGAAAATAAATTAAACATTCTAAGCAATTAAATTTATTGATACATAAATTAAGTGCATAAATGTTAAAGTTGCCAGACTTCAATATAGACTTTTCTAATTATTTCACCCATTCAATCCATCATTTACCCCTATGTTACTTGTCCATAGGACAGGCTGACCTTCATTCAGTCTCTCACCAGTTTGCACTCTTTGCCTCACTCACTTACTCCCTCTTTCACTCACCAGGGGTGGAAAGAGTACTGAAATATTGGTCTCACTTTATTTGGATAGTCTATCTGTAGATGCTCTACAGATGGTCATACTATCAACAAACTATCTGTTGATAAGCAACTGCTTTCTAAGGTTACGGTTAGGGTTAAGTTTGGAATAAGGGTTAGGGTAAGGGTAAAGGTTAGGGTTAGGGTATGGGTTAAGTTTAGGGTTAGGATAAGGGTTAGGGTTAGTAGATAGTTAGTTGAAATGTTACTGATAGTGTGTAGGACATCTACAGATTAACTATTTAAATGAAGTGTTACCGAAGTATCCTACTCAATTAGAAGTACTGTTACTTTAATTACATTTTACTCAAGTAGAAATACAATTAATTACGCCTCTAGATAAATCTTCAACAGGCAAAACTGGCCTGTGAACATGCAATATTCTGCTTTGTTTCAGGTACATCCATTTGGTTTGTAGTCAAATTAATGGTTAAGTAAAAGTTGCTAAATCATTCCCAGCACTATATGATAGACCGAGTATTCTATCTTCTCTTGCTTGTTCTCTCTTGCCATATTTCCCTTTGCCAACCTGTCTACTTTCTTATTGGTGATGAAGTACACTCTTACAGCTGCGCTGAACAATTAGGAATAGTATGGTTTTGGCCCCATAACCGACCACCCAGAATTAATAAGTATTTGGCTGTTCGACCTGAACATTTGCATGTAGTGTTTAGGCTGTTGGTGCTAGCTAAACACCCAGGGTAAATCCTGTTGTAAGTGCAACTGTCACCTGGGATTTGGGAATGTGTCTCTATTTGTGCTGCTTGGCGGTGAGCCAGTGGGGCCGCCCCTGCCGCCCCTGCCTGCTGTAGAGGCCGCGGTGACAGCACAGTCCAAGTATGTCTGCACAATTAACCTCGATAACCACTCGATCCAGGCGACTCCTCCACAGGAAAGATAAACCAGGCAAATAAGTGCACACAGACAGAGAGGGAAGCAGGGAAGCTAAATAAGATAACACCACAACTGGAACAAATGGGTTCAGGATTAGTATTGGCCTGATTCTCTCATATGTTTTTGAGTTTTTATTTCTCTCTTTGGTTCGCAGGCTTCTAATTACATCACCAGCTCCTGTACTCTGTCTAAACCAAAACTTTGATCTGTGTATCTCTGTTGTTCCTCCTCTCACCTTTGTTGGCTTTGTTCACTACCAGCTCTGTCTCTAGTATTCTCTCATTGCCGCTATCCCTTACTCTCTCTCTCTCCTCCTTACTTCCGTTCCCCCTGTTTATCTCTCTTTATGTCCTCTATTTTCTCCCTCTCCCTCAGCTGAGACAGGCAATCATTTGACTGACAGCTAAGCTCAGTCTCTCATGAGTACTGGATGTGGAGGCATATCGCGTCGCTCAGTCAATGACCCTACCCAGAGATGGAAAGGTCTGTGGGGCTAAGGGTGTAGCAAGAGAGACTGAACAAGACATCTGTGTCTGAGGCAGGACTCCCATACCCCCCTAAGCGCCTTGATTCCAGCTTGTTTCCCCAGCTTGTTATCTGACAAACCTTAGATAAGGTCAGCTCCACTTGGGCCTGAGAATTGGCCACTGGGATACGACGGGGCAAATTGACATTTGAAGCATAACACTGATTTCTGTCTGGACCTTTCACCCACACATGAACAGACACAGTCACAGACACAGAGACAGACAGCCGCAAACACACACACACACACAAACACACACACACTAGACAAAGACAATTGCACTATAATAACATTATAACAACAAAAGGGCAACACAACAAAAGGGCATCATTCATGGATTACACAGTCACAGTCATTGTAGAAAACCCAATGTTATAACCCAAGTTCTTCCCTGCCATTTCGTTATTTCTGGTTATTTTCTAGCTAAGTAAATTCCATCCACCTAGGCTAATGATAAATAATCCATTGCCATTGCTGGGGGAGAGTGATTTGGAGAATTGGACCACATTCGACCAAAGTCCATTACAACTTAGCTCCCAGCTTATTATATCCAATCAGAGGTGTCTTCATTAACACACTCACCTCTTTACAGAATGTAAAATGTTGTGTGCTGAAATGGATGGCCTCTAACCAAGGAGCATAATGAAATAGATTTCTGTGTAAATAAAACATTTTCGGGGTCCAAAATTATTTAAACCCTTAATAAAGGTGATCAACAATGACGGTATAAAATAAGTAATTCAAATACTGAACTATATTGTATGCTAAAACAAAAGGTAAATTATATTATTTTATACTAATACCATTTCTAAGAGAAATAGATTGTTTACTTTTTTTCTCTCAAAATGGTAGGGGTCAAAATTATTGACACCCCTAAAGATTCTTATAAATCAAGTCAAAAGTGTATTATTTGGCCCCATAGTCCTAGCTTGCAATGACTCTACAAACTTTTTGGATGCATTTGCAGTTCGTTTTGGTTGTGTTTCAGATTATTTTGTGCCAAATAGAAATTAATTGTGAATAATGTATTGTGTCATTTTGGAATTACTTTGATTGTAAATAAGAATACAATATGTTTCTAAACACTTCTACATTAATGTGGTGCTACCATGATTACGGATAAAATTTGTGGAAGAGGGATCAAAACCAACTTTTATTTTCTATGTTTAAGTAAATCAAATAATTTTCCTTGCCTGGTGCCACAGTTAGTCTCAAAGGCTAACTCTGGGATTAAAAGGTTATGAGGACATTTCCTATCTTAGGAAAATGTTACAATTGTATTTGTTTGTCTCAGTTTTTTCCACAGAAATTTGTTAAAAAGCAAGAATTATACCAATAACATACAGATGTAGAATCTATAGTAAAAAAATCCTGCATCAAAAGGTTTTGAACGTTTAGTCCATAATGTTGACAAATCAGCAGTTAGGCTGGCCAAAAGTAGGCTACATGAAAAGTGCAATACTATTAATCTAACCATGTGTTAGTTGGGTTTTCATTGCATTTATGTAAATCCAGAAGCTCATCTGCATTTGCTGCAGTACAGGAAAATTCTAAGCAACAAAATTGTCAAATCAAGATCCAATATTTCCAATGCCTCCCCATGCTCTCTGTCAAGCTACATGATATGGGGAAACCAGGTCATACTGAATCTCTCCTTAGTTTTTAGAACCATGAGAGACTTCCCCTCTAGGTTCTGTGACATGCCTCTGTTCTGTGACTGGAAACAGATGGGTTAAACACACAGGGAGCTAACATCTGACACATATGACAGGAGGAATACTGCCCGGGTTTGGTTTGTGAGGAGGTTGGCTAAAGCAGTCATATCGTTCCACATTGACTGGTTAATTTTGTTATTCTTCATCTTTTGCTCCCTGATGGAAGACGGATCAACCTTTATTTTTCTTGTTTTTGGGAGGTTTTTGTTCAAATTAGGTCTTTGTCCGCAGACCAAGAGCAGTGGGTTCGCTGTGGGTTTGTGGAGGATGGTGGGAGAGTGTCTGGAGACGACTGGAGTGTCTGAGGCTGGATTCATTGTAGCTGGGGACATTAATAAAGGACATCTGAGGGAAACACTCTGAAAATTCTATCAGCACATCTCCTGTGCTCTATACGGAGAGAACACGATTGACCATTGTTACTCTCCCATCCGGGATGGCTGCAAGACCCTCCCCCCCTCCCTCCAATCGAGCAAATCAGATTACACCTCTATCTTGCTCATCCCCGTCTAAAGGCAGAAACTTCAGGAGGAAACGCCCGTGGTAAGGACTGGTCAACATTGGTCTCACCAATCAGAATCAATGCTAAATACATATAGGCTCTGTGTGTTCGACCCCTGACTGTAACTGGAAATTAACAATACAACATCTGAACTGAACATGGAAATAACTGTTCTGTCTCAGAGAGTGAATAGAAACCACAGCCCTATATCTCTCTCTCACTCTCTCTCTCTCTCTCTCTCACTCTCTCTCACTCTCTCTCTCTCTCTGGGTGGTTTAAACTCCACGTATCTCTGGCCAGGGAGAAGACAAAGGTTGTATAATGACAGTTGATTGGCAGTTACACCATTTCTCTGCATCTAAAAAATGGCCATACTGCAAGGCAGTGACAGGCACACCCAAGGGCGTAGGAGAGACTGACATTGTTTGTTGAGGAAAAACTGGTTATAAATGCTAATTTCTAGTGACTTTTGAGAAAAGGATCTAGACACGTCTTAACTTCCAAATGGGCAAATTTACAAGGCTAAGGGGGGCCTTGCAGAGGGGAACTTACTCTGGTGCAGTTCAATTAGCCTTAGGACCTTGACCATTCATACTGTACTGAATACCAGAGTGACTGTTAATGTTGATATATTCAATTAAACAACCATTGTGTACTCTTTCTCTGTTACTGTATGATTAATGTCCTCACTTCCCCTATGTCAGGTTGTTAATACTGTTGCTCTAAATGCTGTATGGTTTAAAACATAACATCCTATTTTAAACATATAAGGCAGTTATTATACTGTAGAAATAACCAGCAACATACATAGTTACAATTTTTGAAATTATTTTGTTGTTGAAATCAATCAATATCCGCTCCATACAATTTTCCCCCAAAAAATATCATCATGGCTGCGCTTGCGCCCCGTTCCTGACACTACCCGGTGAAATGTAAGGTGCCAAATTCAAAATCCAAAAGTTGAATTATTAAACATTCATCAATATACAAGTGTTGCATAGTCATCAAAAGCTCTGATTCTTGGCAATATATGTCAGATTTCAAAAAGGCTTTACGGCAAAAGCACAACATTTGAGTGTTTGAGGATAGCATCCCAATTGTCCAAGGAAGACATCCAATGGTTCTTTTGTTAGAAAAAGTCATTTATTATATCTATAAATCTCCGTTTGGTTGGCGAGTTATATTCAGAAAATCCACCGTCGATTCACCCTTTGTACAATGAATAGAAAGCGTTGAAATTATACCTATCCACCGTCGAGGCATCCCAATTGTCAAAGGAAGACATCCAATGGTTCTTTTGTTAGAAAAAGTCATTTATTATATCCTTAAATCTCTGTTTGGTTGCTGCGTTATGTTCAGAAAATCCACCGTCGAGTCACCCGTTGTACAGAGAATAGAAAGCGCTGAAATTATACCTATCAACTTTGCCCAAACAAATCAAACATCACTTATAATGCATCCTTAGGTATCCTTTCATGAATATTAATGATAATATTTTACACGGATGATATCGTAAATGATATAAAAGGAAAATAAAGTGAGGCGCGCTCACGGTCTCGTGCCCGGGGAATGTTATTGACATCTGTGCTTCCTTCAAAAACTCTTCTTCTGTATGGTTCTGTTCAGTGATAAAGCCTCCAAACACTGTCCAGAGACTGTTGACATCTAGTGGTAGCCATAGGTACTGCAATCTGGGAGCTATTATACATGGATTTCAATAGGAAGTCTATCAAACAGAGGAAATGTCACAACAAAAAAATTCTGGACAGAAATTCCTCGGGTTTCGCCTGCTATATCAGTTCTGTTATACTCACAGACATAATTTTAACAGTTTAAAAATCTTCAGAGTGTTTCCTATCCAATAGTACAAATGATGTGCATATCCTAGTTTCTGGGCCTGAGTGGCAGGCATTTTACTTTGGGCACGCCGGACTCTCCAAAACCGTCACCTCTGCTGCCGCTCCCTTTAAGGGTAAAAAATGACCCACCACTATGTTTAACAGCATAGAAAACCCCCTAAATTATATTTTTTCAACTTGAAATTTGATGACTTTCCCTAGAGTGACCCCAACATTAGAAAAAGTGAAACATCACCTTTGTTCATATTTCCATGAAAACTGTACACCACCAGGGTACAAAGATTGTCTTAGGGTTCTTTTTGACCCGGCAGTTATAAAATAATTTACACACCACAAAAACCAGAAAGACACACATACACACCGTGCTTCTACACCTGCATTGCTTGCTGTTTGGGGTTTTAGGGTGGGTTTCTGTACAGCACTTTTTTTACATCGGCTGATGTAAAAAGGGCTTTATAAATACATTTGATTGACACACACACATACACACACACACACACAATGAGAAACTGAGATTGTGTGCTACTGATCAGCCAACAGCTCTTTAAGAGGAAGATCACCGGGGTTGGCACAGTTAGAAAGAACAAGCCTAAGCTCCCCCTGCCCTCTGCACAACAAGGGGGAGAGAGACCTTCTCATCAAAGTTTGCCTTCACCACCACTCTAGTTTCTTACCTCCCAAAGAGGAACAAGAATGTGGTCCTCCTGAGCACACTGCACGAAACGGCTGAGATCAGTGATCGTGAGGACAGGAAGCCAGCCATCATCCTGGACTACAACCACAACAAAGGAGGTGTGGACAACATGGACAAGGTAATTGGAACTTACAGCTGCAGGAGGATGACTGCCCGCTGGCCCATGGTCATCTTCCATAACATCATTGATGTGTCCTCATACAATGCCTTTGTGATATGGAACAAGATCAACCCTACCTGAATGCCTGATAAGCGGAACAAGAGGAGGGTGTTCCTGGACCAGTTGGGAAAGGTACCTCTGCAGCGCTTGTGAAAGCTGTTCAGGTGTCTGAATCTTGTCCTGATCAACCTGAGGCTGCAGCGGGCAGGCAAGAGGAGGAGATGCCAATTCTGCCCTCCAAAGAAGGACTGTAAAACAAATACTATGTGCTGCACATGTAAGAAATACATCTGCAAAGTCCATGCACACACACTTGCATGCTGTCCTACATGTGCTAATTAGAGTTGATTGATTTATGTTCTTCTCATTTTTGTTTTGTATCTAATATCTTATTCTTATTTATTGTTGTTGTTTATACACCTTGTGGGTAGGGGCAATGGTTAAAAAAATGGGAGAAGACTAGTATTTTGTAGGTGAATTCCTCAATGTACAGTATGTAGTAAGAATATATCACTATGTAGCCAAAAAAGTTCAAGGCTTATTGTTTCCCTTCAATAAAATGCATTCAAAACTACTTTCTGCACATTTCTGCTACTTTCTTGGGCTATACAAGTGCTATATCTTGCTAAAAATGTATGTTTACACCTATACAGTACCTTTAGCAATAATAATAATAATAATAAACCTATATTTTAGTAAAGAAAACAATTATGACAGGTGTGTTGTAATAAAAATGAGTGGTGTCCACTGATTAAATGCAGTCTTTCTGCATTGTGAAGAGGGAAAACCCAGATATTCACAAAGTTTGTGATGAATGACAGGTTGTTTCTTCATGCTAAATATATTTGGGATTTAAAATTCAATTTAAGCGGCTTTATTTTAGGGGTTTGTGAAGGTGGGTCATTTTTTACCCTTAGGACAAGGGAGTATACAGAATGTTAAGACTACACAAGGGTTAAGTAGGGTTTTCGGGTATCTGTACTTTACTTTACTATTAATATGTTTGACAACTTTTACTTCACTACATTCCTAAAAGTACTCGTTACATTTTGAATGCTTCTCAGGACAGGAAAATGGTCTAATTCACACATTAATCAAGAGAACATCCCTGGTCACCCCTACTGCCTCTGATCTGGCAGACTCACTAAACACATGCTTCATTTGTAAAATAAGGGTGAGTTGGAGCATGCCCCTGGCTATCCGTAAAATAAATACAAATTTAGAAAATGTGGCCAGCTGCTTTGCTTAATATAAATAATAATTTATACTTTTACTTTTGATACTTAAGTATATTTTAACAATTACATGTAATTTTGATACTTAAGTAATGATACTTAAGAAATCAAATTTTACTCAATTAGTATTTTACTGGGTTACTCACTTTTACTTGAGTCATTTTCTATAAAGTTATCTTTACTTTTACTCAAGTATGACATTTGGGTACTTTTTCCACCACTGGGCAGTTGCCAATAATCTTTCTTGCACTCATTTGAAAGATATCTTAGGTGCTCTTTTTTTCTCTTCTTGACTGGTGGCACATCCATTGCTAACTTTAACTATGATGAAGACTAAGACAGTGATTGTGCAAGTAATTCTGTAGCTAGCAAATATTCTTGGCTTCAAAACATTCACTATATTTTTTTAACACAGCCAGAACTACCATAACTCCTAACCCTAACCCCTATCCCTAACCCTAATTATAGCCCTAACCCTAATTGTAACCCTAAACCATGAGCCTAAAATAGCATTTTACCTTGTGGGGACTGGAAAGATGCCTCCGCTTTTCATTGTTTTACTCTCCTTGTGAAGACTTCTGGTACCCACAAGGATAGTTAAACAAACAAACAAACAAACAAACAAACAAACACACACACACACACACACACACACACACACACACACACACACACACACACACACACACACCTTGCCTCTCAGTCTGTAAATGGACTGCTGCTGTGTTTATAAGATCAGCACACACTCTTAAGCAGTAGATAGAGCACAACAAATGGAGGGGAAGTGGATCAAAGTCACTGAGAGCATTTCATGAAAACAGGATTCTGTGCGGTGAATATAGATGTATTGGTTCGTGTGCAAAATTTGTTTGCTTTCTCCCTGTGTGTGTGTGTGTGTGTGTCATGAATATAAGTGAATTGGTGAGTGTGAAAGGTGTGTATGCTTTCTCCTTCTATGTATGCATGTGTATGTGTGTGTGTGTGTGTGTGTGTGTGTGTGTGTGTGTGTGTGTGTGTGTGTGTGTGTGTGTGTGTGTGTGTGTGTGTGCTAAAAAGAGAAAGACAGAAATTGAGGCCTAATTGGAGAGCCCAAGAGTATGCCCAGATGTGGAGCTAGCGTCTCTGTCGGCTGTGCAGATGAAAGGCTGCTCTGATGTTGCCCAGGTGTATTGACTTACAGTAATGGCTCACATTAGACCACACCATAAACAGGAGCTGATTACCCCGGAACAGGGAGCCGAGTAGGTGGCAGAGCTAACAAGACATGATAGCACTTGTCAATATCATGATCAAATATGGAGCAGTGTCTTTTCTACGTTCAGCACCAATCAATCGTGTCCTGCTGGCAGGGGTTGAAAAGAAGAGGGCAAAGACTGCTTATTGATAATAAAGGGAGATGAAATACTCTCAGAGACTTCTGGTGTGAGAAATAAAGGGATGGAGCTAAAGCACCGGTCCAGCCCACTCGGAGAAGAAGTCACGTTTAACCTTGCTTTCCATGGAGCCGGCTCAGGAACGCTGTACATATCACCGCAAAGCCTTTCCCCGCTGGCTCTGATTCTGTGTCCTCTCTGCCTACGTTATCCTATTTCAAGAGGAGAGTGTTGAAGACATCAATAGGCGCACAGTGAACTGCTTCACTGTTTACTCATACTGAGCTGATGTGCTTTAACTTCTTTGGGAGCAGCGCACGAGGTGACGGTTTGGGAGAGCCTGGTGTGCCCAAAGTAAAATGCCTCCCATTCAGGCCAAGAAAATAGGATATGCACATATTTAGTACCATTGGATAGGAAACACTCTGAATTTGTCTGTGAGTATAACAGAATGGATATGGTAGGCAAAAACCCGAGGGATTTCTGTCCTGGAAAAAGTGGTTTTGACACATTGCCTCATTTGGAACCCCTCCCTTATAAAAATGCCCATATAAGGGCATATGAATGCAGTACCTATTGCTTCCTCTGGATGTCAACAGTCTCGAGAAAGTGTTTTGATTCTTTTTAGCTGCTTTTAGATTGTAGAAGAAGACGAATAAGGAAGTGGCCACACAGATGTCAATAGAAGAAAATGCGCGTTCCCGGCTGGCGCGGTCTGTGGTCTTTTCCTTTCTTATCGCCCAGTTTATATTCCGGTTGAAATATTATACTATATATACATAAAAGTGTTCCTAAGGATACATATACAATTATGTTTGATTGTTCTTGGACAAATTTATAGGTATAAGTTGAACGAGTTCTCTTCACGTTTCAATGAACGAGTGGAGGCTGTATTTTCTCATTATAACGCGCCAACCAAACTGAGATTTATGGATATAATACATTAATTTTTCTAACAAAAGAACCATGGATTGTCTTCTTTGGACACTTGGGAAGCCCTCAGCGGAAGTTCTTCAAAAGGTAATTGATTTGTTTTCGCTGTGAAATGTGTTATGTGTGAACCGTGATGGCTTATGAATTCATGGTAATGGAAAAAATATTGAAGGTGCTACCCTTTAAACAATCAAATGTAGTGCTTTCGCCGTAAAGCCTTTTTGAAATCTGACAATGCTGTGATATTGCCAAGAAGCAGAGCTTTTGATGACTATGCAACACTTGTATATTGATGCATGTTTAATAATTCAACTTTTGGATTTTGAATTTGGCGCCTTGCATTTCACCGGGTAGTGTCGGGAGTGGCGCCCCACCTCTCCCTAAGAAGTTAACTTTCTTCTACATCAGTGAGAGGATGATAGAGTACCCTTAGATCCTAGTGAGAGCATTGATAATGACTGGGCCTGTTATAATGATGGTGTGATTTTTTAATTACCGGTAAGCCTACTTTATAATCTCTTTCTGACAGGATAGGTCTCATGTTTTGAAGAGGAAATGTCTCGTTGCTAAAGTGACTAAAACTGGCCTTCTGATTGCTGCTGGCAATTCTTCAATGGAGTCAACAGGGGGTACTTTACAGTACCACCAATGTTGTCCACTGGATGAGTTGAAAGCCCCAAGACAACTGGTTGTATCGTGCCACATTAACCCTCCAAAAAAGACAGAAGCAACACATAGAGAAAGCAAAACAAAATGGTAAAAAAATGGTGTGTCTGACCTTGGCAGACGGAAGATATCGTGTGTGTGTCCAGGACACGCTTAATCCCTACAGCTACAGAGGTGATCACTTCCAATCTCATTTGTGACACTTCATTACTATAATAGGCCATTTTCCCAATACTGTGGTCTGCCAGTCGGCCCCCTGTCGCCACGGGAACAAGACAACTCATCATTTGAGTAATCACAGAGTAGAGGCAATTTCTCTCCAAATAAGACCTGTGATAATAACAGTGTTAATAATAAGCCAATCCGCCAGAGAGTTGCTGTGCCTTTCATAGACCATGTGGCGACTCCTGCAAGGTCACCAACATGATGAGCAATCATACAGGGAAATAAACTACAATATATGTGATGAAGAGATTAATCTATAACTTGACCAAAACAATAGAAATGCAATGGCAACGCCACTCACACGTCCCCCATGAGGGAAAGATTCCGAATCTCCTCATTGCCCACCATCAAAATGAGCTTACATGTAGGCTATTGTATATGTGTATTTCACCATATTTGGGGGTAAAACATATTTTAATGTCATTTTCACCTATCAACTGCATTACACTTAAAAAATGCATCAAGTACCACCACCAATTTCTACAGTAAATGGCTCGCTATGCTACCAGCTTATAAGAAAGAGAGTTAGCATTTAACAGTCATTTTTTCAAACACGAAAAGGTCTAATTCTAAATATTATGCAGCAAAAACAGCCACATACAGTATATACTAATCGGATATTAGTAACCACATTGTGGGCCTGTTAGAATACAAAAATCAAGACGGATTTGATGAATATATACTTTGTAATATCAGATTTTTTGAATATGTCATTGTTATTTCCCCCACTGTCTGTGTTCCATTGCTCTATTTACTGCATGTATGCATGCCAGAAGATTTGATTTTACCGACTGTGTGTGCAATACAACATCCTGATTCAAGGACTTACAAGTGCTTTATTTCTCGGTTTTATTTGATGAAGTTATGCTTTTCTACAATACATTGTTTACATTTCCCATGTATTTTCACAGCAGACAGACTGCACTGACCCCATTTTACCTAGGAGAGGCTGGATAAACGAGTGTACATCCATCTGCTCCCAAGGGATTTCAAACAATACACTTTCACTCACATAATATAATCTTCACAATCCAGGGATTCCCAGTCTTTGTTTTGGCACTGTGTCCAAAAAGATAGTACATTTTATATTGATGAAAATCCAAACCTTCCATCATTTCAAGGACCAGATGCCCAATTGTGTTTTGAATCAGAGAATCACTAGTGTAACAAAACCAAATGTTCACAGGATTCACATTCTATTAGAAAGAACTACAGTACACTGCATACCTTTCTGTAATTTCAACAGTAAAACACTGTAGGATACACAGTATAATACCATAAATGTGTTTTACAGCATTCATGCTGCAGACAGCACTGCATTATGGGTAAAATTATGAACAATACTGTTAACTGTAATTTGTAAGCCTCCTGTAAAAATTACTCTAACATACTGTATTTATTTACAGTAATAGCTTATACCTACTGTAGATTCAAATGATATGTTCAGGCGCCAACACGCTGTCGAGTGAGACACATGAGGCTCAGACTATTTCAGTAAATATCTTCTTGAAGCGCTGTGAAGCGGTATAAAAGTAGCTCAAGTCGACAAAAGCCACTTCGGACTACTCTAAATTGCTCGTAGATATCTAGCTGTGAGACCTAGAAAAACATCACTCAGAGAATATTGTGATTATAGACTGTCGCGGCCTCCGAGTGCCATAGAGAATACACTGAGCGCAGATTCGTGACCAGAGAAAATGGCTTGTTTCTAGCAGTTCAAAAAATTACCCATATTTTTCCGGATTGACCGGCCGCATTTTACACACGTTGTGGGCCTTACTCGTGAGCGGCTAAAGCTGATGCGAATGACCAGTGCACTATATTATATCAAGGTGCATGCCGACCTAAGGTGCAGTGCCACTGGTCAGCTGTAGCATATCACAGTGTCGGCGGGGAAACTAGTAATGTGGCGAATTTTCCCCTCCCAAAACTATACAGTATTTCAAGTAGGATAGCAGCCTACTCAAGAAATAACTAATATTGATATGTCACCATTATATATTCTACTCAATGGGGAGAGCATGAATGGAAAAAACACCGGGACAGAGTGTCCTCCTTAGCTGTCACAACCCTGTGTGATTTGGTTTACTTGGCTCTCATCTGTAAGACATAAATCATAGTTTTGTAGGCCAGGATTGTCCATATTGCCTCTCCCACTAACCATTTGTTTCATTTTAAAAACATTGTTCCATAATGTTACAGTATTAGCTAAACCTGTTCACTTTACCATTAGTTCGCAAACATTTGGTGGCACAGCTTGAAAGGAAAATGTTGTGAGTCTGGTAAAATTATCTGAGATATATACTGTAGGTTCGAATCAACCAAAGATGATGAATCCTGAAGATGGAACAAAGTGCATGACAAGGTGCCGCAGAGGAAGCCAGCTGTTTGTTCTCAATCCCTACCATGCCCCATTCTTCCAAGAGCTAATTGAGAATGAATAAAGACCTCTAGTGAGGTAAGTACACACACACACATACATGAATTAGGTTGATATGTTGATAAGTCCCTTGTCCCCTGTCTTTTTAGCAACAGACCTGGTGCTCTCTGTCTCTCATTCTAATATTTCATTGTCAATGCTTGTCCTAGGGGTGCGAAGAGCTGACAAATCAGAATTTCAGGAGGTTTGTTATAGAGCCCCATGAGGAACATCTGATGCTGCGCTGACTTCTCTCTCCTGGATGCTCTCTGGCCCAAACTGTCCTGTTGTGTGTTTCACCTCCTCTGGACCCCATTACCCCAAACAGAGTTGCCCCTAATCATAGATCAGGCTGCTTTACAGCCTGGTATTGCAACTCCACAGCCACAGACCGCAAGGCTCTTCAGAGGGTGATACATGCAGCCAAATGTACCATTGGGTGCACTGCCTTCCCTCCAGGACACCTACAACACCAGTGGTCGAAGGAAGGCCAAGAAGAACATCAGAGACCTCAGCCATCCGAGCCATGGCCTGTTCTCCCCATCTCCATTACTCAGACGCGGGTGGCATAATGCTGAAAACTGGAAGACTGGACAATAATTTCTAACCCCAGACCATCAGCATGCTGAATAGCCACCACTACCTACATGTCAGATTTATTTTTGAGACATCTCATGTAGCCCTTGGATTAGTGGCCAGATGTGCAAAACACATTTTCCCACACTCTACCCTTTCCCACACTCTATGTTTCCTTCATGAAATTGCAGAGCCTACAAAATGTACTTCAGTCACAGACCATGAATTTACAAACCTATCCTGTATGTGAATATTTTGCTGAGGTGTCTGAAATGGACTGTCTATGCTCTGAATTCTCAACACCTAAACCTTGTCTCCTGAATACCTCAGCATAAACATGTTTTACTGAGCTGTAGACCTGTCCATCAATGAAGACTTAAAATAGGTCATTTTTACTAAGCTGTTCATTACATGTAATTTCTATCTGTGCCTCATAAACCAGCTCTAAGCAGCATGGTGTGTAACAACTGGTTGGGTTTAGGATAATGCTCAAAGGTGTCAAATTGGAATTGGGTCTGAGTGAGCAGGTAAAGGGAACAGCAAAGTGAGCAGTTAAAACGAACAGCAAAGGCTTGGGTTTCTCTGCTGCACACACTAATGCCAGAGTATTGGTAACAGCATATTATATGTAGTACATGTTAAATCAGAATCCAAGAGCAAGAGACGGCCATACCTACAGATTAGAAAATGAGGCTGTGGTTAGAATAGCAGTAAATGGAATGGGAAGGTACTCTAGTGATGTTCTTTGACTGTTTTTAAGCAAAGGAAGCAGTGCAATGGTGTCAAGAAGGACAATATTTAGGTTTGGTCAATTTTCAATTTGCAAACATCTCCTCTCGCTCCTTCTCCCTACTTGTCATTCTGGTTTCTGCTGGATTCCCTGGCATGCAGTCAGCCATTTAACCCGAGTTTGTTCCTCTTCGATAAAAATCTGATCAAATAAATTCTATATTTTCCATTAAGATCATCAGCAATTAAAAGCCCACCCACACCACATTTAAGTCAGCTAAAATGTCACTCTGAGAGAACAATTATGGCCATGCCTTTATCATTGAATTGCTCAAATTATCCAGATGCTAGATTTTGTTTAATATTGTCTTCAGATACAGATTTGTTTTTAAATAAATGACTGTATTGGGTGAAAAGAAAATTGGCAGACATTAGTACGCATTCGGGCCATATCAAATCGGTTTTCGCCCTCAGGGCTTAATGGGAAACAATAACTGAATTATGACTCACATGCTAATGTATTGCTCATTCTGAAATCAGCCCAGGGCCATATGCATGTGGCAAATGTTGACAAAGTCATGATTAAATGTGGTGCTGTCACTCAGTCAAATAACTTTGACCTTATACTTGATCACACAAAAGGGACAGCAGTAGAACAAATGCACATGGGCGATACAGTCCTCATCAGGCCTTTCTGTAGAACAATAAATTACAATGTCCCCATTTAGATACTTTTCAATATGACGAAAATAAACCATTCGTTAAGTTCAAATATGGGTATCATTTTGCAGCATTTTAGAGTACAAATAACAGAAATGGTGTGTATCACCCAAAAAGGGAGAGCAAGAAGTCCATTAATTAATTCCACACATTTATTATGTAAAGTAATTGGAATTATTTTCAGATGTGAAAGATACTAAAATCAACCACTGTCCCTCCTTTCCCTTTAGATAGCCATAACGCTGCGTCTCGAATTCTCTCTTTCTGTTTAATTTCAAAAACAGGGAGGAAAAGAATCATCACTTTCCTCCAGAACATCTCTGTTTATCTTTTGGGTCTTGTTTATCCTTGCTATAAGTGAGGAAAGACTAAAGTATGAGCCAGATGCATCTGCTTTAGAATTACTCTCTCTTTCACCTTCTATCACCCTCGCTCTCTTTCCCTCTACCCCCTCTCCCAAGAGAATCACTATTTGTTTTGACCAATTTTTTCCCACGCTGTCAAAAGATCACCTTGTAACTATGACTCACATCGTTGCCATGTCTTTTTGTTGGTTTTATGCAATATAAAAAAAAGAGGAATGTGTTTTGAATGGAATAATGCACAACATTGTTCAGGGATATATTCATGATTGGTTCCTTTTGTTCGTTGTTTGTGCTTTGATTAACCCAATAAAAGGGCCAACACTCAGAAGAAAACACTCAAAAGCACATTTCTGTGTGGGGATTTGTCAATACAATGTAGAACTTAATAATCCAAGTTTTTTATTGAACTTTTGAATTTTTTTATCAAGGAAATGTCCACACACAAACAAGATGCAGTAACACCAACTCCTATTAAAGGTAATACATAATTTGGTGTAACAACACACATTATCTAACACTAACCTTTTTAAGTGCATACTCTACAAAGGAAAGCAAATTCAGCACTTTTCTTTTATATACCTGACATACTGTCCTATCATTTTGCTTTCAAGTTAAACACAGCTTTGCTTGAAACACAACTTTAGGGTTGGGCGATATTACGGTAGTACAGTCTATCAACGATGATTGACAGCCATTGTCAATGTTAATGACATCGTGATGTGACAGACGATGGTTTAGCCTATTTGAACTTGACTGGCGCCGCGCAGTAAGCTGAAGAACGGAGTCAGGCAGGACACAGCAGGGCAGCACACCGGTGAAATTCTGAGTAATATGCCTATTCCTATTTAAACAAGTATATTATACACAGAACGCAAGAGATGAATGTAGGCTAGACAGAGCGGATAACTCCACCAAAGCAGTGCAAAATGTCCAGTCAGAAAATATGATATCTCTCTCTCTCTCTCTCTATACGTCGGATGCATGGGCCTTATAGCCTAAACATAGACTATGTATACAAAAGTATGTGGACACCCCTTCAAATTAGTGGATTTCATCCACACCCGTTGTTGACAGGTATATAAAATCGAGCACACAGCCATGCAATCTCCATAGACAAACACTGGCAGTAGAATGGCTTTATAGAACAATTCAGTTACTTTCAACGTGTTCACCGTTATGACACCTTTCCAACAAGTCAGTTTGTCAAATTTCTGCCCTGCAAGAGCTGCCCCAGTCAACTGTAAGGGTTGTTATTGTGAAGGGGAAATGTCTAGGAGCAGCAACAGCTCAGCCGTGACATGGTAGACCACACACGCTCACAGAATGGGACTGCCGAGTGCTGAAGCACGTAGCTCATAAAAATGGTCTGTCCTCGGTTCCAAACTGTCTCCAGAAGCAAAGTCAGTACAATAACTGTTCGTCGGGAGCTTCATGAAATGGGTTTCCATGGCCGAGCAGCCTCACCCAAGCCTAAGATCACCATGCACAATAACAAGCGTCGGCTGGAGAGGTTTAAAGCTTGCCGCCATTAGAGTATGGAGCATTGGAAACGCGTTCTCTGGAGTGATGAATCACGCTTCACCATCTGGCTGTCCAACGGACAAATCTGGGTTTGGCTGATGCCAGGAGAGCGCTACCTGCCCCAATGCATAGTGCCAACTGTAAAATTTGGTGGAGGATGAATAATGTCCAGGGCTGTTTTTCATGGTTCGGGCTAGGCCCCTTGGTTCCATTGAAGGGAAATCTTAATGCTACAGCATACATTGACATTCTAGACGATTCTGTGCTTCCAACTTTGTGGAAACAGTTTTGGGAAGGCCCTTTCCTGTTTCTGCATGACAATGTCCCCATGCACAAAGCGAGGTCCATACAGAAATGGAATTGCCTGCACAGAGCACTGACCTTCACCTTCATCGAACAACTTTGTGAAGAATTGGAACACCGACTGTGAGCCAGGCCTAATCGACCAATATCAGTGCTCAACCTCACTAATGCTCTTGTGACTGAATGGAAGCAAGTCCCCCAGCAATGTTACAACATCTTGTGCAAAGCCTTCACAGAACAGTGGAGGCTGTTATAGCAGCAAAGGCAAGACCAACTCCATATTAATGCCCATGATTTTGGAATGCAATGTTTTCCGAGCAAGTGTCCACATACTTTTGGTCATGTGGTGTATTAATTTCTTTATATAACAGACACTCCTTATCTATCTTGTGTTAAGCTGTTTTAAAAACAGGTTATATTACCTTCTCTCTCCATTCTATAGGCTATTAATATGACTGGCTAGGCTACGCTTTCATTGTTTTATGCATGGCTTTCTCCTGATCATACAATGCATTGATCTAATGGAGTTCCATCTCAAAAAGTTTGAATAGGCTAAAAACAAAAGGTAGCCAGACGACTAATAATGTGAAGGAACAAACAATATCAATATAGAAAAATGTAATGTTAAGTTAAATCAAGTTTAATCTTATTAAGAAGGAAATGTTCAGTGAGGCCCGGAAAAATCCCTTGTGAAAAACAAATGGCCAGTCCTCCTACTAAACCTATCATCAAGCTTAAAGACAGCCAGCCCCAGGACCAGCCCGTCAGCTGCCAGCCCCAGGATCAGCCAGTCAGCAACCAGCTCATCAGCAGCCTGCAGGAGGAGAAATATGGTTGTCAAATTTTTTTTTTAAATGAATGATCTTCTTGCCCATGGAATGAGCCACCCCGCATGGCTGCCAATGTGATAAGGATGCAACCAGGGCTGACGCGGATGGCGGTTACTCATGTGCAGGACATAAAAACAAACATGGCGGCGAGCACAAACTACCCATCGTCGGATTACTTTCGATTTCTAGAAAATGTTTTACTAAATTATTTCGGTCAATGGTGAGCTCAACCGTGATGTGATTAATTATAAATAGTAATTGCTATTAGCTAATTCATATTGTAGTTTCTGTCAGCCGAGAGTTATACAAATATGACCGCTTGTGTTAGGTCACTCTTTCCTCAGTTAGCACTAGGAGAAATGTAGCCTACATTTTCCGGTTTGTTATGCCGTAGCTACTTCTGTGAATTTCGGAACATTGCATCCAAAAATAAACATTCTGGACATAACTTTGTAAGGACTGTGTTTTAGCTGAATGTTTTTGTGAACAAAAAGTGGCCAGCTCAAATGTTAATTGTTGCGTCAATCGAAACTGGACGTTCTAAATAAGCATTCTAATCACACCGGTTTGAGCGTATGCTCCAAGGACCACTGTAGAATGATCACACCCATTTGTTGGTACGTGTAAAAAGGTTGACAAGGCACACCTGTTAATTGAAATGCATTCCAGGTGACTACCTCATGAAGCTGGTTGAGAGAACGCCAAGCGTGTGCAAAGCTGTCATCAAGGCAAAGGGTGGATACTTTGAAGAATCTCAAATATAAAATATATTTTGATTTGTTTAACGCTTTCTTGGTTACTACAAAATTCTATATGTGTTATTTCATAGATTTGATGTCTTCACTATTATTCTGCAATGTAGAAAATAATAAAAATAAAGAAAAACCCGTAGGTGTTTCCAAACTTTTGACTGGTACTGTATGTGTGAAATTAGTTTTGGTTCAGTTTTGAGGCAATTGTCGGGGGGGATTATCAACTGGGCTCTGCACTTTAAACTGTCGTAAGAAAGAGTGGAGCAGGCCCAACCTTTGGGGGTTAGGAGGCATAACGCGGAAAAACCATTCAAAAAAATGACATGCCCTCCTAAAACTGGTTTGAACTCCAGTTCTGTTTGTTTTATTAAGATTCTAACAACGGCAGTGTGTTTTATAGACTTGTTTAGGAAAAGTCAAGGACAGAGGGGGGTGTGAGATAAAAAATCATGAGCAGTCAAAGTGACTGCTATAGTGGTTCTAATATTAACCAGTGGCAAGTATTTAAATGAAGGGCAGAATGTGTATATTTCTCTAAGATCTCTGCTTTTCTCTTTCTTCATTTGAATTTCTTTCCTAGAAATGCTTTCACCGGTATCTATGAGGTATAATGATGATCATCCAACTTACTGTGTTGGCAGTGGATCCCGTTGAAGCCGGTTGGACACTTGCAGACGTAACCTATGAACGTGTCGCCTCTGTAGGTTTCACTGATTTCACATATTCCTCTGTTGTGGCATGGGTTCGGATGGCAAGGTCCTGAGTGTAGAAAAAAACAAATGGAAGGAGATAAAACAGGGTCAACATTGTCAAAGGGTGTTTTGTCATTATAAGAAGTTTGATTTTTTACAACCAAATGTCTATTTCTGATGTAAATGGCATGTTATAGAAGGGTCCTGAAGCCATGTAGCGTGCTTCTGTCTATAACATGAGCTGCTCAGTGTGTGTAGATAATCCTTGCCACCACTGATTTTTTGAAAGATATAACATTAGCCATGGAGAACTGCAAAAGTGTTGCTACCGCTCTCAACAACATTGTTGCCCTGAATTTAGCAGCCGTAATCGACAAAGATCAGTGGGAAAACGTTGTGATGGACTGCACACGGTCAGTCTGAACCGGTGTGACTTGACACAACAGGCCAAACAAGCATTCATCCATGTATACGGGTAAGGGTCTAGCTACATTTTCAGATATTATACATTTACGGCCATATATTGTATTTCATCAACATGTGTACACGTCTAGACAATAGTGACCCATCCACTTAGCTAGATGTGGCTGGGGGTGGTTATAGCATTTTGCTACTCTGCAAATATGCAAGTTACCATTTCATTGGACTGTTAACACCTTCTGTATCCTGTGCACGTGACAAATAAACGTAGATTTTATTTGATATAGTGTGTTTTTACCAGAGACGGCACTGTGAAAAACAACATGATCTGCACCAAAGTCAGAATAGGATATAGGTCGAGGACTAGATAAATTGTATTTTTACTAACACTTTTGCTACTACTTTCAGCACTTAAAAGTCTTGAAATAGTTGGTTGTTTTCTACACTACCTTACTCACTATGTTTAGCACATGGCCTCACATGTGAATCATTAAAGAGATGGGTGGGGCTTAACTTCTTAGGGAGTGGCAGCTGAGGTGTCGGTTTTAGAGAGTCTGGCGTGCCCAAAGTAAAAGGCCTGCCACTCACATAATTAGTACTATTGGATAGGAAACACTCTGAAGTTTCTAAGAGTGTTAAAATATTGTCTGTGAGTATAACAGAACTGATATAGCAGGCGAAAACCCGAGGAATTTCTGTCCTGGAAAAAGTGTTTTTGACACATTGCCTCATTTTGAACCCCTCAATATTGAAACATGGGAGTAAGATTGCAGTACCTATTGCTTCCACTGGATGTCAACAGTCTAGACAGTGTTTGGTGATGTTAAGTTCCTCTGGATGGTAATAGAAGAAGAATTTCGAATTAGTCATCGGATGTAAACAGAAGAGGAAGCGCGTTCACGGGCTCATGCGCCCTGTGGTTTTTTCATTTCCTATCGTCCAGTTTATAATCCGGTTGAAATATTATAGTAAATATACATGAAAGTGTTCCTAAGGATACATTATCAATGATGTTTGATTGTTCTGTGTATAGGTATAATGTGAACGCGTTCTCTTCACGGTTCAATGGGCGACTCAACGGTGGATTTTATGATCATAACGTGCCAACCAAACGGAGATTTATGGATATAATAAATTACTTTTTCTAACAAAAGAAGCATGGATTGTCTTCGTTGGACACTTGGGAAGCCCTCAGCAGAAGTTCTTCGAAAGGTAAGGGATTTTATATTAGCAATTCTATGCATTTTTTGAGACCCGTGTTGGGTTATGGATTTATGCTAATGTGTAAATATTAGAGATGCTACCCTCAAACAATCAAATGTTGTGCTTTCGCCGTAAAGCCTTTTTGAAATCTGACAATGCTGTGATATTGCCAAGAATAGCGCCCCACCACTCCGTCAGTAGTTAAGAGGGTGTGAACGATACTGAATGGGTAAAGACAAAGAAGAGCTCTCCAGTAGGTGTTCCAAAATAATGAAGGGCCATTTTCTCAAAAGTGGGGTTACAAGTTGATACATTTTCAAAGAAGAATTACTTAACCATTGTTCCTCAACTGCAGTGTATGACAAACAATTTTGTATCTCTAAGTCTGCACTTTTATCCAATGTAAAAAACTCAATTTCAAATGTTGCTACATAAGACTGAATTGAGGTTATGGGTAACAAATGTAAAACCAATCATAGGGCAGCAGACCGAAGCATATCAAATCAAATCAACTTTTATATGTTTATCCTCACCGGCTCCAGCAGCAAAACTGACTGTTTTGGAGAGCCTGGCGTGCCCAAAGTAAAATGCCTCCCATTTAGGCCCAGAAAATGGGATATGCATATATTTAGTACCATTGGATAGGAAACACTCTGAATTTTCCAAAACTGTTAACCATTTGTCTGTGGGTCAATCAGAACGCATTTGGCAGGCAAAACCCTGAGGAATCTCTGTCCTGAAAAAAGTCATTTTGACACATTGCTCATTTTTGAGCCCCTCCCCATCCAAAATGACCATATATAGGCATGTGAACTCAGTGCACGTCGCTTCCTTATGATGTCATCAACCACGAGACGGTGTTTTACTCCATCTTGGGGAATTTCGGCCATTGAAAAACAGCATGGAACGAGAGACCACGTTATGAAAACTCTTCAGAGTGCAGCGTGCATGAGAAGGCGCTGTGCCTTATTTATCGCTTTTAGCGTTCAGTTTATATTCCGGCTGATTTATAATAGTACATATACGTAAAGGGTTCCTAAGGATACATTTAAAACTATGTTTGATTGTTTTTGGACAAGTTTATAGGTATAATTTTAACGAGTCGGCGCTGAGTTTCAAAGGAGTAATGGAGGCTGTCGTTTCTGATTATAACGCATGAACCAAATGGAGGATTTATGGATAAAAGACGTTACTTTTTCTAACAAAAGAACCATGGATTGTCTTCGTTGGACACTTAGGAAGACCTCAGCAGAAGTTCTTCAACAGGTAATTACTTTGTTTTCGCTGTGAAATGTGTTATGTGTGTGCCATGATTGCTAATCGATACATGGCTATTGGAAAATATGTGAGGTGCTACCCTCAAACAAATGAATGTGCTGCTTTCGCCGTAAAGCCTTTTTGAAATCTGACAACGCTGTGATATTGCCTAGAAACAGAGCTTTTGATGAGTATGGAACACTTGTATATAGCTGGATGTTTAATAATTCAATTTTCGGATTTTAAATCTGGCGCTACAGGTTTGCGCAGTAGTGTCGGGATGATCCCGCTAGCGACCCACTGGTATTTGAGTCGATTTATTGTGCTGAATACAACAGACGTAGACGTTGTCGTGAAATGCTTACTTACAAGCCCTTAATCAACAACACAGTTCAAGAATTAGAGTTAAGAAAATATTTATTAAATAAACTAAAGTAAAAACAAAAAAGTAACACAATGAAGTTACATAACAATAACGAGGCAATATAAAGGGGGTACCGGTACCGAGTCAATGTGCGGGGGTACAGGTTAGTTGAGGTAGTTTGTAGGTTGGGGTAAAGTGACTATGCATAGATAATAAACAGCGAGTAGCAGCAGAGTAAAAACAAAGGGTGGGTCAATGTAAATAGTCTTGGTGACAATTCTAGTTATTGTTCAGAAGTCTTATAGCTTGAGGGTAGAAAATGTTAAGGAGCCTTTTGGACATAGACTTGGCGCTCCCGGTACCGCTTGCCGTGCGGTAGCAGGGAGAACAGTCTATGATTTGGGTGACTGGAGTCTTTGACAATATTTCGGTCCTTCCTCTGACACCACCTAGTATATAGGTCCTGGATGGCAGGAAGCTTGGCCCCAGTAATGTATTGGGGCGTACGCACTACCCTCTGTAGCGCCTTACGGCCGAATGCCGAGGAGTTGCCATACCAGGCAGTGATGCAACCAATCAGGATGCTCTCGATGGTGCAGCTGTATAACTTTTTGAGGATCTGGGGACGCATGCCAAATCTTTTCAGTCTCCTGAGGGGGAAAAGGCGTTGTCATGCCCTCTTCACGACTGTCTTGGTGTGTTCAGACCATGATAGTTTGTTGGTGATGTGGACACCAAATAACTTAACTCTCGACCCGCTCCACTACAGCCCTGTCGATGTTAATGGGGGCCTTTTTGGCCCTCCTTTTCCTGTAGTCCACGATCATCTCCTTTGTCTTGCTCACATTGAGGGAAGGTTGTTGTCCTGGCACCACACTGCCAGGTCTCTGACCTCCTCCCAATAGGCTGTCTCATCGTTGTCGGTGATCAGGCCTACCAATGTTGTGTCATCAGCAAACTTAATGATTGTGTTGGAGTCGTGCTTGGCCCTGCAGTCATGGGTGAACAGGGAGTACAGGAGAGGACTAAGCACACACCCCTGAGGGGCCCTGGTTTTGAGGATCAGCGTGGCAGATGTTTTGTTGCCTACCCTTACCACCTGGTAGCGGCCCGTCAGGAAGTCTAAGATCCATTTGCAGAGGGATGACAGGTAGGATATGTGTGCTCACAGTTATGTATATGAAATGACGTGCCATTATGCAGAATTTTAATTGTATGGCCTTATAATATGCATGGATTCACCTTGGAGACGCAAGCCAAATGAGATGACAAGCCAAATCTGTGCATTCTGGCTAAATTTAACCTTTGCACTGTATACAGTTTGTATATCAGCACAGATTTCTCTTCTTTAAAAATAAAAGGTATAATGTTAAATATTAATTAATATTGAGGGTGCAAGCAATAGTGGGAATATTTAACGTATTACAAGTTGTTTAATAATTTGGGACATGTACTGTAGCCAACTTCATGGAATCATCATGGAACGCAGACCAAGCCTGGCAGCTTAAACCTGGAGCCTGGCACGTAGTTTACTACAACTGTAATGTTGCCATATCAGTTCCATGATCAGCAATGATTAGGCAGTGGTAGAAAAATAACCCAAATGTCATACTTAAAAAAGTTAAGATACCTTAATAGAAAATGAATCAAGTAAAAGTCAGTCACCCAGTGAAATACTACTTGAGTAAAAGTGTAAAAGTATGTCTTTAAAATATACCTAAGTATCAAAAGTAAATGTAATTGCTAAAAATAGTATAAATTATAAATTATTTAAAAATCCTTATATTAAGCAAACCAGACGGCACCATTTTTAAAATGTTTTATTTATTGTTAGATAGGGGTAAACTCCACCACTCAAACATAATTTATAAACAAAGCATGTGTGTTTAGTGAGTCCACCAGATCATCAGTAGGGATGACCAGGGATGTTATCTTGATAAGTGTGTGAATTGGACCATTTTCCTGTCCTGCTAAGTATTCAAAATGTATCAAGTACTTTTGGGTGTCAGGGAAAATGTAAAAAGTACATTATTTTCTTTAGAAATGTAGTGAAGTAAAAGTACAACGTGTCAAAAATATAAATAGTAAAGTAAAGTAGAGATACCCCAAAACACTTCTTAAAACCTCTTCCAGCTAGGGTCCCATTTTCCAAATTTTCGCCTGTCTGACGTGCCCAAAGTTAAATGCCTACCACTCATGGCCAGAAACTAGGATATTTACATATTTAGTACTATTGGATAGGAAACACTCTGAAGTTTATAAAACCATTAAGATATAGTCTGTGGCTATTCCAGAACAGATTTAGCAGGCAAAAACCAGAGAGATTTCTGTCCGGAATTTATTTTTCTGTTGCTCTCCTCTCATTTTGAAGCCCATGTAATATTTTTCTATGGGGAATAGGACCGAGGTTGCAGTACTTATGGCTTCCACTAGATGTCAACAGTCTCTGGAAAGGGTATGGAGGAAAAAGCTCTGACCAGATCCTTAGAGAGAGAGAATTACTACGGGTAGGGAAAAAGGTAAACAGGCGTGCACGTTCACGAACGTGAACGCGCCAGCGACCAACTTTCTTTTCGTCTTTTAACGTTTCACTTACCGTTATTGTAAAATATGATCGCTATTATTCATAAAAGAATACATAAGGATGCATTATTAATGATATTTGATTTGTTTGTGAAAAGATGAGAGGTATAATTTGAACGCGATCCCTTCACTGTAAAACGGGCGAGTAGACTGACAATGCTTGGTGGAGTAGCTGAACGTAACGTGCCAAAAACAACGGATATTTATGGATATAATTATTTACTTTTTCTAACAAAAGAACCATGGATTATCTTGTTTGGACACTTGGGAAGACCTCAGAAGAAGTTATTTGAAAGGTAAGCGATTTATATTAGCTGTGATATGGATATTTTGAGAACCGAGCTGGATATGAATTTATGCTAATGTGGAAAATATGTGAGGTACTAGCCTCAAACAATCAAATGTAGTGCTTTCGCCGTAAAGCCTTTTTAAAATCTGACAACGCAGTGATATTGCCAAGAAGCAGAGCTTTTGATGGCTATGCAACACTATGCAACACTTGTATATCGAAGTTAAATATTACGAATATGTATTACGAATATGTATTTTGAATTTGGCGCGTTATGTTTGCTCTGAAAACGATCCCCGCTAAAGGGATCGGCGCGCGCTAAGAGGTTAAGTAGTACTTTAAAGTATTTACTCACCACTGGGATTAGGGTATATTTATGGGACTATTGGTCAACCCTTACTATCACTCTTAGCACTGAGACAATTTCCCTAATAGGAAGCCCACTGTGAGAAGTTCACCCTGCAAATCCGCTCAAATGTAAATATCACTGTCAACCTCTGATAAGCTTCCCTGTAAATTATATAAAGGATAATAGTAAAAAGCTTTGGAGCACCTTAATAGATGAAAATTTTGGCAAAAAAGCAAACTCTGCTCCATCCTTCATTGAATCAGATGCCTCTTTCATAAAACCTTCTGATATTGCCAACTGCTTTAATGTTGTTTTCATTGGCAAGATTAGCAAATTTAAACATGACAAAAAAAGATAACTCTGAACCTTCATATGCGTGCATAAATTACCATATTGTTATGAAAGACACGTGTAGTGGGCAGTAATTCTGTATATTATAGATACTTCACATGCGACTCGTAATAAGACTACACAATTATCCTATTCAAATGTTTATCTGACTCCATAAAGATTATTTAGCAATATTCAAGAACACCATTGTTGAGTTATAGTAATAGTCAATGAAGAAATGTCTGAAAATGAAATTCTAAATAAAAGTGTATTTAATTACTTTCTAAAATGAATGTATCCACATACAAGGCATACAGCTTAAATTACAAGGCAATACTGAGATTAACAAAGCATTTTTCTGAGCATGATCGGAGAGAGAAAGAGAGATCATTGCTTGAAAGGCCATGCCCAAAAAAACAAAAAGAAAAAAAGAAAGAGAGAGAATCTCACCACAGTAGGAAATAAAAAAGAGAAAGAACAATGAATCTAAGACAGTTTTATAAGCATCTGAGTTGTTTGGATTGTTGCTGACCATTAGTATTGCTCTAAACTTAACTTCCAGTCAGATATCAAACCTACATGATCTAACCTCTGATTCTCAAAGCTGAGACAATGAGGGTTGGTGAGATCAACACAGAGAATGCTGAATTCCTAAGACAACACATAGGAAATTATTGCATACAGTTGATAAGAATAGTTTTGGGCTTTTTGGGCTGCCCTCCTCAAGCATTGCAATTTTGGAATTCTGTAAAGTGAGTGTGGATGAGGCTAAAAATATATATTGTTGTCTATCAATAATGACAAACCACCTGGTACTTGGATGGAAAATTACTGTGGACGGTAGCGCACTATACTGTCACTCCTATTTGCCATCTCTTCAATCTAAGCCTGTAGGAAAGTTTATGCCCTCAGGCCTGAAGGGAAACAAAAGTCATTCCGCTACCCAAGATTAGCAAAGCTCCCGACACTGGTTCAAACAGCCGACCAATCAGCCTGCTACCGACCATCAGTAAATGGATTGACCAGATAATATGCTATTTCACATTAATAATAACGTTTTTGGATTTTGATTTTGGCGCCTTGCATTTCACCTGGTAGTGTCGGGATTTGGGCGCCAGCGCCCCAGCAATCCCCAAGAAGTTTTAAACAAATTAGCAACTGACTTTCAGCATGCTTATAGGGAAGGGCTCTCAACATGTACGGCGCTGACACAAATGACAGATGATTGGCTGAAAGAAATGTACAGTAATACGATTGTGGAAGCTGTTTTCTTTTACTTCAGTGCAGCTTTTGACATGATCATTCATAGTCTGCTGCTGAAAATGTGAAAACTCTCTGTGTGTTATGGCTTTACATCCTCTGGCATATCATGGATCAAGATTTACCTACACAAATGAACACAGAGGGTATTCTTCAACCCTTAGAAACCCAGACCCAATTTTCCATGCATGAAAATTAAGCAGCGTTATGCAATGTTATGTATATGTAACATCGGGCAGAAAGGGGTGCAGACCACACAATTTCAACAATATTTATTTCTGCATTGTGAACAGCACTACATATAAACATTCATCATGAAAGCTAACTCATTATTTCTGAAACCCAGTATATTGCACAAGCTGCTTATCTTCAGTGTGTCATTATTTTTGCATTTCTGCACTGCAAAGATTCCACACATCTCATGTATGAAATACAGTCAGCCAGAGTATACACACAGTGCCTACTCCATGTACATATTAACACACAATACTTTTGAGAAAATGGTCATTGTTCAACCAGTCTGAAACAGCATTGCAAATCATGCACGCACATTGCATATCATGAATACGCTAATTGCAGTATTCAAAACTCCCGACTCTCATTGGTGTCTATTAGACGTATAACATTTTAACTGCAGTGGGCTAAATCTTGGTCACACAGTGTTTCTCAGTAATCTTTAACAAATCTACTTTGAAACAAAAGTATACACCTCACACACATCGTTATGGGCATTAAAAAAGAAGACACCTGTACCATGTCAGATATAGTGTTAAGGTTGCATCCCAATACTATGCTTTATATACATGACATAAAATGTAAATATAATAACACCATTTCACATTTTCATGGTAAAAATAAGAAAATGTTTAACATTTATGAAAAATATTAATAACATTCCACCAATGAGGCCACTTTGGTCATTTGACTGCAGTAAAAACCATAAACTGTTTGATGTAACCCTGGAATGCTTGAATGCTTGTCTGGATTTCCTGAATCAGAAATGAACTGAACTGAAATGTTGTTCTGATCTGTCCTTTCTCAAGGTTATGGTGGAGATGGTATCTAAATGCATGGGAAGGATAATTTGACCAAATGGTGTGGACCTTAAAACCCCCTCTAACAGGCTGAAGAAATGGCGTTCACTACGGCTCTGTCATGCACCACTTCTATCGAGAGACCTGAGTCCGAGCCAGAAACCTGTGTACAGCATCCAGCTGAAGTCATCAACTGCCTTTTTCTCTCAGGAGTGAATCAGAAGTCCACGTGGAGTGAGCATGGAGAGAGAGATCCGTTCCAAAACAGCTCTCATATTTCTGGTATACTGGTTGGCAAATGGACAAGACATAATGAGTTGTGGTGGGGTTCAGGTGAGACATTGAAATTGGGACATTGGCATGGGACATCCATTTTGAACTGTGAATATCTGAAGTGGAAAAAATTAAGAAATGCCAGAAGTTTGAGTGCTGGAGAAAGGAGGGGGTTGGTCAAATGTGCTCGTAATTGATTTAGACTTGGTCTACACACTGCTAAATATATAGTACTCACTGTATATAGACTTATTTTTTTATATTCTTTTCATTTTTCTACTGTATTATTGGCTGTATGTCTATGTATTCCATGTGTAACACTTTGTTGGTGTATGTATCAAACTGCTGTGCTTTATCGTGGCCAGGTCGCAGTTGTAAATGAGAACTTGTTCTCAACTAGCATACATGGTTAAATAAAAGGTAAAATAAAATAAATAAATAAATAAAAGTGATTTAGGCTAAGAATGCATTGAGATACTGATCTGTAATTATAACCCTGATGAGGAACTTAATCCAAGAATTATGAGATAAATATATTGTATGGTAATAGAAATGTACATTCTGCCAGTATTGATGTATGTTAAGTTGACGTTTTCATTTTGAGTGATGAAACCAATGTGAATAGCTGAGCAATGTCATTCCACATTTTGGTTGGATAATTAATTGGGTTTCAATTATGATTTGGGAACTGAATGATTTCCCTTACCTATTCCCTATTCCTGACTACATCTCTGATGAGGACCCCAATCCTGTCACGACTTCCGCCGAAGTCGGTCCCTCTTCTTGCTCGGGCGGTGTTCGGCGGTCGACGTCACCGGTTTTCTGACCATCATCGCTCCCCGTAGTTTAGGTTTTGTCTATTATTCACACCTGTTGTTAATTCTCCCAATCACGCACCTGTATATATTTCCTTCCTTCCCTTCTTGCCTTTGTACGTGATTGTTTTATGTTACCGTTTGTTCGTTGGTTTACGTTCCCAGTTCTTTCTCTGTGGGAGATTATATTTTGGTTCCGTTATTGTGCCGGTTCGCTTGTTTGCGCCCGGTTTATTTTGTAAGTCGTGTGAGTACTTAATTATCGCCAGAGTGTATTGTCTTGGACTGGTGACTCAAATAAAGTATTCCTCACACGGGAAATTACCTCCTGCGCCTGATTCCTTTTCATACGGAACCACGACCGTAACAAATCCTGAGCATAAGGACCCAGATGTGGAGCCCACACTGAGTGTACAATGTAACCAGAGAGGGGTGTCTGTCATGCTGATCCCTACCTTTTGTGTATGGTGCCAGTATGATGACTGTCCTATTTGCTGTAATGAAGCCTGTGTGTGAGTTTTTTATGTTTCATTTTCTGTTCCAGATTGACTGTTTAGATAAGAAAAGTCTAATACTCAGCAACCCAAAAGAAAGGTTGTTTAAATATGGATGAAATGTTAGGCACCAGAAATAGTACTTTGTTTGTTTAAATGTATGTTTACCAAAAATCATGTAATGCTTGTACCCTTACATTTGTCCAGAAGAAGCTTAGCTTCTTGAGAGGGAAATGTGATAGAAAAAATATGTATTCACCTTATTTGTTGGATATGTAACAATTATTTACTAATCAAACAATAAGATATCTGTCCTACTAATGCTGTGTTTTATGGTCTCCACTCTAGCACCCTGCAGCTAATCTGGGCATATGGCTTGAGCTGACATTGACTTGATAAAAACCTAAAAGCTGTCTTTCCATAGACAAGATGTGGTGTGTGTGACTAGAGCCTGGAACAGTTTAGAACAATGACTAATTGTCTCATCTTCCTGGCATCTGGGAAACTAATCCGGTTGGGGATCATGTCATCGCTACCTTACCTGACACACTTCAATTTGCTTACCGCCCCAATAGATCCACAGGCCATGCAATCGCCATCCCACTGCCCTATCCCATCTGGAGAAGAGGAATACCTACGTCAGAATGCTGTTCATTGACTATAGCTCAGCCTTCAACACCATAGTACCCTCCAAGCTCATTATTAAGCTCGGGTCCCTGGGTCTGAATGCCGCCCTGTGACCGTACTGGGTCCTGGACTTCCTGACGGTAAGAAATAACACTTCCACTTCGCTGATCCTCAACACAGGGGCCCCACAAGGGTGTGTGCTCAGACCCCTCCTGTACTCCCTGTTCACCCATGACTGCGTGGCCACGCACGCCTCCAACTCAATCATCAAGTTTGCAGACGACACAACAGTAGTAGGCCTGATTACCAAAAATGACAAGACAGCCTACAGCGAGGAGGTGAGGGACCTGGCGGAGAGGTGCCAGGAAAATAACCTCTACCTCAACGTCAACAAAATGAAGGAACTGATCGTGGACTTCAGGAAACAGCAATGGGAGAACGCTCCTATCCACATCATCGGGACCACAGTGTAGAAGGTGGAAAGCTTCAAGTTCCTCAGCGTAGACATAACTGACAATCTGAATTGGTCCAGCCACACAGACAGTGTGGTGAAGAAGGCGCAATAGAGCCTCAGCTAAAGAAATTCAGCTTGACCCTCACAAACTTTTACAATAGCATAATTGAAAGCATCCTGTCGGGCTGTATCAACGCCTGGTACGGCAACTGCTCCGCCCGCAACTGCAGGGCTCTCCAGAGGGTGGTACGGTCTGTCCAACTCATCACTGGGGGCACACTGCCTGCCCTCCAGGACACCTACAGAACCCAATGTCACAGGAAGGCCAAAAAGATCATCGACCACCCAAGCCACGGCCTGTTCACCCCACTATCATCCAGAAAGCGAGGTCAGTACAGGTGCATCAAAGCTGTGACCGAGAGACTGAAAAACAGCTGATATCTCAAGGCCATCAGACTATTAAATAGCCATCACTAGCCAGCTACCAGTCAAAGTCAAAATTATTAGTCAGTTGTACAACCAAATGCCTTCAACTGAAATGTGTCTTCCGCATTTAACCCAACCCCTCTGAATTAGAAAGGTGCGGGGGGCTGCCTTAATCGACATCCACGTCTTCGGCGCCCGGGGAACAGTGGGATAACTGCCTTGTTCAGGGGCAGAACGACAGATTTTTACCTTGTCAGCTCAGGGATTCGAACTTGCAACCCTCCGGTTACAAGTCCAATGCTCTAACCACTAGGCTACCTACCACCCTGCCCTGCCCTATATACATAGACATGGAATCACTGGCCACTTTAATAATGGAACTATTAGTCATAGTAGTAGTTTTAGATTTGTGTATTGTTGTGAATGTAACCTTTCTTTAACTAGGCAAGTCAGTTAAGAACATATACTTATTCACAATGACAGCCAAACCCGGACAACACTGGGCCAATTTTGCACAGCCCTATGGGACTCCCAATCACTGCCAGATGTGATTCAGCCTGGATTCGAACCAGGGACTGTAGTGACTCTTGCACTGAGATGCGCCACTTGGGAGCCCTACTGTAGATAGTACCGTACTGTTGGAGCTAGGAACAGAAGCATTTCATTAAACCCGCAATTACGTCTGCTAAATATGTGTATGTGACCAAAACATTTGATTTGATTTGAGTTAGCTAGCATAGTTAGCTAGCAACCTAACTAGCTAGCTGGCCAATGTTAGCCTACCATAATGCAACTCAGATTTGACATGGAAAAGTGATAACATTTCAAAACTAGGCAAATTACTAGTAGTAAAAACTATTGTAATGAAAATATTCACACCCGTTAACTTTTTCCACCTTCTGTTGAGTTACAGCCTGAATTTAAAATGTATTAAATTGAGATTTGTTGTCAATGGTGTCACGACGTGGCCCTTTGGGGTGTATATCGTGGCTCCCCCCCTCGCTCGCTCACTCTCTCTCTCCCACCACAAGTTTTACGACTTTATGACATGTCATACATTTCTGGCAGAGACTTTCTCCCCCTCGTCATGCAGAAAGAGAGGGGAAAGAAACCTATGGAACAAAGATCTTCTCTTTGTTCAACTCTTTTTCTAAAAAATTGGGGATTAAACAATATTTCGATTTTTGAGAAGGTTAGAATGGTCCGTGAGTATTTAAAGAACAATCCTGTTGAAGTAGTTTTATATTGTGGCATCAGGAAGGATGGTAGCACAGAATAACGGTAACTTTGGAAGTGTACATTTCTCAGTTATTAGTTTCTACCTGAATGTTGTGTAAAGTATATGATTGAATATGAAACTATTTGTGAGAAAATGTAATGTCATGTTGGCCTTCTAAACGAAATACCTGTTTAGTTAAAGTTTTAACTAGTCAGTGGCCACACCCCCGTGAGCCCAGACATTACATCAGGCGTCATAGAATCACCCCTTTTTCCACAGAGTATAAAACCCACTTCCTACACAAAATATACATTAAGTCAGAGAACGCCGGGAAGCAGTCCCCACGTTGGAATGGCTACAATTCTATAGGCCACGGAGACAATACTGTAGCTGTAGTTTTGGCTACATGGCTAGAAATGGTTAAACTCTGAGAATATAGATTCACTACAGAAGGAGAAAATTCTAGACGACACGTATTACTAGTCTGCAGCTAGAAATTACATAAACCTAGAACAAGAACATTTCCGACTGGTACTCTGAAGTATCCATTCTAACCACCTACAACCACAAAATACATAGTTTTTTCTTCAAAAACATGTTTTCACTTTGTCATTGTGGGGTACTGTGTGTAGATGAGTGAATATCTAAAGGGGTCTGAATACTTTCTGAAGGCACTGTATATAAAACATGTTTTTTACTCCGCTTGGCCTTTAAAACTGCAACATTTTCTCTACACCCCATGGCAAAATGCGTAGAATTGCAATTCTCTCCACCATCAAGATATGGGCCATTAAAATGTTTTCCCGCAAGGTTTGGGGGGCCCCCCAAACCAAATATTGCTTAGGGCCACCAAAAGGCTAGAACCACGGCATCATCTAAATCCAGGGTAGAATTAGCCTTTATAATGAACAGAGCCTAGCTTATTACTATGTATTGCTTGCAGTGGCCCGCCATTGGATATGAATTTCAAATGAGGCTAACACAGTCAAGCCCATTCTGCCTCGGCCCTGTATCTGTAATAATGAGACTGGTGGCTAATTAGTTGAACAGAGGAAAGTATAATAGCTTTCACAAAGGCCCCGCTCTCTGAGGGGGAGAGGGTGACAGGTGTCACAACTGTTTTGACGTGACAATCTATAACGGCACAAAGGAACACTGACAGCCTCTCTAATAGAGAATGCATCCCTTCTCAAAGTGCAGCCACATTGGAGAGAAAGAGGTAAAGAGAGAGAGAAGAGAGAGAGAGTGAGAGAGAGAGGGAAAAGTGGCTGTCTATATTTGCACAGGGTCCTTTGAGACGTCAACCTGATGAAACGGTCTTTGTCCTACGACGTTGTTCTCTTTGCTGTTGGTGTGTGTGTTGATAAGAGGTTGGGGGCTTTGCTGTGCAAATGTCAGCCGCTGTAGTTTTGTATGAGCTAGCCCATGGGCCGTGATTGATGTGGGCCGCATTACGGCCTGCGCGCGGGCGCCACAATTTCCTTTCGGGCTGCAAAGAGAGCCCAATCAATCAACGGTGAAAACCTGACCAGTGGTTAAACACACAAAAGCGTCCTCTGTTTCCTCTAAGATCAATCACCAAACGTTGACATTTTCGGGTGTGTCGGGTACAGTAAAGCCCCTAAATCCTATAGTGCAGCTTTTAGGAACATACCTCATTCCGATGCCGAAGGGATTGTATATTTACAAAGTTAAATTTCATTTGGCCGAAGGATAAATCACGTACATTAAATACTGCAATCTAAACTCTTCAGTCAACTCATATAGACCATGCACCACTAAGCTGAATAACGATATTTGAGTATAGGTATTTGACGTAATTGATTATGTTAGAGGGTTTTCTTCTGTGGTTGTTTTTGATATTGAATTATTGTCACCGGTTGTCACTGTTATAGTGCAATTCATGTATTGTTTAGTGTTGTGTAGTGTAGTGGCTTTGCTGGCCTGTATCCCACTTTTCTTATTTTATTTTATTTTCCCCACCAAGATTTACATGCTAAAAAAATATCACACATATAGTGCACTGGGCCTTTACTAGTCCTGTATTAACAGGCCGATATAGCCGTCTGTAGTGCGGGCAAAACATTTTTTTTTCAGCATCACCTCATAGTCAATTTACAGACATAAGCAATTTACAGACATAAGCAATACAATGTCATTTGTGTCTTTGCCACTTGCATGCATTCATGGGTGGTCAATTAAGATTTTCCATTAGAGAGCATCTGCTCTATACGTATTTTTGGTGAGCTGGTAGAGGGATATAACGTTGGCCTGATTATGTTACATCCTTTTATTTAACACTGCTTCTTCAGCCTGTTGGTTTCCCTGGTTCACAGGCTCATGGTTACTGCACCCACCCTTTCCAGTGCACTCTGATAGCAACTGGCATGGATTCACAAAGGGACAGCAGCCTTCTCAGCAGGCTATATCCCTTGATGTTTTTAGTAAGTCCTTTCCTCTTTACCTTTCTATTTTTATGTGTTCTTGCACGCTGTCATGACAAAATGGATCAGACGTATTGACATTTGACAATGACAGCAAAATGCACTTGAAAAGTCAGACAGTATAAAGGATCATCAAACACGTTAGATGGAATGGTTTGAGACTCCAGCGTGTCAAATATATCTCCCAGTGGGGGTCAAGGCAAAGTTCACCTCTCAAGACGTTGACAGAAGAGGAAGAGAAGGGAAGAGCGGTAAGATCAGACTAAATGCCATGGAAAGTACTTCCTGTTCTGACAATCTCAGCCAATCAGACCAAATAAGGCCTGAGCCAATCAGGTGAAGAATGTTCCAGACTGGGATAGTCAACAAAAGTTCGCTGGCATAGGTCTCTCCATAAGACACTAAGTCATTCACTGATTCACTTATTATTGGCTATTCATTAGTCCTGTTTTCCCAGCTCGTAATGGAATGGAATGAAGCCTGTGCTTCATTCGACAAAGATTTTGTGAACCAGTCAAACTCATATGACTGCATGGAATTCTGTCAAGCACATTACTCAAATGAAAGAAATTATCAGGAAGAAAAGCCACAACAAAGAGACACAGAGGGTTCTAGGTAGAACCATATACAGTTTTTTGTGGAATTAGGGGGGAAATGACGTGGCAGGTGGCGGCATGGTAGGCACAACCCGTCCCATGAATATATCTTAAAATCTAAGAATTCAGCTTATAACTACATTCTGGATAACATAGAAAACTTTTTATAGGTCATAATTTTTATATGCTTGAACATCAATCAAATAAATCAAAGTGACCAAGAGGGATTATTTCGTCAAGTGAATAACAGAGGAAGAGAAACGTCCTTCCAAACAATCAAAAAAAACAATGGAAGAGGAGGTGGTTACAACAATATCTAAAAAGGACAATGCATTGCTGGCAAGCATGAACATACAGCTAAAAAAGCTTGATCTATTGCTCGGAGTAATGGAGGACATTGAGGCCCTCAAGGTAGGAATGAATTACAGCAACAAAATATTGGAAGAAAATAGGTCTGAAAATACAGGTTTGAAAGCGACAGTAGACTACCTACAATCAACGATGGATAAACTCCTGAGTGATAACACAAAAATTTAAGTGGAGCTATTTAAAATGCAGAAGCATGTGAAAAAATATTGTCATTATGGGAGTTAAAGAGAATGAAAATGAGAACTATCTGGCAACCGAAGATTACTACGTGGCTGTGATTAATTCTGGCTTGCTAAGCTAGTTCCCAATACACAGCATTACACCACACTACACATTATCACTCCTTTTCTTTTTTATTATCATCAACATTTTGAAAATAACTGTTGTTACTTTTTGGCTCCATCAGGCTACAAGGCCTTGAACCAAACATAACGGGCGAGGTGCCCTTACAGTCCTATAAACTCTTTTTGGTATAGCTTATTTTTGACTGCATCTGGGCTTTTGGAGTATGTGACTGCATCTGGACTCTTGAACTATGCAAACGAAAAGAGTGATTATAGGCAGCTTTAACTTCATGACTGATTTCTTGAGATGTTGCTTCAATATATCCACATAATGTTCCTTCCTCATGATGCCATCTATTTTGTGAAATGCACCAGCCCCTCAATGCAGCAAAGCACCCACACAACATGATGCTGACACCCCAGTGCTTCACAGTTGGGATGGTGTTTTTTGGCTTGCAAGCCTCCCCCTTTTTCCTACAAACATAACGATGGGCATTATGGCCAAACAGTTCTGTTTTTGTTTCATCAGACCAGAGGACATTTCTCCAAAAAGTACAATCTTTCTCCCCATGTGCAGTTGCAAACCGTAGTCTGCCTTTTTTATGGCGGTTTTGGAGCAGTGGCTTCTTCCTTGCTGAGCGGCCTTTCAGGTTATGTTGATATAGGACTCATTTTACTGTGGATATAGATACTTTTGTACATGTTTCCTCCAGCAACTTCACAAGGTCCTTTGCTGTTGTTCTGGGATTGATTTGCACCTTTCGCACCAAAGTACGTTCATCTCTAGGAGACAGAACGCGTCTCCTTCCTGAGCGGTATGACGGCTGCATGGTCCCATGGTGTTTATACTTGCATACAATTGTTTGTATAGATGAAAGTGGTACCTTCAGGCATTTGGAAATTTCTCCTAAGGATGAACCAGACTTGTGGAGGTCTAAATTCTGAGGTCTTGGTGGATTTCTTTTGATTTTCCCATGATGTCAAGCAAAGAGACACTGAATTTGAAGGTAGGCCTTGAAATACATCCACAGGTACACCTCCATTCAACTCCTCTCATCTATCTCTTAACAGCATCAAAATTGGATTTCTATTTGCCATATAGTTTTCAACTTTGCTGTGAGGCTTCAACTGTGTTGATTCTTATCTTTCTCTCCATACTTTTTACACATTTTGTAAAGCAGCCTAAGAACAGCAACACTGGGGCAAAAGGGGATGTCCTGGAATAATATTTTATATAGATCTAAAGTTAAAATGTGACATATTTCAGGAAACTAGGCATTTGTTGCACGTCACTACATCACAGGAGTGGCATTTGAACTTAACCTCTCCGGGCTAGGGGGCAGTGTTCGGAAGATCGGAGAGTCTGGCGTGCCCAAAGTAAAATGCCTGTTACTCAGACCCAGAAGCTAGGACATGCATATAATTATTGTATTTGATAGAAAACACTTTGAAGTTTCTAAAACTGTTAAAACTAATGTCTGTGACTATGACAGAACTGATATGGCAGGTGAAAACCTGAGGAAAATCCATCCAGAAAAATAACTTTTTTGAGCTCCCATGCAATTGGTATGGTTTCCTATTGCACAATTAAAAGAACAGCTCCCAGATTGCAGTACATATGGCTTCCACTGAATGTCAACAGTCTTTAGGCAAGGTTTCAGGCTTGTTCTTTGAAAAATGAACAAGTAGCTGTAGTTTATCATTGGGTTCCTCTTTGGGTCTGTAGTCATGTGGCGCGCATGACTTATTTATCTCCGGTATTGAACATACTACATTCCGTCTTAAATTGTATTGTTTATTTACATATTAGGGTACCTGAGGATTGATTAGAAATGTTGTTTGACTTGTTTGGACGAAGTTTATCTGTAACTTTTTGGATTCTTTTGTCTGTATGTTGAACGAGATGAACGGGTGGATTACTGAACAAACCAAACAGAGTTTTTGGGATTTAAAGAGGAACTTTATCGAACAAAACAACCATTTATTGTGTAGCTGGGACCCTTGGGATTGCAAACAGAGGAAGATCTTCAAAGGTAAGTGATTTATTTTATCGCTATTTTTTTGTTTTGTGAAACCTGGCTGGTTATGAAATTATGTTAATTGAGGAAGTATGGGGGCTGCTGTCCTCAGATAATCAAATGCTATGCTTTTGCCATAAAGCCTATTGTAAATTGGACAAAGCGGTTCGATTACCAAGATTCTAAGCTAAAGAATGGTGTATGACACTTGTATTTTCATGAATGTTTAATATTACGATTGTTGTATTTAGAATTTCGCACTCTGCAATTTCACCAGATGTTGTCGAGGTGGCACGCTAGTGGGACACTGTTGTGTAAGAAGTTAAACATTTTGCTTCGCAGAATTGCATTCTGGAAAATGTGCCTTAACTACTTAGGGAGCAGTGGGGCGCTCCTTTATGCTAATGCATAAAATATGATAGCCCCCCTCATATTTTATGCATTAGCATAAATCCATAACCAAAGCGGGTCTCATAAAATCGCTAATATAAAATCCCTTACCTTTCGAAGAACTTCTGCTGAGGGCTTCCCAAGTGTCCAACGAAGACATCCAATGGTTCTTTTATTATATACATATCCATGCTTTATCAGTTCTGTTATACTCACAGACATTATGTTAACACTTTTAGAAACTTCAGAGTGTTTCCTATCCAATAGTACTAATTATGTGCATATCCTATTTTCTGGGCCTGAGTGGCAGGCATTTTACTTTGGGCACTCCAGACTCTCCAAAACCATCACCTCTGCTGCCGCTCCCTAAGAAGTCAATCAAGCTAGTAGTCTTGATGACTTTCTTTCTAAATTATTGACATCTATATTATTCTTACAGAATTTAAATGTGGGCAAGGATATTGGACATTTTTTCAAAGCCTACTAGATGAAAGCTGTTTTTAACCAACACAAATGATTTTATAACATATTTTTTCCTGCTTATTAACATAGGCACAGCAGATCCCCATATTGTATGGGACACTTAAGTGTGCCTTTAGAGGTCATGCAATCCAAAATTCTTCTTTAAAGCACATTTTTTGGGGATCAAAATAGTTAATATTAACAAAGGAAAAATAAGAAATAACAGTACAGATGTATAGCAATAAATACTGTACCATAGAGGCACAGAATAAGTTAGAGGAAAAACAAAATGAATGGAGAGACTGGAGAAACTTATTCGGGAACAATCTAGTGTTATTCTAGCGAATTGGATCGAAAATTGTGAAAAATGCCCCAAAAATTGTTTTTATCTTCAACCTAGAAATGCTTCCAAAAATAATTTACAGAAACGTGTTACAAATGAAGGAGTCATCCATGATTTACCTAATTATATTTTGAAAGAGGAAGCAAAGTACATTCAGCATATGTTCTTTTTTCAGTCTCCTCCATTTCCACTAACTGGAGTTAACAGTAAGGATTTATTTTCCTAATACTAGTGTAAAATTAACAGCTGCACAGAAAGACTTGTGAGAGCACCAAATAGCAGAGGAACTTCTTGATGCAATTAAAGCCTTTAGGCCAGGGAAAACATCCAGGGCTGGATGGCATACCAGTTGAGGTATATCAAAAACGTTTTGATCTACTTAAAGATCCACTGTTTTAACCACTCATATAAAATGGTAAACTATTGGTTACTCAGCAAGAATGTTTGAATTCACTGTTACTGAAACAGGACCCAGGTGGTAAGTAATCAAATCCAGCGGATCTAAAAAGCTGGAAGTCCCTTACACTTCAGTGTTGCGATGCAAAGATCCTAGCAAAATGCATAGCACATAGAATTAAAAAGGTGTTGTTAATCCTGATCATGTTTTTTTACATGGAATATACATTGGAGATAATATAATAAAAGTATTTGAAACAATAGAAACAATGGCATTTAAGAAACCATGTCTGGTATTCATAGCAGATTTTGAAAATGCTGTTCATGAAGTTAGACTAAAATGTATATATATATATGCCTGGACTATTTTCATTTTGGAGAATCTCTTATACAATGGGTTAAAGTTGTATCATAACCCCAGCTCTAAATTAATAAATAATGTCTACTTCTCAGAAAGTATTATCCTGTCAAGAGGAGTAAAACAAGGTTGTCCACTGTCAGCATATATATATATTATTATGGCCAATGAAATGTAAGCTATTAAAATCATATCCAACAATAATATAGAGGGGCTAGAAATCCAGGGCTTAAAAACAAAGATGTCATTGTACACTGACGACTCAAATTTCCTCTTAAATCCACAATCTTGATCCCTGCACAGCCTCATAGAGGATCTAGATACATTGTCTAACCCCTCTGGATTACAACCAAACTATGTGTACCATACTACGTATTGGATTGCTACAAAATACAGATTTTACATTACTTTGTAGTTTACTAACAAAATAGTCTGACGGTGAATTGGAAATTCTTGGTATTCATATCCCTAAAGAAATAAATTCAGCAAAAATAGATAAGATCTTGCTACCATGGAAAGGTGTCCTATTTGAGAAAAAAATCACCCTGATAATTTTTTGGGTCATATGCACAGAACAATTTGTCTAAAATGATTCAATATCAAAGCATTAAACCTCTCATTAAGAGAATCAGTCATACACAAGTTATACTTAAACCCAAACTTGTTCTCCAGTAGATTAGTAAGAATGGCTGTTCAGAATGGCTGATCTGTTCAGTTAACTGAAAACGGAACCAATATTTCTAAAACAAGCCATACATAGCTGATTGCAATTCCAGTTTCATCCTCCATAACAAATATTAAAACCAATAATAAGGTTAAATTCAAATATACTAATTGATAAAAAAAACTTCTTTAGGGATTTTTTTTAAAAGGAATTATCTTTTTTAATTACATTATGAATAGGAAAGATGGATTTTTGTCACATGTGCAGTTAACAAACATACTGTATATGGAAATGTTTGCTGTATTCAAAATTACAACCAACTGATTGCAGCATTACCACAAAAAATAGAGGAGGCAAGTGGGATAAGGTAGGGAAGTTGTTTGTTTGCCCTTTATTATGAAAGACCAAAATTGGCAAAAACAAAAAAAAATCATTTAAAAAAACAAAACGTTGACGGCAGCACCATACAGGTTGGAAAATAGATGGGACAACAGTTTTGATGTGCTGATTCCATGGCACAAGGTTTATGAACTCATACGCAAAACAGAGCTTGATTCAAAACATACGAAGAGACAGAATCAGTAGATCACTTATTTTGGTATTGCCCCTATGTAGCTTGTTTCTTGTCACAGGTTAAGGAATGGCTGAAAAATCAAAACATCTCAAATTAACCCTACAAATAACACTGTTGAGAGATTTGGAAAACCATAGCAAACCAATCAACAATATAATATATTTTTAACTTACAAACTGTAGATACTATGCGATTAGACAGACTCAGAATTTATTTGAAACATCACAGTTACAGTACATAGCACATTGAAATCATAAGAGGGTAGTTTATAGAGATAGGTGGGATGGACTGAGAGTAGCTGATGGGTTGGTTTAAAAGCTGATGTATAATAATTATGACTGAACATGATTTATATTATATCTAATTACTTTATTCTTGCTATATAATTACTGTAAAATAAAAACTGAAAAAAGTACCATGTGTGTAGAATGTAGATGTATTTGTATTGTTGTCCTCCGAAGTGGACCCATATTCATCAAGGAATTTTAAAGTTAGTGATGTTTTCCGTTTCCTTTCATCCAATATGAAGAGGGAATGGATCCACACAAGCTTACCCTAATAGAGATCGTAATATGCACAGAATAAGCCCCAGCTGACTCCTCTTACATACATGGCTACTTTCTTAACAGTTAATTATTAATAAGGACCAGGCTTCATGTTAGCACTGCTTCTGACACCACATGCATTAGAAATACATCAGCACATAATTATCTGTGCAAGAGTGATCAGTTCAACATCAGCAACATGTTCAAAGACTGTTTTAAATAGTGCAGTAGACAGCATGGAGAGGATCATACTGCGATTATGTGAAAGAATCTGCAATAAGACAAAATTAGCATTCAGTCCATCTAGGATTGTAAAATTCTGCGATATTTTTTTTGCAAAATCTAAAATTACCTGCATATTATGGAAGGGATTGCAAATTTTACAAATCACTGCGCTATTTCCACATAAAAGCATCAAACCATCGCAATATTATCGCATAAAACTGACCCATCACCGAAATACAAAAAGAGGGCTTGCAATTTCAACCAATCACTGCAAATGTACCGCATAATATGGTTCAATCAAGCCACACGTCAACAAACGCTTTCCCTCGTCAGCACATTTTCGCGACAAATTGGACAAAGTCATTGTCACGTTCAGGCCTGATATAGACAGGCTGGCGTGTTTAGTTTTGTTTTGGTGTAGGGTTTTTTTCTGTTCTAGGTGTTGTGTTTCTATGTTGGGGTAATGGTTCCCAATTAGAGGCAGCTGTGTGTCGTTACCTCTAATTGGGAACCATATATATGTTTGGGGTTTTCATTAGTATTTTGTGGGTTATTGTTTGTGCATAGCTTGTTGTATGTTTAGTTGTGTTCAGCTTCATGATCTTCGTTACGTTCATTTTGTTGTTTTTGCCCAGTTACGTGGATAAATAAAGCATGTATACTGGATACCTCGCTGCGCCTTGGTCTGTCCCTCACGGAGATCGTGACAATCATTGCATATTGCCATGCAAAATGTCAGAATTGCTGCAATAAAATTTAGCATTTAGGTCCGCGCAAATATCACAAAAGATCTTGCAAAATCCTAGAGGGACTGTAGTGTCAGTACGTCTTCCTCCCACACTTGAATTCTCAACAGGACAAAAATGGTGTGCACACCATTCACGGTGGATCACACAGATTATTTGCAGATTGAAAGAGAATTACTATTTTAAGAGCACAATTATGCATACTGTAAGCAGCTCGTAATGTGCAAGAAAGCACGCTGAATGCACCGTAATGGTGAGGAAGTTTTAGCAAGTCATAGTCTGAGTGGGCCAGGTCTCAGAGTTGATGTGAAGCACAGAAATAGGGCACAAGGCCCATATTCTAAGTGCTACTTTCCTCCAAAAGTCTAGTATGTTGTTACATAATGGCCAATCAGTGCCCATTAAACCTGCAACTCTACTTCACATTTACGAAAAGAGCCGTAGATACATTATTAATGTATTACAATAGTTTATGGTGACTAATAAGGCCCTCACCGTGAAAGAATGGATGCTCCCTTACCACATTTTAAAAATCCATATCAAATTCATAAATAATTAAAACCAGCAAAGGGGTAGTGCCGTAATTAAAAGTAATGTGCATTTTGTATCCAATAAAGAGAAGCGATAAGACCTGATGTTAAAATTGCAGATAATTTCTTAAAATGAAGGGGATTGCTACGTAAATGTGTCACACTTGGTTTTATTAATCACTGCTTCATATTAAAACTTTAGCAATACTAAATCTTTATGTGGTTTTGTAAGACCTAAGGTAAGCCGTAAACATATACTGTACATTTACCATGGGGTCAGGCACAATTTTGTTTTTTTACAAGCACAGGATTCTCTCCACTTATTTATATACACTCAGTGTACAAAACAATAGGGGCAAAACACTGGCTCCAGGTTATCTATGTCACGTCTCTCTTCCGAGGGAACAGACCAAGACGCAGCGATGTAGCCAGAATACATATTTAATAATAATACGGGAACAAGACGGAACAAAACAATAAACGGAGAACGTAACGATGAACATAACTGACTAGACAAACACAGCTATGAACATACAATAACCCACGAACCCAGAGTGAAACCTACTAACCTAAATATGGTTCCCAATTAGAGACAACGACACACAGCTGCCTCTAATTGGGAACCATTACCCAACATAGAAACATGACACCTAGAACAGACAAAACCCTACACCAAGACAAAACCAAAACGCTCCAGCCTGAAAACTCGGGCCTGGGCGTTACAGTACCCAAAGGCGCGGACTCGGACGCCAAAAGTCTGTGGGGGTCTTCGGGTGGGTCACTTTGTCCCAGGTGGGGGCTCCGGTGCTGGCCGTGCTGGTCTGACATCCTGAACCGGAGGCCCTGGACCATCTCCTGGAACTCTGGTGCGTGGAGTTGGAACTGGCCTTACCGGACTCACAATGCTCACGGGGACTCTGGTACGTGGAGCAGGGGCTGGCCGTACTGGACTCATGATGCTTACTAGAACTCGGGTGCGTGGAGCAGGAGCTGGTCATACAGGACTCGTGATGTTCACTGGAACTCTGGTGCGTGGAGCAGGAACTGGCAGTACCGGACTCGTGATGCTCACTGGAACTCTGGTGCGTGGAGCAGGAACTGGCAGTACCGGACTCGGGATGCTCACTGGAACTCTGGTGCGTGGAGCAGGAACTGGCAGTACCGGACTCGTGATGCTCACTGGAACTCTGGTGCGTGGAGCAGGAACTGGCAGTACCGGACTCGTAATGCTCACTGGAACTCTGGTGCGTGGAGCAGGAACTGGCAGTACTGGACTCGTGATGCTCACTGGAACTCTGGTGCGTGGAGCAGGAACTGGCAGTACTGGACTCGTGATGCTCACTGGAACTCTGGTGCGGGGAGCGGGAACAGGCCGAACTGGGCTCTCTAAGCGCACGGGGAGCTGGGTGCGCGGAGCCGGGACAGGACGTGCTGGACTCTCTGAGCGCACGGGGAGCTTGGTGCGCGGAGCCGGGACAGGACGTGCTGGACTCTCTGAGCGCACGGGGAGCTGGGTGCGCGGAGCCGGGACAGGACGTGCTGGACTCTCTGAGCGCACGGGAGCTGGGCGCGGAGCCGACAGGGCGTGCTGGACTCTCTGGCGCACGGGAGCTGGAGTGCGGCGGAGCCGACAGGACGTGCTGGACTCTCTGAGCGCACGGGAGCTTGGTCGCGGAGCCGACAGGGCGTGCTGGACTCTCTAAGCGCACGAGGAGCTTGCGCGCCGGAGCCGAGCAGGACGTGCTGGACTCTCGGAGCGCACGTGGAGCTGGAGTGCGGGGCGGAGCAGGACGTGCTGGACTCTCGAGCGCACGGGAGCTGGGTGCGCGAGCAGGGACTGGGCGTGTAGAAACCACTACACGGACTGGGATCTTGGAACACGGAACTGGAATCTTGGAACACGGAACTGGAATCTTGGAACGTGGAACAGGGATCTTGGAACGTGGAACAGGGATCTTGGAACGTGGAACAGGGATCTTGGAACGTGGAACAGGGACTGGACGTGTAGAAACCTCCACCCGGACCGGGAACCTGATATGGAGAGCCGACACCATACCTCCAGCTAGCTCACTAACCCTGGCCTCATGGGTGAGTGGAGCTGGAATCTCTCGGACTGGGCTGTGGATTCGTACCGGAGATTCTGCCCGTAGGACCACAGGATAACATGGACCCAAAAGGCGCACTGGAGGCCTGGCTCGCAGAGCTGGCACCACTCTCCCAGGTAGCACACAGACCTCGGCCCGACCAATGAGTGGCGCTGGGATCTCTCGCACTGGGCTGCGGACACGCATCGGAGACACCGCACACGGAACTGGAGCAGGATATCCGGGTCCCAGGAGGCGCACTGGGGACTTAGTGCGCAGCGATGGCACCACTCTTACTGGCTGGTCACTTATTTTCGCCCGACTGATGAGTGGAGCGGGAATCACTCGCACCGGCCTCTGACTCCGTATAGGGGAAACCGTGCGCAACACTGCATAGCACGGCCTCCCTTCGCTGCGACGCTCTCCCCACGCTCTCTCCACAAGACACGAGGAGTTGGCTCAGGAGTCCCTCCTGAACCGGCCAACCCCTCGTGTGCCCCCAAAAAAGTTTCTTGGGGCTGCCTTACGGGCTTCCGTGCCAGGCGAAGTTCCAATGAACTTTTCTCTCTCCGGGTCCATACGCCATATAAGTCCTCATAGCTCCCACGCTCAGTCCTCGCACACCTGCGCTGCTCCTTTTTCGCCGCCTTTTCCTCCCTGGGGTGACGATGATCCTCTGTCTTCCCCAAGGTCCCTTCCCAGCTAATATCTCCTCCCAAGTCCAGAACTCCCGGGTCTCTCGCTGCTTGGTCTTTGTTTGGTGGGTTATTCTGTCACGTCTCTCTTCCGAGGGAACAGACCAAGACGCAGCGATGTAGCCAGAATACATATTTAATAATAATACGGGAACAAGACGGAACAAAACAATAAACGGAGAACGTAACGATGAACATAACTGACTAGACAAACACAGCTATGAACATACAATAACCCACGAACCCAGAGTGAAACCTACTAACCTAAATATGGTTCCCAATTAGAGACAACGACACACAGCTGCCTCTAATTGGGAACCATTACCCAACATAGAAACACGACACCTAGAACAGACAAAACCCTACACCAAGACAAAACCAAAACGCTCCAGCCTGAAAACTCGGGCCTGGGCGTTACAATCTACAACTCATTGCTAGGTAAAGCCCCGCATTATCTCAGCTCACTGGTCACCATAGCAGCACCCACCCGTAGCACGCGCTCCAGCAGGTATATCTCACTGGTCACCCCCAAAGCCAATTCCTCCTTTGGCCGCCTTTCCATCCAGTTCTCTGCTGCCAATGACTGGAACGAACTAGCCTACCTGGTTAAATAAAGGTGAATTAAAAAAAAAAAAAAACATCAACAACAAGATAACTATGAACGCGGGGCGCCTGGATGAGCCAGAGGGGCGAATCCTATCCATGGAAAACTCACAGACAGACGCCATGGAAACAATAGAAAATATAGCATCTGGAAGAGATAATAGAGGACCTGGAAAACAGGGGGCGAAGGAATAATTGTGTCCTATTAAATCTGGGCTAAAAAGAAGAGGGAAACATGCCACTGATCCGCTACCTGCAAGACAAACTCCCTGAGTGTCTCCACCTGTCCACCGACAGGTCCATAGAACTCGAGAGGACTCACCGAGCACTGAGGCCCCCACCAGCAGCCAGACAACCACCACGCCCAATCAACATAAGTTTCCCGAGATTCACCGACAAGGAACGAGTCCTAAAGTCTGCGAAAATCAACACCATTACAGTGGGAAACGCCAAACTCACTTTACACCAGGACCTGTCAGCTGGAATACACCGATAGCGCAGAGAGTTTGACGAGGTGAAGAAATACTCCATAGACAGAGGCATCTTTAGGGGATTAAAATACTCAAACAAGCTCAGGATTCTTCACCAAGGAGCCCTGCGACACTTCAAAACTCCCAAAGAGCCAAAAACGTTTTTTGAAGGACAATCCTGGTCACTGAGAAATGGACCAATGGCTAAAAGTGATTACTGTTATTACTAATGGACTAATTTGTTATTTATTTTATTTTAGCTGAGAGAGGTATAGGCTCTAGAATCTAACCTAGGCCTACTAACGTTTCAGCCTACTTTTATTTCCCCTTTTATAAAATTTGTATTATTATTTGTAGTTATCATTTTCACATAGGCCTCCACCATTTATAGGCTGTCGATTACGACACATTTACAGACCTAACGAGAAGCTCAATGTGACAATCGTATGCCTACGGCCTTATCCTGTTGATATTTAATAAAAACGACTTATCCCTACTTACCCTATAGATCCCTCTTAAGGATTTGCCCTAACATTACTGTTTTATTTGGTCCAGACAATTAGTCCTAAGTCCTTTGGGGGAGGTAGTTGTAGGCTGGGCTATTGATTTTTTTTTATGTGGTCACTTAATGCGGGGCAGAGAGGATGAGGCATTTCTTTGGTGGGGAGGGAGAGATGTTGTGCATTTCGCTCTACGCGGATGATGTCTTGTTCTACAAATACAACCCTGCCATTTTAGACACAATTGCTCAGTACGGCAAGTTTTCAGGATATAAGATCAATTTTAACAAATCCACTGCTTGCCCTCTCAATCTTACACTCACCAGCTCTATGAAGACACGGTTCATTCCAATGGAAGACACAGGGGGTTCAATACCTTGGGATCTTTGTAACACCAGATCTGAATAGCCTTTTCAAGGAAAATTATCTCCCACTCCTGGATCGAATCAAGAACGAACGATCTCCAAACCTGGATCTCCCTCCCAATTAGCTTAGTTGGAAGAATTAATGTCATCCGTATGAACATCCGCCCTAGATTGAACTATTTCTTTCAGATTCTCCCATGCTATCTCCTAGTTTCCTTTTTCAAAACAACTAACCAAAGCATCAGCAAATTTATATGGGGCAATAAAAAACCTAGGATCAAGTTCTCCACTCTATCGAAACTTGAATCTAAGGGTGGTCTTGCCCTTCCCTCACTTCAATTGTACTACTGGTCTGCCCAAATCCACAACATGCTAACATGGATCACAAACAGACAAGACTCAACGTGGATTCAGATAGAAGCCCAATCCTGTAGTTCATTGCCCCTAAGCTTAATTATATTCATTAATAACTTTAGTGAAGTGTGCAACATAGCCAAAACCTTTGATTTACAGCACCCTACTTGCGTGGAGGGACTGTAAGAAATACATAGGCAAATCCTCCCAAATATGTTCTCACTCGCCTATAGTATGCAACCCAGACTTGCCAAAAGCCCTGAGTGATGCCAACTTTAATCTTTGGCATACTCTAGGAATCAAGACCTTTTCAGACCTTTTTCATCAGAAAACCACTACACTGAAATCCTTTCAAGAGCTCTGCAGTGTATTCAATGTGCCAAGATCCATTTTTTTTTTAAATATCTTCAAATTAGACACGTCATTTCCTAATTTACTTCCAAGAGGAGGTTTAGAGCTCAGCTGAATGAAGTTGAAACCCTTCTTGCTACAGGACAATCCATTAAAGACAAAATATCCTATATCTATAGACTCCTTTCTGAGAAAGGGGGCTCCTCCTTTACTCCTCTGAAACTAATCTGGGAAAAAGACCTTTGTCTGACTATCAGTGATCAGTTATGGGCGGAGGTTTGCGACAGGGTATACTGCTTCTCTACTAATGTAAACATGAAAGAATCTAATTACCCATTTTTTTACAAATGTTTTTACACCCCAATGAGACTGTAAAATATGTACCTCTGAAAGTGGAACCTATATGCATGCATTTTGGAGTTGTATAGAGATTGACAGATTTTGGCAATCAATACATACAGCTGCACAGAAAATACTAGATGTACAGTTTGATGTGACCCCGTGTATCTATCTTCTTAATGCCCAGCAGGATTTTGATCTTGATCCTGACAGAGAAAATCTGTTTATGGCTATCACATACTTTGCTAAGAAATGTATTCTTCTATTGTGGGCTTCTAATACTCCTACATTTAAAATGTGGATTGACCAGATTGTTGACTGTCTTCCTCTTGAAAAGCTCACTTACGACCTCCGCAAGAGACAGCCCAAGTTTGATAGACTCTGGTCTCCACTACTCAACTATATTTCAAATTGGACAGAGTGAATGGGGTGATTAGGGAAATTAGCAGATACATGTTGTGTAAGGTGCTGTAAAAACTAATTATTTGCTTGTCGTCTCAGATAAGGCTGGAAATAGCTAATAAGAACCTTGATAGTGCTGCTGCAAGTTTTTATTTTATTATTATTATTATTTTTTAAGTCTGTCACATCTGTGAACGTCGATTGTGTTTTGTTGGTTGATTGAAAACAAGAACTTTATAAAACTTTAAATTGGAAAAAATGAACGGAAGAAGTTTGGAACCACCAAGACACAGCCTAGTAGAGCTGGCCGCCCGGCCAAACCAAGCAACCGTGGGAGAAGGGCCTTGGTCAGGGAGGTGACCAAGAACCCGATGGTCACTCTGACAGAACTCCAGAGTTTCTCTGTGAAGGGGTCTTTGGAGGGGTCTGAATACTTTCCGAATGCACTATATCATCTACTCATGGCTCCCGAGTGGCGCAGCTGTCTAAGGCACTGCATCTCAGTGCTAGAAGTGTAACTACAGACCCTGGTTAAATCCCGGGCTGTATCTCAACCGGCTGTCATCGGGAGTCCCATATGGCGGCGCACAATTGGCCCAGCGTCACCCGGGTTAGGGGAGGGATTGGCCGGGGTAGGCCGTCATTGTAAAATAAGAATTTGTTCTTAACTGACTTGTCTAGTAAAATAAAGGTTCAAATAAAATAATTTATAAAATGCCAGAGGAGACTACTAAGCAGAGAAGTGTGTGCGTGCGTGCGTGCATGTGTGTCTGCCTGCTTGTGTGCATGTTTGTGCATGCATGAGGGAGTAACTGAAATGGCATCACCCTATACTACATATGTTTTGTCTTATTAAACAATAATTATTCGCATACTCAAAGAGCTTGTGATATGGAATGCCACACGCAGAAGATTTATTTTGCTATGGAAAAAAACAGAGGCTTTATCCCTAAGAAATATCAAACAACATGTCAAAAATATGAACAGTCACAGATTAAGTTAAGTCGTATACTTGAACAAGAAAGAGGAACATTATTGTAACCATGTAAAGAAGGAGATGGGATTGAGAAGACTTACACAGGACATGAACATGGATATATAAAGGCTGTTTTCTATAGAGCCAGCAATGCAGTGTGTTGGCCACAGTTGAATATGTCAAATCCATCTAAATGCATGGATTCAGGAATTCAGTTGCATTCAAATTGAACAATTCCAAATAAAACTGACTGGAAGTGAAATGGAACTGACCCCAACAATACATAAGATAATCTATCTAACTATTAACATCAGGGAGATATCTAAGAGATGTGAAGTTCCTGTATACACAAAGTAGTCCCATTACAACCAGAAACAATAGCAACCGAGATAACACTGAACTCGCTCAACCCTTAACGAAAAATCACGTGATTTCACAAATGAAACCATGTGGTTTTGTAACACTTCACATGTGGATAGTTTGTACATGAGATTTCACAGGTGATGCCCTGCAAACAAAAATTAGTCATTAGGATGTCCCCAGAACTTCATGCAGGCTTTTCAACTCACATACTTGACACACTTGATTACATTGTGTATGTATACAGTAATTATTATTGAATATGTCCTCACCTGGGCTTTGAAGTTACAACCTCTTGCTTCACAGAATTCAGAGCTTCCTGCTACGCCACCATGTCTGTGTCAAAAACTGATTACACCTGTATTCCTACCCTTTGGACTTCAAAGTAAATCTCAACTTTGTAAAAAATACACTCAAGAGCAACTATTATATATATCATAGTGATACAGGAGTAACATTAAAACAGAATAATATGCCCCACCAACATTAGACAACTATACAAATTGCTGAAACTCAAATAGCAGTGCAGATGGCACTCTTTTGCAAAGTGCAGAGATGTATTAAAGGTAATGAATCTGCAGGGGACTTCTGAGAATGCTACAGACTTTGTGACACAGCAGAAAGATCAGTGTACCCTACATCTAGAGGTTGTGAGTTCAAGTCAAATGTAATAATAATGATTAAATATGTTTACAATATTTTAGCTGAGCAGTGTACCACTTACCTTGAAACCCCCATACCATTTCATTACTTCCATTTTTTTTTAAACACGTGCAATGTGCAGATTCACATGTGAAAATTTTATTTTAAAATATGAAATAGCTGTTTTCACATGTTGAGCTGAAATGTTCACATGCAAAAACAAAAGAGAGGTCAGTTGTTCACATGTGAAACCACGCAGTTGAAGTCAAAGGTTTACATACACCTTAGCCAAATACATTTAAACTCAGTTCTTCACAATTCCTGACAATAAATCCTAGTAAAAATGCCCTGTCTTTCTTTTAAGAATGTTAAATGTCAGAATAATAGTTGAGATGTTGCTTCAATATATCCACATAATTTTCCTACCTCATGATGCCATTTATTTTGTGAAGTGCACCAGTCCATCCTGCAGCAAAGCGTCCCCACAACATGATGCTGCCACCCCCGTGCTTCATGGTTGGGATGGTGTACTTCGGCTTGCAAGCCTCCCCCTTTTTCCTCCAAACATAACGATGGCCATTATGGCCAAACAGTTATATTTTTGTTTCATCAGACCAGAGGTCATTTCTCCAAAAAGTACGATCTTGGTCCCCATGTGCAGTTGCAAACCATAGTCTGGATTTTTTATGGCGGGTTTGGAGCAGTGGCTTCTTCCTTGCAGAGCTGCCTTTAAGGTTATGTCGATATAGAACTCATTTTACTTTGGATATAGATACTTTTCTAACTGTTTCCTCCAGCATCTTCACAAGGTCCTTTGCTGTTGTTCTGGGATTGATTTGCACTTTTCACACCAAAGTACGTTCATCTCTAGGAGACAGAATGTGTCTCCATCCTGATTGGTATGACGGCTGAGTGGTCCCACGGTGTTTATACTTGTGTATAAATCAAGGCTGATTTCTTTGATTTTCCCATGATGTCAAGCAAAGAGGCACTGAGTTTGAAGGTAGGTCTTGAAATACAGTCGTGGCCAAAAGTTTTGAGAATGACACAAATATACATTTTCAAAAAGTCTGCTGCCTCAGTTTGTATGACAGCAATTTGCATAAACTCCAGAATGTCATGAGGAGTGATCAGATGAATTGCAATTAATTGCAAAGTCCCTCTTTGCCATGCAAATGAACTGAATCCCCCAAAAACATTTCCACTGCATTTCAGCCCTGCCACAAAAGGACCAGCTGACATCATGTCAGTGATTCTCTCGTTAACACAGGTGTGAGTGTTGACGAGGACAAGGCTGGAGATCACTCTGTCATGTTGATTGAGATCGAAGAACAGACTGGAAGCTTCAAAAAGAGGGTGGTCCTTGGAATCATTGTTTTTCCTCCGTCAAACATGGTTACCTGCAAGGAAACACGTGTTGTCATCATTGCTTTGTACAAACAGGCCTTCACAGGCAAGGATATTGCTGCCAGTAAGATTGCACGTAAATCAACAATTTATCGGATCAGCAAGAACTTCAAGGAGAGCGGTTCAATTGTTGTGAAGAAGGCTTCAGGGCGCCAAAGAAAGTCCATCAAGCGCCAGGACCGTCTCCTAAAGTTGATTCAGCTGCGGGATCGGGGCACCACCAGTACAGAGCTTGCCCAGGAAAGGCAGCAGGCAGGTGTGAGTGCATCTGCATGCACAGTGAGGCAAAGACTTTTGGAGGATTGCCTGGTGTCAAGAAGGGCAGCAAAGAAGCCACTTCTCTCCAGGAAAAACATCAGGGACAGACTAATATTCTGCAAAATGTACAGGGATTGGACTGCTGAGGACTGGGGTAAAGTCATTTTCTCTGATGAATCCCCTTTCCGATTGTTTGGGGCATCCGGAAAAAAGCTTGTCCGGAGAAGACAAGGTGAGCGCTACCATCAGTCCTGTGTCATGCCAACAGTAAAGCGTTCTGAGACCATTCATGTGTGGGGTTGCTTCTCAGCCAAGGGAGTGGGCTCACTCACAATTTTGCCTAAGAACACAGCCATGAATAAAGAATGGTACCAACACATCCTCCAAGAGCAACTTCTCCCAACCATCCAGGAACAGTTTGGTGACAAACAATGCCTTTTCCAGCATGATGGAGCACCTTGCCATAAGGCAAAAGTGATAACTAAGTGGCTCAGGGAACAAAACATCAATATTTTGGGTCCATGGCCAGGAAACTCCCCAGACCTTAATCCCATTGAGAACCTGAGGTCAATCCTCAAGAGGCAGTTGGACAAACAAAAACCCACAAATTCTGACAAACTCCAAGCATTGATTATGCAAGAATGGGCTGCCATCAGTCATGATGTGGCCCAGAAGTTAATTGACAGCATGCCAGGGCGGATTGCAAAGGTCTTGAAAAAGACGGGTCAACACCGCAAATATTGACTCTTTGCATCAACTTCATGTAATTGTCAATAAAAGCCTTTGACACTTATGAAATGCTTGTAATTATACTTCAGTATTCCATAGTAACATCTGACAAAAATATCTAAAGGCACTGAAGCAGCAAACTTTGTGGAAATTAATATTTGTGTCATTCTCAACTTTTGGCCACGACTGTGCATCCATTGGTACACCTCCAATGGACTCAAATGATGTCAATTAGCCAATCAGAAGCTTCTTAAGCCATAATTTTATGGAATTTTCCAAGCTGTTTAAAGGCACAGTCAACTTAGTGTATGTAAACTTCTGACCCACTGGAATTGTGATACAATGAATCATAAGTGAAATAATCTGTTTGTAAACAATTGTTGGAAAAATTACTTGTGTCATGCACAAAGTAGATGTCCTAACCGACTTGCCAAAACTATAGATTGTTAAGAAGAAGTTTGTGGAGTGGTTGAAAAACAAGTTAACAACTCCAACCTAAGTGTACGTAAACAGACTTCAACTGTATGTTCACACAATCTTTTCACATGTGAGGAGAATAAACAATTTTCACCTCACATGTGAATTGCAGATTTGCATATGAAATTTGCGTTTTCACATGTGAAAAACTTTCACATGAAAACTTAACTCTTACATGTGGAATTGCATTTGCATTTCAAATGTTATTACGTTTAGTTTCATGGTATCACATGTAAAACATGTTTTCACATGTGTAGTTTCATGTTATCACATGTTGCTTTTATATCTTGTCATATGTTATCACATTACAGTTTTTTTCAATTGCTAACAAGCATCGGTCAAAACAAGCATTTTTCAAAACTTCACATAGTCTGCATTACCAACATGCATCTTGGCCAAACAGTTAATCTCACCTCCAAAACCAGAACACTTCATACATGTCTCAAAATAAGCTTGTTTGACCATAACACTGGCAAAACTCTCACTCAGAAAGCATACATTGTCACTCATAACACACTGACCTAAAAGTATTACATAAATGAAGAACTTTTCTCTTTAAAGTTTGAATGATTTTTCACAAATATGTATCTCATTATAGAATAAGAATAACACCTTTTCACTTTGACTGTACTAAAGTATATGTAACAAGAATGAATCAGAAAAACAGCAATTTGCTTCAATAGCCTTTATTTTTTTCAATATCTTTGCATATATTAATGTACATCAACAACATGTATAGCATAATCATTCATACTGTACAGTACTGTGAGGGTTCTAGTTCTCCCTCTCTCCTGCATTTGGCCACAAGTTCTCATCAACATCACATCTTATGTCTTCTCTGGTGATGCATCTTGGAAAGTAACTTCTGGAATGTCTAATCCAACCCTGGCAGTCTTCAGGAGAAGTGTCTCCACACCCCGCATTTATGGCATCCAGTAAGGACGTCTGGTCATGTGGATGGTGGTCATAAACCTTCCACCTCCACGCAGAGAAAAACTCCTCTATGGGGTTTAGGAAGGGGGAGTATGGAGGCAAGAATAGTACCGACATCCTGGGATGTGCAGCAAACCAGTCTGTGACTGCAGCAGAGTGGTGGAATGCCACATCATCCCACACAACAACAAAAGTAGGAGAGTTTCTTGCCCGTCTCCTCCGCTGGCACAAGTTGATTATGCAGGTCATCCAGAAAATAAATGAGCCTCTCTGTATTGTAAGGGCCAATGAGTGGTTTGTGTAACAGCATTTTGTCTGGCTTCCATCTCCATTACTCTCTAAAATAGCTGTGTATGTACCCTGTTGGTTACTGAACAGACATCTTACCTGGACATATTGATACCGGAGCTCTTTCACACGTTCACCGTTTCTCTCAAAGGGTACAGTGTACAACTGCTTCATCCTTATTTTATGTTTCTCTAGGACTCTGGAAATTGTCGTTGTGCTGACCGTATTCACATTCCCAAAAGTGAGATTGTCTGCCAGCACTCTGTCCCGAATTTCCCGCAGTTTTATTGCGTTGTTGCCAATTACCATGTCAACAAAGGCAATTTCATGCGCATCTGATAATATTCTGCCTCTCCCTCCTGTGGGAGCAACCTTTGGATCCTACTGAAAAACACAAAACAATAAATATATTTAAATGTCAGTACATGTAAAAATGTGAACATACTGTATTGTACTATGTAATATGTAGTTCAATTGTCATTGAAGGATGCACATCTCACCTGTTTTTTTGCTGAAAAAAATCGTACTATTGATGCAACTGTTGAATGTGGCAGATTTGGTTGCACCCTTAAACCGGCCTCTCTCAAAGAGAGACCATGGTTTACAACATGGTCAATAATTGTGGCCACTTTTCTATATGTTTCAATCTGGTTACTGCAGAAATGCATGACATTTGCCATCATTCTGTTTTGAATGCGTTTTTAGCATTTGAAAACATGTGCTGCAAATATATAGTTTTGCACGTGGTGGAGTACGAATGAGAAAAAAGTTCAATGATTTCGGAGAATGTGGTCATTGAATGCATTTTGTGTGAAAGCAATGAAAAATTGTTCACCGTTTGGTCCACATACACTTCTGTTTCGCTGACTGTGTGAAGAGTTTTGACAATGTGACTTCAGTTTTGACCAACGCATGTCAGCAATTGAAAAAAACTGCAACTTAAGATCATGTGATATTCATGTGGCTTTTCCATCTAAAATGACAATAAAGAATATTTCAGTTATTCTTCCTTTGTTAACTGTTCTATGACATTCTTACAGAGCTTCTAAAAAGCTTCTTCTGAGAAGTTCCTTACTTTCAGGGTAACTGGAAATTGCATGTGATTGCTAAACATGCTTTCTGAGGCAGCAGAGGCTGCATTGGAGGGCTTTTATGATAATCCACGATGCTGATCTTAACCCTGCTGTGCACCGTATGCTAATAGTAAGTTAATTAAATATCATTAGCCAGGTCCTTGGGGGAAGAGTGCTTACGGAAGTACACTAACCAGAGCTAAGCTAAGATACGAACTTGCTACAGGGATGGGAAGTTCTCCACTAACTAACTACCCTGATTCATAACTATTTTCAAGTTAGAAAATGTGTAGAATGCCAATTGAGGCTTTTTTTATAGATGAGGAGTTGAAAAAGGTTATCTAATGGAAGAATCACTACTATCGCCTTGACTCAATTACAGATCACTCAATAAGAAATAGGCTAACATGAGTTTAATTCTTTCATTCATATTTGCGTGATCAAATGTTGTTGACTTGTTAAGATTTTTGGAAGTTGTTTCGAGTTCTAGTTCAAAGACAAACAATGAAAATGTTAGGTGAACTTTGCTGTTGCAAGGGAGAACAGCATAAGTCTCTGATTGGTTCAATGAAAAGAAAGAGAGGCACTAAAAGTGATGATCTAAGCTTGTAAAAAAAAAGAGGTAAAAAGAGAACTTTACAAAAAAAGAAAGACACTTGGAGATCAGTCAACCTAAGAGTGCTGACTAGGCATGATCAATCAATCAATGCAGCAGGAGCCACAGCAGTCAATGAGGAAGAAGAAGGGTGGGATAAGGTCTTGAAATCTACATGGTTCTGTGTGTGTGTGTGTCTTTCTGCACCACATGACGTATTACTTTGAATGGGAGTTGGTGTTACTGCACTGTGTGTGTGTGTGTGGAGTGAAAGAGTGAGAAAGAGTAAGAAAGCAGTTGAAAGGATACATGAAATGTCATATGATTTTACTGCTGATAGGTAGAACACACAACAATGAGGGGAACAGAAGTTACCAAGTGTAAAAATATCCCACCTGATGAAGTCATCTCCTCCTCACCATCTGCAGCTGTAGAGATAGAGGGAGGGAAAGGGGGAGGAAGGGAGAAAGGGGAGAAAGAGAGAAAGAGATATAATTGTGAGGTAATTAGAAAGGATTTAATGGTGTAACTCCATCATGAACACTGAATGTTTTGCATTTGCGATAAACTCAATTGATCAAAGAATTTATTCATTTGATTGATGGATGGATGAATGCCTGACAAACACTCAGTTACAATGCCTTGCAAAAGTACAGATTAAGTCGGAAGTTTACATACACCTTAGCCAAATACATTTAAACTCAGTTTTTCAATTCTTTTTGACATTTAATCCTAGTAAATATGTCCTGTCTTAGGTCAGTTAGGATCACCACTTTATTTTAAGAACGTGGAATGTCAGAATAAAAGTAGAGAGACTGATTTATTTCAGCATTTATTTCTTTCATCACATTCCCAGTGGATCAGCAGTTTACTTACAATCAATTAGTAATTGGTAGCATTGCCTTTAAATTGTTTAACTTGGGTCAAACGTTTCGGGTAGCCTTCCACAAACTGAATTTTGGCCCAGTCAGGTTTGTAGGCCTCCTTGCTCGCACACGCTTTTTCAGTTCTGCCCACACATTTTCTATATGACTGAGGTCAGGGCTTTGTGATGACCACTCCAATACCTTGACTTTGTTGTCCTTAAGCCATTTTGCAACATCTTTGGAAGTATGCTTGGGGTTGTTGTCCATTTGGAAGACTAATTTGCGACCAAAATTTAACTTCCTGACGGATGTCTTGAGATGTTGCTTCAATATATCACATAATTTTCCGTCCTCATGATGCCATCTATTTTGTGAAGTGCACCAGTCCCTCCTGCAGCATAGCACCCCCACAACATGATGCTGCCACCCCCGTGCTTCACGGTTGGGATGGTGTTCTTAGGCTTGCAAGCCTCCCCCTTTTTCCTCCAAGCATAACGATGGTCATCATTGCCAAACAGTTATATTTTTGTTTTATCAGACCGGAGGACAATTGTACGATCTTTCCAGAGTACAAAAAGTACGATCTTTCTCCCCATGTGCAGTTGCAAATGGTCGTCTGGCTTTTTATGGCGGTTTTGGAGCAGTGGCTTCTTCCTTGCTGAGCGGCCTTTCAGGTAAATGCCCGATATAGGACTTGTTTTACTGTGGATATAGATACTTTTGTACCTATTTCCTCCAGCATCTTCACAAGGTTCTTTGCTGTTGTTCTGGGATTGATTTGCACTTTTCACCCCGAAGTACCTTCATCTCTAGGAGACAGAATGTGTCTCCTTCCTGAGCGGTATGATGGCTGCATGGTCCCACGGTGTTTATACTTGCGTACTATTGGTTGTACAGATGAACGTGGTACTTTCAGGCATTTGGAAATTGCTCCCAAGGATGAACCAGACTTGTTGAGGTCTACAATTTTGGCTGAATTCTTTTGATGTCAAGCAGAGGCACTGAGTTTGAAGGTAGGCTTGAAATACATCCACAGGTCCATCTCCAATTGACTCAAATGATGTCAATTAGCCTATCAGAAGCTTCTTAACTCCTTAGGGCTAGGGTCCCATTTTCAGAATTTTCGCCTGTCTGACGTGCCAAAAGCAAAATGCCTGCCACTCAGGCCCAAAAACTAGGATATGCACATAATTAGTACTCTCTGAAGTTTCTAAAGCAGTTAACATAATATCTGTGAGTATAACAGAACTGATATAGCAGGCAAAAACCCGAGAAATTTCTGTCCAGAAATCATTTTTCTTTTGACATTTCCTGACTTTGAATGGCTGTTTATTGAATTTTCTGGGAAATAGGTTTGAGGTTGCAGTACCTATGGCTTCCACTAGATGTCGACAGTCTCTGGACACTGTTTGGAGCATTTATAATGGGAGAGAGCCAAAAGGTTGTCGATTTTGTATGACATACCAGGATATCCTTTCTGTCTAGTGCATGATATAACCGGGAGCGTGCACCACAGTTTTTACCTTCTGTATTGTGTAGGTTATTATCCGAGTGAAATATAATAGCCAACATAGATAAATGGATGCCTAAGGATAAATTATAAATGATGTTTGTTTTGTTTTGGAAAAGTTGAGAGGTATAATTTGAACACGTTCTCTTCACTGTACAACGGGCGAGTAGACTGGAAATGCTTGGTGGACTAACTGAACAAAACGCGCCAACCAAACAGAGATTTCTGGATATAATAAAATGACTTTTTCTAACAAAAGAACCATGGATTCTCTTGTTTGGACACTTGGGAAGCCCTCAGCAGAAGTTCTTCGAAAGGTAAGCAATTTTTTTGAGCTCTTAAATGGGTTTTGTGAGACCCGCGCTGGATATGAATTTATGCTAATGTGGAAAAAATGTGAGGTGCTATCCTCAAACAGTCAAATGTTGTGTTTTCGTCGTAAAGCCTTTTTGAAATCTGACACATGCTGTGATAATGCCAAGAAGCAGAGCTTTTGATGACTATGCAACACTTGTATATTGATGAATGTCAAATATTACGAATTTCCCGTGCTTTGTTTGCTCTGAAAACAAGCCCGCTAACGGGATTGGATCCCTAAAAAGTTAAGCCATGACAATAATTTATGGAATTTTCCAAGCTGTTTAAAGGCGCAGTCAACTTAGTGTATGTAAACTTCTGACCCACTGGAATAGTGATACAGTAAATTATAAGTGACAAAATCTGTCTGTAAACAATTGTTGGAAAAATGACTTGTCATGCAAAGTAGACATCCTAACCGACTTGCAAAAACGATAGTTTGTTAATAACATGACATTTGTGGAGTGGTTGAAAAACGTGTTTTAATGATTCCGTATGTAAACTTCAACTGTACTCATCCCCCTTGCCATTTTTCCTATTTTGTTGCATGACAACCTGTAATTTAAATAGATTTTTTGAGGGGATTGCATGTGATGGACACAAAATAGTAATTGGTGAAGTGAATTTAAAAATGTAAAATGGAAAAGTGGTGCGTGCATATGTGTATCTTTGCTATGAAGCCCCTAAATAAGATCTGATGCAACCAATTACCTTAAGTCACATAATTAGTTAAATAAAGTTTGCAATCTGTGTCACATGATCTCAGTATATATACACCTGTTCTGAAAGGCCCCAGAGTCCGCAATACCACTAAGCAAGGGGCACCACCAAGCAAGCGGCACCACCAAGCAAGCGTTACCATGAAGACCAAGGAGCTCTCCAAACAGGTCAGGGACAAAGTTGTGGAGAAGTACAGATCAGGGTTGGGTTATGAAAAATATACGAAACATTGAACATCCCACGGAGCACCATTAAGCCTCCTCCAACATTGTTTTAGAGAAATTGTCAGTACGTGCAACCGGCCTCACAACTGCAGACCAGGTGTAACCACGCTAGTCCAGGACCTCCGCGTCCATCTTAGTCACCTGCAGGATCTTCTGAGACCAGTCACCCAGACAGCTGATGAAACTGTGGGTTTGCACAACCGAAAAATGTCTGCACAGAAACCGTCTCAGGGAAGCTCATCTACAAGCTGGTTGTCCTCACAAGAGTCTTGACCTGACTGCAGTTTGGCGTCGTAAACGACTTCAATGGGCAAATGCTTACCTTCGATGGCCACTGACACACTGGACAAGTGTGCTCTTCATGGACAAATCCTGGTTTTAACTGTACCAGGCTGATGGCAGACAGCATGTATAGCGTCGTGTGGGAGTGCGTTTTGCTGATGTCAACATTGTGAACAGAGTGCTCCATGGTGGTGATTGGTTTATGGTATAGGCAGGCATAAGATACGGACAACGAACACAATTGCATTTTATCGATGGCAATTTGAATGCACAGAGATACAGAGACAAGATACTGAGGCCCATTGTTGTGCCATTAATCCGCCACCATAACCTCATGTTAAAACATAATAATGCACAGCCCCATGTCGCAAGGATCTGTACACAATTTCTGGAAGCTGAAAATGTCCCAGTTCTTCCATGGGCTGCACTCTCACCAGACATGTCACACATTGAGCATTTTTGGGAGAATCAACTTGTACGACAGCGTGTTCCAGTTCCCGTCAATATCATGCAACATAGATGAGGAGTGGGAAAACATTCCACAGGCCGAAATCAACAGCCTGATCAACTTTATGCAAAGGAGATGTGTCACACTGCATGATACAAATGGGGTCACACCAAATACTGACTGGTTTTCTGATCCACGCCCCTACCTTTTTTTTCAGGTATCTGTAACCAACAGATACATATCTGTATTCCCGGGCATGTGTAATCCATAGATTAGGTCCTAAGGAATTTATTTCAATTGACTGATTTCTTTATATGAACTGTAACTCAATATATTTTTGTTCATTATAGATAGATATAAAAGAGAAAGTGTGCAAAAATCGTAGCCGCGGGCCCTGACACCTTTTTCATTGTTTTATTTATATACAGTGGTTCCTCCTTTAAAAATGGCGAGCTTACACCGCAGGATTTAGAGGTCATTTGTGGTTTAGAACAGTACCCTGCATCACAACTTCATTGCTCCAGACCAGCGCAAGGGAGAGTTAGAGCACTGATTATGCTTTTGGGTCCTACTGTGTCTCTAACTGACAATGAATGGGCGACATAAACCTAAATAGAAATGGATAATTGTGGACTGCTTCAGTGTTACTTACTAAAACTGTTGTTACACTAAGGTGTTATTTTTATGATTATGATTATTTTGGTCTTACTGTAGTAGTGTAGGCCACAGCCGACCGGTTACTTTATACAGTGCCTGAGTGTCTCAGTGGTCTAAGACACTGCATTACAGTGCAAGCTGTGTTGCTACAGATGCTGGTTCAATACCCATGCTGCAATCAGCTGGGAGACCCATCAGATGATTGTATGTTTTTGGTTTCTTTCCCTCTAAAAACAGAAATAAATAATTCTAAATAACAAACTGGCTTTATTTACAAATTAGTAACAATGTCTCACCTCATGTTCAAGAATGTCATTTTTCTTGCTCATTTTATGTTATTTGAAAACGTAATCATCTCTGAAATATTATATAATTATATAAAAGCCTGTCGGATATTCTCACAGATATATTATTAACCCTGTTAATAGCAGGACAATATATATCGGTCATATTGTTCATGGCTCCCGAGTGGCACACAATGGGATTGCCTTGCAGTTCTGCAGCTGTATCCACTGAAAGATCGCAAGGTTCAAGGCACGAGGGTAGGGGGCACGGGATGGGCCTCAGAGCCATGCACAGAAGACCGACCTAGCCCATGGGGAAGGGAGGAGGAGGAAGCGAGAGGGGTTGTGGACCTACCCCGCCACACTAATAATGGCCCTGACAAGGGAAACGTTCCCGCTGTTCTGTTCTTAGTGCCAGTCTGCACTTTAAAATTAAAACAATGTAAGTAATAATGACATCTTTATGTTTTCAATAATATAATAATGATAAAAATGCTCTTTCAAAATGCCGATTTAGTTATGGATCCATAACGAATTACTATGGGAAAAAATATCTATGAATTTCAGAAATATCCTCCAATCCTCCATATGCAATTATTGGCGGTTAGTTTTGCTAGATTCTTAAAATGTGTACGCAACATTTGTGTGTTGGAGTCACTTTTAATTCTTAATTGATCCACTGTTTCTATCATAGGCCACTGTAATAGATGGGGGCTCAGGGCGGTACATGGATCAGATTCAAACTTTGAAGACCGAGATCGAGTCATTGAAGGCAGACCAGCAGAAAGAGAAACATTATTGGAGGGTAGAGATACAGGCAACAGCTGATGCATTGGTCCAGAGCCAGGCGGCATTGGCGGAGAGTCAGGCAAAGAATGACGCGTTGAAGAGGGCAAGGAATGAGACAGAGTCACAATCCATGCTAGGCACACGTGAGCTCTGAAACTCCGCTTCCGACAGGCAGAGTCAACATTCCTGGCGGGTTCGTCAGGTTGTCAGTTCACCCTGACATTTCCATTCCTCTTCTGACAACAGAACTTGACCAACTGCTCACTAGGCACATCAAGGGCCGTCCGGACCGTTATGCTGTTCTGCTATTCCAAGGATGTGTAACTGAAGAGAGATACCACAAGTGGGCACAGAATACCGACCGGGATAGATCCCGAGGCAAATGTGGCTTACCAGTGAACCTCCGGGTGTGCATCATTAATACTGTGTCTCAGAAGTTTCTGTCCATGACTGATGCAACCCGAAAAAACATTAAAGACAGAGTTAATGAGTACTTGAGGTCACCAAGTAAGTCTGGACATGCTCTCCCTTATGTAAGGAATTAGGCACTTTCCCATGTTTACTACAGTATGTACTGTAGGCTATGTTTACTTGTCAAACTTCACAGTAGCCTAATAAACAAATGCAGATGGCATGTATTTTCAAAATGCTTTATTATCCAAATGTAAAAGCATATATTGTACAGTACTGTATTTATTCATAAGCATCTTTATGCTTTTGTTAATAAAATAATTATTAAAATACTCTTTCAAACACACATGGTCACTTTGTACAGCGTCATTATAGCTATTAGCAGGTCTATATTTTGGGCTTTATGGGCGGCGCACAATTTCTCTCCCTCTAAAAACAGAAATAAATGTTTTGGCCTTACAAATATTATTTTAGCCTTTATTCAGATTACAATCGCTCTATTTAGTTTTTTTAAAAACTTAATAACCTCCAAAATACCATTATTATCAAGGTGATGACACAGTCATACAGAGGCACCTACATAAAGTCAAAGTCACCATTATTAGTCAGTTGTACAACCGAATGCCTTCAACCGAAATGTGTCTTCTGCATTTTAACCCAACCTTTCTGAATCAGAGAGGTGAGGGGGGCTGCCTTAATCGACATCCACGTCTTCGGCACCCGAGGAACAGTGGGTTAACTGCCTTGTTCAGGGACAGAACGACAGATTTTTACCTTGTCAGCTCAGGGATTCGAACTTGCAACCCTCCAACGTTACAAGTCCAACGCTCTAACCACTAGGCTACCTGCCGCCCCCAGACACATCTCAAGCTGAGTGAGTCACTCATTCATGGCTTTGGGCCAAAATAAATAAGTACCAACATTCTTTCTGATTGTCTTTAATAAAGAAATGTTTTGCTTATCCTGACCTGGATACCATGTAAAGTATTATAATAGCCCATTATGGGTTATTAGCAGGTCAATATACATTTACCAACACCTCTCTGTATTTTGATACTTCGGCTAAATAGCCCAGTGTTTATTTAGTTATGGATCCATAACAAATTAATATAGGAATAGAAATCACTGAATTACAGAAATATCCTCCAATCCTCTAGATGTAATTATTGGCGGAGAGTCACGTCATATACTGTACGCCTACTGTAGGCGACATGAGTCTCACTAGTGTTGAACCCCGGTCTCCTGTGGGCCCACACAACACAGGGATTCTTTAGTTAAATAGCTCAGTACTGTACTCCCAACCGTCATGTTGTACAGCACCATATTTTCTGTTCCATCCTGACGGAAACCCAGAGGGTTTTTCGTTTTTCTTAGAATACAAACACCATAATATTAATCAAATTAATTAAGCAAGTAACAGTCAGAAGTTTGGACATACCTACTCATTCTAGGATTGTTAATTTGAAAACTAAATTACCTCCAAAATATTGATATATATCATCAAGTAGTTACCTCTGCTGCAGAGGATAAGTTCATTAGAGTTTCCAGCGTCAGAAATTTCAGCCCAAATAAACGCTTCAAATAACAGACACATCTCAACATCAATTGTTCAGAGGAGATTGCATGAATCAGGCCTTCGTGGTCGAATTGCTGCAAAGAAACCACTACAAAAGGACACCAATAATAAGAAGAGACATGCTTGGGCCAATAAACACAAGCAATTGACATTAGGCCAGAGGAAATCTATCCTTTGTTCTGATGAGTCCAAATTTGAGATTTTTTGTTCCAAACGCCGTGTCTTTTTGAGACGCAGAGTACGTGAACGATTGATCTCCGAATGTGTAGTTCCCACCGTGGAGAATGGAGGTTTGATGGTGTGGGGGTGTTTTGCTGGTGACTCTATCTGTGATTTACTTCGAGTTCAAGGCACACTTAACCATAATGGCATTCTGCAGCGATACGCCATCCCATCTGGTTTGCGCTTAGTGGGAATATCATTTGTTTTTCAACAGGACAATGACCTAACACACCTTCAGGCTGTGTAAGGGATATTTGACCAAGAAGAGTGATGGAGTGCTGCATCAGGCGACTGGCCTTCTGTGAATGAACTGAGAGACAATGCACACAGGGCATTCTACGCCATTATACTGCATGCAGAGTTCTGTAAGATTCTCCTACGTCCAGAGGAAAACTACAAACAATGCATGCAGGGCAGAGTTGGGCTAATATCCACTAAAAAAATTACATCTAAAATAGTGACCCCCTCTCATATTATCACCAAGCCCTGCAATACCAAGAGCTGAGCAAAGAAAAGAGCCCCCTCATCCAGCTGGTCCTGGGGCTAAGTTCACAAACCTGTTTTACTAACACACTGAAGCCTCAGGACCAGAACATCCAATCAATCAGATCAAAACAAACTACAACACAGTCAAAACAAAACGACATTACTTATTGGGAAACACAAGCACAAAACAAAATGTAGTGCTATCTGGCCCTAAATCGACAGTACACCGTGGCAAACAATTTGACCATCGTTTCTGATCAAAACTACAGACAAACCTTGACAAAGCACATCCTTGCCATTGAGAACAGTATGCTTATTGTTATAAGCACATGCTTATTGTTAAGCTTTGGCTATATGTACATTGTTACGTCATGCCAATAAAGCAAATTGGGGAAAGGGAGAGAGAGAGAGGGAGAATAATCAGGGCTATGCTGACATCAGTTTTCAAAGTTGTGATGATGTCACACCATTTCCCTCCATTTCACACATTTCAGCTACAAACATTGTTTGCGGGGCCCTAAGCAGTCACTTATGTTGCTTATGCCTGCATTTAGGGCCCTGCATTTAGGGAGTGTTTTATTGTTTACCCGGAAACACTCATGTTTATGCAAATCATGTCTTGGTTTTGATGAACGTATTAATTGTTGTCCATTGTTATGTCAAGTGTGCAATAGCTTTGCCTGTGAAGTGTAACCTATTATCAGTCTGTTCATTGAAAAGTTAGGCGGTGTATTATCGATGACATGTTGCGAATGGTTTATGCCAGGTTAGGACAGGTCCTTTCATCCACATGCCCATTCTCCTTATTCATGGAGAGCTATTAGGCCTATAGTTACTAGCTCTGACAGATATACTCAGTTGTGTGGGTGTATTCTATTGCTAGGCCTACTGTCAATTTTTTAGACATTTTGCCTTTGTACTCGAGTCGAGTTAGTAGGCTATAGTATTGTACAAAACTCATTTGTTTTCAACCAAGTTAAGAATTTTGTCATCTATTTTTCCTCATTTTGCCATTTGTATATTTTGTACACAGTATATCTTTGTATCTAGTCTCCTTATCACTGTCTCCACTGTAAATAACATTTAATTCCAACCAAGGTGCATGAAATCAGAGACAGATTGTACATATTCAGCCATTCTTGGAGGACAAAATAAATGGAATATAAAGATACTTCATGTGTTTTAAAAGCCTGTTGAGCATTTCAGGAAAAACTCCTGGCACCTCTGTTTTATTATCTGGACATTGTCATAGTGTGATTACAGTATTATGACAGCTCATCTGTTAGCTGAGATGCATATGAATGAACATCCATAAAAACCTATACAAGCCCCCTATGTAAGCATTTAACTTTTGGTCTACATCATACACACACACATACAGTACGTGCACACCCACACCCAGACAGACAGACAGAAATGGGTTTTTCCCATGATATACTGTCCAGGCCAATTTCAACTCCTATGTCAAATGTGTGTTCCAAAGATGACGGTAAGCCCAAGGTTATCTTTGGCTGCAACTAGCCCACCAACACTGGGGAATTGTCCTGGACAGCACACACAAAAACATGGCCAGCGGTCCAGACATATGAGTGTGTGTGTGCATTTGTGTGTGTATGAGTACATCTATGTATGATCATTCATACAGTATGCTGTTGTTGGAGCTAGTTGGATGAGGATGAATTATTCTCAGTAATGCTATTTTATTGTGGCTTGCCAAGAAAAACATATTGTTGACTTTGCTCAGCTCAATACAATTTGGACTGGGGGCATAACAAACATTCATTACTACAGCCCTATACATTTAAATTGGATAACTAACAAATGTTTAAATGAACTATTGTTCTCATTTTATTTTCCCAATGCCTCCAAACATTTCTGTATATTGTTGATAAATACTACGTTTTTTGTTACATTGTTTGGTAAAAATGACTTACAGCAAGACATGTTACACTACACAATTCTATGAAATAAGACTTGCATAAAGGTTTGGTTGTCATTTCCCTAGCACCAAAATATAAATAAACTCAAGCAATGCTGACAACATTATAAAACTACTCAAAGGCTTGACCATAATGGGAAAAGTTCCAACCTCACTTTCCTTACAATTTGCAAAGGCTTAAGAGAAAATAACATGCCATTATCAGTCATACAACTTGCAATTATTGTATCCTGTCAAAATCATCACCCTCTAAACGTTTTCAAATTGAAAAGTTTTCTAATGAACGGATGTGGTGAGATTTGCATCTTCCACTACAACTGTGGTCTAGGGCTTATTTTGACAAGTTGGCAGTAACTTCAAAGTGCAGTTCTATTGCTTGTGTGTCTGTGTCTATATATATATATATATATTTTAAATACGCAATGAAGGAGAGGCGACCCAGCCTATTTTATTGTGGCAGAGTGGCACGTGTCAGTAAGCCACAGCAGATGTTGCCTGCTTGTATAGTGCTGTTGAGGAGTTGCTTTAGAGTTGCTGATCAACAGCAAATTGAACAAGTACTGACAGATGTAATAGTGACATAGGAGTACTCAGAAAGTAGATGGAAGGATACTGCCTTTCTTTACAGAATGATATTCAGGACAGACAAGCTCAAATATGTAATCAGATTCAATGTGAGTCTGTAGATCCACATACAGCATGTTTGCTTACTGACAAATCCAATATGTTCAACACAGTCAAAACCAAAACAGTAGCAGTGCATTAATGACATGTTAGAGGAGGATTATACTTAAGAAGTTGCCAGATAAAAACAGAAAGTATAAATGTCAACACTGATCAAAACTGCAATAATCATAGGTCAGTATTAAAGCAAATTGATGTTTCAGATAGGATTTTCTGTTTTTATCAGAAACTCCTATGAAAATACAGTTCTTAGCAACCATTTTATGATGCTTCACCATCCCAAACTATTTTCTCCTCCTGCTAAACATATTATGTGTGCTTTGGGTTCCTGCAGTACAGTTGTTTTCACTGTACCAGACATTCTGGTCAATTTCTCCTATAAAAACACAACAGTCTATGTCAGAGTGATTTAAGGCTGCGTGATCTGAGACATCTGGCTGTGTCTCGCTCCAGATCAGTCTCCCTTCATCTGCACACTCTTGGGTCTATTGTGCTTTTCTTTGCATTGTATTTTGTTTCAATTTGTCTTTAATTGTTTCTCACTTCCTATCAACCCCTGTGTGCACTATAATTATGTGTGCTGGGTTATGGAAATATAATGAACATTATGCAAAAGAGCTGCAAATTAGGCCTAACACTTGTTTCATACAATCTTTGAGAAAAAAAAGTCTAGAACCTAAGAGAGTTTGGACTTCAGTTTGGATGCAGCTTAGTGAAGATGTTTTCAGTGGATATCTGCCCAACTGATCTATTCTCGTGCCAATTGTTGCATATGTTTTCTGAGGCAAATAAATACAGTTGAAGTCAGAAGTTTATATACACTTAGGTTGGAGTCTTAAAACTTTTTCAACCACTCCACAAATTTCTTGTCAACAAACTATAGTGTTGGTTAGGACATCTACTTTGTGCATGACACAAATAATTTTTCCAACAACTGTTTACAGACAGATTATTTCACTGTATCACAATTCCAGTGGGTCAGCAGTTTACATACACTAAGTTGACTGTGCCTTTAAACAGCTTGGAAAATTCCAGAAAATTGTGTCATGGCTTTCGAAGCTTCTGATAGGCTAATTGACATCATTGTAGACAATTTGAGGTGTACCTGTGGATGTATTTCAAGGTCTACCTTCAAACTCAGTGCCTCTTTGCTTGACATCATGGGAAAAGCAAAAGAAATCAGCCAAGACCTCAGAAAATAATTGTATACCTCAGCGCGGGTCTCACAAAACCCATATAAGAGCTCCAAAAAATGGCTTACCTTTCGAAGAACTTCTTCTGAGGGCTTCCCAAGTGTCCAAACAAGAGAATCCATGGTTCTTTTGTTAGAAAAAGTTATTTATTATATCCATAAATCTGTTTGGTTGGCGCGTTTTGTTCAGTTAGTCCACCGTTCACTCATTTCCAGTCTACTCGCCCGTTGTACAGTAAAGAGAACGTGTTCAAATTATACCTTTCAACTTTTCCAAAACAAAACAAACATCATTTATAATTTATCCTTAGGCATCCATTTATCTATGTTGGCTATTATATTTCACTCGGATAATAACCTACACGATACAGAAGGTAAACACCGTGGTGCGCGCTTCCGGGTATATCGTGCACTAGACAGAAAGGATATCCTGGTATGTCATACAAAATCGACAACCTTTTGGCTCTCTCCCATTATAAATGCTCCAAACAGTGTCCAGAGACTGTCGACATCTAGTGGAAGTCATAGGTACTGCAACCTTAGTCCTATTTCCCAGAAAATTCAATAAACAGCCATTCAAAGTCAGGAAATGTCAAAAGAAAAATTATTTCTGGACAGAAATTTCTCGGGTTTTCACCTGCTATATCAGTTCTGTTATACTCACAGATATTATGTTAACTGTTTTAGAAACTTCCGAGTGTACTAATTATGTGCATGTCCTTGTTTTTGGGCCTGAGTGGCAGGCATTTTACTTTGGGCACGTCAGACAGGCAAACATTCTGAAAATGGGACCCTAGCCCTAAAGAGTTAAGAAGCTTCTGATAGGCTAATTGACATCTTTTGAGTCAATTGGAGGTGGACCTGTGGATGTATTTCAAGCCTACCTTCAAACTCAGTGCCTCTTTGCTTGACATCAAAAGAAATCAGCCAAAATTGTAGAACTCCACAAGTCTGGTTCATCCTTGCGAGCAATTTCCAAACGTCCGAAGTTACCATGTTTATCTGTACAAACAATAGTATGCATGGGACTACGCAGCTGTCATACCGTTCAGGATGGAGACACATTCTGTCTCCTAGAGATGAACGTACTTTGGTGCGAAAAGTGCAAATCAATCCCAGAACATAAGCAAAAGACCTTGTGAAGATGCTGGAGGAAACGGGTCCAAAAGTATCTAAATCCACAGTAAAACGAGTCCTATATCCAGCTCAGAAAGGAAGCCGCCATAAAAAAGCCAGACTACGGTTTGCAACTGCACATGGGGACAAAGATTGTTCTTTTTGGAGAAATGTCCTCTGGTCTGATGAAACAAAAATAGAACTGCTTGCAAGCCGAAGAACACCATCCCAACCGTGAAGCACGGGGGGTGGCAGCATCATGTTGTGGGGGTGCTTTGCTGCAGGAGGGACTGGTGCACTTCACAAAATAGATGGCATCATGAGAAGGGAAAGTATGTGGATATATTGAAGCAACATCTCAAAACATCAGTCAGGAAGTTAAAGCTTGGTCGGAAATTGGTCTTCCAAATGGACAATGACCCCAAGCATACATCCAAAGTTGTGGCAAAGTGGCTTAAGGACAACAAAGTCCAGGTATTGGAGTGGCCATCACAAAGCCCTGACCTCAATCCTATAGAACATTTGTGGGCAGAACTGAAAAAGCTTGTGCGAGCAAGGAGGCCTACAAACCTGACTCAGTTACACCAGCTCTGTCAGGAGAAATGGGTCAAAATTCACCCAACTTATTGTGGGAAGCTTGTGGAAGGCTTTCCCGGGAACGTTTGACCCAAGTTAAACAATTTAAAGGCAATGCTACCAAATACTAATTGAGTGTATGTAATCTTCTGACCCAACAGGGAATGTGATGATAGAAATAAAAGCTGAAATAAATCATTCATTCTACCATTATTCTGACAATTCACTTAAAGTATGCTTCTTAAAATAAAGTGGTGATCCTAACTGAATTAAGACAGGGAATTTTTACTAGGATTAAATGCCAGGAATTGTGAAAAACTGAGTTTAAATGTATTTGGCAAAGGTGTATGTAAACTTCAGCCTTCATCTGTACATTGTTTGAAAATGTTTGGTCAATTACAACCACTGATGGCCACTACATTATCACAAGGTGATATCTTATGAAACCATCAATATGGGCTTAAATCACCTGCACAGCTGATCTCAATTGCAACCATCATCCACGTCTAACAATTTCCTCGCTTACCACAGCAAATCAACTATGGCAATGAGCCATACCCTAAATACTTTATGAATGGAAGAAATCATGGTGCAGGATAATTTTGTTTCCAGTTTATGTAATTCATTAATGATTAAACTTTTCTACTAAAATGTGGTAATTTCTTAAGAAGAGGGGAAAAGGAAATATTCCTGAACTGTAGGCTACACGTGACATTTGAAACTAAATCGTGATTGTGTTTTGTTTTGAATCAAATGTATGTAATGTAATTCATTATGTAATTCATTATGTAATTCATTAATGATTAAACTTTTCTACTAAAATGTGGTAATTTCTTAAGAAGAGGGGAAAAGGAAATATTCCTGAACTGTAGGCTACACGTGACATTTGAAACTAAATCGTGATTGTGTTTTGTTTTGAATCAAATTATATTGTATTCTATTAAAAGTGATTTAAAGTTGAACAAATTATTTATAAATACAGTATAACTTTGCTCTGTTCTTCTCTGAGCATGCACTCGTAGCCTATAGAATCATTTTCTTGGTCTACCAACCTTTCCAGCAGGCATGCCAGCTAAGAATGCGAGACAAGCTTGCTACTCTGACTTGATTAATTGCCTAAAATGGCTTCTTGGTAGCTAGTTACGAGGTTCGGAGATTGGGGACCTATTGGGGCTAGCTAAAGCCTTCTAGGGAGTTTTTCCTAGCCACCGTGCTTTTACACCTGCATTGCTTGCTGTTTGGGGTTTTAGGCTGGGTTTCTGTACAGCACTCTGTGACATCAGCTGATGTAAGGGGGGCTTTATAAATAAATTTGATTTGATTGAGATCACACTAAATAGCCAATAGGCACACTTGATATTTCTCCCAGCGGAGAATCAGAAATGAGTGGCAGCATTGGGCGCACATCAATATGTAGCCTAATTAGCAACTAATTCTAAAACAGAGATATATATAGAAATGTCATCAATTACAAATGACATGACCCTTCCCTGGACTAGATTTTACAAATACTTAACTCTCCCGTTGACTAAAATAAAAAAAGCATGACCCTCCCCCATTTTCCTCCAGGAAACCATTCTGTAAAGTTGTATCCATTTCAAAGATAAATAAAATACTAAACATATCCTACTCTATGTTTTTATATTTTCTCAAACATTTCTTTGAAGGCGGTCTAACTGTTTTGTTATGACAGGCTGGAAATGGTAAATAATCTCCAATCAGTGAGAATCAAAAATCAGACATTGAGTAAAATGTGTGTAGTTCACAATGGCAAGCCAAACTAAACAAATGGACGCACTGACAGCATTGCAAAAATATTGCAGAATTTCAGATGAGCTGGAATTGGATGTAGGATTGGATATTGAGCCTGAAATCGACGTTGCTAATGACAATGGGTCCACATCTGATTCTGATGTTGACTTTGAGCCTCCACCTCCGATGCCTGAGCCTCGCCACTGAAAAAACAGAACAGGGCCAACTGAGACGGTGATCCCAACCGGAAAGGTGAAATAGGAGTCTTGGAGGGATGGCACAGTTTGGGTAGAAAAGAGCGATGAGAGCGCATTTAACCTGCGCCTCTTTTTCTTTTCTACTTTGTCAAAAGAAGCTTTAACTGGACTGTATTATTTATTATAACTCTAGTCTACTTGTTGTCTATGCATACAATTGATTATTGCATACAATTGCACTAGGCTATTTATCGTTGGTGATTAGGCATAACTTTATGGCAAATAACTTAACATGAGCGCCTTGCTAGTTGATAACTTATTTTTTTACTTTGTCAAAATAAGCTGTACGGACTACATTCAATCAAAACCATTTTTACGTTATTTAAGTTGATAACAAAACAGTAAATGAATATTATGTGTATGCTAATGGAGAAGGATGGACAACATTCTCTAGGAGGTAGTTATACTGAAAGGCCCAGCGAGTCTAGTGTTAAACCCAATTATCACATCTCTGAAAGTGTCTTAACAGAAAACGGAAGAGGAGTGTTGTCACCTCTTTACCTCCTAATGAGGGGCGTTATGCACTCCAAAAATCGGAGGGGGCACATAGTACGTGAGGATGGCTGGGGGGAGGTTTGGGAATTTGGAATTTTTCAAACACCTGAAACATATTTCTCCTGCAATCTACAGCCTTAATTATTATGCTTAATTGTATGTAAAAAAAAAATATATATGTTTATTTTTCTGAATATCTAAGCACACCTCTTGAGCTGCCTGTATCCTGACTGGTGGTTCTTTTTTTATTTTTGCAAAGCAAGCAATTACGAAATGTACTGAATAAGACTCACATTCCTTTCAATCTTTTACCCAGATTTTAGCAGAGATGCAGAGAAGCATATGAATTTTCTTGGTCTACCAACCTTTCCAGCAGGCATGCCAGCTAAGAATGTGAGACAAGCTTGCTACTCTGACTTGATTAATTGCCTAAAATGGCTTCTTGGTAGCTAGTTATGAGGTTCGGAGATTGGGGACCTATTGGGGCTAGCTAAAGCCTTCTTAATAGAATTGCTAGATGCCTAGTATTATTACAGAGAAACAACAACAAAAATATTTGTTGAAACAGGTCAAATCTGCCTGTGTCCCTTATGGGCATGACTCCTCTGTGTCTAGATTCCACATGACTTCCAGCTGTTGATACTCAGTCACTTCACTGCTCAGCCCACCCACTCTAAGTCTCACCGATTGTTATGTTATGGAACAAACAACGGAGGAGTGATGATATCTAGGCTGTATGTGAGATGAGCCGTTGCTTCTCAGAGTGTGCGAGAGAGATTGAGAGAGGGAGGGGGAGGGAGGGAGAAACGGAGAGAGAGAATAGTCTGTCTTTTCTGCTCATTAAATCCAGCAATACAGTTGCCCTTGAAGATTCTGTCACATAAGAAGTTCTAATAAATAATTATATTAGCTTACCACTCACAACAAGGCATTCTTTTTTTACCAGTCAACCATCTTTGTCATTTGCCAATGCATTGTATTATTCCCCCTCATGTATGCCTCACTAATTGGCTGATCTATTTGTCCAATTACAGGTGTTTGGCAAAGGAACAAGTGACTGTGATTGGACGACCTATCACAACCAGAGCTGGATCTACTCGAATCAATAGATACTTTCCGTTTTTCTGCCCGTATTTGTCACTCACTCTAATTTTCTCAAATTATACTGGGAATGTCATGGTTTGATGTAATTCTTTACCAATGTAATTGCATATTTAATTCTTTACCTACTGTGAATGGCTCCATGGGAAGTCCATTCTTGGAATGCATAAACTAGTCAAACCAAACCAATCGAGAAGTTTACAGCCTGTTCTTTTCCTGTGTGCATCAATCATAGTACCACATGAGGGGAGGTTTCATAAAAAAAACAAGTCCTTTCATAGTCTGACAAGCCTCCATCTCCAGGGCTAATTATGACCATTTAATATACATCTGTTTCTCTCTATATACTGTAAAAAAAAAATATATATATATATATTTCTGGCACACTAAAAGCAAAGAATATAAATCAAGTCATATTCTTTGATGCACATTCATGTCACGATCTTCAGAAGGGACAGACCAAGGTGCAGCGAGGCATCCAGTACATCTTTTATTAACGAACGTAACTGGGACAAAAACAACAAAACAAATGAAGATCGTAACTTTGACCATAACATGTACCACAAACAAAGCTATGACCAAACAATAACCCACAAACCCCTAATGAAAACTACAAACATATATATGGTTCCCAATTAGAGACAACGACACACAGCTGCCTCTAATTGGGAACCATTACCCCAACATAGATATACAACACCTAGAACAAAAAAACCCTACACCAAAACGAAACTAAACACGTCACCCTATAACTATCAGGCCTGAATGTGACAATTCACCAGATTACATAAATCAAAACATACATCTGTCAATGATTATTTGACAGTTATATGGATGCATTATATAGCTTTTTATTATAAAAACTAGTGTACTCACTGCAAAACAAAACAATGTTATTACAGACACCCATTCATCACGTCAGTTGGTCTTCTGCAACACTGGAATGCTAATCCAATAGATCCACGAAATCTCCAACCCAAGTTCTAGCGTCCTAGATTTATCACTAGGCCACTTGACAGACACAAACAGGATTTGTCAACCTCTGAGAGTGGTGTCTGGGCTGCCAGCATTATTTGTGACAGCACTGTCACTCCTGATGCCACACTGCTAAATGGAGATAAGATCCATTACCCAGATTGGTTGTGACCTTGTCGTTGGGCCGTGGGCCGGGGGGTACACAGCAGGAGTGATATGCATTACCCCTCGACGACATCACTGCTCAGCATTGTTCAGACATCACTGTGAGCTCTCAATGTCCAAGGATTTGATCAGTCATTATATAATGCATTAGTTATTCATCGAGGTCTTCGTTGCCCTGATTTATAAATCACTAGTCAACCGGTCCATTTAAGATGTACTCCAAAGTTAACTGGTTATACTTATGAACAGCGTGCAGGGTGTACAGAGTTTGTTATATTGTACCAGGCAAGCAAGCGCATCTCAAGTATTTAAAAGTACTGTATGTGAGCCAGGTCTGATTGATGTGAGATGGTCCAACATCAGTGTGGTCCCCCTATCTACTACCTCTGGGCAGAAGCTCAGAGCTCTCTCCTCTGGCTGATTCTCAGGGTATCAGTAGGGCTGTGAAACTACAGTCATGTGGTTCTTTTATGAGTCCGAGGCCAACCAAAAGCTGGTATCGCACTGATCCACTGCTAGCTACATGCTGATCTGCCTGGTATTTACCACATTATCTCCCACTGAGACCACGATTGTCAGATTGTTCAAGGAATCTGACTATGAGTGATTTGATTATGATTATTCAGAGCTCCCAGTAAGCATGTTCCTATTTTCTGTAATTGCCCCTTCTTCATTGAATGAGTATAAATCATGGGAAATCATTGTTGGTGAAAACGGCTTGTGCAAATCATACTATGTTGTTTTGCGTAATGGTACGCTATCTGTCAAAGTAGTGGAAGTAATAGGGATCTAAGTAAAATATTAAGTTTACCATTAACATTACGTAATGTGGACAAGACCATAATTTGTCAAATGCACATTGGTACTTATCTATACATATACATTTTTTACTTTGTTATAGATTTTCAGATATAACAACAAAAACAGTACAACCCCAACCCCTTATTCTCCCATCCATCCCCTCCAACCCTCCACTCCCTCCCTCCAAACCACCCACCCACCAGGGCATCTATAAAATTAAGTTAAATAGTAAATAAAAACTCAAACAAACAGTAATAGAAACAAAAACAATGGGAAAAAAAGTTCTATAAAAAATCTTATCAGCACAGATGGCCACTAGAACAGACATGACTGCTTGCCAAACTATGCAAAACTATGCAACCTTTGTCGGAACCCATGCACAGTGTACCTAACCTTCTCCAGAGGCAGAGATGACATCACCTCCTTAACCCTCTGCATAAAGGAGGGCGACTTTGCAGACTACCAGTGAAAGAGGACAAGGTGGTGCTTTCGCAAATGCTTTCGCATTTGCCTGATGCATGGTAGCATTCTGGTCTAGGGGAAGTACCCCAAAAATGGCAGTGATGGGGTTTGGGCTAACAGTTGTATTACACATATGTGATAATGCCTCAAAAAGGGGGTCTCAGAGGCCAAGATTGGCATGACCAAAACATGTGTCCCCCAGTCGCTGGACTATGGTGGCATCTCAAACACTTGGGGTCAACATTTGGGTATATTTTTGGCAATCTGTCATTTGAGTAATGGAGATGGTACAAAACCTTAAACTGAATAAGCCCATGCCGTATGGATACTCTCAATACTTTGTTGCCATAAATCATCAGGTAGCTCGCCAGCTATGTCTTGCTCCCATGCAGAATTTGTATTTGTAGAAGGCCAGCATCCCGGAGTCGCCTCTTCACTGTTGACGTTGAGACAGTTTTTTTTGCGGTTGCCATTTAATGAAGCTGCCAGATGAGGACTTGTGAGGCATCGGATTCTCAAACTAGACAATCTAATGTACTTGTCCTCTTGCTCAGTTGTGCACCGGGGCCTCCCACTCCTCTTTCTATTCTGGTTAGATCCAGTTTGCGCTGTTCTGTGAAGGGAGAAGTTTCTCAAATGGAATAACCTTCATTTCTCAGAACAAGAATAGACTGACAAGTTTCAGAAGAAAGATCTTTGTTTCAGGCCATTTTGAGCCTGTAATCGAACCCACAAATGCTGATGCTCCAGATACTCAACTAGTCTGAAGAAGGCCAGTTGTATTGCTTCTTTAATTAGCACAACAGTTTTCAAATGTGATAACATAATGACAAAAGGGTTTTCTAATGATCAATTAGCCTTTTAAAATGATAAACTTGGATTAGCTAACACAACATGCCATTGGAACACAGGAGGGATGGTTGCTGATAATGGGCCTCTGTAGATATTCCATAAAAATTCTGCTGTTTCCAGTTACAATAGTCATTTACAAAATTAACAATGCCTACACTGTATTTCTGATCAATTTGATGTTATTTTAATGGACAAAAAATATTGTGCTTTTCTTTCAAAAACAAGGACATTTTCTAATTTACCCCAAACTTTTGAACGGTAGTGTAAATATACAGTATATACAGTGAGGGAAAAAAGTATTTGATCCCCTGCTGATTTTGTACGTTTGCCCACTGACAAAGAAATGATCAGTCTATAATTTTAATGGTTGGTTTATTTGAACAGTGAGAGACAGAATGACAACAAAAAATTCCAGAAAAACGCATGTGAAAAATGTTATAAATTGATTTGCATTTTAATGAGGGAAAAAAGTATTTGACCCCTCTGCAAAACATGACTTAGTACTTGGTGGCAAAAGCCTGGTTGGCAATCACAGAGGTCAGATATTTCTTGTAGTTGAACACCAGGTTTGCACACATCTCAGGAAGGATTTTGTCCCACTCCTCTTAGCAGATCTTCTCCAAGTCATTAAGGTTTCGAGGCTGACGTTTGGCAACTCGAACCTTCAGCTCCCTCCACAGATTTTATATGGAATAACGTCTGGAGACTGGCTAGGCCACTCCAGGACCTTAACTTCTTAGGGAGCGGCAGCTGAGGTGTCGGTTTTGGAGAGTCTGGTGTGCCCAAAGTAAAAGGCCTGCCACTCAGGCTCAGAAAATAGGATATGCACATAATTAGTACTATTGGATTGGAAACACTCTGAAGTTTCTAAAAGTGTTAACATAATGTCTGTGAGTATAACAAAACTCATTTAGCAGGCAAAAACCAGAGAAAAAAACATCCGGAAATCAGTTTCTGGTGACCTTTGGCTCTGTTAGACACACTCTCTATTGAATCCATTTGTTACCAGGACTGAGACTGCAGTACCTATGGCTTCCACTATATGTCAGCAGTCTATATACAAAGACTGCTGGAGATTGGAGTAAGCAGAACGAATAGTTACAGGAAATGGCATGGGGACCTGAAATGTCAACAAGTTCTCGGGCGCAAGTCTGGCTGGCGCGCCCCACTTTATTTTACTTATATAAGGTATAGGTGACCATCCAAGTTAAATATTATCGCTAATATTCATAAAAGGATAGCTAAGGATGCATTTTAACTGGTATTTGATTTGTTTAGGAAAAGTTTATAGGTATATTTGAACGCGTTCTCTTCACGTTTCAATGGGCGATTCGACGTTGGATTTTCTGAACATAACGCGCCAACCAAACGGAGATTTATGGATATAATAAATTACTTTTTCTAACAAAAGAACCATTGGATATCTTCGTTGGACACTTGGGAAGCCCTCAGCAGAAGTTCTTCAAAAAGGTAAGGGATTTGTTTTTGCTGTGAAATGTGTTTTGTGTGAACCGCGATGGTTTATGAATTTATTCTGATGCAGAAATATTGGAGGTGCTACCCTCAAACAATCAAATGTTGTGCTTTCGACGTAAAGCCTTTTTAAAATCTGACATTGCTGTGATATTGCAAAGAAGCAGAACTTTTGATGACTATGCAACACTTGTATATTGATGAATGTTAAAAAATTCAACTTTTGTATTTTGTATTTTGCGCCTTGCATTTCACCGGGTAGTTTCGGGAGTGGGCGCCCCACCACTCCGTAAGTAGTTAAAATATTGTCTGTGAGTATAACAGAACTGATATAGCAGGCGAAAACCCGAGGAATTTCTGTCCTGGAAAAAGTGTTTGACACAATGCCTCATTTTGAACCCCTCCCTATTGAAAACAGCCATATGTGGGAGTAAGATTGCAGTACCTATTGCTTCCACTGGATGTCAACAGTCTCTAGACAGTGTTTGGGGATGCTAGGTTGCTCTGGATGGTAATAGAAGAAGAATTTCGAACTAGTCACAGGATGTAAACAGAAGAGGAGGCGCGTTCATGGGCGATGTGGTTTTTTCCTTTCCTATCGTCCAGTTTATAATCCGGTTGAAATATTATAGTAAATATACATGGACACTTGGGAAGCCCTCAGCAGAAGTTCTTCGAAAGGTAAGGGATGTTATAATAGCGATTTTATGCGTTTTATGAGACCCGCTTTGGTTATGGATTAATGCTAATGCATAAAATATGAGAGGGGCTCCACTGCTCCCTAAGTAGTTAACATGTGTAAATATTTGTATGAACGTTACAAGATTCAACAAATGAGACAAACTGAACAAGTTCCACAGACATGTGACTAACAGAATATTAATTATGTGCCCCTGAACAAAGGGGGTCAAAATCATGAGGTGACCGTTTTGGAGAGCCTGGCGTGCCCAAAGTAAAATGCCTCCCATTCAGGCCCAGGAAATAGGATATGCACATATTAGGAAACACTCTGAATTTTCCAAAAGTGTTAACCATTTGTCTGTGAGTAAAACAGAACGCATATGGCAGGCGAAACCCAGAGGAATTTCTGTCCTGGAAAAAGTGATTTTGACACATTGCTCATTTGGAACCCCTCCCTCATGAAAATGACCATATAAGGGCATATGAATGCAGTACCCATCGCTTCCTTTAGATGTCAACAGTCTCGAGACAGTGTAAATGTTCATTTTGGATGCTTTAGACCAGAGAATAAGAGCAAACCAGGAAGTACCTTTTTATGTCAACAGTACCCAGCCTTGGCGCTCCCGACAAGGCGCTGTGTCTTTTACCGTCTTTATCGATCAGTTTATACTCCGGTTGATTTATAATAGTAAATATACGTAAAAGTGTTCCTAAGGATACATTTAAAACTATGTTTGATTGTTCTTGGACAAGTTTATAGGTATAAGATGAACGAGTTTACGTCACATTTCAATGGAGGAGTGGAGGCTGTCGTTTCTGATTATAACGCGCGAACCAAATGGAGATTTATGGATAAAATACATTACTTTTTCTAACAAAAGAACCATGGATTGTCTTCGTTGGACACTTAGGATGACCTCAGCAGAAGTTCTTCAACAGGTAATTGATTTGTTTTCGCTGTGAAATGTGTTATGTGTGTGCCATGATGGCTAATGGATTCATGGCTATGGGAAAAATATGTGAGGTGCTACCCTCAAACAATCAAATGTGCTGCTTTCGCCGTAATGCCTTTTTGAAATCTGACAACGCTGTGATATTGCCAAGAAACAGAGCTTTTGATGAGTATGGAACACTTGTATATTGGTGGATGTTTAATAATTCAACTTTTGGATTTTGAATTTGGCGCCTTGCATTTCACCTGGTAGTGTCGGGATTGGGGCGCTAGCGCCCCAGCAATTCCAGAGAGGTTAAGTACTGCAGTGCCTCTCCTCCTCATGGACTGCACCAGATTTGCCCGTTCTTGCTGTGAGATGTTACCCCCCTCTTCCACCAAGGCACCTGCATGTTCCCAGGAAATTTCAGGGCAGAATGGCCCCTAGCCCTCACCCTCCGATCCAACAGGTCCCAGACTTACTCAATGGGATTGAGATCCGGGCTCTTCGCAGGCCATGGCAGAACACTGACATTACTGTCTTGCAGGAAAGCATGCACAGAACGAGCAGTGTGGCTGGAGGGTCATGTCAGGATGAGCCTGCAGGAAGGGTACCACATGAGGGAAGAGGATGTCTTCCCTGTAGCACAGCGTTGAGATTCCTGAAATGACAACAAGCTCAGTCCGATGATGATGTGACACACCGCCCCAGACCATGACGGACCCTCCACCTCCAAATCGATCCCGCTCCAGAGTACAGGCCTCTGTGTAATGCTAATTTCCTTCGACGATAAACACGAATCCGACCATCACCCCACATCATCAACGGACTGACAAAACCGCGACTTGTCAGTGAAGAGCAGTTTTTGCCAGTCCTGTCAGGTCCAGCAATGGTGGGTTTGTGCCCACAGGTGACGTTGTTGCAGGTGATGTCTGGTGAGGACTTGCCTTACAACAGGCCTACAAGCCCTCAGTCCAGCCTCTCTAATATTGCGGACAGTCACTGATTGAGGGATTGTGCGTTCCTGGTGTAACTCAGGCAGTTGTTGTTGCCATCCTGTGCCTGTCTCGCAGGTGTGATGTTCAGATGTACCGATCCTGTGCAGGTGTTGTTACACGTGGTCTGCCACTGCGAGGACGATCAGCTGTCCGTCCTGTCGTCCTGTAGCGCTGTCTTAGGCGTCTCACAGTACGGACATTGCAATTCAGTGCCCTGGCCACATCTGCAGTCCTCATGCCTCCTTGCAGCATGCCTAAGGCATGTTCACGCAGATGAGCAGGGACCCTGGGAATTTTTCTTTTGGTGTTTTTCAGAGTCAGTAGAAAGGCCTCTTTAGTGTCCTAAGTTTTCATAACTGTGACCTTAATTGCCTACCGTCTGTAAGCTGTTAGTGTCTTAACAACCGTTCCACAGCCTCATGTTCATTAATTGTTTATGGTTCATTGTACAAGCATGGGAAACAGTGTTTAAACCCTTTACAATGAAGATCTGAAAAGTTATTTGGATGTTTACAAATTATCTTCGAAAGACAGGGTCCTGAAAAAGGGACATTTATGTTTTTGCTGAGTTTATCTACAACCACACATGACTTGCTCATATACCCCTTGATTGTTCCACCATGGTGTTTAGGGGCGGATTGTGTTTACACTATTGCAACCATGCCGCTTGTTTCATGGCCCCATTGCTGGGAAAATGCAATTTGTGATTATTCTAACACATCCAACCACAGACATCTGTTGAGTTTTGTACGTGTTCTCAATGTATGGTTCCCTCTATCTCCTCAGAACACCTTGGGGTCATATCCGGCCCGTGCTGGGCTGCTCGGCTGGTACCTGCTTACATTATGGATGGTTATTTTCTTCCTCCTGGTTGTCATTCAGATTAAGCCAATCTGTCCCAGGGAAGTCTTATCATGCCACGGACAATACCATCTCAGGGAAAGAGGATTTGATTAAGTCATCACTAGTGCCTTTTCACAGACCCATTGGTTGATGATTCACGTGTGGAGAACCTCTAATTGGATCAAAGTGATTATAAACATAGGTATAAAACATGATATGTATAACTCTTATATTGTCTGGTTATAAGGCTCACTCCAGAAGACAGGGGCTTAGGTAAAAGTGAAGAATACAGAGCGTGAGCTAGATAATGGAAAAGTGTTTCTTAATCCTTTAAAAGTGTTTCTTAATCCTAACAAGTTTTATATTATTATTATTATTATTATTATCATGGATGTACTTAATGTGGCTGTGTGAAGACTTGCAAGGATAATGTTGTGCCTGATTCCTTTTAGTAAAGATGACCGTAAATAGACATGCTATTTCATGAGGTTTTTCTTTCTGTGAACTTCTTGTTGTTCTTGTGTAGGAGCAGTATGTACTCTTGATTTTAGTCCATGTTTTACTTGGAACTCACACCATCTGAACACTCCTTAGACATAACGACTCGATTGAAACAAACAGGAAGAACCATGGAGGAAGAGGCAAAGCGAGAGGGTTTACAAAATCTGTCCATGAAAATAAGACGAGGAAGTGAGGGATTTTTGTATGGAGGTCAGTGAGAGAGTACCGTATTAAGTCAACAAAAAATGTAACTGCTTATATGCTACATGAGGCTTATTTGATCGAATAGAAGTTTTGTAATTGTTAGGTTGTTACGAATGCACTGATATGAGTGGACACACGTGGCATCTCTGCAACATGAAAAAAATAAACATTATATCAGTCTTGTGTCTGTTGTTCATTAACGCATCTGCCTTCTCATTGGCTAGAATGGTCCCACCTGATCTTTCCTCCTCCCACCTGCCTTCCATCTATGAGCATATGTATTTGCATTGTTAGAGCTGTCATTCGACTATCTTCTCAATATAATAGATAACCTTTGGCAGATTTTTACTTGCTCTTGCAGGTTACCAGTGGATTTCTTAAAATGCTACTAACAGGTTAAATTAAGCTTGATAACAATAAAGAAACAGAGGAATAAAACTAGTAGACCAGCTGATCTGACTTTGCTACGATGTTAAACTGGGTTGATATTAGACAATGGAATAGGCATGGAAAATGGTCGTTTACTACTCCCGCTCCAATGAAATAACAGCCAATCAGGAACAACAAAATCGAAATATGAAAAAGATAAATGGAATAATATGATATATTACAATTTTTCCGGCTGAAAATGTATCATAAGTGAATTACGATGATTTACAGTAGTTAATACGTTTAATTGCAGACAATTACTAAGTCAAATTATGCCTACATCGAGGTTACTCTTCTGCGAAAAAAAAGTGATTGAAGAACAACTTTTAATGAATACCACATGAAATTCAGCAACAGTGACAGACAATTAAAATGCTATTATAAAACAAAGCACGTTGCATCGGTTTCTTTTGTTAAGATAACAACATCCAAATAATAAGATATTTCTCTCCTTATCACATTTCTTCCCAGTTCAGACATTGTTTCTTCAAAAATGTACAATATGCCACAGTAGGCCTACTGGCCTTATAGTCCTGTAAGAAAATATAATGGTTCACTATTGAGTGTAATCACGTTGTTCTACAAATAAATAAATAATCTCCACTATCCACACAACATAGAAAATGTTACTCTTAACTACCAGCCTAACCACGAGCAAGAAAATGCATTAATTCATTAATATATATACAGTATTTCTAAGATGGGATAGTGTAAATAAAACTATGCTGATATTCCAACACTGAGCCCCAGCCTGCTCTGCTCTTGCTGATCAAAAACATAGGTGTATGCTACCTAACACATGTCTGTGCTGTGTAGACTTACATTGGCAGTTCAGGAAGAGAGTCAAAGGCTTCTTCCAAAAATATTTTGCCTATAGCCTATGTTCTATTCAGTTTGAGAAGGTGAGCACGAAGATGACAAGGAGGACCGGAGGTCAACTTTAATAGCTTGCTACACCTATAATTGATTTAATAAAATACATTATGTTTCTTGCCCATTATGTATTTATCAGAGTTTTATACAACGGGTAGTTCTAATGCTGATGGTTAAAACTGCATTCCAGACAGTGTCTATTCCACAAGTTTCCACCGACTAAATCGATTACGTTAAAATGCCTATTTACTCTATTCCATCTGACTGTGCAATCCACTGTCTCATCAGCGCAGACAGGCAATTTATAAACTTGATTTCCGCTATAAAAAGCATCTTGACATTATCTCACATTTCTTTTAGACTAATATTTAGTTTTCAACAGCAGAGATTTGTATTAACCTTGCTGTCTGACTCTCCGACATTTGCAACATTGTTACAATATTCAAATTCGATCTCCAGCTGTCCCATAGTAATGAACGTGTCGGGAGTTGGCACAAGACAGACAGGCAGGCAGCGTTTCTCAGCCAGTCAAAATCATGAATCACCTTGCATCACTTGTATGGATATATTCAAAGCAATGTAAATTGAAAAAAGGTCAAATGAAACGAAGTGCAGCTAGTTTGCAGTCTTTCCAGCTTCAGTTTGAAGTGATTATGTTAGCTTTGTTTTTGGCTAGCTCCTCTGAAGAACAGTTTCCTGACGAGAGAGCGCATTTTCAAAGCCAAGTGAAATCGCGCCTCATTAGCTAATTTTTATGTTTGTATCCAAATAAATGTCACTAGAAAACAGCTTAACTGTTAGGGAGCGGCATCAGCATTCTGAGTTTTGGAGAGTCTGGCGTGCCCAAAGTAAAATGCCTGGTACTCAGGCCCAGAAACTAGGATATGCACATAATTAGTAGTATTGGATGGAAAACACTCTGAGGTTTCTACAACTGTTAAAATAATGTCTGTAAGTATAACAGAACTGATATGGCAGGCGAAAACCAGAGCAAAATCCATCCAAGAAAATGTCATTTTGTGATTTTCTCATTCTATCGCTCAAGATATTATCCGTGTGAAATATAATCGTCAATAAAGATAATAGTGTAGCTAAGGATCGATTAGAAACGTGGTTTGATTTGTTTGGACACAATTTATAGGTATATTTTTACCGGTCTCTGTGTCTTCTAATTTGGGCGAGTGAACAGTGGATTTTCTGAACAGAACGTGCCAACCAAACAGAGATTTAGGGATATAAATAGGGACTTTTTAGAACAAAAGGAACATTGGATGTCTTGCTTGGACACTTCGGATTACCATCAGCAGAAGATCTTCAAAGGTAAGCAATTTATTTTAGCTCTTTTTATGTGTTTTGTGACACCCGAGCTGGTTTTATTATTATGCTAATGGGGAAGTACACAGGGCGCTGTCCTCAGACAATCAAATGTTATGCTTTCGCCGTAAAGCCTTTTTGAAATCTGACAACGCTGTGAGATTTCCAAGAGTCTTAGCTTTTGAAGAGTGTGCAACACTTGTATTTGTATGAATGTTTTATAATACAACATTTGCATTTTAAATTTGGCGCTCAACATTTTTACGGATGTTGTCAAGGATGGGGCGCTAGCGCCCCCACTTCTCCTTAATTATCCCCAAGAGGTTAAACAAATGCAATTGCAGCTACTGTTAGCTGTAGTTGGCTATCTAGCAAGCAAGGTATAAGAACTTAGCAAGCAAGGGATAAGAACTTTGCAAGACAGTATGTCAATGGAACATTTAAAACGAACGACTGGGTCGCAACTATATCTTACATGGTAAAAGTGACTTCTTTTAAGCCCATAACCATGTGTGTGAGGTGAATACTTTTGTTTAAAAGTAGATTTGTTTAAGACTACCAAGAAACACTCTGTGTGACCCTGATTTAGCCCAATGCATTAAAAGGTTCAGCAATGGAAGAAGAGTAGCCAGCAGTTAAAGCTTAACATTTTTCTGTGTCAGTAGGAGATCTTTCTACTCTACTCTTAACCATGGTGGTCTGCGAACCCACAACCTTCTGGCCGCAGCCCTGTGCGCTATTAAAATTCCTGCATTGCCATGTAATGGTTACAGGATGAAGAACAGTTTCTAAAACTAAGGCTCTGGTCTGTCCAAGACGAGAGGGTAAACGGTAGACATGTTCTCTGCTATCCACTTTGCCTTAATTATGCTGAACCAAAAAATAAACGCAACATACAACAATTTCAAAATGTTTACTGAGTTACTGTTCATAAGGAAATCCAACAATTGAAATACCATCGTTAGGTCCTAATCTTTGGATTTCACATGACCGGCAATACAGATATCTTTTTTTTTAAAGATAAGGGCGTGGATCAGAAAACCCACTAATATCTTGTGTGACCACCATTTGCCTCATGCAGCGCGACACATCTCCTTCACCTTCGCCTAAAGCTGATCAGGCTGTGGATTGTGGCCTATGGAATGTTGTCCCACTCCACTTCAATGGCTGTGTGAATATGTTGGATAATGGTGGGAACTGGAAGTGGAATACACTGTAGTACATGTTGATCCAGAGCATCCCAAACACACTCAATGGGTGACATTACTGGTGAGTATGCAAGCCATAGAAGAACTGGTACATTTACAGCTTCAAGGAATTGTGCAAAGTTCCTTATGACATGGGGCTGTGCATTATCATGCTGAAACATTAGGTGATGAATCCCGGTTTCAAATGTGCATTCAAATTGCCCGCACGACACCATACACGCTGTCTGCCATCTGTCCAGCACAGTTGAAACCGGGATTCATCGGTGAAGAGCACACTTCTCCAGCCTGCCAGTGGCCATCGAAGGTCAGCATTTGCCCACTGAAATTGTTTAAGAAGCCGAACTGCAGTCAGATCAAGACCCTGGTGAGGACGACGAGCACGCAGATGAGCATCCCTGACACGGTTTCTGACATTTGGTACAGAAATTATTTGGTTGTGCAAACCCACAATTTCATCAGCTGTCTGGGTGGCTGGCTTCAGACGATCACACATGTGAAGAAGCTGGCTGTGGACGTCCTGGGCTGGCATGGTTACATGTGGTCTGCGGTTGTGTGGCTGGTTGGACATACTGTCAAATTCTCTAAAATGATATTGGAGGTTATGGTAGAGAAATGAACATTCTCTGGCTACCTCTCTGGTGGACATTCCTGCAGTCAGCATCCCAATTGCACGCTCCCTTGAGACATAGAGTGGTATTTTATTGTCCCCAGCACAAGGAGCACCTGTGTAATGATCTTGCTGTTTAATAAGCTTCTTGATATGCCACACCTGTCAGGTGGATGGATTATCTTGGCAAAGGAACATTTTTCACTAACAGGGATGTAAAGAAATTTGTGAACAACAGTTTTGAGAAATGCGCTTTTTGTGATCATGGAAAATTTCTCCGATCTTTTATTTCAGCTCATGAGACATATGATATATTTTTTATATTTTGCTGAAGGGAGAGCCATCTATTTTCATTTCAGAGAAGTCCGATTTTCTCCATGTAACCCTTATTATGAATAGTGTTCACTGCCTTGCAAAAAAAACATTACAGTGTAATACATTTGATACATTTTATTTGTAGATTTGATTAATAATAGAGGCCAAATTACTTGCAGTGAAGGTAAGCACCAAGTTTGATAAATATGTTTAATAAACAGTGCATAACCAATTGTAAAGGATGTAATGCATAAAGATATATATGTGAAAATAATGCATAAACAAATGGAAATATTAATGAAAATATATCCATGAAAAGTTAGTCATGGATATGTTTTGCATTATTCTGCAACACATAGGTCTCGCCTATTTTTGTTTCTCTTACAATAAAAACTGTGTAATACATTTGATTTGTAGATTTGATTTGTACTAGAGACATAGTAAGTAATACAGTCCAGTTACATCTTCTTCTGACAAAGTAGAAAGGAAAAAGAGGTGTATTTCTCCCGGGTGTGAGTTGTGTGCATGGGGAAGAGCAAGAGCAGGACGTGCTTCTGCCACAATTCTTACAAATCAGTGACCCTCTTCACCCTTCTCTTCATTCTCATGATTCAGTTAATTGAAATTAAATTAAAGTCATGTGCACAATTATCAGTTTCTATCTGGTTTCTATTGCTGATTCATCCATTGATGTTATTCATTCAGTGAGGAGAGAGACACGTTAGCACCTGGGTGCCAACGCCTTACGGCATATTTGTCTCGGCCCGTTAAAAGAGAATTTTCCCATTTCTGAAGTAAATCTTTTTTCTGTAAATGGAGTGTTATAAAAGGGTTCAGACACTTTTTTTGTTATTTGGCTTGTTTTTTTAGAAACATATGTGACTCGGGTCACTACTTCACAGGCAGGAGAGCCCTGAGAAGGTAAACAAAAAAAAATTAGGACCACTTTCATGTGCCTTAATAACAAACTTATACCATCAAACTTGTATACCAATTGTTAAATTCCGAGCCTAGTTGGTTCATTCAACTTTTTCACCCCGGACGCTTTATCTGGACATGGTTCTACACGACCTCCACCAGCCAAAGCTAAGTAGTAACAATAGTATTATGCCTTATAATTGCAGTCGCTGTACTCATAATATACAGGAGAACGATCGTCTTATGGTGAGGATAGCAGTGAGTCAGAGGTCGAGCCTTCTCTGGTCTCTTCTCCACTCATTACGGGGTCTGAGACGCCGAAGCCTCCCACCATTAGCTCTGACAAATTGAAAACCCTAGTCATTGGCGACTCTATTACCCGCAGTATTAGACTTAAGACTAATCTGAAGATGGTGCTGGCTAAGGCTTAAACTGGTGAGTGTAGAGAGTATAGGGATATTGTTATCCACGTCGGCACCAACAATGTTAGGATGAAACAGTCAGAGGTCACCAAGTGCAACATAGCTTCAGCGTATAAATCAGCTAGAAAGATGTGTCGGCATCGAGTAATTGTCTCTGGCCCCCTCCCAGTTAGGGGGAGTGATGAGCTCTACAGCAGAGTCGCACAACTCAATCGCTAGTTGAAAACTGTTTTCTGCCTCTCCCAAAATAAAGAATTTGTCGATAATTGGCCCTCTTTCTGGGACTCACCCACAAACAGGACCTAGCCTGGCCTGCTGAGGTGTGACGGACTTCATCCTAGTTGGAGGGGTGCTCTCATCTTATCTATGAACATGGACAGGGCTCTAACTCCTCTAGCTCCACAATGAGATAGGGTGCAGGCCAGGCAGCAAGCTGTTAGCCAGCCTGCCAGCTTAGTGGTGTCTGCCACTAGCATAGTCAGTGTAGTCAGCTCAGCTCTCCAAATTGAGACCGTATCCGTGCCTCGATCTAGGATGGGCAAAACTAAACATGGCAGTGTTCGCTCTAGAAATCTCACTGGAATAAAGACTTACATTCCTGTCATTATTGAAAGAGATTGTGATATCTCACATCTCAAAATAGGGCTACTTAATGTTAGATCCCTCACTTCCAAGGCAGTTATAGTCAATGAACTAATCACTGATCATAATCTTGATGTGATTGGCCTGACTGAAACATGGCTTAAGCCTGATGAATTTACTGTGTTAAATGAGGCCTCTCCTCCTGGTTACACTAGTGACCCCCGCCAATCCCGCAAAGGCAGAGGTGTTGCTAACATTTAAGATAGCAAATTTACGTATAAAAAAATGACAGCATTTTCGTCTTTTGAGCTTCTAGACATGAAATCTATGCCGCCTACTCAATCACCTTTTATAGCTACTGTTTACAGGCCTCCTGGGCCGTATACAGCATTCCTCACTGAGTTCCCTGAATTCCTATCGGACCTTGTAGTCATGGCAGATAATATTCACGTTTGGTGACTTTAATATTCACGTGGAAATGTGCACAGAACCACTCCAAAAGGATTTCCGAGCCATCATCAACTCAGTGAGTTTTGTACAACATGTCTCCGGACCTACTCACTGCCACAGTCATACTCTGGACCTAGTTTTTCAGGTGGAATAAATATTGTGAATCTTAACTTCTTAGGGAGCGGCAGCTGAGGTGTCGGTTTTGGAGAGTCTGGCGTGCCCAAAGTAAAAGGCTTGCCACTCAGGCCCAGAAACTAGGATATGATCAGTACTATTGGATAGGAAACACTCTGAAGTTTCTAAGAGTGTTAAAATATTGTCTGTGAGTATAACAGAACTGATATAGCAGGCGAAAACGCGAGGAATTTCTGTCCTGGAAAAAGTGTTTTTGACACATTGCATCATTTTGAACCCCTCCCTAATGAAAACCGCCATATATGGGAGTAAGATTGCAGTACCTATTGCTTCCACTGGATGTCAACAGTCTCTAGACAGTGTTTGGTGATGATAGGTTGCTCTGGATGGTAATAGAAGAAGAATTTCGAACTAGTCATCGGATGTAAACAGAAGAGGAGGCGCGTTCACGGGCTCGCGCGCGCTGTGGTTTTTTCCTTTCCTATCGTCCAGTTTATAATCCGGTTGAAATATTATAGTAAATATACATAAAAGTGTTCCTAAGGATACATTATCAATGATGTTTGATTGTTCTTGGACAAGTGTATAGGTATAATGTGAACGCGTTCTCTTCACGGTTCAATGGGCGACTCAACGGTGGATTTTATGATCATAACGCGCCAACCAAACTGAGATTTATGGATATAATAAATGACTTTTTCTAACAAAAGAAGCATGGATTGTCTTCGTTGGACACTTGGGAAGCCCTCAGCAGAAGTTATTCGAAAGGTAAGGGATTTTATATTAGAGATTTTATGCGTTTTTTTGAGACCCGTGTTGGGTTATGGATTTATGCTAATAAATAAATATTAGAGGTGATACCCTCAAACAATCAAATGTTGTGCTTTCGCCGTAAAGCCTTTTTGAAATCTGACAACGCTGTGATATTGCCATGAATCAGAGCTTTTGATGACTATGCAACACTTGTATATTGATGAATGTTTACTAGTTCAACTTTTGGATTTTGAATTTGGCGCCTTACATTTCACCGGGTAATGTCGGGCGTGGCCCGCTAGCGCGCCGCTACTCCCTAAGTAGATTTATTGTCGTCCACCCAGCACAGCCAGAAGAGAACTGGCCACCCCTCAGAGCCTGGTTCCTCTCTAGTTTTTTTCCTAGGTTCCCGCCTTTCTAGAGAGTTTTTCATGGCCTCCTTGCTTATACATCTGCATTGCTTGCTATTTGGGGTTTTAGGCTGGGTTTCTGTATAGCACTTTGTGACATCGGCTGATGTAAAAAAAGGCTTAATAAATTTGATTGATTGATTAACATGCCGAGAGATGAGTTCAGATTGGTCTGCCATATAGCACGCTTCAGTGTATTTGAGCTGGTAAGTATGTGTAGGTAATCCTGTCTAACGCAGCTTTTTATATATATATATCGCATAGTAGATCTGCATAAGCGTAGCTCTCCACCTTCTGGAGGACCAAGTTTTGAAATCAGTGGAATTAGAGTATGATAGATAAGGAGATTGAGAAAACACTTGTCTCCGGAATACATCTTCAAACTATGGGCAACCATGGCATCCATGAGAGGGAGAAGCTTCCATCCATGACTTATATGGGTAACATAATTTAGCTAGCTACATTTTCAGATATTACACGTTTCTAATTTTGACAGTAAGTCATTTTCACTGCAAGTTAAAGTGTACTGTTACCTAGCTAGCTAACTTTAGCTGGCTGGCTCGCTAGCTAATATTACGTGTATGATCTGAGTAGTAATATTATTTGTATCTCAGAAAACATTTGCATTGCCAGTTATTTCCTAATGTTAGCTATCTAACTAACATTAAACCTAGTTGGTTAGCTTTAGCTACCTGCTGATTCATATATGGTGCATGGTATTATGAGTTGGGATTATGCTTAATTGTTTAGCAAGCTAGCTACATTTCAAACAAAAACCTTTACCATGCAAGTAACCATTTCACTGTACCATTTACACCTTCTGTGTCCTGTGCATGTGACAAATAAACATTGATTTTATTTGATATAATTTTTGTTTATCAGTGACCGTAATGTGAAAAATAACATAACCTGCATGAAAGTCAGATTAGGACATAGGCCAAGGACTAGATAGTGTTTTTTTACTCCTAATTTTTGCTACTATTTTCACCACTTTTAGAAATATTTGGTTGTTTACTACATTACCTTATTCGCTCTGTTTAGCACATGGCCTCACATGTGAATCCTTAAAGAGATGGGTGGGGCTAAGGCTTAAGAGGGTGTGAACGATGCTGAATAGGTGTAGATAAAGAAAAGCTCTCCAGTAGGTCTACCAAATATTCAAGAGCCATTTTTAAACAAGTTGATCAACTTTCAAAGCAGAATTACTTTCACATTGTTCCTAAATTGCAGTGTATGATGTGCAATTTTCTAGCTCTGAGTCTCGATTTTATCCAATGTAAAAAACACAATTTCAAATGTTGCTAAATAGGACTGAATCGAACTGGTGGGTGACAAATACAAATATTGAGAGGTCAGGGTCAATGGGTTCCGGGGTCAACACCCTTTTAGGGGAGTCCGGGGGCATGCCCCTCAGGAGACACCTTTTCACACATACAAACGTGTGTGATCATTCCACAGTAGTCCCTGCAGCGTACGCTCAAACCGGTGTGATTAGAACACTTATTTAGAACGTCCAGTTTCAATTGACGCAACAATCAGTATTTGAGCTGGCCACACTGTTTTTTCACAGAAACATTTTGCACAAACACAGTCCTTACAAATGTATGACCAGAATGTGACCAGTTTATTTTTGGATGCAATGTTCAAACATTCACAGAAGTAGCTACAGCATAACACAATCATCCAAACTGGAAAATATAGGCTATATTTGTCCAAGGACAGATTGAAGTAACACAAGCGGTCATATTTTTATAACTCTCGGCTGACAGAAACTACAATATGAATTAGCTAATAGCAATTACTATTTATAATTAATCACATCATGGGTGAGCTCACCATTGATCGGAATAATTGAGTAAAACACTTTCCAGAAATCGAAAGTAATCCGACGATGGGTAGTTTGTGCGCGCCACAGTGTTTGTTTTTTTGCATCAACCAAAGATAATAAGAGGAGACAAGATGAGTTTGGTCTGTTTATAGTATGCATGTTTAACCTCTTCCAGCTAGGGTCCCATTTTCCAAATTTTCGCCTGTCTGACGTGCCCAAAGTTAAATGCCTACCACTCATGGCCAGAAACTAGGATATTTACATATTTAGTACTATTTGATAGGAAACACTCTGAAGTTTATAAAACCATTAAGATATAGTCTGTGGCTATTCCAGAACAGATTTAGCAGGCAAAAACCAGAGAGATTTCTGTCCGAATTTATTTTTTGTTGCTCTCCTCTCATTTTGAAGCCCATGTAATATTTTTCTATGGGGAATAGGACCGAGGTTGCAGTACTTATGGCTTCCACTAGATGTCAACAGTCTCTGGAAAGGGTATGGAGGAAAAAGCTCTGACCAGATCCTTAGAGAGAGAATTACTACGGGTAGGGAAAAAGGTAAACAGGCGTGCGTTCACGAGCGTGAACAGCGCCCAGCGACCAACTTTCTTTTAGTCTTTTAACGTTTCACTTACCGTTCTTGTAAAATATGATCGCTATTATTCATAAAAGAATACATAAGGATGCATTATTAATGATATTTGATTTGTTTGTGAAAAAGATGAGAGGTATAATTTGAACGCGATCCCTTCACTGTAAAGCAGTGAGTAGACTGACAATGCTTGGTGGAGTAGCTGAACGTAACGTGCCAAAAACAACGGATATTTATGGATATAATTATTTACTTTTTCTAACAAAAGAACCATGGATTATCTTGTTTGGACACTTGGGAAGACCTCAGAAGAAGTTATTTGAAAGGTAAGCGATTTATATTAGCTGTGATATGGATATTTTGAGAACCGAGCTGGATATGAATTTATGCTAATGTGGAAAATATGTGAGGTACTAGCCTCAAACAATCAAATGTAGTGCTTTCGCCGTAAAGCCTTTTTAAAATCTGACAACGCAGTGATATTGCCAGAAGCAGAGCTTTTGATGGCTATGCAACACTATGCAACACTTGTATATCGAAGTTAAATATTACGAATATGTATTACGAATATGTATTTTGAATTTGGCGCGTTATGTTTGCTCTGAAAACGATCCCGCTAAAGGGATCGGCGCGCTAAGAGGTTAAGGGGGGGTGTCGTCTATGATCATTCACTTCCCTTCATTCACTTCTGGAAGTTTACCAGAAAGATGAGAACCATTCCTTCACCTTATTATAACATCTTTGGTCTGACATATGTTTACGTGACACCCAGAATGCATTGTATAATGTCAATAAACATGGCGCCACACAATCACATAGCATTAGCTCATTATAATCAGTACAACCTCTAAAAAAGTATTTTACACACATCATGGGTGTCCATTACAATCTATGCAATAATCGGAATGCATTATTTGTCACCAGTACTGTTAAAACTGGAAATACATTATTCTCCATCCATACATACATACTGTACATACTGTATGCGCCTAAAGTAGAAACGACAACACGATATACAGAAAATAAGGAACTTACTTTGATAGGAACGGACACATGTCCAAAGTTATTATTTGTAAGATAAACAACAAGGCAATGCGAGCACCAGCCAGAAAATGTTCCAATTGTGCAAGACTGCACAAATGTCTGCATACTTAATCTGTGCAAACATTGGTGAAGTGCATGGGCTGGCGCTCGAAGAGAGAAGTTTGTCCAGCTCAGTAAAGCCTCAAACATAAATTGTCCGAAATGGGCTACTTCTATGTGAATTATTAAGGAGGCGGAACACACCTCAATTCAAACTGTTGTTAGAAAAATACAACTTGTTAAAAAAATAATTTGAAATTGACAAGTTGAAACATAGCCTTTAGATTATTAGCAGGCAGCTCGTGTTAACTGTCCTGTTGCCTAATAATCACATGTTGGAACAGTGAGTGCATTCTGACATCACGTGCATTAAACAACTCACGCTGGGGCGACCGTTAGAGATATTTGGAACACATATGAAAATGTTAAGAAATAGCTGGGAAATTATTGGTTCTGGTGCATTTTGAAGATAAAATACATCCAAATCTTTCCTGAAAATGTTTTCAATATATCCCAACCACAACTGAAATATGAATAATGTCAGTATTACTATTGACTGTGAGAAAGTCAGTTTTGGGGGTGCGTTCAGTTTAATTGAACATTGCTACGTTGCGTAATGGCTTGAAACGAACATCAAGTTTCCCCAAAATGTTCTTCAATGTTCCTGAACAGAGGTAGCCTACGTTTGCTCCGTTTAGTGGGTGTGTCGAGGTGTGGCTTGAAGCTTAAATGGCAGCGGTACAGAAGGGCAGTTTTTCAACTGGTTACTCAGAACAGCACCGTTTCTGTTTCATTGAACGCTGCATTACCTTTCTTCATACTGAACGCAGCCTTAGTGACTTTTCTACTCCAAAATTAATTGAGATAAAATTATGGTGAGACCATTAAAGTATAATTTTCCTTTGCAAAATTGAACAAAATGAATAACATAATAGTCCATATTTTCAGGATGGTGTGTTATTTAGCAATAAGCATTAACACCTGTATCCCAACTGATGCAGCATACAAAAAGCTATGGGTTGCCCATCTGTATTTATGCTAAACATTAGTTAAATCAGTGCTTCACAAATGTTTTCAGTCATGCCCCTTCTTTCAATCACGGGGGATGAATTCAATGAACTGCTACTATTGTTAAACAAGAATATGGTATAAGAATACCTTTTATTCATCAAGAAACAGTACATACAAACACCAGTACCTGGTTTCCCTTCCAAATTGAAATCAAGAAGAAAAAAAAACCAAAGAATGAATAAACCAGCTTACTGCTATGCATATATAACAATTTTTTATGTTAATCTTCTCATCTACAATAAATCATAAATGTGGTTCTGGAAGTAGAGGAGTGAGGAGGAGTGCTTTAAGCATTAGCATGAGGAGTGAGCATTAACATGAGGAGTGCTTTCGCCCCACAATTTTGGTTTTCAAATGTGTTTTCAAAACATACATAAGGATAGGTGAATGCTGCTGGTGAGAGTCTGTGAGACAGGCAGGCTGTCTCTATTTGGAGGGAGACAGGCTTGATTGAGCCTACCGCCTGAGGTTCAGAGAAACAGCCCTTCTCTAATTATTTAGCCTATTAGAAAACCAGTTGAATTAAAGTTTATAATACTACCAACATTGTCTTTGAACTCACAAAATTGAGCCCAATATAACCATTACCAATTACCACTTGTTTTGAGAAATAGTGCTCACATGTGAGATGCACATCTTTTCACTTCGCAAAAGAAACTTTATTTGAAAAATATTATTTTCTATTTAATTCTTATTTATGATTATGAATTTACCATGTTAAAATGTGAGTGTACTTCTTTATTTTTACGATAGCTCACAGAATGAAGGGGTTTGCTAAGAAGAGAGGCGGGAGAGAGAAAGATAGGAGCCATTGCTCCGTCTCCTTACAAGCCGTGCACAACTTTTACTTCACAAGCCACGGCCTCTGAGGACCATGCCAAACCAAAAGCATAATTTTTGGCTGGAGGGGATCCAATCATAAAATTATGAATTGAGTAGTACTGTGTACTGTAAAAACACAGAAAGCCAGTAGCTACGGTGGGAAAATTATTCCCAATCCAACAAATTCATCATGGTCTATTATTGAGGGGGTCAAATTAGTCTGTCTCTAATATTGGGGAAGGTCATGACCCCGCTCTCCCCCCCACAAGTTACACGCCTACACACATACACACACTCATTCACACACGCAAGGTTGTTTGATGCTTCCTCGCTGTACCCAGTAGAATAGGAAACAATGGCCCTCTGTTTCTTTCTCTAGTCCTGTCTTCGTCCTTTCCATTTTCTAGTCTTGTCAGCACTGTAGAAGTGATGGGTAAAGCGATCCAAAAACCACTAGCTGCTACGTTGACATGTGGCATTAGTAGAATGAGCTTTGAGTCTTTGTTACTACTCATCTGCCTCATATTAGGGATGCATTACATGTCTTTTAAACGTCTTGCAACCAAATTATATTGAATTGCATGTAAAAATAACATTTTCAAATGTGTCCAAAGACCAAATGTAAAATTGAGCGTCAAATTGGTCTTCTGAGCCTAAGAAAAAGTCAAAGAAAAAACATTTCTAGGACAGACTAGAAGAATGTTCTCACCATTTCATCTCAGGCCAATAGTCACACATCCACTTCCTGATTGTGAACGATCATTGGTCTTCTACTTTCAATCACTACGTTTTCTACATCTGCTTTGAAGTGTCTCCGTGAGAAACAAATCGTGTGTCAGCTTGGAGGTGCTCAATAGCACTGTCCATTCCACATAAAGATAATGTTGGAGCAGCTGCTTTCAAAGTTACCTGAGGTGAATTTAATGAGGAACATCCAATCTACACATGGTAATAAAACAATTGTGTTTATATCCACATTTAGTGTGATATGGCTGTGCTCCCTCATGGTGTAAGTGCTGTATGAGACATGCATTGCAACAGAAGTTGACGCATCATTTAATGCAATAGGATACATCCATTTAGTGATTGAATCATTTCAAATCTTTGTAAATTTCGAAAGAAAATTACAGATGACAAATGCTAGATAACAAATATACATGCACACTAAGGGGATTTGGAGATCTTTTGTCACAGGAACAGCAGAGCTTATTCACCCCCAACATGTTTTAACATATAATTATTTTTGTTCTGGTGCACCAAATACACTCTCCTACAACCCCATCTGTTACGTGGATGACATGTCAAGGTCTCAAAACTCACATTTATTCCAGGCAGAGCTAAGAATCTGCCTGTTCACTCATGACTGCACGGCCAGGCACGACTCCAACACCATCATTAAATTTGCCGATGACACAACAGTGGTAGTCCTGATCACCGACAACAACGAGACAGCCTATAGGGAGGAGGTCAGAGACCTGGCCGTGTGGTGCCAGGACAACAACCTCTCCCTCAACTTGATCAAGACAAAGGAGAGGATTGTGGACTACAGGAAAAAGAGGACCGAGCACGCCCCCATTCTCATCGACAGGGCTGCAGTGGAGCAGGTTGAGAGCTTCAAGTTCCTTGGTGTCCACATCACCAACAAAATAACATGGTCCAAGCACACCAAGACAGTCGTGAAGCGGGCACGACAAAACCTATTCCCCCTCAGGACACTGAAAAGACTTGACATGGGTCCTCAGATCCTCAAAAGGTTCTACAGCTGCACCATCGAGAGCATCCTGACTGGTTGCATCACTGCCTGGTATGGCAACTGCTCGGCCTCCGACCGCAAGGCACTACAGAGGGTAGTGCGAACGGCCCAGTACATCACTGGGGCCAAGCTTCCTGCCATCCAGGACTTCTATACCAGGCGGTGTCAGAGGAAGGCCCTAAAAAAGTGTCAAAGACTCCAGTCACCCTAGTCATAGAGTGTTCTCTCTGCTACCACACGGCAAGCGGTACCAGAGCGCCAAGTCTAGGTCCAAGAGGCTTCTAAACAGCTTCTACCCCCAAGCCATAAGACTCCTGAACATCTTGTCAAATGGCTACTCAGACTATTTGAATTGCCCTCCCCCACCCCTCCACACCACTGCCACTCTCTGCTGTCATCTATGCATAGTCACTTTAATAACTCTACCTACACGTACATACTACCTCAACTAACCGGTGCCCCCGCACATTGACTCTGTACCAGCACCCCCCTGTATATATTGTAATTTTTTACTGCTGCTCTTTAATTACTTACTACTTTTATCTCTTATTCTCATCTTTATTTTTTTGAAAATGCACTGTTGGTTAGGGGGGTCGTAAGTAAGCATTTCACTGTAAGGTCTACACTTGTTGTATTCGGCGTATGTGACTAATCAAATTTGATTTGAATCTGTCAGATGTTACAGAGCTTCCCCAGAGAGTTAAGGACAAGGCAGACTCCAAATGTTATACACTAGCTATTGTGCTGTTCAGCAGTATTCTGAAAATACTTTCCACAATGGATTTATTGTGTGTTTCCAAATGCACTTTGCAGAATATTCCACATAAATAGAGAACAGAGAGAAGCAATATAGCGTTGATTGCAAAAATGTCTTGTAAAAGCTGTTATAATATGCAAATGCCAGTCAGCTGCTGCTCTCCACTTCTCTAAAAGTCACAGTAGTTGCATTCTGATTAACATTTGTTTGGGTCAAAGCCCTAGCTTCACGCATTTACATGTTTCATGACTTTTAAAGCCATATGTGTATATAAAACATAAAGCACATACACATGGGAGGGAGAGAGAGAGAGAGATGGTGTGAGTGAGAGGGATGCAGAGACAGGAATGGGGGGAAAAAGAGGCAGCACAAAATAGAGCAGGAGAGAGAGAAATTTAAAGGAAACTGTTATATCTCTAGGATTTGCATGTACAGACGACTGAAGCATGTAAATTGGGATTAAGGGTCTCACTGCCATGAGGAGAGCAGGCAGGGGTGATGGGGAAGGGTGGGCACAGCAGAAGTCAAGGAGACAAGCTGCCACATGCCAGATGGGACACCATCTTAACAATTCAAACAGTAAGCACACCTCGCCACTTGCAAAACCGTTAAATATGATACCATAGACACCGTACTGACAGACGCGCAACGCACGCCTTCAACCATAACCACCAACGAAGCACGGGGCCATGATGGGTTTGGATATAAACTACAGGTCAAAAGTTTAAAGATCACCTACACATTCAAGAGTTTCTTTATTTTTTACTATTTTCTACATTGTAGAATAATGGTGAAGACATCAAAACTATGAAATAACACATATAGAATTATGTAGTAACCAAAAAAGTGTTTCAACAAATCAAAATATATTTTATATTTGAGATTCTTCAAATAGCCACCCTTTGCCTTGATGACAGCTTTGCACACTCTTGGCATCCTCTCAACCAGCTTCATGAGGTAGTCACCTGGAATGCATTTCTATTAACAGGTGTGCCTTCTTAAAAGATCATTTGTGGAATTTCATTTGAGCCAATAAGTTGTGTTGTGACAAGGTAAGGGGGTATACAGAAGATAGCCCTATTTGGTAAAAAACAAGTCCATATTATGGCAAGAACAGCTCAAATAAGCAAAGAGAAATGACAGTCCATCATTACTTGAAGGTCAGTCAATACGGAAAATTTCAAGAACTTTGAAAGTTTCTTCAAGTGTTGTCGCAAAAAACATCAAGCGCCATGATGAAACTGTCTCTCATGAGGACCGCCAGGGATGGAAGACCCAGAGTTACCTCAACCGCTGTGTCTTTGTGAGGCACGGTGTGGGTGAACGGATGACATCTGCATGTGTATTTCCCACTGTAAAGCATGGTTTGATTTGATTTCATTTAATTTGGAGGAGAAGGTGTTATGGTGTGGAGGTGCTTTGCTAGTGACACTGTCTGTGATTTATTTATAATTAAAGGCACACTTAATCCGCATGGTTACCACAGCATTCTGACGTGAAACACAATCCCATCTGGTTTGGGCATAGTGGGACTATCATTTGTTTTTCAACAGGACAACGACCCAACACACGTCCAGGCTGTGAAAGGGCTATTGTACCAAGAAGGAGAGTGATGGAGTGCTGCATCAGATGACCTGACCTCAACCAAATTGAGATGGTTTGGGAAGAGTTGGACCGCAGAGTGAAGGAAAAGCAGCCAACAAGTGCTCAGCATATGTGGGAACTTCTTCAAGACTGTTGGAAAAGCATTCCAGGTGAAGCTGGTTGAGAGAATGCAACGAGTGTGCAAAGCTGTCATCAAGGCAAAGAGTGGCAATTTGAAGAATATAAAATATATTTTTATTTGTTTAACACTTTTTTGGTTACTACAGTCGTGGCCAAACGTTTTGAGAACGACACAAATATTAATTTCCACAAAGTTTGCTGCCTCAGTGTCTTTAGATATTTTTGTCAGATGTTACTATGGAATACTGAAGTATAATTACAAGCATTTCATAAGTGTCAAAGGCTTTTATTGACAATTACATGAAGTTGATGCAAAGAGTCAATATTTGCGGTGTTGACCCGTCTTTTTCAAGACCTCTGCAATCCGCCCTGGCATGCTGTTAATTAACTTCTTGGCCACATCCTGATTGATGGCAGCCAATTTTTGAATAATCAAAGCTTGGAGTTAGTCAGAATTCGTGGGTTTTTGTTTGTCCACCCACCTCTTGAGGATTGACCACAAGTTCACAATGGGATTAAGTTCTGGGGAGTTTCCTGGCCATGGACCCAAAAAATGTATGTTTTGTTCCCCAAACCACTTAGTTATCACTTTTTCCGAATGGCAAGGTGCTCCAACATGCTGGAAAGGGCACTGTTCGTCACCAAACTGTTCCTGGATGGTTGGGAGAAGTTGCTATTGGAGGATGTGTTGGTACCATTCTTTATTCATGGCGGTGTTCTTAGGCAAAATTGTGAGTGAGCCCATTCCCTTTGGCTGAGAAGCAAACCCACACATGAATGGTCTCAGGATGCTTTACTGTTGGCATGACACAGGACTGATGGTAGCCCTCACCTTGACAAGCTTTTTTCCGGATGCCCCAAACAAATCGGAAAGGGGATTCATCAGAGAAAATTACTTTACCCCAGTCCTTAGCAGTCAAATCCCTGTACCTTTTGCAGAATATCAGTCTGTCCCTGATGTTTTTCCTGGAGAGAAGTGGCTTCTTTGCTGCCTTTCTTGACACCAGGCCATCCTCCAAAAGTCTTCGCCTCACTGTGCTTGCAGATGCACTCACACCTGCCTGCTGCCGTTCCTGAGCAAGCTCTGTACTGGTGGTGCCCCGATCCCACAGCTGAATCAACTTTAGGAGACGGTCCTGGCACTTGCTGGACTTTCTTTGGTGCCCTGAAGCCTTCTTCACAACAATCGAGCCGCTCTCCTTGAAGTTCTTGATTATCCGATAAATGGTTGATTTAGGTGCAATCTTACTGGCAGCAATATCTTTTCTTGTGAAGCCCATTTTGTGCAAAGCAATGATGACGGCACGTGTTTCCTTGCAGGTAACCATGGATTAAGGAAGAACAATGATTCCAAGGACCACCCTCCATTTGAAGCTTCCAGTCTGTTATTCGAACTCAATCAGCATGACAGAGTGATCTTCAGCCTTGTCCTCTTCAACACTCACACCTGTGTTAACGAGAGCTGGTTCCTTTTGTGGCAGGGCTGAAATGCAGTGGAAATGTTTTTGGGGGACTCAGTTCATTTTCATGGCAAAGAGGGACTTTGCAATTAATTGCAATTCATCTGATCACTCTTCATGACATTCTGGTGTATATGCAAATTGCCATCATACAAACTGAGGCAGCAGACTTTGTGAAAATTAATATTTGTGTCATTCTCAAAACTTTTGGCCACGACTGTACATGATTCCATATGTGTTATTTCAAAGTTTTGATGTCTTCACTATTTTTGTACAATGTAGAAAATAGTAAAAACAATGTAAAACCCTTGAATTAGTTGGTGTTCTAAAACTTTTGACCAGTAGTGACACCTGTGACACCTGTGTCATTTCAGCAGGTGTTTCTGATCTCACTTACCAACCTCCACACTACTAACACAAGTTTAGGTCCTGAAAAACCAGTGCAACACTCACATGAGAAGGATTCGTCGGCCAGAACATTGAGGCAGGCAGCCCCAATCTCGCAGGGATTGGACTTGTAAACTTCCCCTGCAAGACACGGGGAGAAAAAAACACAGGGTCCCATGGGGTTAGAGAACAACCCTCTGATCATTAAAATGGTCAGACAGTTGGATCAGCCAGCAGTACTGATTATACTTTAATTAAGTATTTTGAGTAGCTTGAGTCCTTATAATTACTCAATAAAAGCCTTGACACTGTAAATTCCCCGTTTTTTGCACAATAATCTAATGAGGGAGAATTGGAATCCCAAGTCTGATTAGAACTCAAACCAGTTCAGAGAGTGAGTTGGTGTCAGACTGGTCACAAGCTTCTATGGGGTTGGTAATATGCACACAACGCAACTCCATCTTCAAAGTCAAAGTTCGTGGGCATGACTCATTCTAATAGGCCTAGCTTTGCTCTGATGTTTGATAATCTTTACACACAGCTCTTAAACACCCTCCTCTAAGGTGGATCCATGTGTGTAGTCACTATTACGGTTTAAAATGTCCCTGGCATGTAAAAAATATTTAATCCCGAGAATAAATCACTTTTCTCCGAGGTAACCTGGTATTTACTGCCAAAACCCAGGTAAACTGGCATTTCCTACCAAAACCGGAAGTGTCATTCTAAAGCAGGGTTTCCCTAATTCATTTTTACAAAATAATTTAAAAACTAAAAGCTGAAATGTCTTGAGTCAACAAGCAAGCCTAAATAAGCTCTGGAGTAAAAATGTGCTTACCAAGTCACATAATAAGTTGTGAGGACTCTTAATAGTGTTTAACATGATTTTTGATTTCTGTACCCCACACATACAATTATCTGTAAGGTCCCTCAGTCGGGCTGTGAATTTCAAACACAGATTCAACCACAAAGACCAGGGATGTTTTCCAATGCCTCGCAAAGAATGGCACCTATGGGTAGATGGGTAAAAACATTGAATATCCCTTTGAGCATGGGGAAGTTATTAATTCAACTTTGTATCAATACACCCAGTCACTACAAAGGTGCAGGCGTCCTTCCTAACTCAGTTGCCGGAGAGGAAGGATACTGCTCAGGGATTTCACCAAGAAGCTTTAAAACAGTTACAGAGTTTAATAGCTGTGATAGGAAAAAAATGGAGGATGGATCAACAACATTGTAGTTACTCCACAATACTAACATAATTGACAGAGTGAAAAGAAGGAAGCCTGTAGAGAATACAAATATTCCAAAACATGCATCCTGTTTGCAAAAAGGCACTAAAGTAATACTGCAAAAAATGCACAATCCAGATTTGGAAAGTTTTAGAGACTTACCCAGAAACACTCACCGCTGTAATCGCTGCCAAAGATGATTCTAACATGTATTGACTCAGGGGGTAGTATACTTATCTAATCAAGAAATATTGGTGTTTTATTTTTCATAATTATTTTTACAAATGTTTTAAAGTTTTGTTCCATTTTGACATTACATATAATTCTTTGTAGATTGTTGACAAAACATTAATATTAAATACATTTTAATCCCACTTTGTAACACAGCAAAATGTGGAAAAAGTCAAGGGGTGTGAATACTATCTGAAGGCACTGTAAATATGTCCCCACTGGGAACAGACTTCAGTTTTTATTTACATTTGTTTGAGTTGTCAAATAGTGTGAATTTAACATGAAATCAACAAAAACATTGATTTAGGTTAAAAGTTGGGTAAAGAAATGACGAAATGGCCTTACGTTTATGACTTTTTGCTAATGCAATAATTAGTAGGCTGATGCATTAACATTACACTAATATTTCCGCTAATGTTGTGCGATGTGGGTATTAGGCTACCTCCTGTTTCTCTCTCTATTGTTCCTTCATTCCTTCCTCGCTCGCAACAGTTCAATAAAATTGCCTACGTTTCGTTGTCCTTATCTTCATCATTGTAATGACATGCTTGAATAATAGGCTGTTGGACTAGAATAAGATACGCAAATAAGCCAATAGGCAGAGGGGGTAGCCTACATTGTCTAATTTTCTGTATTGTAATAATAATTCATTGTATTTTGTAAAGTGGTTTATTGCATCATACAACACAATAACATTTACAGTCACCTATTCGGCCCATGGTGTTACAGACCAAGTTAATAATTATGGATTAATGGCAAGCCTTTCATAATGTTAAATGTTTTTAAAAGTCTCATGCAATGTAGGCCTGCATTGAACACCACATATAGTCTACTGTAGGCTATATCATAGAAATTAAAAGCTATTCCCATGTAAAAATGTTATCCTTTCAAGGATCAAACCCCTTTTAAAAAATTTCACCTAAAATGTCATACCCAAATCTGACTGCCTGTAGCTCAGGACCTGAAGCAAGGATATTCATATTCCTGATACCATTTGAAAGGAAACACTTTAAAGTTTGTGGAAATGTGAAAATAATGTAGGAGAATATAACACATTAGATATGGTAAAAGATAATGCAAGAAAAAGGCCATAATGTATCATTCCAGCCAAGGCGCAATTTAAGAAACTTAAGATCTCATACAGTGCTGTGTCCTACTCCCTTCACAGAACAGCAAAAACTGGCTCTAACCAGAATAGAAAGAAGAGTGGGAGGCCCCGGTGCACAACTGAGCAAGAGGACAAGTACATTAGAGTGTCTAGTTTAAGAAACAGACGCCTCACAAGACCTCAACTGGCAGCTACATTAAATACTACCCGCAAAACACCAGTCTCAACATCAACAGTGAAGAGGTGACTCCAGAATGCTGGCCTTCTAGGCAGAGTTCCTCTTTCCCAGTGTCTGTTTTCTTTTGCCCATCTTAATCTTTTTTTTTTCTTTGGCCAGTCTGAAATATGGCTTTTTCTTTGCAACTCTGCCTAGAAGGCCAGTGGTGAACAGCAAGTCTTTCTACAGATTTTCAATGTGAATCAAGTCCGGGCTTTGGCTGGGCCACTCACAGACTTTCACATTCTTGTTCTGAAGCCATTCCAGTGTTGCTTTTGCTGTATGCTTGGGGTCAGTGTCCTGTTTGAACATAAATCTTAGCCCAATTATAAGGTCATTTGCACTGTGAAGCAGGTTCTCATGAAGCCTTTGCCTGTAGTGGCCTCCATTCATTGTTCCCTCTATCCTTACCATCTCCCAGTCACTGACTCTGAAAAGCATCACCATAGCATGATGCTGCCACCACCATGCTTCACGGTAGTGTCAGATGGGTCATGAGATGAGCCTGGTTTTCTCTAGACATAGCTCTTTACATTCAGGCTAAAGAGTTCAATTTGTGTCTCATTAGACACACAGAATCGTTTGCCTTGTGCTCTACGAGTCTTTCACGTCCCTTTTTGCATACTCCAGGTATGCTGTCATGTCCCTTTTTCTCAGGAGTGGCATCTGTCTGGCCACTCTCCCATAAAGCCCAGCTTGGTGAAGTGCTGTAGAAACTGTTGTCCTTCTGGCAGGTTCTCCCATCCCAGCCAAGGAACGCCGTAGTTCTGTCAGAGTGGTCATTGGGTTCTTGGTCACCTCCCTGAACAAGGTCCTTCTTGCCCAGTTTCTCAGTTCGGTCGGATGGCCAGCTCTAGGCATACTCTGGGTAGTTCCATATTTTTTCAATTTCCCACTGTGCCCTTGGAAAGTTTCAACACAATCGAAATTGTTTAATACCCTTCCCCAGATATATGGCTGAACACAATTATATCTCGGAGATCTACGGACTGTTCCTTGGACTTCATGGTATATTTTCTGCTCTGACATACACTGTCAACCATGGGACCTTATATAGACAGGTGTGTTTTTTCTAAATCATGTCCAGACAATTGAATTGGCCAGAAGTAGACTTCAATCAAGTTGTAGTGACATCTCAAGGATGATCAAGGGAAATGTAATGCACCTGAGCAAAATTTGGAGTGTCATTGCAAAGGGGTGTGAATACTTAGGGAAATGTGATTTCTGTATTTCAATAAATGTGGAAAAATGTCTAAAAACATGTTTCACTTTTCCATTATGGGGTATTGTGTGTAGATGGGTGAATTATACATATATTTTTTTATCAATTTTGAATTCAGACTGTAACAACAAAATGTAGTATAGGTCACGGGGTATGACTACTTTCTGAAAGCACTGTATTTATCCACGGGAAAGGGAGTGGGTTTAGGTGGGAATTCTTGTTAAATCTCGGTAACCCGGTTCCCGTTATTCGTTAAGTAGTGGAGGATGCTGAGGGGAGGACGGCTCATAATAATGACTAGAACGGAGAAAATGGATTGGCATCAAACACATGGAAACCATCTGTTTGCTGAATTTGATTTAATTCCACTGATTCCACTCCAGCCATTTCCACAAGCCTGTCCTCCCCAATTAAGATGCCTCCAACCTCCTGTGGTAGACTTTCAGTGGGAGACATTACAGAACAATTGGCTGTAAATTGTACATGTTGGGATCAACCCAAAGTCCACAGTGAACTCTATTTAGACTAGGCTTCACAAAGATAATGGTTTGACTGGACACAAACCAATATAATTATATTTTAAGGGAACACAAAAGGCCTATATCCTTGCATTTCATGTTGGGTTCACCAAAAAATCACAACAAGGGGAAAAAAGTACACTGAGGCTTTTTGAACACATGGCAAATGATTAGAATATGGTTGATTCTAATCAAAGAAAAGCCTAAGACACTCTCATCTGTTAATTGAATGCAGTGGCTTAAGGTAATTAGCTTGTTTGGTCATGGGTAAGGGAAAGAACAGTGAGAAGAAACGCAATAAAAGTATGCAGAAAGAGTCAAAGCACCACAGGCAAACAAGACAGACATTGTGATCTTAACAAGCCAACAGTAAGAATCTGTTCTCAAAGAAAGGCAGGTCTAAAACAATACAAAGAGAAAAGAAATTGAGCAGATGAGAAGAGGAGAGAAAGAGAGAATAAAAGAGAGCATCACAAACGCTGTGAAAGCTGTAGAAGGTAGCAATGTCAGGGAACAGGCATTCAGCTCCAAATAGATTGATTGCTTTAGGGAGGACGCCGCCCTGAGAGATGGATCTGCTCTGCACCTAGCATGCTAGGGGTTTGAAGAGGAGTGAGGCCTTTGGTGGTGCTAGGAATCAAGTCCTTTAAACTTGCCCCCTATGGGGTAGATACTTCTGCTGAGCCGATGGTATCCAAGTTGTGAGGAAGTTCAGGCAGTGATGACATCAATTCAAATAAACAAAACTAATAGCATGACACATACAGCATGTGATGAAAGCCAAAGGATCACAATATCATGTCAACTTTGAGAGGTTACTTTGAATTATATGAAGTTGGACCTGAACTCAGCGAATGTTCCATCTACTATACTGTTTGCTTACCCGACATTCATATACATGATGTCAGCCCTTGGCGTTCACAACCCAAACCACTACAGTCACAGTCGCGGTGACCGTGGTTTGGGACGAACCAGAAGCCATAATCACCATGGTGTGGTTGTGCTTCGGTCGCTGTGAGGTAGGTGGCTTCTCCCAAACGTAATTATCGCTTGAACTTAAACACGCATTCTTCACTTTAGGTTCAATGTCTAAAGACCTGATTCAGCAGCCACATAAATCTCCATGTCTCCTTCCAAACCATTCAAAGGAACTGAGGGTCTTTCCACCCAGCCAGAGGCCAACAAAATGCCGCCTCCTGGTCTGACTTAGCTATTCAACACACGCCACTTTGTCTGACAAGTGCTTCCATCCACATAAGACGACCTCCACCACTTAATTTCCTCAATACCGAGATTTAATCAAAATGTATTTCAAACTGTTTGTGGTAAGAAAGTTCCGGGAACCCCATCTTGGCCAAAATAAGTGTGGTCAAACTCAGACTTTCTTCACATCATTAATTTTGTCCACCCATCTTTTTTTCCCTGTGGGAGTAAAGATATTTTTCCATGTTAAATAATCTGGTCCCTGTTCTAACATTCATAGCCCTCATTACGTTGCACTGCCTAGCCTGCTAAGCCAGCTCTAAGCCCTGTAGGGGAACACAGAGGGCATCCGTCTCAGGAAGAGATCCTACTTCACCTCATCATGGGCGAGGGGCAAGCATAATGCACTCTGCTCAGGGCCTGTAGGGTTCAGGGGCTTACAGACTAACTTGGAGCATGGACCAAGGCTTTTCACAAACTCAACCTGTAGCCTAGGTAAGTTATGGTTACAAATCACACACTTAGCCTATCATAGACCTAAATCAATATAGTGATTGAACAATGTGTACTGTGGAGGCAATTTTCAATAACATATTCTTCCTTTTCTGAGGTAAAACACAGACATAGCGTTTATCAAAACACTATGAGAAAGAATGTAACATGTTTGATACTTTGATAATCAGAACTCATACAAGAGGACATAGTAATTGTATTCTCAAGGAACACTCCAAAATGGCATTTTCCTACATGATTTATCTTCTAAAGCAAGAGCTAAGGAATGCAATACTGATTGGCTATTATCTTGGCCATCTACCAACATCTAGAAAAGTCCAATGTTGTGTAATACACTTCATAACCAAATGGATGTGGACACCTGCTCGTCAAACATCTCATTCCAAAATCATGGACATTCAATATGAAGTTGGTCCCCCCTTTGCTGCTATAACAGCCTCCACTATTCTGGGAAGGCTTTCCACTAGATGTTGGGACTTGCTTCCATTCAGCCACAAGAGCGTTAGTGAGGTCGGGAACAGATATCAGATGTTGGGCGATTAGGCCTGGCTTACAGTTGGCGTTCCAATTCATCCCAAAGGTGTTTGATGAGGTTGAGGTCAGGGCTCTGTGCAGGGCAGTCAAGTTCTTAAACCCCGATGTCGACAAACCATTTCTGTATAGACCTCGCTTTGTGCCCAGAGGCATTGTCATGCTGAAAGAGAAAATGGTCTTCCCCAAACTGTTGCCACAAAGTTGGAAGCACAGAATCATCTAGAATGGCATTGTATGCTGTAGCTTTAAGATTTCCCTTCACTGGAGCTAGCCGAACCATGAAAAACATCCCCAGACCATTATTCCTCCTCCACCAAATTTTACAGTTGGCGTTATGCATTGGGGTTCTCCTGGCTTCCGCCAAACCCAGATTCGTTCGTCGGACTGCCAGATGGTGAAGCGTGATTCATCAATCCAGAGCACGCATTTCCACTGCTCCAGAGTCCAATGGCGACTAGCTTTACACCACTCCAGCTGACGCTTGGTGATATTATGCTTGCGTGCGGCTGCTCGGCCGTTGAAACCCATTTCATGAAGCTCCCGATGAACAGTTTTTGTGCTGACGTTGCTACCAGAGGCAGTTTGAAACTCAACAGTGAGTGTTGCAACCGAGGACAGTTTTTTACACACTTTAGCACTCTGCGTTCCCATTCTGTGAGCTTGTCTGGACTACCACTTCGTGGCTGAGCCGTTGTTGCTCTTAGAAGTTTCCACTTCACAATAACAGCACTAGCAGGGCAGAAATGTGATAATCTGACTTGTTGGAAAGGTGGCATCCTATGACGGTTCCACGTTGAAAGGCACTGAACTCTTCAGTAAGGCCATTCTACTGCCATTGTTTGTCTATGGAGATTGCATGGCGGTGTGCTTTTATAAACCTGTCAGCAACAGGTGTGGCTGAAATAGTAGAATCCACTATTTTAAAAGGGTGTCCACATACTTAATGTATGTGGTAAAAGCCTTGAAGGTTATTTGAATGTTTACTTCAACTCTTCACCCCACTTTATTAAATTGAACTTGTTGACAAATATTGAATATTGTCTAATTGCAAAGGCAAATTGCAAAACTCTATAGTGCCTACCACATGTCCAAATGAATAGATGATAAAGTTATGTAATAACATATGCAGCAATTTGCTTGATTTCTTGTCTGTTTGTCTCTTGAATTCAAAATATGACAGTGCCAAATTGCATGAAATACCAAAAGCTAATCAAGCCACACTTCACACAAATATAGACAAGTCTCAAGGGAGTCCAAGAAGCTGCTGGCAGACAATGTTGCCCAGCTGACGTTCACGCCGAAGTGCCTCTCGCGGATCTCCAATGCCAGTCAGACATATGGTGTATCTAAACCCTGCACAGTGATACATCTTGAGGTTCTGTAAGTAGCAGAGTGTTTCCTTTGACTTTCTCACTTCATCACACTTTCTGCTGCTGGTGCCAACACCAAGGCATTGTGGTTTACCCCTGCCACTGAATGGGGGTGGAACCGAGGTCTGCTAGGATAACAGCTTTGACATTCCCTGCTACCCATTCATTACCAACATACAATCGAACTATCATCATATTCAGCCTAATACTAAATTAGAAATATACAATCCTGATCACTTTTACTTGGATGAATCATCCACTTTGTTTGAGTACAGCTAATGTCTGTAATAAGAAAATCGCATCTCACATTGGATAGAATTATCCTAAACACTAGTAGTCAGCATTATTGACGAGATGGAAGGAACCCCACATCCCATCCAATAGTTACTGCAGAGAGCTTGTTACATGACAACCGTTTCAACCCAGTCATCTAAGTTCCTGATTCATCTCTCAGATCCCAGAGCTGACCACATCAAACACTCAGTGGTGTGATTGCTCCTGTCTCTACTTTCTCATTACTGATGCCCTACTTCAGGCCCAAGCCGAGCCAGGAGAGCCTACTGCTGCTAGATTCATTAGAGACCTGGAGGTTCCTATCGCTCCCTGAGACACGATCGCCCTGATTCATTCTCGGGCCACAGTTAATGCGATTCATAAAACATGCCATTAAATTAAATGCACATCTGCATTGAATACATGGTGATGAATGTGGGTCATGCACATTCTGTATGGTGGCGTGGTGGATTAAAGAAAGGTGCAAGGCAATTAGGGTATTGCATCATATATATATTTTTAGAACAGTGTCAGAGACCAAGAAAATAAATGAATATTTAACAGTACATTGAGGCATTTCTGTGACATATTTCTTTATTTGGATCCCATTAGGTAATGCAGAGGCAGCAGCTATTCTTCCAGGGGTCCACAAAAAACACAAAACATAAGAAGTAACAAAAGACATACACTGATTGACAAGGACAGTCACACAAATATAAAATACCACTGTATACCCCCCAAAAATATACATATAATAATACAAATAATAAAAAAACATGTTTGTGTGTGTGTCCCTGCCATTCCATGAGTAGTTATTTCAAAGTTTTTAAAATGTAATTTTGCTGTTTGCTTGAGAAATTGGAGATGGGAGTTCCATGCGATCATGGCTCTGTATACTACTGTGTGTTGCCGTGAATTCATTTTGGACTTGGGGACTGTGAAGAGACCATTGGTGGCATGTATTGGGGGGTATTGTCAAAGATTCCCCCGGTACTGCTGCTCATTCCGTGCACCAGTTCTGGAGGTCTACGTCACCGGCCTCTAGGCGTCACTGAACTGTCTCATTACGCACACCTGATTCCAATTCCCCTGATAGGTAATTGTATACATGTGCCCTCTGTTCACCATTGTCTTGTCAGTTATTGTTCCCATGTCCGTTGGTCTTGTGAGTACCTATGTTTTGTTGTTTCGGCTTTAGTGTATTGTGTGCTCGTTATTACGGGTCTCGTCCCGTGTATAGTTGTGCACTTGTTATTGCGGGTCTCGTCCCGTGTATTTATTAGAGGTTTAACCTCGCGCTTTAGTTTTGGTTAGATCCCTGTGTTTTTGAATATGCGTTTGTTTTGGGCTTCACGCCCATGCCTTTCATGGTTCGTTGTATTTTTGGGGTGGGATATTAAAACCCCTCAACTCCGGCAGCTTCAACTGGCCCGTCTGACGACGCCTCAACTTCGGAAGCTGCAACTGGCCCGTTCGACCACGACACAACTCCGGCAGCTGCAACTGGCCTTTCACGCTGCATGTATTGTGTACTCGCTAATATGGGTCTCGTCCCGTGTATTTATTAGAGGTTTAACCTTGCTCTTTTGTTTGGGTTACATCCCTGTGCTTTTTGTTTATATAAGTGTTTGTTTTGGGCTTCGTCCCCGTGCCTTTCATGACATGTTATATTTTTTGGTGGAGAATTAAAACCCCTATTACGTATTCCTGCACCTGTCTCCAATCATTTATACAACGTGACAGGTACAGATGAAGTCGGAAGTTTACATACACCATAGCCAAATACATTTAAACTCCTTCAGGCGTTTGGAAATTGCTCCCAAAGATGAACCAGACTTGTGGAGGTCTACAATTTTCTTCTTCTGAGGTCTTGACTGATTTCTTTAGATTTTCTCATGATGTCAAGCAAAGAGGCGCTGAGTTTGAAGGTAGGCCTTGAAATACATCCAAAGGTACACCTCCAATTAACTCAAATGATGTCAATTAGCCTATCAGAAGCTTCTAAAGCCATGAGATCATTTTATGGAATTTTCCAAGCTATTTAAAGGCACAGTCAACTTAGTGTATTTAAACTTCTGACCCACTGGAATTGTGATACAGTGAATTATAAGTGAAATAATCTGTATGTAAACAATTGTTGGAAAAATTACCTGTGTCACCTCCAATTAACTCAAATGATGTCAATTAGCCTATCAGAAGCTTCTAAAGCCATGAGATCATTTTATGGAATTTTCCAAGCTATTTAAAGGCACAGTCAACTTAGTGTATTTAAACTTCTGACCCACTGGAATTGTGATACAGTGAATTATAAGTGAAATAATCTGTCTGTAAACAATTGTTGGAAAAATTACCTGTGTCATGCACAAAGTAGACATCCTAACCAACTTTTTTGTGGAGTGGTTGAAAAACAAGTTTTAATGACTCCAACCTAAGTGCATGTAAACATCCGACTTCAACTGTATGTATGGGTGTCTGAACTGAATGTTATTTGATTATGCAGACAATCTCAAATTTCATTACAGTAATAAAAACTAGAAGAGAAGCAGTTAATCTCTCATCAACCCTCAACCAGGAAAGACTGCCATGTATGCTGTTGATGTTAGTTCGGTATCTGCAGTTAATGTCAGGGAGCGGTGGCAGTGTTCGTAGGTTTGTAGAGTCTGGCGTGCCCAAAGTAAAATGCCTGTTACTCAGGCCCAGAAACTAGGATATGCACATGTCTGTGAGTATAACAGAACTGATTTGGCAGGCAAAAACCTGAGAAAAATCCATCCGGAAAATGAGATTCTGTGAAGTGACACTTTTCCCATTGACATGCTATAGAAAGGAGGGGGATCCAGCTCCCAGATTGCAGTACCTATGGCTTCCACTAGATGTCAACAGTCTTTAGACAAGGTTTTTATCTTGAATAACCAAGGAGTAAGAGCTGTTCTTCTTGAGGTCTCGTGAAATGTCCTGTTATGGTTTACGCGCGTGACAGTGAGCGCGCTCTTAGCTATTTTAAATTTCTATTCAACAGGCTATATTCCGTCTGAAATATTATAGTTTATATTCATATTAGGGTATTATATCTGAGTATTGATTAGAAACGCTGTTTGACTTGTTTCGTCGAACTTTATCGGTACATTTTGGGATATTGTTTGTCTGCATGGATGAACGCCTTTGAGCAGGTTGATTACTGAAATAAAACTTGCCAACCAAACAGAGCTTTATGGATATAAAGAGGGACTTTATTGAACAAAAGGACCATTTATTGTGTAGCTGGGACCCTTGGGATTGCCATCAGATGAAGCTCTTCAAAGGTAAGCAATTTATTTTATCACTATTTCTGAGTTTTGTGACACCCTGTGCTGGTTATGTTATTATGCTCATTTAATATGTGTGCGGGGCACTGTCCTCAGACAATCAAATGCTATTCTTTCGCCGTAAAGCCTTTTTGAAATCTGACAATGCTGTGAGATTACCACGATTCTAAGCTTTTGAAGAGTGTGCAACACTTGTATTTTCATGAATGTTTAACTTCTTTGGGAGCAACCGAGGTGACCGTTTTGGAGAGCCTGGCGTGCCCAAAGTAAAATGCCTCCCATTCAGGCACAGAAAATAGGATATGCACATATTTAGTATAATTGGATAGGAAACACTCTGAATTTTCTAAAAGTGTTAACATTTTGTCTGTGAGTATAACAGAACGGATATGGCAGGCGAAAACCCGAGGAATTTCTGTCCTGGAAAAAGTGGTTTTGACACATTGCCTCATTTAGAACCCCTCCCTTATGAAAATGTCCATATAAGGGCATATGAATGCAGTACCTATCACTTCCTCTGGATGTCAACAGTCTCGAGAAAGTGTTCTGATTCTTTTTAGATGCATTAGATGGCAGAAGAAAAATAATTTGAAATCTGACAACGCTGTGATATTGCCAAGAAGCAGAGCTTTTGATGACTATGAAACACTTGTATATTGATGCAAGTTTAATAATTCAACTTTTGGATTTTGAATTTGGCGCCTTGCAATTCGCCTGGTAGTGTCGGTAGCGCCCCACCGCTCCCTAAGAAGTTAATATTACTATTTTTGTCATTTGAATTTGGCGCTCTGCATTTTTCTGGATGTTGTCGTAGGTGGGGCGACAGCGCCCCACTGCTCCCTAAGAAGGGTGAAGGTTGCTTCTCTTTTTGGTGCCAACAGCAACTTTGTTTTCTTTGCTGCACTTGACCATATTACCGGACAGTAACTTTTTATAACTGCAATACCCCTCCCCAATCTTCAAAATAACTTTGTCAATGTGACTTGACCATGAAAATTGACTCTCCAATGTTATACCTAGGAGTTTAGCTTCCTCAACTGGCTCAATGGTCAACCCCTTTATACACAATTCCAGTTGGAGTTTATGTCTTTGAGAATGTTTTGAACCAAACACAATACTTTTAGTTTTAGATGTATTTAAGACCAGTTTATTAATTAATCACCCCTTCTGACACTGACTGTAACTGCTTATTTAGAATTTCATTGAGCTCACTGGCTTTGGGTGTCATCCAAATACATAGTCAATCTAGCCTCGTGTAGGACCAGTGGCAATCATTTGTAAAAATAGAGAAAAATGATGGTCCAAGTGAACTGCCCTGAGGGACACCACACTGTATATATCTGATGTTAGAGAAGCTTCCATTGAAGAACACTCTCCAGGTTTTATTGGTTGACTCATTAATATTATTCTTTGCCTGATGATTTTCACATGGAATTTTGAATGAATAAAAAATGTGTCCTTAAAAACAGAGCACTTTGAGATACTAATTCCCAACACCCTGTGAAGCAACATTTTCAACAAGGACTGACAGGGAAATCCAGAACACAAACTGAGCTGTGAAGGCAGAAATAAATCACGATTCAGCTGTCAACGTGTGTGCTGGGTAAGAAAATGTATTTTGTTTTGTGTCCAATAACAGGAATGTTTTGTGTCAAAGACAGATGTCTCATTAGAAAAACATGATTAATGGTAAAGAAAAAAAGCTAATAGCAGATACCTCTTTTCAGTGTACGGCTTTGATATTGGCACCAAATATGACTGACAATCTCGAATCTGTCTGATAAGGCAACATTTGAAATTGTGTTTTTTACATTGGATAAAAGTAGAAACAGAGCTAGAAAATTGTTTATCATAAACTGCAGGAGGAACAACGGGAAAGTAATTCTGCTTTGAAAGTAACCCCACTTTTGAGAAAATGTCCCTTGAATTATTTGGTACACCTACTGGAGAGATCTTCTTTGTCTACACCCATTCACCATCGTTCACACCCTCTTAGCCTTAGCACCACCCATCTATTTAAGGATTCAAATGTGAGTCCATGTGCTAAACAGAGTGAGTAGTAAACAATCAAAGATTTCAAGACTCCCTGTGCAACTGGGTCCGGCCCCCAGGTGGTGAAGGTAGGAAACAACATCTCCACTTCGCTGACCCTCAACACTGGGGCCCCACAAGGGTGTGTGCTCAGCCCTCTTCTGTATTCCTTGTTCACCCACGACTGCGTGGCCATGCACGCCTCCAACTCAATCAAGTTTGCAGACGACACAACAGTAGTAGGCTTGATCACCAACAACGACGAGACAGCCTACAGGGAGGAGGTGAGGGCACTCAGAGTGAGGTTTCACTCGTGGACTTCAGGAAACAGCAGAGGGAGCACCCCCCTATCCACATCGAAGTGACGGCAGAGGAGAAGATGGAAAGTTTTAAGTTCCTGGGCATACACATCACAGACAAACTGAAATGGTCCACCCACATAAATTTGGCCTGTCACCCAAACACCCTGACAAACTTTTACAGATGCACAATCGAGAGCATCTTGTCGGGCTGTATCACAGCCGGTATTGCAACTGCACCGCCCTCAACCGCAAGATTCACTAGAGGGTGGTGCGGTCTGCACAACGCATTACCAGGGGCAAACTACCTGCCCTCCATGACACCTACAGCACACGATGTCGAAGGAAGGCCAAAAAGATCATTAAGGACAACAACTACCCGAGCCACTGCCTGTTCACACCGCTATCAGCCAGAAGGCGAGGTCAGTACAGGTGCATCAAAGCTGGGACCGAGAGATAGAAAAACAGGTTCTATCTCAAGGCCTTCAAACTGTTAATTAAATAGCCATCACTAACTCAGAGAGGCTGCTGCCTACACTGAGACCCAACCACTTGACACTTTATTAAATTGATCACTAGTCTCTTTAAAACAATGCCACTTTAAATCATGCCACTTTAATAATGTTAATAATTTCTTACATTACTCATGTCACATGTATCACAGGTGCAGTAGATATCACATCTACTGCACCTTTCCTATGCCGCTCGGCAATCGCTCATCCATATACTTAAATGTACATATTTTTATTCACCCCTTTAGATGTGTGTATTAGGTAGTTGTTGGGGAATTGTTAGATTTGTGTGTAACAGATAGTTATTTGGGAATTGTTAGATATTTCTGCACTGTTGGAACTAGAAGAACAAGCATTTCGCTACTCTCGCATTAACATCTGCTAACCATGTGTATGTGACCAATAAAATTTGATTTGTTCAATGTTGCAGATGTGCCATATAGATCCCATCATGCTGCCTGCCACCTTTCCACTTCCTGTCTATCTGTTGTTGCTCCAGATCAGGTCTTACAGTACAGAGCTTTACTCTTCAACAGCAGAAGTCATTTTCTACACTCGGTTTGAAATGTGTATGATAGTTGAAATCTATCGGAAACCAACAGATCTTTATCAAGCTATGGGCTTAGGGCTGTTGCGGAGACCATATTACCACCACCTCAGCAGTCATAAGTCATGACCATAGTAAAATTCCACGTGACAGTTAAGTCACAGTAATCTCCTTTTATGCACTCTGGACATGCTTTGGTAGTACCCAACTTGCTAACGACCATCAGCATATTAGAGCTTACGCATACACATAGGCTTATGAGCCCACTGCATATTACGCATGGTGAAAAACATAAGACTGACGGTTGTGATATATGTTGAGGGTGGGCACCCTGAGCACTGATCAAAGAGGCTGTTACTCAGTGGAGGGAGTGAGGAACATTCATCACGTTCACATCGGATAAAGGAACACAGTCCACATTACATTATTTTGTCAGTCAGATCGCCTATACTAAAGAAATAAATATATCTACAATATCTAATTGTCAGTTGCAGACAATATTTTTGTATATTTTTGAAGATGCATTCTTCAGTGGGTTGTGAATGTTGGATCTGGGGGTTGCTGGGAAACTTGAGGGATTTGAAGCAGCTTCTGAAACATTGATACAAACCTTTCAATGCCATACTAGCTTTTTTCATTGTTGTAGGCCTATGGTACGTCAACCTAAAAACGTACATTTTGATTAAAATCTCAGAGGGGTTCAAGGGCATACGATTTCATTAAATAAGCAGCTGAACCACACATCATGATCCATGGATTACATGCTGGGCTGGCCAGAAGCCTAGGACCAACAGCTATGGTGGAGATGCCCAGTGTGTGCACACAACTCTCCCTGATTAACCCTGGCATCCTGCCAGCTTAGATCACTAAGGTCCTGCTTGCAAGGGGGCCAAGGTGAACAACTCAAATGTACTCTACTACAGTATTGCATGGCTGCTCAAGTCCTGCATATGTGGACTGCATTGGCAATTGGAGTTGACAACGAAATGGTAGCAAGGGTGATAAAGATACAGTGACATCAACCTTTAGCCTCCCACTGTAACTGTGAAGAAGTTCTGCCAAACATATTGTGCCATGATAAAATAAATGTTAGCTCAGTCCCCTGGTATAGCTCAGTCCCCTGGTATGGTAGAAGTCCTTGTGCAGTTACAAAACAGGCCGATATTACAAGCTGATTTACTGTACAATGACCAACATGTTAAAACACACACGCATACTGAAAATGTATTCAGAACATAACCATTTCAAATGGACAAGAAATTGCTTTTTTAATATACCATGCAAACTAAAGGGGGAAAGTATCTGCTTTCCAATGGTAAACTTTTTTCCAGACTAGGTATTACGACTCCTCCACTAAGTAACATAACAATGGTATTTCAAAAAGAACAGCTAGACACAGATACCCAACATTTCCGTGGAATTATTGTTAGGGGTTTTCCATTATATTCTATACTGGAAGCAAATGCGAAATGTAACCGATATGGAGAAATATATAAAAGAAACCCAGGTGGCAAAGCCCACCTGTCTGATGTGATTTACAGTCTCTCTCTCTCTCTCTCTCTCTCTCTCGACATACACACACGCATCACATGCACACACACTCTCTCTCTCTCTCTCTCTCTCTCTCTCTCTCTCTCTCTCTCTCTCTCTCTCTCTCTCTCTCTCTCTCTCTCTCTCTCTCTCTCTCTCCCAACAGACCACATCCCTGTGCAAGGTAAGATTTAATGCTCCATACCACATTCTATGAACATTCCACTTTCAAATTCTTCCAACATACACGTGTACTGGAGTGTTAGACACATGATCTACATAGAAAACCTTTACAATAAAAACCACATGACCTTTGAAAACCACCAGATTCTACAGTGAACCATCTAAATCATCGGAGAAGGGGAGTGAGAGAATGACAACACCCCAAAGGGAGAGCAGGTGCCTTGGAAGCAGCAGGGAACGTATCAAAGGGAAAAACCATAGAGAAAAAAATCTCCTCATTCCCCAACCCAAACTCTCTTCCAAATTGAAGCATTCCTCTTAATCACTGTACTGATGCAAGAGACTGTAACCCTTGCCCTATTTGATCAATGCTCTGCCTCCAGAGAAGAAGGGACAAGCATGTTTCCACTAACCATCAGTTTTTACCCTCCTTAACCTCTCCTCCTCTCGTGTTGATGTTTTTAAGGTTGGAGAGTGAGGGACTGCAACGCAACGCACACCAGTTGCAGGGACCTTCCACACATCCTGTGCTTTGTATTTGAGCTGCTCTCTGTCTAAGCCAACACCCCAAGGGTAATTTAAAACAGCTGGACTGGAGATATTTCACTTAACTAAATCGCACCTTCATTCTCACTCAAGATCTTTCTGGGATAATCTATTACCCTCCCCCCCAAAAAAACAAATAATAAATCACATTTGGCTATTGCCTTGTCTGAGCTCCTCTTACCGACACACACACTTGCTCACATACTCATACACAATAGTATTATTCCAAAAAGGTCCAATAGGTGTGATCATTATTGATAAAACCAAAAAAGACAAACATTTACATATAGAGAGAAGGCCAATAGTCTTTATTAGGGTGTATGGTGAAACCTATCAGAGGGTTGACATGTTGTCTATATTGGTGGGATGACTGAAGCATTTGGATATACAATCATACAGTAGCTTTGTGAGCAAAACACAGGAGGAAAAGTTATTGGAATAATTTATTATTTTAGCGATGACATTTCTAGGTTACCTCTCAAAGCTAAAAACAGTTGGTATTCACAAACACACATCGAATAACACACTTGTACTGTACACACATACACAAATGAACAGTTGGATCCCTGCACCACACACACACACAGTTACAGGCTCTGGCACATTAAATTAAATAAGTTAACAGCGCATGGTGATGTCTGAGAATGGGATGAAATGCACAGGGATGAAATGCACAGACAAATCCTGGGATATTGCCTGTGTCTAATGCACTTAACGTGACTAACAATGAGAGAGAGAGAGAGAGAGAGAGAGAGAGAGAGAGAGAGAGAGAGAGAGAGAGAGAGAGAGAGAGAGAGAGGTAAGGATATAGACATATGCTGAGAAGTAGAGTAGAGGGAAAGGTTCAGCAGCAGAGTAAGAAATCTGCGACATCCGTGTCATCCAAAAGATTTAGCCAATACTAAATAAGAGGATGGCTCTCACTCACACGTGAATGCACACACAGTCTCATTTGCATGCCAATCCACATTCCAAGAGACATTGTGTACAGTCTATGCTTATGTGGTCATAAAAACAGACATTAATGTTCAAATGTAATGACACAACCATCATTAAAAAACACACTTTATGTTCTACAACAGAGAAAATCAACAATATTTGGGAACCAAAGATGACCCAGAAGTGCTGGATTGACAAGTAGAGTATATCAAGCAGAGAGCTCACCTCTGCAGAGTAAAGTACCTCTTCAATAATTCACATGGTTTTCAGTGGTTGTTAGACCCAAAGCATTAAAGAAACTAATGTCCCTGTTCAATCAAACATGCTAACTAGGTTTTTGGTTAAAGAAAGCAATATATTGCTCTGATGTCGAATTACTATGCCTCTACATTTCTTTATGTTTCCACACAGTTAGTTAGCATTGTTGCTTTTTGTACTGAATCCAAATGTACAGTGCATTCCGAACGTATTCAGACCAGCCTTATCTTAAAACTGATTAATTACATTTTTCATCAATCTACACACAATACCCCATAATGACAAAGAGAAAACAGGTTTTTAGAATTTTTAGCAAACGTATTCAAATTAAAAACAGAAATACCTTACTTACATAGGTATTCAGACCCTTTGCTATGAGACCATCATTGATCATCATTGATCATCATTGAGATGTTTCTACTACTTGATTGGACATGATTTGGAAGGCACACAACTGTCTAGGTTTTTTTTAAGTATTTTACCTTTATTTAACTAGGCAAGTCAGTTAAGAACAAATTCTTATTTTCAATGACGGCCTAGGAACAGTGGGTTAACTGACTTGTTCAGGGGCAGAACAACAGATTTTTACCTTGTCAGCTAAAAGGCACATGACAACCCACTTGGAGTTTGCCAAAAGGCACCTAAAGAACTCTCAGACCATGATCAACAAGATTCCCTGGTCTGATGAAACCAATATTAAACTCTTTGGCCTGAATGCCAAACGTCATGTCTGGAGGAAACCTGGCACCATTCCTAAGGTGAAGCATGGTGGTGGCAGCATCATGCTGTGGGGATGTTTTTCAACGGCAGGGACTGGAAGACTAGTCAAGTACAGAGAGATCCTTGATGAAAACCTGCTCCGGAGTGCTCAGGACCTCAGACTGGAGCGAAGGTTCACCTTCCAACAGGACAACAACCCAAAGCACACAGCCAAGACAACGCAGGAGTAGTTTCAGGACAAGTCTCTGAATGTCCTTGAGTGGCCCAGCCAGAGCCCGGACTTGAACCCGATCAAACATATCTGGAGAGACCTCAAAATAGCTGTGCAGCAATGCTCCCCATCCAACCTGACAGAGCTTGAGAAGATCTGCAGAGAAGAATGGGAGAAACTCCCCAAATACAGGTGTGCCAAGCTTGTAGCGTCATACCCAAGAAAACTCAATGTTGTAATTGCTGCCAAAGGTGCCACAACAAAGTACTGAGTAAAGGGTCTGAATACTTAACTAAATGTGATATTTCATATATATATTTTTTAAAACCTGTTTTTGCTTTGTCATTATGGAGTATTTATGTGTAGATTTATGAGGGGAAAAAAATATTTAATCCATTTTGGAATAAGGCTGTAACATAACAAAATGTGGAAAAAGTAAAGGGGTCTGAAAACTTTCCGATTGCACTGTATTTATGCTGCAGGAGAACAAAAGTGTAAAGAAGTCCATGATTTGGAGTGCACCCCTCCAGATTTAAAATGAGCTTCCCCTATCTCCTGGAGAATGTCGGAGGAAAGACCTTAAACCACCTCCACCCCGGTCTTCCCAACGCATCACTGGGGGCAAAATACCTGACCTCAAGGACACCTACAGCACCCGATGTCACAGGAAGGCCAAAAAGATCATTAATGACATTATCCACCCGAGCCACGGCCTATTCACCCCGCTATCATCCAGAAGGTGAGGTCGATACAGGTGCATCAAAAATGGGGCAGAGAGACTGAAAAAAAGCTTCTATCTCAAGGCCATCAGACTGTTGAATAGCCATTACTAGCCGGTTTCCACCCGGTTACACAACCCTGCACCTTAGAGGCTGCTGCCTTTTATACATCGACTTGGAATAACTGGCCACTTTAATAATGGAACACTAGTCACTTTAATAATGTTTGAATAATGTTTACATACTGCTTTACTCATCTCATATGTATATACTGTATTCTATTCTACTGTATTTTAGTCAATGTCACTCCGACATTGCTCGATCTAATATTTATAGATTTCTTGATTCCATTCTTTTACATTAAGATTTGTGTGTATTGTTAGACACTACTGCACTGTTGGAGCTAGGAACACAAGCATTTCTCTACACCCGCAATAATAGCTTTCGAATATATATGTGCAGTAGTGTCACATGTGACCAATACAATTAGATTTGATTTGAGGAACACTCCTTCACCAAATCCGTGATAAAACGTGGATAATATCGTGGCCGGAACAATACAAAAACAATAATGCATGACCTTAAAGGGCCAAATAGACCTTAAAGGGCCAAAAACAAAAGGCATCTGGCTCCGGTTTGTGAACAGAAAAGATAAATCACATCCAAAGCTCTCTGCGTCCTCCCTCTGTTCAATTCCTGGATCCATAATCTACTTACAATGCCTGTCCAACTTTAATCTCACAAACAGTCTCAAAGAATCTGTTTTCTTCTAAATCGCTGGAAACCTATTGGCCTCTGATTTGGTCTTGGTATTGTTGTCTCTTAACATTCTCTTATCGAGAAACATTATTTAAGTGGTATCTAACTACCCTTTTAGTCACATGAATGGAAACACTTAACACCTTATACCACTTACTTAGTTTGCAGGGAAGTGTAAAGTATTATCATCATTGTATTGCCCTCTTGTTAGAGAGTTATGAAGGATTACCAGGTAAAATAACAATAACAAGCTCACATGTAGGCCTGAAGATCCCAAAGAATCAATAATCGTAATTCTAGTACAGAAACACTTGGAAAGGCTAGTCAAAATGTGGATATTTGTGGGTCATTGCCTGCCGATGCTACTGTATTTGACCCGCTATTTCAAAACCTTACCAAGGACAATAGCATCCAGATGACTTGATGACCCCTTGACACATATACAAAGTATTTTAGCAGTTGAGTCATCATTTGTTCTTAATCCAAGCCACGGGTCTCATGAATTCCAAATCTGTAAACGAATGGGCTACTGAGTTCTTTGCTGCAAAGTTTAAGCACACTTACTGCAACACAGACTGACATTATAAATTGAACAATCGAAAATCTGTTTTACTGGATCAGAGGGCTCTATCGTAATGTCTCTATCACTACAATATGCCTGCGTCCAGCTTCCAGGAGCCTTATTGGACGGAAACATTACCATTATTAGAATGCTAATGAGATGACCGGCCGAGCCATTAAGTATATTTAGAGTGGCTAGGGTTAGGGTAAGTGGTAGGGTGAGGTTAGGTTAAGCTGTCCTAGTTGATAAGGTAAGGGTAAGGGATAGAATAGGGTAAAAATAAGTATTACAAAAATAACACGGCAACTCATGGATTACGTGTCGTGATTTTACACTCTCTGCCACCCTCAACAAACCAGCCTGCACTTCACATCCTTTAAAACCTCTTAAGGATCTGACCTTTTTTTCAATTTTCTCCTAAAATGACATACCCAAATCTAACTGCCTTTAGCTCGGGACCTGAAGCAAGGATATGCATATTATTGATACCATTTGAAAGGAAATACTTTGAAGTTTATGGTAATGTGAAATGAATGTAGGAGAATATAACACATTAGATCTGGTAAAGATAATACAAAGAAAGAAACATGCGTCCCCCTCTAAAAATCCATCAACTTTGAAATGCAAGAGAAAGTCCATTATATCACTTTGGAGTCTAGACGCAATTTATATTTTGCTCCGAATATCAATATGATTAAACAGCATCTGCACTGACAATGAATAGCAGGTTAGCGTTTTTCATAATGAATCTTGTTTTGTAGGCAGCTCTGCAGAGTGGCCACTAGCTGGCCCAGCCACAAAATCATACAATACATTTTAAACCTAACCCTAACCTTAACCCTAATCTTAACCACACTGCTAACCCTAATTCATAACCTAACCTTAAATTAAGACCCAAAAGCACATTGTTGTTTTCATGACTTTTTACAATATTGCCAATATTTTGACTTTGCAGCTGACCCATCCAACGGAAATCACTCAGTTCTGCCTCAGGGACAAGACTCATCCCAATAAATGTCAACCTGCCAATGAATAACGCAATCAAACTTCACCCAAGGGAAAAAAAGAGAACAATGAGTTAAACATGCAATGACATGTCATCAAGAGCAGAGGGTATTATGCAAAGATTAATTCCTGTTTCGCCCCAGTGTCTATGTTGCACTTCCGTACTCTTAGGTTGTCGTCCAATCATAACCCAGGATTGTCACAGTTATCGTGGCTGATGATCTCATAGTTTGACCCCTCACCTTTGATTGAAGACAATGCCATTTACAGCGATAGTGAAGGTCAGTGAGGTCGATTGCAAGTCTGCGTTATTAAAAGTGACCTAAACATAAGCTATAAACTTTCAACAGGGAATGGTGTACATATGTAATGGGCTTTCAGATAGATTGCTATCATCTGCATTAATTTAAGCCTTGCATGGTTTACTAATATGCAATTGCTTGGTAAACGGAAACCAAAATCTATTTTCTCTTTCAATGTGGGGGCGGCTTTTTCATATTTCCTTTGAGGCAATCAGTTTCAATTGACTTCAAAATGTCTAATTCAATGCTAATCAAGGACAATTCAAGAATTTAAATGATATTTTAGTATTCACAGACACTGCATATATAAAATATATAATGCTCTGTCTGTTGTTCTTAAGAAATACCACAGATACCACAGTACAAATATCAGTAATTTATTTTTACACTGATTTGATGTTTTGGATATCCTAATGCAATTAGGGTCAAATGAATACAATTTACTTGTAAGTCTGCACTAATAGACATCTCCAGGGTTATGAGACTAGTGCACTAGCCACATCGCTATGACAGGTCACATACAGTATTACCCAGGTACGGTTGGGAATTGTTTGGGACATCTAAGTGAATTACACATAATGCACATTGCTTGATAAAGCTTCATAATCATGTTTCACAAATCGACCATATAGCTTTTCCGAATTAAAGTTACACTAAGCTAACATCTCCTGCCCTCCCATCTCGATTCAAGCACCCCATTATGCGAAGACAATCCGCTAGGTTAAATCAACAGTCATCGCCAATATCACACAATCTCATGACTCAGAACTCATTTCCAGTTCACAGGGCTGATGGGTAAATTGAAGGGTTCTTGAGCTGTATAATGATTTCCTCGCAGATTGACAAATAGACCACTGACATTTGATAAAATATACTTACCCTTCCGCTCTCTCACACACACACACACACACACACACACACACACACACACACGGACACCTACACTACATTACCAAAGTATGTGGACACATTCGTTGAACATCTAATTCTAAAATCATGGGCATTAACATGGAGTTGACCTTCGCTGATATAACAGGCTCCACTCTTCTGGGAAGGCTTTCCACTAGATTTTGGAACATTGTTGCAGGTACTTGCTTCCATTCAGCCACAAGAGCATTAGTGAGGTCGGGCACTGATGTTGGACAATTAGGCCTGGCTCGCAGTTGCCATTCCAATTCATCCCAAAGGTGTTCGATGGGGTTGAGGTCAGGGCTCCGTGCAGTCCAGTCAATTTCTTTCACAACGATCTCGACAAATAATTTCTGTATGGACCTTTCTTAGTGCACGGGGGCATTGTCATGCTGAAGGAAAGGGCCTTCCCCAAACTGATGCCACAAAGTTGGAAGCACAGAATCGTCTAGAATGTCATTGTATGCAGTTAAGATTTCCCTTCACTGGAACTAAGGGGCCTAGCGGTGTTCGATGCCATTCCGTTCACTAATTTACAGTGGGCTTAATGCTGTGTGATGCTTCAACTCACTGTCCTCATTACACTCTTCAGCAGTGGCGGTTCTAGCTTGTATGGCTCCCGGGCGAACCCCCTTCAGCCCCCAAAAACACCATTCTGCACTGTCACGGATCCCTCCGGAACTTTCATTACGCACACCTGGCCCCTATTCCCACTGATTGTATTTGGATATATATACCCTTTGGTTTCCATTGGGCAGTCGATTATTGTTACAATGTCCGTTGGTGCGTGTGAGTACCTGTGCTGTGTGTTTTGGCTTTCGTGCCATTGTGGATTGAGCAGATGATTACGGGTCTCGTCCCATGTGTTATTTATTCAAGGTACTCATCGCTCTTTTGTTTTGGGTTTCTACCTTGTGTTTTATTACGTGTTTATTTGGTCTTCGTCCCCGTGCCTTTGCCACGGCACGCCGTAATTTGTGTTTATTTAAATAACTATTTTGCATTCCTGCGCCAGGCTCCTGAATCATTTATGCCAACGTGACATGCACTAAATGTAATTTGGAACAACACAAATAAAAGTTCACAACATTTAAAACTATATACATATAAACATATATACAAAAATAATACTCATAAATATCAAAAAGAAGTAACAAAGACAAATAGAAACACATTTGTTGATTTGGCACTCAAGCATCAATACATTACCCATCCCCCAACACTGTCAACCAAGAGTAAAGACTAAACCAATTCACCTTGGTGGTGTGCAGACTGGTTTTATATTATTCTCAACAATTTCACACAAACCATAAAGAAATGCAACAATATGTCTGTAATACTTTTTATTCACAGTTTATGAATGAGCTGTGGTTTATTTGGTCGTAGTGTGACTGATTTTACTAATTGGATTGGTACTGTACAAAGTTAGAGATGTTCTATTTGATAGATTCCCCCGCTCCCCCTACCTCAGGCTTCCAGTGGGGAGACCAGTGGTCAACCTACCCCCGGCCCCCTCCCAATCTCATACTTCTGAGTGCGAGACCTTCCCAGGCAGTAGCCTGCCTAGCTCACAAACTATAATCAGGGGCGCCCACTCCGACAAGGTTAATTGGCCCACAGTCCCACACGGTGACATGATATCATTAACGTGACGTGCAAATGAGTGGTAGAAAACCTATCGCGCAAATGTCACCATTCCCAAAACATTTGTGCGGGTGCCCCGTACCGCCCCTGGCAAGATGCCGCCCTGGGCGGCTGCCCATGTCGCCTATACCTAAATCCACTACTGCTCTTCAGTAACTGTTAAACATAACAAAGGAGGGTAATTGGCAGGCCAATCAAGTAAAAATTACTGCAGTCAATTAACATTAGCCTAATCAGAGACGGAAAAGAAAGAGAGACACCCCACTGGCTGTTATTTTTTTCTGTATTTTTTATGGTTCAGTGAAAGTCATTGAACTAAGTAGAACCAGACCCAATCAATCAAGTGTATTTATAAAGCCCTTTTTTACATCAGCCGATGTCTCAAAGTGCTATATAGAAACCCAGCCTAAAACCCCAAACAGCAAGCAATGCAGATGTAGAAGAAAGGGAAAGGAAGGAACCAAGGAAGAAACTCCCTGGAAAGGAAGGAACCAAGGAAGAAACCTAGAGAGGAACCAGGCTCTGATGGGTGTCCAGTCCTCTTGTGGCTATGCCGGGTGGAGATTATAACAGTACAAGCCCAAGATGTTCAAACATTCATAGATGACCAGCAGGGTCAAATAATAATAATCACAGTTGTTGTAGAGGGTGCAACAGGTCAGCACCTCAGGAGTACATCAGTTGGCTTTTCATAGCCAAGCGTTCAGAGTTCGAGACAGCAGGTGCAGTAGAGTGAGAGAGTCGAAAACAGAAGGTAGCACGTCCGGCATAGCCACACTATAATGGGAGACACACCCAGTTAAGTAGACCGGAACTGACCTTTTTTATGGTAAATGGCTTGAGTGAATCTTCATGTATCCACAATCTTTGGCCTAATCCAACTCAGAAGATTTTAACATGCAACAGTCCTATTGGTAGCCTGTTCAATGGAATCCCAGGTGGAATTGCCTCGAGATTTTTTATGATGTCATGGGTAATATGGGTTCCGCATAGCAACTAATTTAATAATTGGAAAAAGAAGCAACGGTTTGTCATTCTCTGACATTGTCGAGCAAGATTACATCTCTTTTCATCCTTCTTTGCTTAATAGCTTCCACATTTTGATCTGTTCGAGACATTTGTTATTTTCTGGCTTCTGTCGCCTTAATTCTATGTGGGAACGCAACGCATAAAATTATGTATATAGTCTTAGTCTTAAACAAAAGGTGTAGGCATTGGGAACGACATATGTCTACTATGAACATATCATTAGTATACTTCTATTTAATTAAACACGAGTTTAATAGTGTCGGCTTAAATGATCTAGAGCAAATATATTCGGCAATCTTTAAACTTTCGAGACAATCCACATGTTAAATCATTTTACTCTACTGGATAAAATTCGAATGTGTTTCTGGCATATCCTGCTGTATCCATCAATTGCGCTCCTATAGGCTACGGAGTCGTCTTGTAGTCCACTTGATAACGCGACTAAAAAGAACATCTGAAGTCCTGTTATTAGTTAGAAATGTAGGTCCAGCCACCCCAGTAGACTAACATGGAGAGTAATGTCCTTTAGACAGAATTTGAGAGCCTTAGCCTATAGTTTACACAGTATTGCAATTGGGAAGGCTAGTGTGCTTACTCCTTAAAATCGGTTTTATAAACTCCAAAAAATGCCACACACTATTGTCAAATCCCAAAATAACTCAGTTAACACTCACTGTCTATGTCTACTGTATTTGCCAATTGCATAACATGATAAGCGTGCGTATTTAAAGTATTTTGACACCTTCCGTATTAAAATATTACACTTTGATAGGAAGTAAAATGTTTATTATCGCCTCAGATAATCTGTTTTAGCTGATGTCATTTGATTTACAGAAAACCATCCAGGCTTAAATCTTTGCCTACTTCCTCTCGACTATCCCATCCATAACCAGTAATTGTTCTCCTCTACTCACCTTTCACAAAATGTGGGACAGCAGCGCTCAAGCAGAGGACGATGGATACGAGTAACGGTCTCATCCTCTTTCAAATAGCAGATTTCACTTCCAATGTGGGGAAATCAAGAAGATGAATAACTTTTTTTACGAGCAGTATGGCTAGTCTCTGAGTGGTATTAGCCTAGTGGTTTTATACCTCCTCCTCGATTGGTGGTGGTAAATCCCCTTATTTTCCGGAGAGTCGCAGACGCACTCACTACCTGGAATGCCGAGTGTTGAAACAAGTGAGTGTCAGGGCTCCGCTGCCTGTCTTCCAGTCTTACCGCAGTGGTGCGCGATGCGCTGTGATAGACGAGAGATTGTGCGTGCGTGCTGGTCCCGGGTAGACGGTTTCACTGAGAGTGCGCGTGAGTGTCAGGCAGTGTGTGTGCGAATGTGTGTGTACAAACACTGGCGGTTGAGGAGTGCGCAGTAGGCTACACGGTCTGTCACAGTTATCCGACTGGGGCGCTGTCTCACTGATAAAGACAAACCCCTGCTCCTCCCCACACGTGCTGATACTGCCAATACAAAACACCGTCAAATACCGAAGTGTGCAGACCTACATTTTATCAGGCACTCTTCTCCCGTTCTCTTTTCTTCCACTGGACCTCTGGAAAAGTGGGCTATGCGCACTGATGAAAAACAGGTCCTTGAGTTGCTCCCAGCTCCAATTTGTAAACTCAAAAAAATGCTGGTTTAAAAACAACCCAATTTGGGTTATTTGATGACCCAGAACTTGATAAACATTGGACAGATCACATGCCGGGTTATTTTGACCCAGCCAGTTGGGTTGCATGAATAACCCAATATTGGATTACCCAAACATGAGTTAATTTAACCATTAGTTGTTGTCCGCTGCTCCCGGTCCAAGGCACTGCATCTCAGTGCTAGAGGTGTCATTACAGATCCAGTTTGATTCCAGGCTGTATCACAACCGACTGTGATTGGGAGTCCCATAGGGCGGCACACAAATGTCCCAGCGTCTTCCGGGTTAGGGTTTGGTCGTGGTAGGCGTCATTGTAAATAATAATTTGTTCTTAACTGACTTGCCAAGTTAAATAAATGTTAAATAAAAACCTTCAGCTGGGTTGACCCAGCAGCCTGGTCTTTTTTTTTATGTAATCCATAGGTTATTTTCAGGAGGCGTGTTCTATTAGGGACATGGCTTTCAGACAATTATTGTTGGCCACCTGTAAGAGTAAATGTCATTCCTGTTTAATGTTAAATTTGTACACTGCAAATGTAAAATGTCCTTGAATATTGTTGCACATCACATGTTCTAATTTAAAATCCACTACATTATTATTTACAAAACCACTTAATGTGTTTTCTACATATCCCAACATTGGGACCAGCATACCGCTCTACAAAGGCAAAACGCAGTAAGTAAGTCATTTTTTGGAACTTAAATATAGACAGACAGCAATTTATGATACCATGATATATTCTGATCAATTGGCGTGTTCTTGTCAGGAGGGGGGTCGCTGCACAGCTATTTTCAGGTCTCTCCAGAGATGTTAGATCGGGTTCAAGTCCAGGCTCTGGCTGGGCCATTCAAGGAGATTCGGAGACTTGTCCCGAAGCCACTCATGCGTTGTCTTGGCTGTGTGCTTAGGGTCGTTGTCCTGTTGGAAGGTAAACCTTCGCCCCAGTCCGATGTCCTAAGCGCTCTGAACAGGTTTTCATCAATGATCTCTCTGTACTTTGCTCCGTTCATCTTTCCCTCTATCCTGATTAGTCTCCCAGTCCCTGCCGCTGAAAACCATCCCCACAGCATGATGCTGCCACCACCATGCTTCATCATAGGGAAGCATGGTGGCAGGTTTCCTCCTGATGTGACGCTTGGCATTCAGACAAATATTTCAATCTTGGTTTAATCAGACAAGAAAATCTTGTCTTCATGGTCACAGAGACCTATAGGTGCTTTTTGGCAAACTCCAAGCAGTCTGTCATGTGCCTTTTACTGAAGAGTGGATTCCGTCTGGATATTCTAGCATAAAGGCCTGATTGGTGGAGCGCTGCAGAGATGGTTGTCCTTCTGGAAGCTTCTCCCATCTCCACAGAGGAACTATAGAGCTCTGTCAGAGTGACCATCGGGTTCTTGGTCACCTCCCTAACCCCAGCCCTTGTCCTCCAATTGCTCAGTTTGGCCGGGCAGCCAGTTCGAGGAAGAGTCTTTGTGGTTCCAAACTTCTTCCATTTAAGATTGATGGAAGCCACGGTGTTGTTGGGGACCTTGAATGGTGCAGAAATGTTTTGGTACCCTTCCCCAGATCTGTGCCTCGACACAATCCTGTCTCTGAGCTCTACGACAATTCCTTCGGCTTGTTTTTTGCTCTGACATGCACTGTCAACTGTGTGACCTTATATAGACAGGTGTGCGCCTTTCCAAATCATGTCCAATCAACTGAATTTACCACAGGTAGACTCCAATCAAGTTGTTGAAACATCTCAATGATGATCAATGAAAACAGGATGCACCAGAGCTCAATTTCGAGTCTCATAGCAAAGGGTCTGAATACTTAGTATGTAAACAAGATATTTCTGTTAGTTTTCCACATTTATTAAAAATAACTATCTAAAATCCTGTTTTCACGTTGTCATTATGGGGTACTTTGTGTAGATTGATGAGGGAAAAATGTATTTAATCAATTTAGAATAAGGCTGCAATGCTACAAAATGTAACATTCACAGCTATACAAACGGGGTGGTGAGGTACATGTCACGTCCAGGCCTGAGAAGACAGGCTGGCGTGTTTTGTTTTTGTTTTGGTGTAGGGTTTTTTCCGTTCTAGGTTAATCATTTCTATGTTGGGGTAATGGTTCCCAATTAGAGGCAGCTGAGTGTCGTTACCTCTAATTGGGAACCATATATATGTTTGTAGTTTGCACTAGGGGTTTGTGGGTTATTGTTTGATCATAGCTTTGTTTGTGTTTCTTGTTATGTTCAGTATCACGATCTTCGTTACGTTCATTTTGTTGTTTTTGCCCAGTTACGTTCTAAATAAAAATGTATACTGGATGCCTCGCTGTGCCTTGGTCTGTTCCTTCTGGAGATCGTGACCGAATAACCCACCATGAAAAGACCAAACAGCGAGAGAACCGGGAGTACTGGACCTGGGAGGAGGAATTATTTAGAGACGGACCCTGGACTCAGCCTGGAGAGTATCGCCGGCCAAGAGAGGAGCTGGAAGCAGCGGCGGCGGAACGGCGCAGGTGTGAGGTTCTATATGGAGTATGGAACCCGGAGAATAAAAAGTTTGTTGGAACTCGCCTGGCTGGGAAGCCCGAAAGGCAGCCCCAAAAAGCTTTTTTGGGGGGGCACACGAGGAGGTTGGCCGGTTCAGGAGGGACTCCTGAGCCAACTCCTCGTGCTCTTTGGAGGGAGCGTTGGAAGGTGCGTCATACTGAGCAGACACCGTGCTATGCTGTTGTGCGCACAGTATCTCCAGTGCGCATGCATAGGCCGGTGCGCGAAATTCCAGCGCCACTCATCTGTCGGGCTAGGGTGAGTGTGCAGCCTGGAGGAGTGGTGCAGGCTCTGCCCGCCAGGTCTCCAGTGCTCCTGTTGGGACCAGAATATCCTGTGCCGGCTCTGCGTGCGGTGTCTCCTGTTCACGTGCACAGCCCGTCACCCTCATTGGTGAAGCCAGGATGAGTGAACAACCTGGGAGAGGGGTGTCGGCTATACGCATCAGGTCTCCTGTGCGTGTTGTGGATCCAGTATGTCCTGTCCCTGTTCCACGCTCCACGATTCCTGTTCGTGTTGTGGATCCAGCACGACCAGTCCCTGTTCCACGCTCCAGGATCCCTGTTCGTGTAGTGGATCCAGCACGACCAGTTCCTGTTCCGCGCTCCAGGATTCCTGTTCGTGTTGTGGATCCAGCACGACCAGTTCCTGTTCCACGCTCCAGGATCCCTGTTCGTGTAGTGGATCCAGCACGACCAGTTCCTGCTCCATGCTCCAGGATGCCTGCTCCCCGCACCAGAGGTCCAGTGCGCTTAGTGAGCCCAGTACGGCCCGTTCCTGCTCCCCGCACCAGAGTCCCAGTGCGCGTCATGAGTTCAGTACGGCCCGTTCCTGCTCCCCGCACTAGAGTCCCAGTGCGCGTCATGAGTCCAGTACGGCCCGTTCCTGCTCCCCGCACCAGAGTGCCAGTGCGCATCATGAGCCCAGTACGGCCGGCTCCTGCTCCTCGCACCAGAGTCCCAGTGAGCATCGTGAGCCCAATACGGCCGGTTCCTGCTCCTCGCACCAGAGTCCCAGTGAGCATCGTGAGCCCAATATGGCCGGTTCCTGCTCTTCGCACCAGAGTCCCAGTGAGCATCGTGAGCCCAATACGGCCGGTTCCTGCTCCTCGCACTAGAGTCCCAGTGGGCATCGTGAGCCCAGTACGGCCGGTTCCTGCTCCTCGCACCAGAGTCCCAGTGCGCTTCGGGAGTCCAGTACGGCCGGTTCCTGCTCCTCGCACCAGAGTTCCAGCCAGTAGCCCAGGGCCTCCGGTGCGGGACATCAAGCCAGCACGGCCGGCACCGGAGCCGCCACCTGGGACCAAAAGACCCACCCAAAGACCCCCATGGACTTTTGGCGGTCGGAGTCTGCGCCTTTGGGGGGGGGGGGTACTGTCACGTCTAGGCCTGAGAAGACAGGCTGGCGTGTTTTGTTTTTGTTTTGGTGTAGGGTTTTTTCCGTTCTAGGTTATCCATTTCTATGTTGGGGTAATGGTTCCCAATTAGAGGCAGCTGAGTGTCGTTACCTCTAATTGGGAACCATATATATGTTTGTAGTTTGCACTAGGGGTTTGTGGGTTATTGTTTGATCATAGCTTTGTTTGTGTTTCTTGTTATGTTCAGTATCACGATCTTCGTTACGTTCATTTTGTTGTTTTTGCCCAGTTACGTTCTAAATAAAAATGTATACTGGATGCCTCGCTGCACCTTGGTCTGTCCCTTCTGGAGATCGTGACAGTACACTGCATCGTTATTGATTGAATGAATACATCTCTTTATGCCTGTAATGTCTGTGGTTCAACAGTAGAAGGAATCAGGCGCAGGAGGTAGGTTGCGTGTGAAAAGGTATTTAATAATGTCGCCAGATGAAACCACAATGCACACTGGCAAAGGCAAAAATACCCACACGAACATATAAATAAACGGGCGCAAACACAAGCCACCCGGAGTACCGAGAACCAAAATCAAATACTCACAGTACACAGACTGGGAACGTAGCGATAACACAGAGAACAACTATCACAATCACGCACAAGGAAAAGAGGGGAAAGGAAGGAATATAACAGGGGCGTGATTGGGAGAAAATGAATAACAGGTGTGTACACTCAAGACAAAACCAACAGACACACGAAAAGGGGAGCGGTGATGGTTAGAAAACCGGTGACGTCGAACGCCAAACACCGCCCGAACAAGAAGAGGGACCGACTTCGGCGGAAGTCATGACAATGCCCCATGACACATCATCAGTGATGTAACCTGGCGTCATAGGGTGTTTCGGGTCTTACAACATCAGACACCCTCACCCAGGCAATCCAGCCAAGGTTGATCAGACCCCAACTTGTGTCCAGGTGGCATTACGCTGCTCCCCATAGATCTCCTCTCTTGATCTCCTGTCTTGACAATGTGCTGCAGGAACTTGAGCTGCTCCTCCAGGTCTGCTGTCTGCTGCCAGTCCTGAGCAGTAGCTAGGATCTCTGATGATGATTTGGACTTTGGGAATGACTGCTCTCCAGCTCGACTGTAAGTGATCTTTTGACTGGTGGGCCGTGCTTCACTTGCTGTTGACGATTCCTGAGAAGATTGCTTCTAATAAAGTATTTGACTCAAATACTCAAAGTAATTCAAATAATGTTTCTAGTATTTGAAACATTCTAGCTTAATATATAGTTTGAATTGTATGTGTTGTATTATTATGTATCCCCTAACCTCTCCTCCTTTTCTTCTTACTCTGTCTTCACTGTAAGGACTCCATTTGCTGCACCAATAAACTGATATGCTGACCCATCTCCCTGCCCGCTGTGGACTATGCCATTGACCTTGTATCCACTACACCCAGATATAGACTGAACCCAGATCACTTATTCTCCCTCACCTCACTATCCATCCTCATTTGGGCTACTGGGACCAAGTTAGGATTAGCAACCAGCTAGAAAAAGCATTGACCTTCCCATATTTGTCTCTTACATTGCTGTTTCTAATACCATAAAAAGAAATGCTTGCTCTGCATATCATGTGTGAGTTTGTACTGTAGTACAATAAGAATAGACAATTGTACTGAAATGAGCCATAGATTTAACCTGCCTGTGTTCCCAAAGTTACCTGTCTCAATTATCTTTTCAGCTCCAATTCAAAATGTAATGAGGTCAAGAGGAATGAAAGAATACAGACTAAAAACATTGTCTTTCTGCATCCATCTTTTGTTTGACCTGAAACTGGACCACTTTATAGAGGTTATCCTACCTATGAGTTACAGATGGAGAAGAGGTTTTTCATATGCTCTCACTGTCTGTTTTATCTCTCGTGTCTGCAGGTCCTTGTCCTCTCCTTCCAAATCAGGGCCCTTGAATTCTGTTCAAGGCCTCCCTCTCTCCCTCTGCCACATTCACTACCAAACCCAGTCTACCAAAGGCCAGAGGGTCAGAGAGAAGAGAGGGAGAGAGAATGCAGGGATGGGGAAAGATAGAGAATGAGAGAAATGAGGAGCGAGGGAAAAAAAGGGAGGGAAAGGAGAAATATTGAATGGGAGGGATTGGAGAGAAATAAGTAGAGAAATAACGGGAGAGACAGAGCGGACAATGTACAGATGTAAGGGAGGCATGTAGGACCAAATTAAATCCTCTTGGAGCAGCGACACTGAATTAATTTGAACGAGAATATTGCATTGTGTCTTATTTTCCTTACCTTCTCTGCATTGGGACACCAAGCAGTGTTATGTTCCCTGGGCTGGCATCCTCATTCCTCTGTTCTTTTCTCCAGTTCTCCACTGGCATTTCAACCAAAAAATTCAATGTGATGACATTAAACCAACATGGAAAACAGATTGGATTTGAAAAAGGTTATCAATGTAAATGTTTTTCACACAACTTTTAAACTAAATATAATGATTTGGTGAAATGTTTGTTGTTGATTTCACGTTGAATTCATGTTAGCTGACAACTCAAACAAATGTAAATCAAAATTTAACGTTGAACTGACATTTGTGCACAGTGGGTTGTTATGGTGACCACATTTAAAATACTCAAATGCGGGACAAGTGGATGATTTTACAGAACATTTGCAGGACAGTGTAGCCAACCTGAATGTTTAAATTAAAACACATTCTGCCTAGTGGCGTGCGCTGTTGTGTTTTGGCCACATGAAAATTATTTTTAATGTCATAGATTCTCAAAGTTTGTACCGACAGATGTAGTAGCCAATTGAATATCATTATAGAAAATGCATAAAATGCATCCTCCATTTGCAACATCTGGCTATGCCCACATATAGGCCTATTGTCTCAATAACTTTTTATATTTTTAATACCCTCAAACACCAAGTTACTGTAGGCATATACATAACACGTTTTACCAGTGAAATGTCCAAACTAGGTCTAGATGCCATTAATTTGATCTCAACCAGTTTCATGGGCATATGCATTTAGATCTTCTTGAATTACAGTTTTTTGAGCAAATTAGAGCAAATCGTGTTTACAAATTATATATGCTTCCTATATTTTGCTACAATTTAAGCACATTCTGCCTAGTGGTGCACGCTGTTGAGTTTTGTCCGCATGATAATTATTTTTGACATTTCTGCTAACCATCCCAAAGTTAGGTGGTATTTTTGGTGTAACTGTAACATTATACTATACTATCATATTTGGTTATGTTATTTAGAATACTAACTAATCATTATGGAATATTCCAAGACATTCAGCTTTGATCTAACTTTACAAGTGAGCACCATTAGGCCTAACTCTCCTCTCAAGGTTTAGCTGGAATTTAGCCTGAAAGGATTAGAGAAATTTGATTGGTTGACAATAGGCTTATGACATTGGCCTACATCTGGTCTTGTACTGTGCAAAATATCAGATCTCAACTAGGATTGGAGAAGTTTTTAACATCCCCAGTAGGCTTAGGCTAAGCCACCCTTATGATATACAGTACCAGTAAAACGTTTAGACACACCTACTCATTTAAGGGTTTTTCTTTATTTTACAATTTTTTACATTTTGAAATAATAGTGAAGACATCAAAACTATGAAACAACACATGTGGAATCACACCATAAAAGTGTTTAAATAATCAAAATATATTTTATATTTGAGATTCTTCAAAGTAGCCACCCTTTGCCTTGATGACAGCTTTGCACATACTTGGCATTCTCTCAACCAGCTTCATGAGGTAGTCACCTGGAATGCATTTCAATTAACAGGTGTTCCTTGTTAAAAGTGAATATGTGGAATTTCTGTCCTTAATGCGTTCCAGCCAATCAGTTGTGTTGTGAAAAGGTAGGGGTGGTATACAGTTAATAGCCCTATTTGGTAAAAGACCAAGTCCATATTATGGCAAGAAGAGCTCAAATAAGCAGAGAAACGACAGTCCATTGTCACTTGAAGTCATGAAGGTCAAGAACTTTGAACGTTTTTTCAAGTGCAGTCACAAAAACCGTCAAGCACTATGATTAAACTGGCTCTCATGAGAACTGCCACACGAAAGGAAGACCCAGAGTTACCTCTGCTGCAGAGGAAAATTCATTACAGTTACCAGCGTCAGAAATTGCAGCCCAAATAAATGCTTCACAGAGTTGAAGTAACAGACACATCTCAACATCAACTGTTCAGAGGAGACAACGTGAATCAGGCCTTCATGGTTGTATTGCTTCAAAGAAACCACTACTAAAGGACACCAATAATAATAAGAGACTTGCTTGGGCCAATAAACACGAGCAATGGACATTAGACCAGTGGAAATCTGTCCTTCGGTCTGATGAGTCCAAACGTGCGATTTTTGGTTCCAACCTCTGTGTATTTGTGAGACGGAGAGTAGGTGAACGGATGATCTACACATGTGTGGTTCCCACCGTGAAGCATGGAAGAGAGATAATGTGGTGGTGCTTTGCTGGTGACACTGTCTGTGATTTATTTACAATTCAAGGCACACTTAACCAGCATGGCTACCACAGCATTCTGCAGCAATACGCAATCCCATCTGGTTTGCGCTTAGTGGGACTATCATTTGTTTTTCAACAGGAAAATGACCCAACACACCTCCAGCCTGTGTAAGGGCTATTTGTCCAAGAAGGAGAGTGATGGATTGCTGCATTAGATGAGCTGGCCTCCACTATCACCCGACCACAACCCAATTGAGATGGTTTGGGATGAGTTGGACCGCAGAGTGAAGGAAAAGCAGCCAACAAGTGCTCAGAATATGTGGGAACTCCTTCAAGGCTGTTAGAATTAACATTCCAGGTGTAGCTGGTTGAGAAAATGCCATTTGTGCAAAGCTGTCATCAAGGCAAAGGGTGGCTACTTTGAAGCATCTCAGAAGTCCTCAACTGGCAGCTTTATTCAACAGTACCCGCAAAACACCAGTCTCAACGTCAACAGTGAAGAGGCGACTCCGGGATGCTGTTCTTCTAGGCAGAGTTCCTGTGTCCAGTGTCTGTGTTCTTTTGCCCATCTTAATCTTTAATTTTTATTGGCCAGTCTGAGATATGGCTTTCTCTTTGCAACTCTGCAAATACTCCAGAAACTCAACTAGTCTAAAGAAGGCCAGTGTTATTGCTTCTTTAAACAGAACAACAGTTTTCAGCTGTGTTAACATAATTGCTCATGGGTTTTCTAATGATCAATTAGCCTTTAAAATGATAAACTTGGATTAGCTAACACAACGTGCCATTGGAACACAGGAGTGATGGTTGCTGATAATGGTCCTCTGTACGCCTATGTAGATATTCCATAAACAAATCTGCCTTTTCCAGCTACAATAGTCATTTACAACATTAACAATGTCTACACTGTATTTCTGATCAATTTGATGTTATTTTAACGGACAACATTTTATAAGTGACACCAAACTTTTGAACAGTAGTGTATACAGTTGAAGTCGGAAGTTTACATACACTTAGGTTGGAGTCTATAAAACTCGTTTTTCAACCACTCCACAAATTTCTTTTTCGCAAACTATAGTTTTGGCAAGTCGGTTAGGACGTCTACTTTGTGCATGACACAAGTCATTTTTCCAACAATAGTTTACAGACTGTATCACAATTCCAGTGTGTCAGAAGTTTACATACACTAAGTTGGCTGTGCCTTTAAACAATTTGGAAAATTCCAGAAAATGATGTAATTGTTTTAGAAGCTTCTGTTAGGCTAATTGACATCATTTGAGTCAATTGGGGTTGTACCTGTGGATGTATTTCAAGGCCTACCTTCAAACTCAGTGCCTCTATGCTTGACCTCAGATTATTTTTTTTGACCTCCACAAGTTTGGTTCATCCTTGGGAGCAATTTCCAAATGCCTGACGTTCATCTGTACAAACAATAGTACGCAAGTATAAACACCACGAGACCATGCAGCCGTCATACCGCTCAAGAAGGAGACGCGTTCTGTCTCCTAGAGATGAACGTACTTTGGTGCAAAGAGTCCAAATGAATCTCAGAACAACAGCAAAGGACCTTGTGAAGATGCTGGAGGAAACAGGTACAAAAGTATCTATATCCACAGTAAAACGAGTCCTAAATCAACATAACATGAAAGGCCGCTCAGCAAGGAAGAAGCCACTGCTCCAAAACCGCCATAATAAAGTGCCAGACTATGGTTTGCAACTGCACATCGTGCAATACCGTTCTTTTTGGAGAAATGTCCTCTGGTCTGATGAAACAAAAATAGAACTGTTTGGCCGTAATGACCATCGTTATGTTTGGAGGAAAAAGGGGGATGCTTGCAAGCCGAAGAACACCATCCCAACCACGAAGGACGGGGGTAGCAGCATCATGTTGTGGGGGTGCTTTTCTGCAGGAGGGACTGGTGCACTTCCCAAAATAGATGGCATCATGAGGAAGGAAATGCTGTGGATATTTTGAAGCAACATCTCAAGACATCAGTCAGGAAGTTAAAGCTTGTTTGCAAATGGGTCTTCCAAATAGACAATTACCCCAAGCATAATTCTAAAGTTTTGGCAAAATGGCTTAAGGACAACAAAGTCAAGGTATTGGCGTGGCCATCGCAAAGCCCTGACCTCAATCCTATAGAAAATTTGTGGGCAGAACTGAAAAAACTTGTGCGAGCAAGGAGGCCTACAAACCTGACTCAGTTACACCAGCTCTGTCAGTAGGAATGGACTAAAATTTACCCAACTTAATGAGGGAAGCTTGTGGAAGGCTACCTGAAACGTTTGACCCAAGTTAAACAATTTAAAGGCAATGCTACCAAATACTAATTGAGTGTATGTAAACTTCTGACCCACTGGGAATGTGATGAAAGAAATAAAAGCTGAAATAAATCATTCTCTCTACTATTATTCTGACATTTCACATTCTTAAAATAAAGTGGTGATCCTAACTGACCTAAGACAGGGCATTTTTACTAGGATTAAATGTCAGGAATTGTGAAAAACTGAGTTTAAATGTATTTGGCTAAGGTGTATGTAAACTTTCGTCTTCAACTGTATATTTTCATAAGCCCTACATTTTTTTTTTCTAAATTAGTGGTGTTTGAATTTGTCGATAAAATGCGGGACATGATTATTTGGTTGTGGGATGTGGGACAAATGGCCAAAATACGGGACTGTCCCGCACAATCTGGGACATGTGGTCACCCTATGGGTTGTGCTTATGCTCTCTTTTTTATACTGCTGTCATTATTATGTTATTGTGGCAGCGCTAACACTGTAAATGTGCTAAAAGATCAGCTAAAAGAAGCTCAATTTACAGTGATTTGCGAAACTATGTTAATGTTTTGTAGTTGTGGTGGAATATTAGCCATATTTGACAAATATAAAAAAGGAAGTGTATCGCTGAAACACATTGCAATAATGAATATGTTAAATAGATTATCCTGTATTGACTGCATCATATGGGCATTTATAGATCTGATCGTAAATGTGTAAGACGATAGTAAATTTACAACATTTTAGGTGACAAACTCTCTAAAGAACAATCCAAATGTGAACTATGGGGACTTGTGTTGCTATGAGGAACATTTTCCGTAAGTCACCACCGTGTGACCATAATCACAGCGCTTTGCCACTGAACGCCGCCCCTTCCCATCTGTTTCCACTGCACATGCAGCCAAGGGAAGTTGCTGGCGGCCTCTTGAAACACTTGGCCTGTATTGGGAGATCCAAAAACCTGCGTTTTCAATTCAAACCGTGGTTGGAAATTATATCTGAATTATATCTGGCTGAGTTTGCTGACTAAGTCCACTATGGTTAGCTGACGTTACGCTCTGAAGCTTTTTGTCAGTTTGTTCTAAATGCATAATAGATTGGTAGACAGTTTTTTGAATGATGTGTCTATGGTGTGTTTCTGTGATCTGCATAACACGTTCCATATTTGCTTTGAAAAAGTGTACTGTTTTGAAATTGGTTTGCAGGCGTCTGAGAGAGAAAATATGTTGTTGAATCTACACAAACTCTGCTTAATTGACCATATGCACATAAGTGATGAGACAAAACTAAAATAATTATATTCACACATTTGGGCTTGCAGCACAATACTGCATGTCATCCATAAAAGTTTATGCTTCTTTGAGAGTAATCTGATACAATCCCTGTCAATGCTCGAGAAAGTTATTCTACCTCAAGCAATAAACAACAAATGTGATAAGTGGCTATCGACCAAGAACTTCAAGACAGGGAAATAAATGTTTGTCTTTCAGTTGCTCTTCAAGGCTTCAGTAAACTCAACCACAGACAGTTTAGTCCTCAGAGTGACGCCTGGCGGGGTGTCATTTTAATGGACTGATTGGAATAACTTGCCTCCTACGCACCTCTTTTCCTCAAAAACTTTTACTGTTTACTTTCTGTTTGGGCAATTAAGCTGGACTTCCCCATCTCGCTCTTGTTTTGGCATAATTTCAGATTATGGCGTACTAAAATTTATTTGGGTAATTGTTGTTGATTAAAGTCCCACCTGCATTGCTCATGCTGTACAGGTACAGTATGGCATACTTGTGGTGATGGTGGACCCGTCACACTGCATCGTAGCCCTGGGGTGTGGCTTTTAATATGGGGCGAGTCAGGCCATCACAATACGGCCATGGTCTCAGCCTTGCACATATCTGAAGACCTGCTCGACTCAGCATTACAAGGCCATATATCAACACTGTGGGAATGGGCTGGGAGAACTATACTGTATTAGCGGTGCACCCACAGATTTACAGCACAACAGTGTGAGTTATGATCATATACTCCCCCGCCTCCTCCTTCCCCACCCTGATGATCATCAATGACGCGAGAGAACAGAGGATCCCCCTTTTTGAGGTTATCAATTCAGTCCAAATCAAGGAAGCTGTTTAGATGCACTATAATGTCGATTTAAATGCACTTAAAGGTCTGATGATTAAAACATGAAGTGTTATTTTCTCGTACTTTCAGGGAATAGAAGTAAGCTTGATTTCATTAGAGTTTGTATCAGGACCTATCGATTTGCTTTGTCAATTCTTCCAAGTCCATATAGTCAACAATCTGAGAAGCAAGACCCCTCTACAGTAACATTGTGTAACACTTGAGTCACACAGACATTAGCCATTGATTTGGTATTTTCTAATGGCAGAGGGAAGTAGTAATGTCCTTGTGTAGAGGAAGTGCCCACTCATATGAGTCACTCTGTTTGAAGCTGCTGACCGCTCCGACGGTGAACGTTCCTCGACCCAGCCAAACCAATCATGGAATCATCCTTTATTCACACGACGGCCAGGAAAAAGACCTCATACTTGTGGTAGTCTGAAATTCTCAACTCAATGTGTTTAGAATTTTCGACAACCACGCTAATGTGAAGCCCAGTGAATTGATTAAAAGGCCATTGGACCGGTCTTCCTACCGAACTCTGTAGTCATGGCCTTGAAGAAAGTGCTTACATTGTCCTAGTGGACAGCGTCAAGCTCAGTCAATGAATAAAATATTATGACTTGTGTATCACAGCCTTTAGTTTAGGTTAAAACAGATTATATTTTGTTGAGTTTATCCATGTGCAGCAATCCTACCAGACTAATACCCTACCTTTATACCTTAGTCAGAGATAGATGTGCATGGTGAGTCTATTACTGTACAATGTAATATTGAACGTTACAATACACCTCAGTATTGCTGATAAAACTGAAACGTGTTTTTCGTTCATTGTAAGATGGTGTGTGTGTGTTTATATGTTGGTTTTTGAATTTCTTTAATCACGCAACCTGTGCTGGTCAGTGGTAAACAGCTCTAACAGGGGTAAGGGGAAACCTGTTTTCTTTCAAGGGTAGCTCCAAAGCTTGAAATACTTTAATGAAAGCCTAACTACATGTTGTACCTGATTCAGTGATTGTTCTGCACTCCTCCGAGTGAAGAAGCTCAAATGAATGATTTCTGGGAATTAAAGGGAGAGAAAATAAATGTAACTTACAGGAGGCCTATTTTAGAAAGACACATTTGGCATCGCACATTTTCCACAACCCAGTTACTATGATGTATCAGATGCCAAGTTGGACATCAATGACATGCAAGACATGGATGGGAAATAGTTTATTCTTTTTTTATTTTATTTTTTATCCTTATTTAACCACGTAGGCAAGTTGAGACAAGTTCTCATTTACAACTGCGACCTGGCCAAGATGGAGCAAAGCAGTGCGACACAAACAACACAGAGTTGCACATGGGACAAACAAGCGTACAGTCAATAACACAATAGAAAAGTTTATATACAGTGTGTGCAAATGTAGTAAGATTAGGGAGGTAAGGCAATAAATAGGCCATAGTGGCGAAATAATTACAATTTATCAATTAAACACTGGAGTGATAGATGTGCAGAAGATGAATATGCAAGTAGAGATACTGGGGTGCAAAGGAGAAAATAAATTAATAACAATATGGGGATGAGGTAGTTGGGTGGTCTATTTACAAATGGGCTATGTATTGGATAGATTTTAGTAGGGTCACAAGTTCTGGAAATGTTCCGATTTAAAGAGTAAGGGAAGCTTACCGTAAAAGCAGTCAGACGTTAAGACCTATGAGTTGTGTAAATATGGACAATTGTATCCAAAACCATAAAAGACAGACAAATGTAGAACTTTCAGGCAATTTAAGTCAGAAATGTTTCTGAGAACATACTGTATAAGATGGAATGGCTCCTTGAGGACAAAGGTATAGTGTTTTTTCTTACGACCTGCATTTCAGACAAAGGACTTCATCAGTAATGGAAAGAAGAGGCTTGTTCTATTTCTAATACTCGTTTTGATGTGCCACTTATGGGATACGCCCACGGGTGGATCACTTGCACGAAGAATCCAATCACCCAGTGTCTGTGGGAGAAGGAGGTTGAATGACGAATGAGGTGAGCCCCTCTCCTCAATACAGGTAGCGACTCGCCAGCCAACTGGTCATTCTTTTCTCTTTTCCTTGCAGAAGAGACTACTCGCTGAAGCTCTCAGCATGACAAGATTCATGTCTTCCTACCGAACTGTTCTCAGGCGAACCGTGAGATTAACGCTGCTGAACATAGGACCTCAGCTCCTGTCGATAGTGTTGAATACTGACCGAAAGGAAAGTTTTGCTTCGAGAAAAATGTATTTTCTACTCTTCTGTGTCCATTGTAGCTTGCGGCACACGGCTTTCTATCAAGACTTTGTTAGCCCCCTTAGCTTTGCGACACAAGGCACATGCTAACTATGCTAACAAAGCTCATGCAGCAAGGGCTAGCTCAGGCAGCAAGGATTGAGCTCACCTGGCTTACTCACTGTAAAGCAAGCTAACCACACCATAATTACTACCTATATTACCTAGTAATATTGCTAGTTCTTGTCTCGTTTAGCTAGCTGGAGAGCTAGCTAATGACACTACAAAGGGCTAGCTCTTGCCATAAGGCTTAGCTAACCCAGGAACTCGCAGCAAGGCTACCTACAAAAAACTAGCTTTTTCACAGGAAGGATCATGTCTCTCATGTTTAGCTCAACCTACTCTCCTACTCGTGCCATGTTGACTAAACTAACTGCCCTAGCTTCACAGCTGGATGATAGAGAGACACACTTTGTCCATTGAGAGAATAGGGAAGCACATGCTTTTCTCCAGCTACCGGTGTACTAACTAAACTCAACAAAAAAAGAAACGTCCTCTTACTGTATAATGCAATTATTTTCAGCAAACTTAACATGTATAAATATTTGTATGAACATAACAAGATTCAACAACTGAGACATAAATTGAACAAGTTCCACAGACATGTGACTAACAGAAATGGAAAAATGTGTCCCTGAACAAAGGGGGGTCAAAATCGAAAGCAACAGTCATTATCTGGTGTGGCCACAAGCTGCATTAAGTACTGCAGTGCATCTTCTCCTCATGGACTGCACCAGATTTTTCTGACACTGACGTTCCTGTCTTGCAGGAAATCACGCACAGAACAAGCAGTATGGCTGGTGGCATTGTCACGCTGGAGGGTCATGTCAGTATGAGCCTGCAGGAAGGGTACCACATGAGGGAGGAGGATGTCTTCCCTGTAACGCACAGCGTTGAGATTGCCTGCAATGACAACATGCTCAGTCTGATGATGCTGTGATACCACCCCAACCATGACGGACCTCCTACACCTCCAAATCGATCCCGCTCCAGAGTACAGGCCTCGGTGTAACGCTCATTTCTTCAACGATAAATGCGATAAATCAACGATAAATCTTCAACGATAAATCTTAGGCGTCTCACAGTACGGACATTGCAATTTATTGCCCTGGCCACATCTGCAGTCCTCATGCCTCCTTGCAGCATGCCTAATGCACGTTCACGCAGATGAGCAGAGACCCTTGGCTTCTTTCTTTCTGTGTTTTTCAGAGTTAGTAGAAAGGCCTCTTTAGAGTCCCAAGTTTTCATAACTGTACACACTCTTTGTGTACAGTGGGGGCAGAGTACGCTAGAGCAGCACTTACTATCACAGAGTCCTGCATGCACTGTGGGGACTATCTCAAGTCCACCTTCAAGCGAAGGCTGCGTAAAATACATTATTTTCTGACCCTGTCGCCCTCACAGCTTACGGGTGAGGAAGCTATCCCGCAACCTAAACCCACATAGGCAGAGGTAGCAGAATGTTACCCTGAGGTGGGAATTGCGTCCCATTCTGGACAGGTCCATTTTCTTAAAAACCTCGCCAAGTTAGGGTTCAAGAGCAGTGTGGTGCCCATTTAGAGAATAGAATACCTAGGCGTCAAGCTCCATTCTCAATTTTTTCGGGCTACACTATCAAACGACCTAATCAAGTCTTTCCGCCGGTACCTCTCCGTGTCCAATAGAGGGCACTCGCCATGCTCAGTGTGTGTCTCCGAGAAATGGGGTTGATGTCGTGTACCACAATGATCAATGAGAATATGAGACTTCCAGAGTTGGGTTTCGGCCCATCATCTATTTCCACTATGGCACCACACAACACTAGGGGTAGTGTCATCGAGGAGGGTGGTGACGACAGACGCACCACTCACAGTGGGAAGAGCAATAAATGGATTGTGGCCACAGTTCCGCCATGCTTATGGAAATTACCTCGAACTGCTGACAGTGTTTCATGCATTGGCACACTTACTCCCCTTCCATTGAAATTGTCACACCCTCGTCAGGGCAGACAATACAACTGTGATGGTATATATCAATCGCCAGGGTGGCACTCTCTCTCTGCATCTACACAGATAAACTGTCAAGATTATTATGTGGAGCGTTCAATTCAGTCCTTCTAAGACGAACATGTATATATAAATTACTTAATATACTGTACATTACAGAGACCTGAACACAACTCCATAAGTAGTGTATTAGCAGTGTTAGGGAGGGGTGGTGCGCTAGCGCCCCACTCCCGACACTACCAGGTGAAATGCAAGGCAAAATCCCAAAATTGAATTATTAAAAATGCACCAATATACAAGTGTTTCATAGTCATCAAAAGCTCTGCTTCTTGACAATATCACAGCGTTGCCGGATTTCAAAAATCGGCGAAAGCACTACATTTGATTGTTTGAGGGTAGCACCTTCAATATTTTCCATAACCATGAAATCTTTAGCCAGCGCGGTCGATAGAAAATGCATTTCACAGGGAAAACCTGTGCCTTACCTTTTGTAGAACTTCTGCAGAGGGCTTCTTAAGTGTCCCACGAAGACAATCCATGGATATTTGGTTAGAAAAAGTAATTTATTATATCCTTAAATCTCCGTTTGGTTGGCACCTTGTGTTCAGAAAATCCAATGTGACGACAACGCGTTCAACTATACCTATAAACTTTCCCTCAACAAAACAAAAACCAATTAAAATGCTTCCTTATCTTATCTTTTATGAATAAAAGTGATAATCTTTCACTTGGATGGTCACCTAAACGTTATGTAAGTCAAATAAAGTGGTCCGCTCAGCCAAACGTGCGCCCAAAAACGTGCAACTGAAAAATAGCTCCCCCAACTAAAACTTCTCCCAATTGAACACATTGGTTCCGATTTCCATTAAACTTTACCTATACACTGCTGACATCCAGTGGAAGCAATAGGTACTACATTCAGTGTCCTGGTATAAAGACTTTTCTAAAGGCACTGTCTCAAAGTGAGCCATAAGCCACAAGGAATGAGATTTCCGGATGGAATTTTCGCTGGTTTTTGCCTGCCAAATGACTTCTGTTACACTCACAGACAAAATGATAACACTTTTGGAAACCTCAGAGTGTTTCCTATCCAATAGTACTAATTATGTGCATATCCTATTTTCTGAGCCTGAGTGGCAAGGATTTTACTTTGGGCACGCACAACTCTCCAAAACCGACCCCTCAGCTGCCGCTCCCTAACAAGTTTTAAGTACAGGTGACTTACAAAATAAATGAATATCCAACAATGTGTCTTAATAAGGCATTGGGCCACCACTAGCCAGAACAGCTGCAATGCACCTTGGCATGAATTCTACAAGTGTCTGGAACGCTATTGGAGTATGCAACACCATTCTTCCATGAGAAATTAGTAGAAAACGCTTTCTCAGACGCCGCTCCAGATAATCCCATAAGTGTTAAATTGGGTTGAGATCTAGTGACTGAGATGGCCAAGGTATATGGTTTACATAATTTGCATACTCTACAAACCATTCAGTGATCACTCGTGCCCTGTGGAAGGGGACATTGTCGTCCTAAAGCCATGGTAGTCAAAATAATTGCTTGCCCAGCATTGTTATACACGAGCATAAGCGTGATGGGATGTTAATTGCCTAATTACCTCAGGAACCACAAGTGCGTGGAAGCACCTACTTTCAATATCCCTCATTTACTCAAGCATTTCCATTATTTTGGCAGTTACCTGTAAATGTTTACAGTAATGGAGATGTGAACCAAACCCTCTCTTTAAGCGTCTCCAGGACCTAAGCAGGTAAAAGCTCCGCTCACCGCCCACGGCGGTATCCATAGAAACCAACAACCTTGGGGGGCGTAAATGAAGTAAACACAAACAAATGCAGATGAATAGTTTTGTTCTGCAGCTTTACCACAGTTAATTGCACACTTGTGCTACTTATTTCCACCGTATGTTTCACATTTATGTTCCACACAATGTAAAAAAAACGGAGAAAACAATGCAGTCATTTCTAAAGGATACACACACGCCCGTGCTTACACACACATGCATACACGTACACACACACACACACCAAGTTTCCCCCTGTCAACTTCCGACTATAGGCATACACTCTTCTAACGGCCATGGTGCATTATGAGCACAATCAAAAAACTAACTTGCACTTTGACTGCAAAAACAATTAGGGTTGAGTCCCTGTCGGTCTGCCATCCAAATTCGATACAACATTCTGTTGTGTAGCCTAGGCGAACAACTTGCATAGCCTACATACAGTAGCTTAGAGAGTCTAACAGCTAGGCCTATATGATGAAAGGAACATTCAGAAAATCTGTGCATAATGGCAAATATTAATTAACAATCAGTAGTACTACTAACAGTAGTATTTCCCACTTTAGGGCAACTATCCTTATAATGAAAATAGGCTAGTAGGCTACGTGAGCACACCCAATTAAACAAAATTTGTTGATGTAGGGTTTAATCTGTCAAAAGGTTAATCACACCTCGTGATTTATGAAGGGGGCGTGTCTGGGGTTATGAATTTTATAATAGGTAAATTACACCTCATGATTTATAAGGGTACTTGGTGTGTTGCAACATATTATAACTGTGGGGTCGCCATGATCTGATTACTTTAATCTGGAAGGGGTGGTGTGTGTGTGTTGTTAGTCTTTGATTATTTTAGGAAATCAAGCATGGAAAATAGTGTTTAAGCACAGAAAATCAAATCAGTGTCACGGATCCCTCCGGAACTGTCATTACGCACACCTGGTCCCTATTCCCATTGATTAGAAATGGTATAAGTGTGCCCTTTGTTCACCACTGTCTGGCCGATTATTGTTCCAATGTCCGTTGGTTGTGTGAGTACCTGTGCTATGCTGTTTTAGCTTTCGTGCCAAGTATATTGTGCAGATGTTTACGGGTCTCGTCCCATGTGATAATCATTGTGTGATTGTGTATTTATAAGAGGTACTCCTCGCTCTTTTGTTTGGGTTTCTACCCTGTGTTTTGTATACTTGTTTGTTTGGTCTTCGTACCCGTGCCTTTACACGGCACGCTGTAATTTGGGGAAAAAAAACTCTGTTATGCATTCCTGCGCCTGTCTCCTGATCCCTTTATACCAACAAGACAATCAGATCATGAAAATGGCTCATGTTTCAAACTCTAAGCAAAATTGACTGAGTACTACAAATACATTCACAAAGTCACTTGATCACTGCACCAAATCACTCTTTCAGTTTCGATGCATGTTTGCTTTAAAAATGCAATAATCACTTTCCTTTTGATATGATTGTTCTTGTCATTTGTTACCAATATAATTAAGAATCACTTATTCTGGGTAAGTCTCTAAGAGCTTTGCACACCTGGATTGTACAATATTTGCACCTTATTCTTTTTAACCCTTTGACACGCACAAACACACAGATGTGATCATTCTACAGTGGTCCATACAGCGTAGGCTCAAATCAGTTTGATTAGAACACTTCATTAGAATGTCTATTTATGATTGAAACAACAGTCAGTGTTTGAGCTACCCACTGTTTTATTACAGCATTATGTCCTCAATGTGAGCAGTAAATATTTGGATGCAATGTTCAGACATTCACAGAAGTAGCAACAGCATACCACAATTCTAATACGAATCAGAAAATATATATATATATATATATATATATACACTGTATTAATCCTAGCTCTGAGTGTTAGCTAACACAATCCCAGATGATAGAAACCATAATATTCATTTGCTAATAGCAATTACAATTTACAATTCATCACATCCCGGGTGAGCTTACCAGTGATTGACATAATTGAAAACACTTTTGAATTAAAAGTCGAAAGTAATCAGATGGTGGGTAGAGTTTGTGTGCGCCGCCATGTATGTTTTTCAACATCAACCAAAGATATGAAGAGGTGACAAGTGAGTCAGGTCTGTTTGCAGTATGCATGTTGAAGGCGGAGGGTGTGTGTCGTCTACCATCATTAATTTCTCAAAAAACGAGTGAACCATCCCTTCACCTCGTTTTGCAATAATACGTCTGACACACGTTTACGTGATACCCAGAACGCATTGAATGATGTAAACAAACATGCCTCCACACATAGCAGCCTTAGCATTAGCTCATCATAATCAGTACAACCTTCAAAAAATTATTTTACACGTCATATGCGTCCATTACAATCTCTTTTTTTTTTTTACCAGTACTTAAAGACGTTTTCTGATAGTGATGTATTGATACAAGTGGCCTGTGCCTGTGTCATGATAGTGTTGATTTGTCTCCACAGTTTGTTTATGTTTCTACCATTGTGGCTAGATGGAGTAGCTAGGCTTAAAACAGCTGTATCTAGTGGTCGAGTCGGGGACAACACATGTTGACAACTGTAGCATTAACCTCCTACATTAATTCACCTAACCTGCTACATTAGTTCTAACCTGCCACATTAATTATCCTAACCTGCTATGCAAACAAACCATCTGTGGAGTCAAATCATCAGTATCACCATACCAGCAATCAATCACATCACCCCTGACACTCACTTAGAACCATTCATTGTTGTTGTTTATGTACAGTATGTAGCTCGTGGGCTAAGATGTAACATTGGCAATATATTTTAGAAGGAGACAACTCACAAATGCAGAACATCTGGAGGATTTTGTAAATTCTGACAATAATTCTGAGTATGACAGCGAGGAATCAGATTCTGACACTGACAGTGAGGAGCTACCCCCCAACCTTGTAGCCACTGAGAACCCTGAATTTAAGGACCCCTTGCCCACAGACGAAGTCCCAGGTCACTCTGAAGATGCAGGTGGTGATGGAGGCAGACCAACAGTGGGTGAAGTGCGGTAGCTGGAAGGCTGCCGGCCATTTCACCCATCTTGGGCTAGCTGTTGGATTTGATGAGTCCCAGCCTGGAGTGCTAAACCCTTGCCATCTCCCTCTGAGGCAGAGTGCTTTACGTTGTTTCTGACAGAGGAGCTGGTGGGAGACTTAGTGGACGAGACCAATCGCTAGGCATTGGAGCTACAGGAGAAGAGAGAGACACAGGGAAGGTGGACCACCTGACGAGAGGGACAAAGATCCAACCAGACTGTGTGCTTGACTATACAGTGGCTTGCGAAAGTATTCACCCCCTTGGCATTTTTCCTATTTTGTTGTTTTACAACCATGAATTAAAATGTATTTTTGGGGTGTTTGTATCATTTGATTTACACAACATGCCTACCACTTTGAAGTTCCAAATATTTCTTATTGTGAAACAAACAAGAAATAAGACAATAAAACAGCAAACTTGAGAGTGCATAACTATGCAGCAATTACAGCTGCAAGTCTCTTGGGGTATGTCTCTATATTCTTGGCACATCTAGCCATTGGGATTTTTGCCCATTCTTCAAGGCAAAACTGCTCCAGTTCCTTCAAGTTGGATGGGTTCCGCTGGTGTACAGCAATCTTTAAGTCATACAACAGATTCTAAATTGGATTGAGGTCTGGGTTTGACTAGGGCATTCCAAGACATTTAACTTCTTAGGGAGCGGCAGCAGATGTGACGGTTTTGGAGAGTCTGGCGTGCCCAAAGTAAAATGCCTGCCACTCAGGCTCAGAAAATAGGATATGCACATAATTAGTACTATTGGATAGGAAACACTCTGAAGTTTCTAAAAGTGTTAACATAATGTCTGTGAGTATAAAATAACTGATATAGCAGGTGAAAACCAGAGGAAAATCCATCCGTAAATGCAGTTTTTAGTGACTTTTGCACTGTTTGACAATCCCCATTGACTTCAAGGCAATCCAGCTCCTGGCAATCCAGCATCCACTAGATGTCATTAGTCTCTATACAAAGACTGGGAGAGATTGGAGTAAGCAGAACGGATAGGAAGAGGAAATGGTAAGGGGTTCTGAAATGTCAACAAGTTTTCTCGCTAATATTCATAAAAGGATAGCTAAGGATGTATTATAACTGGTATTTGATTTGTTTAGGAAAAGTTTATAGGTATATTTGAACGCGTTCTCTTCACGTTTCAGTGGGCGATTCGACGTTCGATTTTCTGAACATAACGCGCCAACCAAACAGAGATTTATGGATATAATAAATTACTTTTTCTAACAAAAGAATCATTGGATGTCTTCGTTGGACACTTGGTAAGCCCTCAGCAGAAGTTGTTCAAAAAGGTAAGGGATTTGTTTTCGCTGTGAAATGGGTTTTGTGTGAACTGCGCTGGTTTATGAATTTAAGCTACTGGATAAATATTGTAGGTGCTATCCTCAAACAATCAAATGTTGTGCTTTCGCCGTGAAGCCTTTTTGAAATCTGACAATGCTGTGATATTGCCAAGAAGCAGAGCTTTTGATGACTATGCAACACTTGTATATTGTGTAGCTATTCCCTCCGCAAGGCAATCAAACAAGCTAAGCGTCAGTATAGAGACAAAGTAGAGTCACAATTCAGCGGCTCAGACACAAGAGGAATGTGGCAGGGTCTACAGTCAATCACGGACTACAAAAAGAAAACCAGCCCCGTTGCGGACCATGACGTCCTGCTCCCAGACAAACTAAACAACTTCTTTGCTCGCTTTGAGGACAATACAGTGCCACCGACACGGCTACCAAAACCTGCGGGCTCACCTTCACCGCAGCCAATGTGAGAAAAACATTTAAATGTGTTAACCCTCGCAAGGCTGCCGGCCCAGATGGCATCCCTGGCCGTGTCCTCAGAGCATGCGCAGACCAGCTGGCTGGTGTGTTTACGGACATATTCAATCAGTCCCTATCCCAGTCTGCTGTTCCCACATGCTTCAAGAGGGCCACCATTGTTCCTGTTCCCAAGAAAGCTAAGGTGACTGAGCTAAATGACTATCGCCCGTAGCACTCACTTCCGTCATCATGAAGTGCTTTGAGAGATTAGTCAAGGATCATATCACCTCCATCCTGCCAGACACCCTGGACCCACTCCAATTTGCTTACCGTCCCAATAGGTCCACAGACGATGCAATCGCAATCACACTGCATACTGCCCTAACCCATCTGGACAAGAGGAATACTTATGTAAGAATGCTGTTCATCGACTACAGCTCAGCATTTAACACCATAGTTCCCTCCAAGCTCGTCATTAAGCTCGAGACCCTGGGTCTCGACCCAGCCCTGTGCAACTGGGTCCTGGACTTCCTGACGGGCCGGTCCCAGGTGGTGAGGGTAGGAAACAACATCTCCACCCCGCTGATCCTCAACACTGGGGCCCCACAAGGGTGCGTTCTCAGCCCTCTCCTGTACTCCCTGTTTACCCATGACTGCGTGGCCAAGCATGCATCCAACTCAATCAGACAGCGTGGTGAAGAAGGCGCAACAGCGCCTCTTCAACCTCAGGAGGCTGAAGAAATTCGGCTTGTCACCAAAATCACTCACAAACTTTTACAGATGCACAATCGAGAGCATCCTGTCGGGCTGTATCACCGCCTGGTACGGCAACTGCTCCGCCCACAACCGTAAGGCTCTCCAGAGGGTAGTGAGGACTGCACAGCGCATCACCGGGGGTAAACTACCTGCTCTTCAGGACACCTACACCACCCGATGTCACAGGAAGGCCAAAAAGATAATCAAGGACAACAACCACCCGAGCCACTGCCTGTTCACCCCGCTATCATCCAGAAGGCGAGGTCAGTACAGGTGCATCAAAGCTGGGACCGAGAGACTGAAAAACAGCTTCTACCTCAAGGCCATCAGACTGTTAAACAACCATCACTAACATTGAGTGACTGCTGCCAACATACTGACTTAAATCTCTAGCCACTTTAAACATTGGAATTGGATGTAACAATGTATCACTAGCCACTTTAAACAATTTTGTATATAATGTTTACGTATCCGACATACTCATATCAAATGTATACACTGTACTCTAAACCATCTACTGTATCTTGCCTATGCCGTTCGGCCATCGACCCAAATCTCTAGCCACTTTAATAATTATAAATGGATGAAATAATGTATCACTAGCCACTTTAAACAATGCAATTTATATAATGTTTACATATCCTACATTACTCATCTCATATATATATATATATATATGTGTATATACTGTACTCCATACCATCTACTGCATCTTGCCTATGCCGGTCAGCAATCGCTCATCCGTATATTTATATGTACATACTCGTATTCAATCCTTTACTCTTGTGTGTATAAGGTAGTTGTTGTGAATTTGTTAGATTACTTGTTAGATACTACTGCATGGTCAGAACTAGAAGCACAAGCCTTTCACTACACTCGCATTAACATCTGCTAACCATGTGTATGTGACAAATAAAATTTGATTTGATTTGATGTTTAATAATTCAACTTTTGGATTTCGAATTTGCTCCGTTGGATGTTCAAAGTTTCTGATATTTTTTTATAAGCCAACCCTGATCTGTACTTATCCACAACTTTGTCCCTGTCCTGTTTGGAGATCTCCTTGGTCTTCATGGTGCCGCTTGCTTGGTGGTGCCCCTTGCTTAGAGGTGTTGCAGACTCTGGGGCCTTTCAGAACAGGTGTATATATATTGAGATCATGTGACAGATCATGTAACACTTAGATAGCACACAGATGGACTTAATTTAACAAATTTTGTGACTTCCGAAGGTAATTGGTTGCTCCAGATTTTTTTAAACAAGTAATTTTTTTCATTTCACTTCACCAATTTGGCCTATTTTGTGTATGTCCATTACATGAAATACAAATCTATTTAAATTACAGGTTGTAAGGCAACAAAACAGGAAAAACCTGAAGGGGGATTAATACTTTTGCAAGGCATTGTATTGTGCCCCAGCTATTGTTTACAAATATGCATAGGCCCCCGCCCCGTGTCTTGCCAGAGGCTGGTGTTCTGTTGATAGAGTGTATAACCCGCCAGCTGTATGTTCTTAATGTTGTCGTTCTGCCACGACTCGGTGAAACATAAGAAAACATACGTTTTTAATGTCCCGTTGGTAGGTTATACGTGCTTTCAGTTCGTCACATTTATTTTCCAGCGATTTAACATTATTTTGCAAAACAGAAGGCAAGGGCAGATTATCCACTCGTCTCCTGATCCTCACAAGGCATCCTGATCTCTTTACGTGAAACCTATGTTTCCTTTTCCAGCAAATCACAGGGATCTGGGCCTGGTCGGGTGTCTGTAGTATATCCCTCGTGACCGACTCATTGAAAAAGAACTCATCCAATTTGAGGTGAGTAATCCCAGTTCTGAAGTCCAGAAGCTCTATTTGGTCATAAGAGACGATAGCAGCAACATTATGTACAAAACGAATGACAAACAACGCATTTAAAAAAAAAAAAATAGCATGGTTGGTTAAGAGCCGACAAGACAGCAGCCCTCCCCTCCGGCGCCATCTTGAACAATGCATTTTCCTTAAATCGATGACACGATGATAATCAAACAGTTGCAGGCGCATAAACATTAACAAGTCTAATATCAACTGTTTCTTGATATCACATCACAAGTCAGAACATAATTACTCAACTTTAGACAAATGAGTTACCACACCTGGTCTCAGGGATGGCTAACTCTGGAAATTCCTTCAGTCTCTACAGAGTTAGGTACATCAGCTTTTAGTTTTCTTGCAACTTATTTGTGGAATAATCTTCAAAATGTTGTTAAATTAAATTTTAGTTGGTATCTCTAGGGCAGTGGTATTCAACTCATACCCTACGAGGTCATGCTTGTTTTCTGTTCTACCTGATTATATAATTGCACCCACCTGGAGTCCCAGGTCTAAATCAGTCACTAATTAGAGGGGACAATGAAAATCCGCAGTAGAACTGGCTTCAAGGTCCAGAGTTGAGTTTGAGGGCTAGTGTGTTAGTTTTTTATGACCTTGTATTCTTTATGCTTGCATTTTGTATTCATATTTTGATGTGTGTATTTTCCGGTAACTTCTGTAATACAGGGCTCATCTGTAAAGAGACCTTGATCTTAGTATGACTCCCGGAACAAAAGGCATATACAGTGTGAATTCAAATATGGAGAACAAGACACGTACAGCTAGATTAGGAGTTCATCTTTTAAAGGGGGGCGAACATCCTGATTTAGCCTCAGTTTCAATTCTCCTCATTAGGGAATGTGACAAAAAAATTGATTTGGGTCTTTGAGTGTGCTTTGATGTGGTTGTCTGTTGTGTTTGTGATCGAACGTGGGAAGCGTTTGTACTTTCACTCTGCCAAAACAGTGCACAGGAACAGTCACTCACCCTTATAGATAACTTGAAACAATCTAACCAGGTCTTGTGTCTGGATATAGACTAGCTAGCAATTTAGGCGACTTCTTTTGCACATTAGTTTAGTTGTGAAAATTATGATAATGCCCTTTTAGTGTAAGAGCGGTTTGAAAAGACCGCCTGAAATTTCAGCCTGTTTTGGTTGGATGGCATTTTGGCCTGTCTGGAGACTAAAAACAACAGTTGGTTTTCAGTTTTCCCCTTCCCACTCAGACCACTCCCAAACAGCCCTAGTAAAACGTTTGCTTGATATATTGCTCTAGCTAAGAAGCTATATATTTTTGACTATTTGAATTGAAAACAATCTTAGTAACGTACTTGACATCTCTAGCTTAAACTGACAGATTTTGATGGGGATTGTATTATGTTACTTAGATTGATGCAACGGTGCATCAATATACTCTTAAGAATTAACCTACCATTTAATTCTATTTTTTTTTTTTTTGAGGGGTTGCTAGAATTACCTTGTGCTAAATTAGTTTTCCCATTCCTTCTATTAATCAAGTCTACAAATGGTATGCTATGTTCGGGGGCATGCTCTCCCGGGGAGATATATTTAGTGACAGCAGCTGTTAAATGCACAATTCTGAGGAATCCTTGGGAGGCTTAGGAAGTACCAATTCTAGCATTTTTGGGGCCCTAAATGAGATTTGGTAAGGGGGAGTTAACCCTTTAACAGGCACACCAAGAAATACATATCAAAATATTTATTTTTCTGAAAAATATGTGTATTTACCCTTAATATAGGCTTTACATGAATAATTTGTAAACACATGACTTAAAATTGTATTGATAACGCATCACAAACATTTCATCCAGCCGGTTGAGTTAACCAATTAGGGTAAACAATTTTTGTACTAGAATTGCATAGACTTTTTAAATCATCTATAAAATTATACACTAATTAACATTATGTCTGCTCCAGTGACTTATAACGGAAGACAGGCCTAGTTAAATTAGGACTTTATCAAATATGAATGAAATATTATACATGTTTGTCAAAATATGAATATTCAACTATATGTAAATGTATGTGTTTACTGTTCATATGCTCATAATACCTGTAAAGACAGGTATCAAACTCATTCCACGGAGGGCTGAGTGTCTGCGGGTTTTCCCTCCTTGTACTGTACTTGATTGATGAATTAAGGTCACCAGTTAGTAAGGAACTCCCCACACCTTGTTCTTTAGGGCTTAATTTAAAGAAGAAGAAAACTAGACACTAGGCACTCCATGGAATGAGTTTAACACCCCTGCTGTAAAATGACATGTACTGAATAATAGTGTGAAACATATTGAAGATAACAGGCAGACAGTAAATACTGATATGAATATGAAAAGATTGTTCTTTTATTTCAATATTTCTCCACTGGCCATAGTGGCTGGCTCTGACTATATATGTTCCATTCCATTAATGGGCAACTCAATTAGCATTTTTTTTTTCAAGAGTTCCTAAAATTATTTAAAAAAAACATTTGTTTTAATAATTTTCTGCATTCCAATATTTACATTCTTGTAATTTCCCATTTGGTATACACAATTAGTACTGAAAATGTGTGACTAATAATTTTGGATTTGCTAACATCCTCTTCCTGGTTTTCAACAATCTTTGAATGTGTGTTTAAAAAAAATACAGGAGTCTGATAATGAAAACCACATGATAATTTTACTAAATAGCAAACAAACACAATTCATGTTTAATTTAAATTCTCAATTGTCAAAATTAGCTAAACCGCCTCCCTCTGTCTCTCTCTCTCTCTACTTCCTCTTTATCACCCCCTTCTTTTATCTCTTTTACCCCCTGCACCCTCTCTCCCACTCTCTCCCTCCCTCTCTTATTTCTCCCTCTCTCTTTTATATTTCTGTTTCTCTCCCTCTCTCTCATTTCACTCTTTTATCTCTCTCTTATTTTTCTCTCACTATCCTCCCTCTCCCTCCCTCTCTCCTTTTCTATCGCCTTCATCTCCTACAACCTCTCCATCCTTCTCTCACTCTCTCCCCCTCTACCTTCCTCGATCTCTATTCTCTTAATAATTCTCTCTCTCTCTCCTGTCTTTCCCTATACCCCGTTTCTCTCGCCCTCCCCCTCCCTCACTCCTCCCCGTCCCTCACTCTCCCTCCTTCCCCTTCCATAGTACTGCAAGACCATTGTGTTCAATGGCGGTCAAATATCCTTTTGGGACGATTTACTTAAACTTTCACTTTTTTAACCCTTCAAAACTGCCCCTAAGACCACCTATTAAGTCACATCCTGTAATCGCAGGAATCTGAAATTCAATGTACAGCCTCCTGGAGAAACTCTTTGTGTAAGAGAGAAAATGAAGGACCATGTTGTGGATGAATTAAGCCACTTCCTCTTGCCTCAGGAAACTGAACCTTAACACAGGGCATCCCTATAAGGTCACAATGGTTTGTGTGTAAGGATGGTTAGCTAGCTCAATCGCAGTCCACGGGGGCTTAATGCTTTTCTATGGAAGACAGGCTATTTTCTCTGACGGACCAAGTTTTCAATTCAATTCAAAGGGCTTTATTGGCATGGGAAACATTTGTTTACATTGCCAAAGCAAGTGAAATAGATAAACAAAAGTGAATTAAACAATCAAAAATTAACAGTAAACATTACACTAACAAAAGTTCCAAAGGAATAGAGACATTTCAACTGTCATATTATGGCTAAATACAGTGTTGTAACGATGTACAAATAGTTAAAGTACAGAAGGAAAAATAAGTAAACATAAATATGGGTTGTATTTACAATGGTGTTTGTTCTTACCCATTTGCCCTTTGTGGCAACAGGTCACACATCTTGCTGCTGTGATGGCACACTGTGGTATTTCATCTAATAGATATGGGAGTTTATAAAAAATTGATTTGTTTTCTAATTCTTTGTGGGTCTGTGTAATCCGAGGGAAGTACAGTGTGTGTCTTTAATATGGTCATACATTTGGCAGGAGGAAGTGCAGCTCAGTTGCCACCTCATTTTGTGGGCAGTGTTCATGTAGCCTGTTTTCTGTTGAGAGCCAGGTCTGCCTACAGCGGCCTCTCTCAATAGCAAGGCTATGCTCACTGAGTCTGCACATAGTCAAAGCTTTTTTGGTCAGTCTGCCACTGTGTGTTCTCTGTTTAGGGCCAAATATTTCACTGTGAAGAGTTCATTTCACATGGTCAGGTGTAGGCTTGTGTTCATCTGGATCGTCTGCTGAATGTACATACATACCCCAATTCACGCACTTATCAAGATAATACATGGCCATCCCTACTGCCTCTGATCTGATGGACTCACTAAACACAAATGCATCATTTGTAAATTATGTCTGAGTGTTTTAGTGTGCCCATGGCTATCCGTACATTTTAAAAACAAGAAAAGGGTGCCGTCTGCTTTGCTTAATATAAGAAATTTGAAATGATTTATACTTTTGTTGAAAGAGTCTGAATTCATGCAAAATGCTGTATACAACATGGATCGAATTAGGATATAACATTGGATTTTATTAAACAAAAGTAGGCTACTTTTTATCTCTGGGACCCTCAGGATGACAAATCAGAGCAAGATTATTTAATGTAAGTACATTATTTACCATGCTACTGTTTGAGGAGAGTGCACAGTTATGAACTTAAAGATATTAATAACCAATTAGGCCCATTTGGGCAGTCTTGATACAAAATTTTGAACAGAAATGCAATGGTTCATTGGATCAGTCTAGAACTTTGCACAAACACTGCTGCCATCTAGTGGCCAAAATCTAAATTGCGCCTGGGTTGGAATAATGCATTTAAAAGATGATGGTACAAAAATGTTATTATCTTTTACCAGATCTAATGTGTTATATTCCCCCACAATAATTTAACTTTTCCACAAACTTCAACGTGTTTCCTTTCAAATGGTATCAAGAATATGCATATCCTGAGCTACAGGCAGTTGGATTTGGGTGTGTCATTGTAGGTGAAAATAAGGGTCCGATCCTTAAGAGGTTTAAATAAAGTTTACATATCTTGCATTACTCATCTCATATGTATATACTTTATTCTATACTATCTACTGTATCTTAGTCTATGCCGCTTTGACATTGCTCGTTCATATATTTATATATTCCATTGCTTTACTTAGATTTGTGAGTATTAGGTATTTGTTGTGAAATTGTTAGATATTACTTGTTAGATATTGCTGCACTGTCTGAACTAGAAGCACAAGCATTTAGCTACACCCGCAATAACATATGCTAAACACATGAATGTGACCAATAACATTTCATTTGATTACAAAAACAAGAATGGTGCCATCTGTGATTAGTATGAGATTGTAAGTAACAAAAACATTTCCAAAGACAGACAAATCTGATACGTGCAGAAAGATTCAATTATTGTTAATCTATTTAATCTGTTAATCTGCACTGTCCATTTTACAGTAGCTATTACAGTGAAAGAATACTATGCTATTGTTGGAGGAGAGTGCATATTCCTGACCTGCTAAGCATTCAAAATGTAATGAGTACTTTTGGCGTCAGGGAAAATGTAGGGAGTAAAAAGTACATTATTTTCTTTAGGAATGTAGTTACGCAAAAGTCAAATCAGTCAAAAATAGAAATAGTCAAGTAAAGTACAGATATCCCCAAAACATATTTAAATGTAATAGTTACTTTGGAGGAGACCACAAAGTAACTATTTGAATATAGATTTCAGAAAGTGACCACTTTTCTGAAACTATTGGATTGGCTGCCTTCGACTAATGGCAGGGATATGTCTTGAACTGCATGTTGAAGATATAAATATAATGAATAGGGTACACACAAACTCCTAAACTATTCCAATCTATCTGACAGTCATATTTGATCTACACAATACATTTATATATGAACATTCTGTAAATGTCCATTACCCTGAATGTCCATTGCCCCAGGTTTACATAATCAAGTCAAACCAATTTACCAATTATTTTTTGTACAGATAAGTTGTGATGCTCAACTACTGTATAATTCTTTCAACATGCCACTGAACAGTTTGAAAGCTGCAATTCATTTTACGATACCTGAAGAGTACTATAGAGTAATTCAAAGACATTTGCAAACATTGTAAAATGTGAGTTGGATGCTTAGCAAAAACAACTTTGAACCTCTGTCCATCTGAGAGTAAGTGTTCTTGTTTTTAAAACATACACTATACACTATACCATATTTAAATGGATAGTTTACTCAAAACACAGACTAACATGATTTTAAACCTACCTTGGCTGTAGTTGATTCAAGAAGGCAGTTTGGTCATTGACACTTACTTTTGTTACTTGTAGCATTCTCAGTAACACTTAACGTTAGGGTTAATTCAAATAAAAGTATTAGTTTTTGGTTCTTCATCAAATATTTGGCAGCCATCAAACAAATATTTTGGGGGGTTTTCCAATCCCGTGGAGACAGTATATTCAAATACCTTCAAATATGATGTGTTTTTCTGAGACTTGTATTTGAATATCAAAGAAAATAGCCTTTTAGTTGAAACTATATTCAGTATTTAAAAAGTTGGTATTTACTGCCCAGGTCTGTAAGGATGCGAATGGGATGTTCATGATGGATTAGAAATGCATTACATGTGTCTATAAATTCCTGTATGTAATGTGATCTAATTGAGGTGGTGGATGCCTGACCCAGAATAAAGTCACTTCCTGCTTACAGCGCCTTGCAAAATTATTCTTCCCCCCTGGCGTTTTTCCTATTTTGTTACAACCTGTAATTTAAATAGATTTTTATTGGATTTCATGTAATGGACATAGACAAAATAGTCCAAATTTGTAAAGTGAAATGAAAAAAATTACTTGTTTATAAAAATAAATAAAAAATTATACTGAAAAGTGGTGCGTGTACAGTGGGGAAAAAAAGTATTTAGTCAGCCACCAATTGTGCAAGTTTTCTCACTTAAAAAGATGAGAGAGGCCTGTAATATTCATCATAGGTACACTTCAACTATGACAGACAAAATGAGGAAAAGAAATCCAGAAAATCACATTGTAGGATTTTTTATGAATTTATTTGCAAATTATGGTGGAAAATAAGTATTTGGTCAATAACAAAAGTTTATCTCAATACTTTGTTATATACCCTTTGTTGGCAATGACAGAGGTCAAATGTTTTCTGTAAGTCTTCACAAGGTTTTCACACAGTGTTGCTGGTATTTTGGCCCATTCCTCCATGCAGATCTCCTCTAGAGCAGTGATGTTTTGGGGCTGTCGCTGGGCAACACCGACTTTCAACTCCCTCCAAAGATTTTCTATGGGGTTGAGATCTGGAGACTGGCTAGGCCACTCCAGGACCTTGAAATGCTTCTTCTGAAGCCACTCCTTCGTTGCCGGGCGGTGTGTTTGGGATCATTGTCATGCTGAAAGACCCAGCCACGTTTCATCTTCAATGCCCTTGCTGATGGAAGGAGGTTTTCACTCAAAATCTCACGATACATGGCCCCATTCATTCTTTCCTTTACACGGATCAGTCGTCCTGGTCCCTTTGCAGAAAAAAACAGCCCCAAAGCATGATGTTTCCACCCCATGCTTCACAGTAGGTATGGTGTTCTTTGGATGCAACTCAGCATTCTTTGTCCTCCAAACACGACGAGTTGAGTTTTTACCAAAAAGTTCTATTTTGGTTTCATCTGACATTCTCCCAATCCTCATCTGGATCATCCAAATGCTCTCTAGCAAACTTTAGACGGGCCTGAACATGTACTGGCTTAAGCAGGGGGACACGTCTGGCACTGCAGGATTTGAGTCCCTGGCGGCGTAGTGTGTTACTGATGGTAGGCTTTGTTACTTTGGTCCCAGCTCTCTGCAGGTCATTCACTAGGTCCCCCCGTGTGGTTCTGGGATTTTTGCTCACCGTTCTTGTGATCATTTTGACCCCACGGGGTGAGATCTTGCGTGGAGCCCCAGATCGAGGAAGATTATCAGTGGTCTTAATAATTGCTCCCACAGTTGATTTCTTCAAACCAAGCTGCTTACCTATTGCAGATTCAGTCTTCCCAACCTGGTGCAGGTCTACAATTTGGTTTCTGGTGTCCTTTGACAGCTCTTTGGTCTTGGCCATAGTGGAGTTTGGAGTGTGACTGTTTGAGGTTGTGGACAGGTATCTTTTATACTGATAACAAGTTCAAACAGGTGCCATTAATACAGGTAATGAGTGGAGGACAGAGGAGCCTCTTAAAGAAGAAGTTACAGGTCTGTGAGAGCCAGAAATCTTGCTTGTTTGTATGTGACCAAATACTTATTTTCCACCATAATTTGCAAATAAATTCATAAAAAATCCTACAATGTGATTTTCTGGATTTTTTTTTCCTCATTTTGTCTGTCATAGTTGAAGTGTACCTATGATGAAAATTACAGGCCTCTCTCATCTTTTTAAGTGAGAGAACTTGCACAATTGGTGGCTGACCTAAAAACGTTTTTCCCCACTGTATATGTATTCAACCCCTTTGCTATGAAGCCCCCTAAATAAGATCTGGTGCAACCAATTATCTCCAGAAGTCACATAACTAGTTAAATAAAGTCCACCTGTGTGCTATCTAAGTGTCACATGATCTCAGTAATTATACACACCTGTTCTGAAAGGCCCCAGTGTCTGCAACACCTCTAAGCAAGGGGCACCACCAAGCAAGCGTCACCATGAAGACCAAGGTGCTCTTCAAACAGGTCAGGGACGAAGTTGTGGATAAGTACAGATCAGGGTTGGGTTATAAAAAAATATTTGAAATGTTGAACATCCAACAGAGCACCTGTAAATCCATCATTAAAAAATGGAAAGAATATGGCACCACAACAAACCTGCCAAGAGAGGGCCGCCCACCAAAACTCATGGACCAGGCAAGGAGGGCATTAATCAGAGAAAACCCTGAAGGAGCTGCAAAGCTCCACAGCGGAGGTTGGTGTATCTGTTCATAGTAACACTTCTTAGGGAGCGGCAGCTGAGGTGTTGGTTTTGGAGAGTCTGGCATGCCCAAAGTAAAAGGCCTGCCACTCAGGCCCAGAAACTAGGATATGCACATAATTAGTACTATTGGATAGGAAACACTCTGAAGTTTCTAGGAGTGTTAAAATATTGTCTGTGAGTATAACAGAACTGATAAAGCAGGCGAAAAAAACCCAAGGAATTTCTGTCCTGGAAAAAGTGTTTTTGACACATTGCCTCATTTTGAACCCCTCCCTATTTATGGGAGTAAGATTGCAGTACCTATTGCTTCCACTGGATGTCAACAGTCTCTAGACAGTGTTTGGTGATGTTAGGTTGCTCTGGATGGTAATAGAAGAAGAATTTCGAACTAGTCACAGGATGTAAACAGAAGAGGAGGTGCGTTCACGGGCTCGCGCGCGCTATGGTTTTTTTCCTTTCCTATCAACCAGTTTATAATCCGGTTGAAATATTATAGTAAATATACATAAGTGTTCCTAAGGATACATTATCAATGATGTTTGATTGTTCTTGGAAAAGTGTATAGGTATAGGCTGAACGTGTTCTCTTTACGGTTCAATAGACTAGCTGTATTTTATGAACATAACGCGCCAACCAAACTGAGATTTATGGATATAATAAATTACTTTTTCTAACAAAAGAACCATTGGATGTCTTTGTTGGACACTTGGGAAGCCCTCAGCAGAAGTTCTTAGAAAGGTAAGGGATTTTATATTAGCAATTTTATGCGTTTTATGAGACCCGCTTTGGTTATGGATTTATACTAATGCATAAAATATGAGAGGGGCTATCCTCAAACAATCAAATGTTGTGCTTTCGCCATAAAGCCTTTCTGAAATCTGACAACGCTGTGATATTGCCAAGAATCAGAGCTTTTGATGACTATCCAACACTTGTATATTAATGAATGTTTAATAATTCAACTTTTGGATTTTGAATTTGGCGCCTTACATTTCACTGGGTAGCGCACCACTGCTCCCTAAGTAGTTTTAAGCCATACACTCAACAGAGCTGGGCTTTACGGAAGAGTGGACAGAAAAAAGCCATTGCTTAAAGAAAAAAATAAGCAAACACATTTGGTGTTCGCCAAAAGGCATGTGGGAGACTCCCCAAACATATGGAAGAAGGTACTCTGGTCAGATGAGAGCTTTTTGGCCATCAAGGAAAATGCTATGTCTGGCGCAAACCCAACACCTCATCACCCCGAGAATACCATCCCCACAGTGAAGCATGGTAGTGGCAGCATCATGCTGTGGGTTGTTTTTCATCGGCAGGGACTGGGAAACTGGTCATAATTGGAGGAATGAAGGATGGCGCTAAATACGGCAAAATTATGGAGGGAAACCCGTTTCAGTCTTCCAGAGATTTGAGACTGGGACTGAGGTTCACCTTCCAGCAGGACAATGACCCTAAGCATACTTGCAGCTGTAATTGCAGCAAAAGGTGGCTCAACAAATATTGACTTAGGGGTGGGGGGGTGAATAGTTATGCACTCTCAATTTCTGTTTTGTTGGATATTTCTTGTTTGTTTCACAATAAAAAAGATTTTGCATCTTCAAAGTGGTAGGCATGTTGTGTAAAAATCTAATGATACAACCCCCCCAATTTTAATTCCAGGTTGTAAGGCAACAAAATAGGAAAAATGCCAAGGGGGGTGAAAACCTTCGCAAGCCACTGTAGTTCCATTTGCTGTCTCGTGTCCAAGTCTTAAATTGATGTTCAACTCTCTGAACCCCCCAACTTTAGGATACTCCCAGGGTATCAAAAAGGGTCTGACAAAGATTTGTTACTTCAAACCTAGTTACTTTGAGGAAAATTAATCGATTGAAACATGAGGCTGCAGCGAAATGGACATATGAATGCACAGCAATCAGATCTGTTTTGCTTCTTCTCTGTGTATCATATCTGGTGTCTGAGTACCACCGCCTTCAAGTTATTGGAGCGCAGTGTGTTGCCTTAGAGAGCCTCCGAGTCGAAGCGCAGCATGCATCAATTCAAATCTAAAAGTGCAAATATTTATGCAGTCAATTGGTTTCAGCCTGACCTTGCATTTCCTCCTCAACATGCTATGGCTGTCCTTTCAGAGAGGGCTATTTATTTTGTATTTGAAAGCATTATCTTTGAACACGCTGTTAGTGTATCCATCCCTATAGTTGCGGATCATATTCATGTCATAGTGACTATATTGTGTGTAATACAGTCAAACTGTTATGGTGGTGTCTGAATCTGTGTATTATGCTTTGGAATTTAACAACATTCACAGTGGGCCTCAAGGCTGGTTATGATTAGTTCATGACCTCTTGTGATAGATATCCCAAGAGAGGAGAAAAGCCTAAAAATAAAATGGCTATCAAGTGGTTAGACCGGCTGCCAATTTGTCAGAATGTGTACACTTTAACAGAATATTGTAATTTATACAGTAATTTCAGGTATTATCATCAATAAAAAACTCTAACTTGTTAATGCAGCATACTGTAAATAATGGTGCAATTGTTGGAAAATGTCTGTATTTAAAATGGTACTTAAATTCCACCCCACAGAATACAGTACCATACAGTATCTTTTGAGCGCCAAAACCTTTTGATCACTAGTGGGTGCATGGTATTGTTGTTTCTGGTTCAATAACATATCTTGAGGTGTGCCTTGTAAGAGGCTATACTTGTTGCACCCGTGAGTGAGAATGCTGTACCAATTGAACTTCAGTTATAGTGCCCCATGAAATGCAAAACATATAGGGGACAGATTGGTGTAACAGCAAGTCTTTAACCTTAAATGGTTGATTATTTTGCCATGTCCTTTTGATCTTTTTTGCCAATTAGTCATTTCGAGTTTGGAAGCATTTGTAAAGGCCTTTAGAACTGGAAGTGATACAAAACACCAACTATACATAATATCCTGTAATGTATAAACACTTTACCTAGCATCCAACCAGCTTGCACTAATCTTTTAATTACAGTGAAATACAAACCCCTTACAGGTGTACAGTAATATGACATTTTATTTCTACTCACCACAGAGCTGCCTGTAAGATAATGGCAAATTCATGGCAACTCCATTACAGTGTATGAGTAAGTTTAACTAGCTATGTACAAAACGCCACACACTGGAATGTTCTACACTGAACTGTATGGTAGATATACAATATATATGACGAGTGTGATTCCGTTTAAATTAGAGCACTTTGAAGTGTTAGGTTCACTGTGGAGTGTTTTATTCACTTCAGCCATTTAGAGATGATTGATGTGGGCCGTCCTGAGGGGTTCAACACTTTATGTTTTTTATGTGCTTTAAACAAGTCAGACTGACCTAGAGTCAGCTGCTTTGGACATGTGTGAAATGAAAGCCAAGCCCTGAAGAATTCTAAACCTTTATTACTGTCTTTCTTTCTGTTGGAGGAATGACTCAGAGGGGCTCCAGGAGTCCACTCTAGAGGAATGAGGGAGTACAGGAATGGAGTGAGGAGGCCTGGTAAAAGCGAAATGAAATCCGTTTGAACTCCTCTCACACCCTTGAGGATGCAGCTGGTCAGTGAGCCTGCAGAGAGAGGAAGTAAAATAAGAAGTTTAGTGACCCCCAACTTCATAGACAGTGTCTGCTTCGACCTCTCATATATTAGCCCAGCATTTCCCAAACTCAGTCCTGGGGACCCCAAGATGTGCACATTTAGTTTTTTGCCCTAGCTCTACACAGCTGATAAAAATAATAAACTCATCATCAAGCTTTGATTATTTGAATCAGTTGTGTAGTGCTAGGGCAAAAAACAAAATTGTGCACCCTTTAGGGTACCCAGTTCGGGAAAACCTGCCTTAGCCAGTATATCAGGAGAACACTCCCCTGCACCCATACTTTCAGCCCCCACCCATATCCTTCTCTTTCTCCCTCTCTCCCCTCTCTTTAGCTATATTTTTTTCACAATTTCTCTTTCTCCCCATCTCTCTCTCTCAGCCATGTGTTGTATGGGAATCAATGAGGTCATGCCTAAACTAATTTCCTGAGCAACTGCCAGCCACGGCAACTATTTGATAAGCGCTTCGATTTTCCAGCTAAGATTCTTTCATAAAACATCTCCAGGGGAGTGAATTCAATATCCATTTAAAAAAATGTTTTAACGTTAGGCAATAAACAGGAGTGAAGTTCTAATCTAATGGCTGGGGTGTCTCTACATGTGTCTATTTTATTGGAATTGTCTCACTGAGTTTATGACAGTAACAACGGGATGTAATGATGCTCATTTGAATCCCTGTGGTCAAGGTGAGGTAGAGGCCACGAGAGTAGTGAACCCCCTGGAGGTACAATGATGAAATGCGCACAACAATGTAAAAACTTAACTTCTTAGGGAGCGGCAGCTGAGGTGTCGGTATTGGAGAGTCTGGCGTGCCCAAAGTAGAAGGCCTGCCACTCAGGCCCAGAAACTAGGATATAATAATTCGTACTATTGGATAGGAAACACTCTGAAGTTTCTAAGAGTGTTAAAATATTGTCTGTGAGTACAACAGAACTGATATAGCAGGCGAAAACCGGGGAATTTCTTTCCTGGAAAAAGTGTTTTTGACACTGCCTCATTTTGAACCCATCCCTATTGAAAACTTCCATATATGGGAGTAAGATTGCAGTACCTATTGCTTCCACTGGATGTCAACAGTCTAGACAGTGTTTGGTGATGTTAGGTTGCTCTGGATGGTAATAGAAGAATTTCGAACTAGTCATCAGATGTAAACAGAAGAGGATGCGCGTTCACGGGTTCGCGCGCGCTGTGGTTTTTTCCTTTCCTATCGTCCAGTTTATAATCCGGTTGAAATGTTATAGTAAATATACATACAAGGGTTCCTAAGGATACATTATCAATGATGTTTGATTGTTCTTGGACAAGTGTATAGGTTTAACGAGTTCTCTTCACGGTTCAATGGGCGAGTGGACGCTGTATTTTATGAACATAACGCGCGCCAACCAAACAGATTTGGAAAAAACGAAAGAGTGTGCGAGACAGTGAACGCGCATGTCCTTCTATTGACTTCCTTGGTCCACTTCTAAATTCTTCTTCTATTCGCTTCTTATTCAACCTAACGTCATATAACCCTGTCTAAAGACTGTTGACATCAAATGGAAGCCATAGGTACTGCAGTCTGAGTCCTAGATAACAGCAAAGGCAGCCATAGGCAGCCATGACAAAAAAGTAATTTAAAAAAAACTGCAAATCCGGATGGATTTTCCTCTGGTTTTTGCCTGCTATATCAGTTTTGTTATACTCACAGACATTATTTTAACAATTTTAGAAACTGTTAAACTGTCAGAGTGTTTCCTATCCAATAGTACTAATTATGTGCATATCCTAGTTTCTGGGCCTGAGTGGCAGGTATTTTACTTTGGGCACGCCAGACTCTCCAAAACCGACACCTCTGCTGCTGCTCCCTAAGAGGTTAAACCACTGAGAAAGACTTAATGGGGTGAAAAACGTTGGCTCCGATGCAAATACCAGGTAATAGGCAGACTAATGCTCCACTCAAAAATAATACAATGTACAGTTGATGTCGGAAGTTTACCTAAACTGAGTTTAAAGGTGTTTCACAATTCCTGACAATTAATCCTAGTAAAAATCTTTGGTCAATTAGAATCACCACTTTATTTTAAGAATGTGAAATGTCAGAATGATAGTAGAGTGATTTTTTTTTTTTTTTTTTTTTTTTTGATCTTTCATCACATTCCCAGTTTATCAGAAGTTTACATACACTCAATTAGTATTTGGTTGCATTGCCTTTAAATTGTTTAACTTGGTCAAATGTTTTGGGTAGCCTTCCACAAGCTTCCTACAATAATTTGCCCAGAAAATAGGATATGCACATAATTAGTACTATTGGATAGGAAACACTGAAGTTTCTAAGAGTGTGAGTATAACAGAAGTGATATAGCAGGTGAAAACCCAAGGAAAATCCATCCGGATTTGCATTTTTTTTTGAAAATGAGCATCTTCTCCATTGTGCCTATTGCATACAACTTTATGTTGTATGCAATAGACAGTACCTATGGCTTCCACTAGATGTCAACAGTCAACAGTCAACAGTCAAAGACTGGGAATTCTAGCAGTGACCAGAATGGATAGGGAGAGGAAATTGTCAGGCGACCACGTTTGTAAACAAGGTTTGACGCGCGTGAGATTGTGAACGCGCACCCCTTTATTTTCCTTTCCTATCGTTCACGTTATCGTCCGGTTGAAATATTACAGCAAATATACCCAAAAGGATACCTAAGGATTCATTAAAAATGATTTGTTTGTAGAAAGTATATAGGTATAATTTGAACGTGTTCTCTTCACGGTTCAATGGGCGACTCAACGGTGGATTTTATGATCATAACGCGCCAACCAAACAGGGATTTATGGATATAATAAATGACTTTTTCCAACAAAAGAACCATTGGATGTCTTCGTTGGACACTTGGGAAGCCCTCAGCAGAAGTTCTTTGAAAGGTAAGGGATTTTATATTTGCGATTTTATGCGTTTTATGAGACCCGCTTTGGTTATGGATTTATGCTAATGCATAAAATATGAGAGGGGCTATCCTCAAACAATCAAATCTTGTGCTTTCGCCGTAAAGCCTTTTTGAAATCTGACAACGCTGTTATATTGCCAAGAATCAGAGCTTTTGATGGCTATGCAACACTTGTATATTGATGAATGTTTAATAATTCAACATTTGGATTTTGAATTTGGCGCCTTATATTTCACCGGGTAGTGTCGGGAGTGGGGCGCTAGCGGTGCTCCCTAAGTATTTAACGGACTGAACAGCACTTATCATCACCCAACCATCAGCCATAGAGTATGAACATTTCACTCAAAACAGTGAGGAAGGGATCAGTAAAAGTGCAAGCCTTCCCAAGAATAAATACTGTCCATCTTTTACATGTAAATAGATCGACATGGTATAGAGATCCGGTCCATCCACTGCAAAACTCTCTGCTGTGCCTCTGACATCCCAGTGGTCTTCTAACAGTCCGTTCTAGCAGCTCTGAAACTCTTATCCCCATGAAAAACCTTTCACACCACCCAACCTAAAGCATAATAAAAAGATGTCTGCACCATGTCCGCCCACCATCAAGTGTAACACCAAAAGTTAGAAAAGCCCAGACATGTAAGACACATTAAGATGCATCGGAACATGGCTGAACAGGGCCGTGATCTTGTCATGATACTGTGGGGGGGTAATATCACAGGATCAGACAGTGTCTCTGTTTCCTGTGTGTCTGCCTCAGCAGCATTACAAGTATGGTAAATGTGAGACTGTGTGTGCAGTTACCTGACACATGATGAATGGTCTGATGTAAAGGTGGAAAATGCAATATTAATGCCAGTTTTGCCCGGAAGGAAGCTTTGGTTGGGGGATGGTGATTCATAGCCCTGTGCTGGGATACTTCCATGCAAGCAGACGATGTGGGGGAGTCAATTGTTTTGTCTTGATATTTTAATGTACAATGACTAATGTGAAGCTCAATGATGTATTACCTACAACCTGGGGGTACTTGGCTTATCCGCATGTGTACATGAGAAGACTCATGAGACCGTAGGCCTACTAAGGTAAAATGCAAATGAGGGGGATCTTCAGGGGTACACCCTGGGCAGAGCAAAATTCAGTTGGTGGTACAGTAACCGAAAAATGTTGGTAACCAATGATGTAGAGTAAACCAGCCACTACAGTATGTGAAGAACATTATATAATAATAATGGTTAAGATTGGATTTTTCAATCAATAGATTCAACATGAATGAATTTGATAATTACACTCTGGATGCAATCTAAATGTAAAATACTGGGAATGTGTCACCAATTCTATGTTTAGAAAACCATTGAATCACATCATTGGGATAGCATACAACTGCATACTCATTGGGAACCTTTACATTTTGATATAGATTTGTGTTTTGTGAGATGATCCGCACACATATCTCATTAAAGTATCTGCTTACACTCTCTCCTTTTTAGTTTCCCCCAATCAAGTTATGTACGCTCCCTTCCATTATCCCATTATGCTCTCTCTCCATTCTCTTTTCCCACTCCCCCCCTCTTACTCCTGGTTCATATATTTTTAGAGTCTACCCATCTCTCTCCCTTACACATTAACTCAGTTTAAATTGAAGGGCAATCAAAATATTCCAATCAAAACAGCCTGTAGTATTTATGGGCGGAAAAGAGAACTATGTGGCTCAATCTTCCCTGCGCCATCTGCCTTGCCCACTAACTTCTCTCTCTGTTCTTGAGCTTTACAGAACGTTAAGCCTTTTTGATGTGGTGCTATTTTTGGACAAAGAGAAGTGGTTGCTACAAACTCTTAATTTAGCATGTTTATTGCTTACTGTTGTCTTGCCACGCTCTTTTGCATATCAAGCTAAGCATCCAAACACCCTCCAGTCTGGTTTGAAGTTTAGGGATTGGGATGCGCACGAATGAAAAAGGAGACGTCCACGCTGGCAGGAAAAAAAAAATAATCATTTCAGATCCTGGGCCTGGTATTATGCCTCATCAACTCCAGCTCAGGTTTGGGCTTTGTCTAATGACTGCACTTAGAATCAATCATATACTTACTTTTTTCATAATATTACTCTCCCTCACATTTTTGTTTTGTTTCATTAATAGTCCTGGTCTTAAACAAAGATAATAAGACATTTAATGGGAATTATAATTTTCTCATCTCTAATAGCTACTCTGAAGGTAGTGCATGGGTTGTTACAGAGAACTTGAAGTAAAGAAGCTCTCACACACTGCACTTGCAAAGTATTACTTTAAATGCCAATTTATGCTTGATCTGAAAAAGTGGTCGGAGGCTTCGTATGGAGGGTTTGACGCAATTGCGAAGCCATCACAATAGATACGGTAGGGCCATTGCAGATAATGGATTGACCATGCAGAGCCATCCCACAAAATCATGAAATCCCAGTATTCCACTGAAATCTTAGCATCAATCAGAAAATCCCTGAATATGCCTTTCCTATGTCTGTGGTGTTTAGAAGGATGCGTGCTCTAAATCTGTCCCTAATGCTTCTTTTTATCTCAATGTCTGTCACGATCGTCTTTAAGAATGGACCAAGGCGCAGCGTGCATGGAGTTCCACATAATTTATATTTAATGGAACATACAAGACAACAAAAGAAATGACTGATCGCACAAATGTGTAGCGCACAGGCACTAACAAAAAACAATATCCCACAAAAGCAGGTGGGAAACAGAACACGTTATGATCCCCAATTAGAGGTAACGACAATCAGCTGCCTCTAATTGGGAACCATACACAAAACCAACCTAGAAATACAACAACTAGACAAAACCCCCCTAGTCACATCCTGACCTAAATCACCATAGAGAACCCAGAGGGCTCTCTATGGCCAGGATGTGACAATGTCAAATACTGTATGTTTAACAACTAAGTACCTTACCTTGATTGTTATCTATTGAAACGGTCAAAAGGAGACAAAAACCACTGGCCGAAAGTTGCTGGGTATTGGACGGGAATTGGAAAACACTGTCGTACACGTTGATCCAGAGCATCCCAAACATGCTCAATTGGTGACATGTCTGGTGAGTATGCAGGCCATGGAAGAAATGGGACATTTTCACCTTTTAGAAATTTTGTACAGATCTTTGCGACATGGGGCTGTGCATTATCATGCTGAAACTTGAGGTGATGGCGGTGGATGAATATTGCCATCATATAGCCATCAACAGGACGCAATTGTGTTTGTTCACCATCGGGCACTCTGTTCACAACTTTGACATCAGGAAACCGACAGTTTCATCAGCTGTCCGGGGGTTGTTCTCAGACGATTCCGCAGGTGAAGGTCCTGGGCTGGCATGGTTACACGTGGTCTGCGGTTGTGAGGCCGATTGGACGTACTGCCAAATTCTCTAAAATGACGTTGGAGGCAGCTTATGGTAGAGAAATTAACATTACATTCTCTGGCAACAGCTCGACATTCCTGCAGTCAGCATGCCAATTGCACACTCCCTCAACTTGACAAATCTGTGGAATTGTGTTGTGTGACAAAACTGCACATTTTAGAGTGGCCTTTTATTTTCCTTAGCACAAGGTGCACCTGTGTAATGCACATGCTGTTTAATCAGATTCTTGCTATGCCACACCTGTCAGGTGGATAGATTATCTTGGCCCAGGAGAAATGCTCACTAACAGGGATGTTAACAAATGTTTGCACAAAACTGGAGCAAAATACACTTTCTGTGCATAAGAACATTTTTGAGATCTTTTATTTCAGCTCATGAAACATGAGACAAACACTTTACATGTTGCGTTTATATTTTTGTTCAGAATACAACGATTTTCCCTACACACAAAGGACACATGAAATGGAATTTTAAGATAGGGTGTAAAGAATTAGGTCATGTTTGAGGGAGAAATTAGGGATTTTCACATTCATGCAGGTTCAGGGTTTCTCAATACAGACTTGGGTGTTCTGTCTTGAGAATATTTATTTTTCTCCCAGCACTTTCAGCTAATCAGTAATATAGAGTATATTTTTGGTATAGATGTGATTCATTAGATCACTAATCTTGCTATATTAAATGAGAATATCTTATTTGGTCTTAAAATGGCAGTTTTTGTTTTACGGCAATATTCTGGAAACAATCTTGTGAGCCAAGGTTTTCTGATGTATCTCAGTCACTGGTAGTGTATTTGCCAAATGCTCTTAGTGTGTCATTAATGGTTTTGTACAGATATATTTAATGATATACTTAGCAAATGGCCTAGTGGGGTCATCTCATAGTGTTTTATTCCCCAGCTTTATTCTTTCGTACTTCATTTTCACATTCAGCAAGCTCAGTAACAGTCATTAGACCAAGTGAAACGGTTACATTTAATTGTGATCTTTTTAGTTGGAGTGTGAGAGCTACAAACAGGTTTTCAAGATGATCCTGTAATCTTTGTGGTAAACAATGCCTCATTGTACAAAGTACAGCAGATAAAATAATACACTAGTATAAGTAACATTTTAATTGGATTAAGTCTACGTACAGTACTGAGGAAGTCGTATTTATATATGTGAGGCTATTGTGTGTGGACTTTAGCTGAGTCTTCAACACACTCGTTACGGACCTGCTACAGCACAAACTATCTGACTCCATCTGCCGATGGATCACCGACTTCCTCACCAACAGGACAAAGCACGTTAAGCTGTGAAAACATCTTTCAGACTCCCTGTCTCTCAGCACGGGGGTGCGTCAGAGTTGCATTCTCTCCCCCCTCCTCTATTCACTCTAAAATAATGCCTGTACCTCCAATGATGGATCTGTCAAACTACTTAAGTTTGCGACGAGTCCAATTAGAGTGGAGAGGTTGAGAGCTTGGTGGCCTGATGCAGTCTTAACAACTTGGAACTTAAAACAGTCAAACGATAGTTGTTCTTCCCCTCGAGATTGATGGCTCAGCGATCTGCATGGCCAAGTCATTCAAATTCCTAGGGAGCATCATCTCCCACAACCTCAATTGGGAGGATAACATCAGTGGTAACCAAGAATGCTCGAGAGGATGCTCGATCTGTGTCATTCAAGGAAACTCAAACTCTCTCTGACAATTCTGGTTCGGTTCTAAACGTCCATTATTGTATCCATCCTCACCTCTTCTATCCCCATCTGGTTTGGGTCTGCATCTGTCCGCTGCAAGGATTTGCACACCTCCAGGACAAGGAAGGGTGCAAGTGAGATCACCGCCGACCCTGCCCACCCCATCTTTTTCCCAAAACACCCCTCTGAGAGACGGTTTAGGTAAATTATGACCAAAACCACCCGCCACCTGAACAGTTTCTTCCCCAATGCTGTGGCCCTCATCCAGTGGTGGATTTAGGCATCTTGCCGGGGGCTACATGGAGCGCCCGCACCAACAACCCAAAAAATATGTATATATTCTGAATGGTGACATTTGCACGTTAGGTTTTCTATTGCTCATTTGCACGTCATGTCAATGATATCATGTCACCGTGTGGGACTGTGGGTCAATTAACCTTGTCGGAGTGGGCTCGCTGATTCTAGTTTGTGAGCTAGGCAGGCTACTGCCTGGGAACGTCTCCCACTCAGAAGTACGAGACGGGGAAGGGGCGGGGGTAGGTTGACCTCAGGTCTCCCCTCTGGAAGCCCGATGTAGGGGGAGCGGGGAATCTATCAAATACCGCACCTCTAGCTTTGTACAGTACTAATGCAATTAGCAATGCAATTAGTTGTGCGATTTAGTTAGTGTGTTTCTTGTTTGAAGTGCAACAGTGTAATAATCAGGTTCTATTCTTTATGAGTGTGTTCTGTTTGTGTGATATAGAATTTGTGCTATTTAGTTTTATTTGTGTGTTTGTTAGCAATTGGGTAATAGTCTAATAATTAGATTCTCTTTATTTGTATTTATATACTACAATTTGTTTCTATTTGTCTTTGTTACTTCTTTTGTCATTTTTTTATATATATATATATATATATATATATATATATATATATATATTTATGTAGTTTTAAATGTTATGATTATTTATTTGTGTTGTTCCAAATGTCTGAATAAATATTTTGGTTCGGGGGGATGCTGAGGGGGTTTCGCCCAGGGAGACATACAAACTAGAACCTGCCCTCATCAACTGGCTATCTGGCTCATAAGGATTAAGTGGCTTTGCATTGAGCCAATTACAGCACCTCTAATACAAATCTGCACTATATTACATTTTCACTATGTACACCTCCGCACAACACTGTATATATTCTCCACAACAGCATCCCTCCCTCTGCTTATACAGGTATGTCCCCACTGTAATAAGCCTATACTCAAGAAATGTATGTTATGTTTTCTCTTCCAATATTGTATATTCTGTATGATGTCTATGTGGACTTGTGTCTGTATTCTGATTGTCTATTGCTGGCAGTACTTGATGAATAAAGGTGATTCTGATTCTGACATTATTGAAACAATATTCAGAATAAGTATTTACTAAAGTAAAGTAAAGTTCCCAATGACGCACTCTGTCAAAACCACTTTTTCCAGGACAGAAATTCCTTGGGGTTTCACCTGCCATATGCGTTCTGTTTTACTCACAGACAAATGGTTAACACTTTTGGAATATTCAGAGTGTTTCCTATCCAACGGTACTAAATGTGCATATGCTATTTTCTGGGCCTGAATGGGAGGCATTTTACTTTGGGCACGCCAGGCTCTCCAAAACGGTCACCTCGTGCGCCGATCCCTAAGAAGTTAATAAGTGCATCGACGTCATCACCACAATGACCATAAGTAAATATCCCAACCAGAAGGCATGGATTACAGGCAACATCTGCACTCAGCTTAAGACTAGAGCTTCCACTTTCAAGGAGCGGGACACTAATCCGAATGCTTATAAGAAATCCCGTTACACCCTCTGATGAACCATCAGACAGGCAAAGTGCCAATACAAGACTAAGAAGGCTAGGAAGAAGTGTGACCGAGAGCACACAAACGTATCCTAAAACTTGATAACTTCACCCATCCTGATTACCACACTGTAGCCAAGAGTGGTGATATGCCTACGAGGCAAAAAAAAGGCAAGGGCAGCACCGCAACAGACCAAGAAACGACGGAGAAAGAACCTCTGACCATGGCCTCCTTGGAAACCCAAGATGGTACCATGACACCTCAGGAAGAAGCTAGGTTAGCTCACATCCTCAAAGAAGGCAATGACTCCCTCACAACACCATTTTAGTTGAAAATGTCTGAGATCAGTTTCTCCATCTCCGCACAGCTGGCTGTAAACAACAACTCCATCTCATGTTTGAAAACGCCTATCAAAATGCTAGGATTCCAAATGGAAGAAGCTGAAGATCGCACTGCTGAGGACAAGCTAGAGGGCATGAGGACGGCATTACAGAAACTGTGCAAAAACAACATATACCTGATGAATAAGGTTGCCCATTTGGAAAACTACAGTAGGCGAAGCAACGTTAGAATCATCCTTCTCTGCCAAGGCTGTGAGGGGACAGACCCCATTCATTTTTGTGCTGCCATTATCCCCTCCCTGCTGCGCAAATAACATTTTACTGAGTCCCTGGACATTGAACGGGCACACAGGTCACTCGCCCATCCCCTAATCAGAACTCACAACCCTTCCTCATCCAGTTCCTGAGGTACCAGGACAGAGAAAGTTATCTGAACCGCGGCCAAACATTTCAAGGAGAAGGGAGGGATTCTACACAACAGGGAGGCAATTACATTCTTTCCAGACATGAGTCCCGGGATGGTCAAACAGACATGAGTCCCGGGATGGTATTCGGCCAAGTTAAATAAGAACTTACCTCCAACATTCTCTTTGTGCTGCTTCAACCTGCAACAACGATAATCATCCATGGTAGACAGAGAAGATTCTTCAAAATGCCCAAAGAAGTTGCAACTTTTCTCAGCAGGCTGCAGACGACCGGCTCAGGACATTAGCTACCGGACCAGGCTAATTTCTTTGCTAGCTGGACAATGTCCCTTCTTTACTATTTGCATAACCGGTATGACTGCTTCGCTGGATGATACTATGGCTTACTTGTTAAGGACAGATCAATGCGGTAAGATCCCCAAGTCCATGTAAACAAACTATTTGTTTTCACCAGATTTGTTTTTTCTTTCCGTTGTTATTTTGGACAGGCATGGTCCTCAGAGGCATCATTGTGATTTGCTAACGTTAGACCTTTTTGTATGGCTAAGCCATGACGTCTGATACTTTTGCTCCCTGTTTTAGTATGTGTGTTGGGATCAGGACACGCTTTATTGGTTTTGTTAATTTCACGTTTGCCTTCATGTCAGTGATTGAATTTAGGAATAGCGACGCTGGGAGCATAGGTTTTTGCTCTGACATGTACTGTAGGACCTTATATAGACAGGGGTGTGCCTTTCCAAATCATGTTCAATCAATTTAATTAAGGAATAGCGACGCTGGGAGCGTAGGTTTTTGCTCTGACATGCACTGTCAACTGTGGGACCTTATATAGACAGGGGTGTGCCTTTCCAAATCATGTTCAATCAATTTAATTTACCACAGGTGGACTCCAAGTTGTAGAAACATCTCAAGGATGATCAATTTAAACAGGATGCACCTTATTTTTTATACATTTTCACAAATTTCAAAAAAACGTTTTTCCCTTCGTCATTATGGGGTATTGTGTGAAGATTTATGAGGAAACATTTTTAATTCAGAATAAGGCTGTAATGTAACAAAATGTGGGAAAAGGAAAGGGGTCTGAATGCTATCCAAATGCACTTTATTCCTCAAGGTAGCAGAATTTCAAGGAACACTCTTCGTTGGGGGGCGATTTTTGTCTGGATCCGATGCGGGATAGATCCTCAACTTATTTGATGACATCTAAAAATGTATTGTGAGAGCCTATAATATAATTTCCCTCCAATGCATAGTTTTGGAGCGAAATGCAGTAATAAATACTCACGATAGCAGAGAGTAGGCTCTTTCAACAATGAGACCAATGTTGAGGAAGGTGGTCTGTGTGGGTCGCAGGTCTGTGTGGGTCCAGAGAAGTCCCGAAAGCATGCAGGGGAGTTCCGTCGTCTATCATGGATTACAAAGGGAAACCCAAACACGAGCTTTCCAGTGATGCGAGCCTACCAGACGAGCTAAACGACTTCTATGCTGGCTTCAAGGCAAGCAACACTGAACCATGCATGAGAGCACCGGCTGTTCTAGACAACCATTTGATCACGCTCTCTGTAGCTGATGTAAGACATTTAAACAGATTAACATTCACAAGGCCGCAGGGCCAGACGGATTACCATGACACATCCTCAGAGCATGTGCTGACCAGTTGGCAAGTGTCTTCACTGACATTTTCAACCTCTCCCTGACCCCGTCTGTAATACCTACATGTTTCAAGCACACTAACAGGGAAGTAAACACGTTTGTGCACAACATTTGAGAGAAATATGCTTTTTGTGCATATAGAACATTTCTGGGTTATTTTATTTCAGCCCATGAAACATGGGACCAACACTTTACATGCTGTGTTTATAGTTTTGTTCTGTATAAATGGGTAATTGAAATGTTTTATGACCATCTTAAAACAATTCCATATGTTAGCTTAGTAGATATTGCAATCTAAGGGCTTAAACCTACAGGAGTTTTAACTAGTCTGATCATCATCCCACTGCAGAATCATGTCCTCCTAGAACTTCAGAGTCAGCTTTAGAGTGTGATCTCCATGTGCAGTTACTGTATGTGGGCAGGGTGGAAAAACTGCATCAGCATATTGCAGAGTGTGCAAAAAAGAACCCCATCGACTATGAAACTGTCTAAAGCTCCCCTATACACATATACACACGTGCGTGTGCACCCCCCAACCCACATTCACACACACACAAAGTAATATGTACAAAGTAACTCACATACACACCAAGGAGAGAGCTCTGCAGGCAACTGAGAGAAAGGCCACGTCATACATTCAACAAAGCTCTTGAACTCTACAGTTAAGAAGATAATATATGGAGTGGCTGCAGTTTTGGATTTTCTGAAACCCAACTTTATGTTGAGAAGAATATGGAGATTTCTTCTCATGCGAGATCCACTAGTCTACCTCCTGTCAGCTGCTGCTCATTGTTCAGTCAATCTGTGACTCAGCTGCCACTTGTACACAAAACATTTGGAACAAACTTAGTTATTTGTCTGCTGTAACAGCAGAATATCGCAAACATAAACAAGACGCAAACAGGTTGTTTAGCAATTTCATGTAATTTTTTCAGGAGGACAGTTACGCCTTGATCAGACTGACAGCTTTATTGCATCAATGCTGAGTAATAAATTCTACAATTAAACTTTTTTCTATATTTTTTAATTTACGTGCATGTGCGTCCGCTTGCGCCATAGTGCGCATGTTGATTTTGTCTATCCCTACCAGATGCTTTCATGACATGCAGGTTAAAATACCAAAACCAACTGTGAACCAAATATATTAACTTGGGGACAGGTCGAAACACATATGATATATTTATGGACATTTAGCTAGCGTGCTGTTTTTTCTTCTTCTGTGGATTTTACAGTAGATGGCGGTTGGCAGTCAACTTTAAGGAGCATTACCTGTGATGGCTCTTGTATGCAGGTCTATCGGAATCAAGCGCAGGAAACAGAGGATGCGTCAAAGTTATTTACTAGAAAGACACAAACTACTAAAACAGTAGTAACCACTGCTCACGAACAAAGGAGCCACAATGTACAGAGAATAATTACGGACAAAACCCAGGGGGGAACAGAGGGATTAAATAGGGACACATGCAATTTAGGAAAATGGGAACCAGGTGTGAATGAGACAAGACAAACAGAAAATGAGAAATGGATCGGTGGTGGCTAGAACTCCGGTGACGTCGACCGCCGGTAGCCGCCCGAACTAGGAGAGGGACCGACTTCAGCGGAAGTCGTGACATTTCCACCACAAACTGGACAGATGTGTGGACCTCGTCCATCTTCCAATCACCCACGTGGGTTAGTATGCTCCTAAAAACCAATGATTATATGGGAGTGGCTGGTCCACATTAAGCAGGTGAGGAGTTGTTGTATGGGGGGCAATGAGAGAGTGTCAATGGTATTAATGAGTCTGGTTCCATCTCCACTCTGTAAGGCAAAGTAGCCTGGTCATTCCTGGGATAAGGAGGAGTGAACCTCCAGTTGGATATTTTTATGATCATTTGGATAATTGAGCAGTGTTTATTTTTTTTCTTTCTGACGACACTGGATGTTTGCGAGGTCAGATTACAAGTGCAATGGTAACCATCAACTGTAACAATGTATTTGAGAGCCAACAAGTGCTCATTGTGCAAATGTATTTATGTTTTCAATAACATTTGGAGACAAAATATAGTTAACATGTTGTCAACAGTCTAAGCCAACCCCGTCTGTTTTGTTGCTAAGCAACCAACCCATCTACAGGCTGTCACTACATCATCATATTGATCAAGTTGCTTTAAGGTTCAGAAGAGGGTGAGTAAAGAGAGAAATGTTAACGTGTGTAAATAACACATGCGCAGAACGTGATTTGGATCCTAAAATTCGAGATCAAAGTTTCTAGGTGGGGGTGGGGATTCTGTATTCGTAGCATCTGCTGATAAAGTAAATCAAGCTGAAAACATTTCTGTGTAGAATTATATTTTAAAAAGACATGTATGGCTCCCTAAATTCAATGGACGCTTGTACTTTTGTTTTCTACTTTACAATGAACTTCACATGGCACAACTCAACCCTTTTTTGGCTTACAAGACAATATATCAGTAGGAATAAGTGACGCTTTGACATCTAAGTAAATGCTGTTCAGCAGTTCTCAGCTTCCCAAGATAGATCAGTATGTGTAAGAGTGATTTGGCAAAAGTGGCTCAGATGTTGCGAGAGGGAATACTGCCAATGCTACTAAGGCAGCTTCCGAGCACAATTCAATGCTGCTTACGTACATTTAAAGATTGAATCCCCATGCTGCCCCACTTCTTGTGTTTTATTACTTTGAACGAAAACAAGGGGGTGCTACATGTATGCTGCTCTGGGCTGGCCTTCTGGGCAAGGTTTGTCTTTGCACTAACTCCCGCCCACTCAAATGACGTTGCTAGAGAGAGAGAAAGAGAGAGGAAGTGGAAAGTAACTTTCTACCTCCACCAAAGATAAACTGGCAGGGTTTATGACTTTGTGGCTGTGGTAACTAGTGACAACCAGTAAACACAGCAGATGCAAGCTATTGCTTTTCGCATATAAACTGTTGGTTATATGCAGTTGTCACTACAGAGCAAGCATCATCATCACTTACAAAGCAAGCCTCATCATTTCTTAGATCTTAATAAACTTGACCCGAAAAGAGAAAAAAGGTGAAAAAAAATACTTCAAATGACTGATCCATAAACATTGGAATTAAATTGTAAAAGTTGCGAGCATTGAAATTACTGAAAGGGTGGAAGAGTTACTCCGAAATGGCCACCGTTCTCATACACAGGTAAGTGTTGTGTTGTCTTATTAGCCTGCTAACCTTAGCGTGTTAAATGTTCAAGCTTGCTAACAAGGCAACGTAGCTATCATCTGCTCTATTCTGACTGTTTTGTAGTTAACAAAGAACGCATCTCACAACATGATCTACACTGCATAAACGTAAAAGCCTACTGGCCCCCAATATTGAAGAATCATCTTTGTCTGGCAGGTGGGCAATTATAATTTCTTTAACTAACTACGTTATGGCCACCGAGTCTCAGCCAACTCTGAGGTGGGGATGCAGGCTGGGGACTACATGCTGTTAATGAATATACTTCTGTCAGGTAATAACTATTACAAGATTGCGTTGCTCTTCAAATTCATGAACCTGGGAATTGTGAACCACAACACCTCTTTCTTCTGGCTGCAAGATGCAAACTGTCTTGACACCATCAAATAGTACTGGGAGGACAAAGGAAATGAATCCATTGAACGACTGCGTGAAAAAAGCGGTGTGGTTGTACTTGGTAAGCCCACAGGGCTTTGCATTACATATACAGTGGCTTGCAAAAGTTTTCACCCGCCTTGGCATTTTTCCTATTTTTGTTGCCTTACAACCTGGAATTAAAATATATTTTGGGGGGATTTGTATCATTTGATTTACACAACATGCCTACCACTTAAAAGATGCAAAATATTTTTTATTGTGAAATTAACAAGAAAATAAGGCAAAAAAAAGAATGTATGTCTCTATAAGCTTGGCACATCGAGCCCTGGGATTTTGCCCATTCTTCAAGGCAAAACTGCTCCAGCTCCTTGAAGTTGGATTGGTTCTGCTGGTGTACAGCAATCTTTAAGTCATACCAAATATTCTCAATTGGATTGAGGTCTGGGCTTTGACTAGGCCATTCCAAGACATTTAAATGTTTCCCCTTAAACCACTCAAGTGTTGCTTTAGCAGTATGCTTAGGGTAATGGTCCTGCTGGAAGGTGAACCTCCGTCCCGGTCTCAAATCTCTGGAAGACTGAAACAGGTTTCCCTCAAGAATTTTGCCGTATTGCGCAGCATCCTTCATTTCTGACCAGTTACCCATTCCCCGCCGGGATGGTATTCTCGGGGTGATGGGAGGTGTTGGGTTTGTGCCAGACATAGCGTTTTCCTTGATAACCAAAAAGCTCACTTTTAGTCTCATCTGACCAGAGTACCTTCTTCCATATATTTGGGGAGTCTCCCACATGCCTTTTGGCGAACACCAAACATGTTTGCTTATTTTTTCTTTAGGCAATGACTTTTTTCTGGCCACTCTTCCGTAAAGCCCAGCTCTGTGGAGTGTATGGCTTAAAGTGGTCCTATGGACAGATACTCCAATCTCCGCTGTGGAGCTTGGCAGCTCCATCAGGGTTATCTTTGGTGTCTTTGTTGCCTCTGATTACTGTCCTCCTTGCCTGGTCCGTGAGTTTTGGTGGACAGCCCTCTCTTGGCAGGTTTGTTGTGGTGCTATATTCTTTCCATTTTTTAAATAATGGATTTAATGATGCTCCGTGGGCTGTTCAAAGTTTCTGACATTTTTTTTATAACCCAAACCTGATCCATACTTCTCCACAACTTTGTCCCTGGCCTGTTTAGAGAGCTCTTTGGTCTTCATGGTGCCACTTGCTTGGTTATGCCCCTTGCTTAGTGGTGTTTCAGACTCTGTGACCTTTCAGAACAGGTGTGTATATATACTGAGATCATGTGACACTTAGATTGCACACAGGTTGACTTTATTTAACTAATTATGTGACTTCTTGGTTGCACCAGATCTTATTTAGGGGCTTCATAGCAAAAGAGGTGAATATACAAAACTTTTCGTTTAAATTATTTTTGAATTTTTTTAAAACAAGTTATATTTTGTATTTCAGTTCAGCAATTTGGACTATTTTGTGTATGTCCATTAATATTTGATAAGTAGAAAATAAAAGTGACAAATAATTCAACAGCAGCAGTAAAATAACAATAGCGAGGCTTTATACAGAGGGTACAGGTAAAGATTCAATGTGCGGGGGCACCGGTTAGTTGAGGTAAATTAGGTAATATGTACATGTAGGTAGAGTTGAAGTGACTATGCATACAGTGAGGGAAAAAAAGTATTTGATCCCCTGCTGATTTTGTACATTTGCCCACTGACAAAGAAATGATCAGTCTATAATTTTAATGGTAGGTTTATTTGAACAGTGAGAGACAGAATAACACCAATAAAATCCAGAAAAACGCATGTGAAAAATTTTATGAATTGATTAGCATTTTAATGAGGGAAATAAGTATTTGACCCCCTCTCAATCAGAAAGATTTCTGGCTCCCAGGTGTCTTTTATACAGGTAACGAGCTGAGATTAGGAGCACACTCTTAAAGGCAGTGCTCCTAATCTCAGCTTGTTACCTGTATATAAGACACCTGTCCACAGAAGCAATCAATCAATCAGATTCCAAACTCTCCACCATGGCCAAGACCAAAGAGCTCTCCAAGGATGTCAGGGACAAGATTGTAGACCTACACAAGGCTGGAATGGGCTACAAGACCATCGCCAAGCAGCTTGGTGAGAAGGTGACAACAGTTGGTGCGATTATTCGCAAATGGATGAAACACAAAAGAACTGTCCATCTCCCTCGGCCTGGGGCTCCATTCAAGATCTCACCTCGTGGAGTTGCAATGATCATGAGAACGGTGAGGAATCAGCCCAGAACTACACGGGAGGTTCTTGTCAAGGATCTCAAGGCAGCTGGGACCATAGTCAGCAAGAAAACAATTGGTAACACACTACGCCGTGAAGGACTGAAATCCTGCAGCGCCAGCAAGGTCCCCCTGCTCAAGAAAGCACATATACTTGCCCGTCTGAAGTTTGCCAATGAACATCTGAATGATTCAGAGGACAACTGGGTGAAAGTGTTGTGGTCAGATGAGACCAAAATGGAGCTCTTTGGCATCAACTCAACTCGCCGTGTTTGGAGGAGGAGGAATGCTGCCTATGACCCCAAGAACACCATCCCCACCGTCAAACATGGAGGTGGAAACATGCTTTGGGGGTGTTTTTCTGCTAATGGGACAGGACAACTTCACCGCATCAAAGAGACAATGGACAGGGCCATGTACCGTCAAATCTTGGGTGAGAACCTCCTTCCCTCAGCCAGGGCATTGAAAATGGTTTGTGGATGGATATTCCAGCATGACAATGACCCAAAACACACGGCCAAGGCAACAAAGGAGTGGCTCAAGAAGAAGCACATTAAGGTCCTGGAGTGGCCTAGCCAGTCTCCAGACCTTAACTTCTTAGGTAGAGGCAGAAGAGGTGACGGTTTAGGAGAGTCTGGTGTGCCCAAAGTAAAATGCTTGCCACTCAGGCCAAGAAAATAGGATATGCACATAATTAGTACTATTGGATAGGAAACACTCTGAAGTGTATAAGTGTTGCGAGTATAACAGAACTGATATACAGTGGGGAGAACAAGTGTTTGATACACTGCCGATTTTGCAGGTTTTCCCACTTACAAAGCATGTAGAGGTCTGTAATTTTTATCATAGGTACACTTCAACTGTGAGAGAAAATCAAAAAAATCATATTGTATGATTTTTAAATAATTAATTTGCATTTTATTGCATGACATAAGTATTTGATCACCTACCAACCAGTAAGAATTCCGGCTCTCACAGACCTGTTAGTTTTTCTTTAAAAAGTCCTCCTGTTCTCCACTCATTACCTGTATTAACTGCACCAGTTTGAACTCGTTACCTGTATAAAAGACACCTGTCCACACACTCAATCAAACAGACTCCAACCTCTCCACAATGGCCAAGACCAGAGAGCTGTTTAAGGACATCAGGGATAAAATTGTAGACCTGCACAAGGCTGGGATGGGCTACAGGACAATAGACAAGCAGCTTGGTGAGAAGGCAACAACTGTTGGCGCAATTATTAGAAAATGGAAGAAGTTCAAGATGACGGTCAATCTCCCTCGGTCTGGGGCACCATGCAAGATCTCACCTCGTGGGGCATCAATGATCATGAGGAAGGTGAGGGATCAGCCCAGAACTACACGGCAGGACCTGGTCAATGACCTGAAGAGAGCTGGGACTACAGTCTCAAAGAAAACCATTAGTAACACACTACGTCGTCATGGATTAAAATCCTGCAGCGCACGCAAGGTCCCCCTACTCAAGCCAGCGCATGTCCAGGCCCGTCTGAAGTTTGCCAATGACCATCTGGATGATCCAGAGAAGGAATGGGAGAAGGTCATGTGGTCTGATGAGACAAAAATAGAGCTTTTTGGTCTAAACTCCACTCGCCGTGTTTGGAGGAAGAAGAAGGATGAGTACAACCCCAATAACACCATCCCAACCGTGAAGCATGGAGGTGGAAACATAATTCTTTGGGGATGCTTTTCTGCAAAGGGGACAGGACGACTGCACCGTATTGAGGGGAGGAAGGATGGGGCCATGTATCGCAAGATCTTGGCCAACAACCTCCTTCCCTCAGTAAGAGCATTGAAGATGGGTCGTGGCTGGGTCTTCCAGCATGACAACGACCTGAAACACACAGCCAGGGCAACTAAGGAGTGGCTCCGTAAGAAGCATCTCAAGGTCCTGGAGTGGCCTAGCCAGTTTCCAGACCTGAACCCAATCGAAAATCTTTGGAGGGAGCTGAAAGTCCGTATTGCCCAGCGACATCCCCGAAACCTGAAAGATCTGGAGAAGGTCTGTATGGAGGAGTGGGCCAAAATCCCTGCTGCAGTATGTGCAAACTACAGGAAATGTATGATCTCTGTAATTGCAAACAAAGGTTTCTGTACCAAATATTAAGTTCTGCTTTTCTGATGTATCAAATACTTATGTCATGCAATAAAATGCTAATGAATTACTTAAAAATCATACAATGTGATTTTCTGGATTTTTGTTTTAGATTCCGTCACTCACAGTTGAAGAGTACCTATGATAAAAATTACAGACTTCTACATGCTTTGTAAGTGGGAAAACCTGATAAATCAGCAGTGTATCAAATACTTGTTCTCCCCACTGTAGCAGGCGAAAACCCTAGGAAAATCCATACGGCTTTGCAGTTTTTTTTGTACATGACCTTCTCCAAGCTGCCTATTCATTTCTATTTTAACTAGGACTGAGACTGCAGTACCTATGGCTTCCACTAGATGTCAACAGTCTGGAAGCTCTAGCACTAAGCAGAACGGATAGGAAGAGGAAGTAGTGAAGGGACCACTTTTGTCAACAACGTTTGACGGGCGTGAGATTGTGAGCGCGCCCCACTTTATTTTCCTTTCCTATTGTTAACGTTATCGTCCGGTTGAAATAGTACAGTAAAAATACATAAAAGGATACCTAAGGATACATTAAGAAGTTAAGCATCTGTCAGAAGGCTTGGTGTAGTAGTGCAAAAGAGTCAGGCGCAGGACTGCAGAGATGAGCAACACAGTGTAGTATACTAAACAGTTTTTACAAAGTAGAAACAAATACCAAGCCCACCAAATAGACTGACATAAATTGGAACAATTACGCACACAAACATGGGGAAAACAGAGGGTTAAATAATGAACATGTAATTGTGGAATAGAAACCAGGTGTGTATAAAACAAAGACAAAACAAATGGAAAATGAAAAGCGGATCGGCGATGGCTAGAAGGCCGATGACGCCGAACGCCGCCCGAACAAGGATAGGGACCGACTTCGGCGGAAGTCGTGACAGTACCCTCCCCTTGACGCGCGTCTTCAGCAGCGTGCCGACACCGACCTATGGGACGACATGGAGGATGAGGCGCAGGGCGATCCGGATGGAGACGGTGGAACTCCCGCAGCATCGAAGGATCCAAAACGTCCTCCACCGGCACCCAGCATCACTCCTCCAGACCGTACCCCTCCCACTCCACGAGGTACTGAAGGCCCCCTCGCCCGAGGCCTCGAGTCCAGTATGGCTCGAACTGCATACGCCAGGGCCCACTTGATGTCCAGAGGGGGTGTAGGAACCTCCCACACCTCACACTCCTGGAGTGGACCAGCCACCACCGGCCTGAGGAGAGACACATGGAACAAGGTGTTAATACGGTAATCTGGGGGAAGCTGTAACCTTTAGCAAACCTTGTTCAGTCTCCTCAGAACTTTGAATAGCCCCACAAACCCGCGGACCCAGCTTCCGGCAGGGCAGGCGGAGGGGCAGGTTTCGGGTCGAGAGCCAGACCCGATCCCCTAGTGCGAACACCGGGGCCTCACTGCGGTGGCGTTCTGCGCTCGCTTTCTGACGCCTCAAGCCCCGCTGAAGGTGCACATGAACGACGTCCCATGTCTCTTCCGAGCGCCTAAACCAGTCGTTTTGGGCGATCTCTGCCCAGGGGATGAACGCCGCCCACTCTCCCGGCTGGTCCTGGCAATAAGACCGCAGAATCCTACCCACATCCTGGTTTACTCTCTCCACCTGCCCGTTATTCTCTGGGTGAAAACCCTAGGTAAGGCTGACCGAGACCCCCAGACGTTCCATGAACGCCCTCCAGACTCTTGACGTGAACTGGGGACCTCGATCAGATACTATGTCCTCAGGCACCCCGTAGTGCCGGAAGACGTGTGTAAACAGGGCCTCCGCAGTTTGTAGGGCCGTAGGGAGACCGGGCAAAGGGAGGAGACGGCAGGACTTAGAGAACCAATCCACAACGACCAGGATCATGGTGTTACCCTGTGAGGGAGGAAGATCGGTGAGGAAGTCCACCGACAAGTGCAACCACAGCCGTTGTGGAACGGGTAAGGGCTGTAACTTCCCTATGGGCAGGTGCCTAGGAGCCTTGCACTGAGCGCACAAAGTGCAGGAAGAAACATAAACCCTCACGTCCTTAGCCAAAGTGGGGGACAGTGCGTCTGCCTTCGTATTCTGGGAACCTAGTCTGTAGGACAGGGTGAAAACAAAACGGGTAAAGAACATGGCCCACCTTGCCTGGCGAGGGTTCAGTCTCCTCGCCGCTTGGATGTACTCCAGATTGCGGTGGTCAGTCCAGATGAGAAAAGGGTGTTTAGCCCCCTCAAGCCAATGTCTCCATGCCTTCAAGGCCTTGACGACAGCCAACAGCGTCATAGTTTCGCTCCGCCCGGCTGAGCTTCTTTGAAAAGAAGGCACAGGGGTGGTGCTTTGGTGGTGTACCCGAGCGCTGAGAGAGCACAGCTCCTATCCAAGCCTCGGACGTGTCCACCTCCACTATGAACGCCAAAGAGGGATCCGGATGAGCCAGCACGGGAGCCGAGGTAAACAGAGCCTTCAAGTGACCAAAAGCCCTGTCCGGCTCAGCCGACCACTGCAAACGCACCGGTCCCCCCTTCAGCAGTGAGGTAATGGGAGCCGCTACCTGACCAAAGCCCCGGATAAACCTCCGGAGACCCTAGTAATCGCTGCACTTCCTTTACCGTGGTGGGAGTCGGCCAATTACGCACGGCTGAAATGCGGTCACTCTCCATCTCCACCCCTGAAGTGGAAATGCGGTACCCTAGGAAGGAGATGGACTGTTGAAAGAACAGACATTTCTCAGACTTGACGTACAGGTCATGCTCCAACAGTGGACCAAGCACCCTGCGCACCAGAGACATATGCTCGGCGTGTGTAGCGGAGTATATCAGAATGTCATCAATATACACCACTACACCCTGCCCTTGCAGGTCCCTGAAAATCTTGTCTACAAAGGCCTGGAAGACTAATGGAGCATTCATCAACCCGTACGGCATGACGAGGTGCTCATAGTGCCCTGAGGTGGTACTAAATGCCGTCTTCCACTCGTCTCCCTCCCGGATACGCACCAGGTTGTAAGCACTCCTGAGATCCAATTTTGTGAAGAAGCGCGCCCCGTGCATTGACTCGATCGCACTGGCTATGAGAGGCAGCGGGTAACTGTACCTCACAGTGATCTGATTGATGCCTCGATAGTCAATACACGGGCGTGGACCTCCATCCTTCTTCTTCACAAAAACGAAGCTTGAGGAGGCAGGTGAAGTTGGAGGGCCGAATGTACCCCTACCCAAGAGATTCGGAGACATATGTTTCCATAGCCACCATCTCCTCTTGCGACAGGGGATATCGCACAATCCCCCCATCGATGGGGTGGTCATTGAGTCTCCTTTTTTCAGAAGGCGAGAGCCAAATCGGCATATTCAGAGGGGATGCACGGTGGAGACCTGGTCTGGTCTTTCCACCGTAGTAGCACCGACGGAAACCCCTAAACACCTCCCCGACCATTTTCGTGACTCCCACTTGAGAGCCCTCTGTTGCCACGAAATAGTGGGGTCATGACAGGCTAACCAGGGTAGGCCCAGCACCACGGGAAACGCAGGAGAATCAATAAGGAAGAGACTAATTCTCTCCTTGTGACCCTCCTGCGTCACCATGCCCAGTGGAGCGGTGCCCACCCTAATTAGCCCTGACCCTAATGATCGCGAGCCTAATCCCACTGGGACCGGGTGAAGGAGGGTTGAGCAATGGTGCCTGTGGTTGTGCTGGTAGAGGCGTTGGAGGAACTCCTCCTCTCTCCCAACGGTTCATCGTCTGCAGGACGCGATCCATGGCAGTGGCAAGATGTTGCAACATGGTCGCATGCTGCTGGACGCGCTCCTCGACCGCAAACACGGGGGTGTCTGCTTTTGCTGACTCCATTCTTTAGGTGCTTAATTCTGTCAGGAGGCTTGGTGTAGTAGTGCAAAAGAGTCAGGCGCAGGACTGCAGAGATGAGCAACACAACGTAGTTTACTAAACATTTTTACAAAGTAGGAACAAATACCAAGCCCACCAAATAGACTGACATAAATTGGAACAATTACGCACACAAACATGGGGAAAACAGAGGGTTAAATAATGAACATGTAATTGGGGAATAGAAACCAGGTGTGTATAAAACAAAGACAAAACAAATGGAAAATGAAAAGTGGATTGGCGATGGCTAGAAGGCCGGTGATGTCGACCGCCGAAGAAGGAGAGGGACGACTTCGGCGGAAGTCGTGACAGCATCTGTCAGATCTGTAAATAGCCAAATCCAACCAACTACCTACCTCATCCCAGCACCAGCTGTCAGAGCAGTTCACAGACCCCTGCACCTGTTTATAGCCCATCTGTAAATAGCCCAACCAACTACCTCATCCCCTACCGTACTTATTTATTTATCTTGTCCCTTTGCACCCCAGTTTTTCTACATTGCACATTCATCTACTGCACATTTACCATTCCAGTGTTAAATTGCTCCATTGTAATTACTTTGCCACCATGGCCTATTTATTGCCTTACTTTCCTTATCCTACCTCATTTGCACTCATTGTATATAGATTTGTTTTTTTTTCTACTGTATTATTGACTGTATGTTTGTTTTACTCCATGTGTAACTATGTGTTGTTGTATGTGTCGAACTGCTTTGCTTTATCTTGACCAGGTCGCAGTTGTAAATGAGAACTTGTTCTCAACTTGCCTACCTGGTTAAATAAAGGTGAAATAAAAAAATTGAATAAATCCCCATATTTCTTTTTGTTTTTCTGCACTTTTGCACACCAGTATTTCTACTTGCAAAAACACATCTGCACATATACTGTATCACTCCAGTGTGAATTGCTAAATTGTAATTACTTCGCCACTATTGGCCTATTTAGTGCCTTACCTCCTTACTTCATTTGCACACACTGCAAACAGATTTTTCTATTGTGTTATTGACTGTACGTTTGTTGATCCCATGTGTAACTCTGTGTTGTTTTTATCGCACTGCTTTCCTTTATCTTGGCCATGTCGGAGTTGTAAATGAGAACTTGTTCTCAACTGGCATACCTGGTTATATAAAGGTGAAATAAAACAGACACACATGTTAAGGCACACACTCTACAACCACGTACACATGGATTTTGTATTTTATATTTGTGATAGTAGAGTAGTGGCCTGAGGGAACACACTTAAAACCTCACAAGCTCCAGCAGCAGAACTGACTGTTTTGGAGAGCCTGGCATGCCCAAAGTAAAATGCCTCCCATTTAGACCCAGAAAATGGGATATGCATATATTTAGTACCATTGGATAGGAAACACTCTGAATTTTGTCTGTGGGTCAATCAGAACGCATTTGGCAGGCAAAACCCTGAGGAATCTCTGTCCTGGAAAAAGTCATTTTGACACATTGCTCATTTTGGAACCCCTCCCTATTGAAAATGACCATATATAGGCATATGTTTGGAATGCAGGAAGCTTCCTTGTGATGTCACCAGCCTCTGGATGGTGTTTTCCTCCATTTTGGGTGAGTAATCCCAGAGAAAACGAGGAAACCATGCGGTCCCCTCTTTATGAGAACTGTTCACAGTCTTGCGCCTTACGAGAAGTCACGGAGCGTCTGTTTTATCGTCGTTATTGATCAGTTTATATTCCGGCTGATTTATAATAGTAAATATACGTAAAAGTGTTCCTAAGGAAACATTTAAAACTATGTTTGATTGTTTTTGGACAAGTTTATAGGTATAATTTGAACGAGTTGGCGCCCCGCGTTTCATGGACTAGTGGAGGCTGTCGTTTCTGATTATAACGCGTGAACCAAATGGAGGATTTATGGATAAAAGACGTAACTTTTTCTAACAAAAGAACCATGGATTGTCTTCGTTGGACACTTAGGATGACCTCAGCAGAAGTTCTTCAACAGGTAATTGATTTGTTTTCGCTGTGAAATGTGTTATGTGTGTGCCATGATGGCTAATCGATACATGGCTATTGGAAAATATGTGAGGTGCTAGCCTCAAACAAATGAATGTGCTGCTTTCGCCGTGAAGCCTTTTTGAAATCTGACAACGCTGTGATATTGCCAAGAAACAGAGCTTTTGATGAGTATGGAACACTTGTATATTGCTGGATGTTTAATAATTCAACTTTCGGAATTTAAATTTGGCGCTGTAGATTTTCGCTGGTAGTGTCGGGATGAGCCCGCTAGCGACCCACTGGATACTGAGAAGTTAATGTATTGTTTAAAGTGTTATGAAATGTAATGTCATGTCATATTTTAAATTGTATATAACTGCCTTAATGTTGCCGGACCCCAGGAAGAGTAGCTGCTACGTTGGCAGCAGCTAATGGGGATCCTTAATAAATACAAATCACATGAAGCAGAGTGATTGGTTGTCACCTGCAGCCTGGTACAGCTGTGGATCCATGACATGAAGGATCTGATCAGCCCACTTATATAATCAGTCTAATAATCAATTTACAAGCTCATAAAGAGCCATTCATAAAAGCCAGAAATTACCCACAATCCTTCACTTCCTGTCCACGTCCATTCAATTGAACGGAAACATCGTTAGCAGGTTTTAATTATGATTCATAATGAAATATTTCCCTTTAACTCTGCCAGCACACTGTTTGGCCAGTTACAGTTACATGCTCATGGTGGGTTTTGTTGTGGAAGGTCACACAGATGGTTCTAGTTCTATGAGTTTTTAATTGACTGTTTTTGTTGTTTTCTGCAATATGAGAGTTATATTTTCAGATATGAGTCAACAAAATGGGCTCTGCTATGAGTTTTAAAAGGGTACCCGGATCCATTGGGTTGAAGTTTTGTAAATAAAAGTTCCTCTATGTGAGTGCAGAACACAGTGACATGAAATGCAATAATTTCCACAGGAAAATATATACTTTAGTAAGAGAGGTTTAATGGTGGCAATGAGTGTGATATCACTATGTGGGTCCATGTGGTGTGTGAGTGTTTGTAGACTATGGAACTCTCTGGAGAAACACCATTCACTTTTAGCAGACTGCTCCTCAGCAGGGTAGGAGGTTCAAGGAGATGGGAGGGAGTCGCAACAGGCTGATGGTTAATCTAACATGACAATGTTATCATGTAGGAGGGCACAGTTGGCACTTTTCCCTGCCGCCTCTTCTCCACTCAGCCATAGCCAGATACAATACAAAGATTTTCCTCTTTGTAAATTTTTCCCATCCGCCAAGCTTCAAAGCAACCAAACACAGAGGGAGAGAGAAAGGAAGAGCAATAAAGAGACAGAAAACTAAATAGAGAGCAGAGGGCGATGGAGAGAGAGGAAGAAAGTAATCAACCAGTACAGCTGGACATTCACTAATGCCTCTGTTTCCTTCAAGTTGGTTCTAGCTTTGCTTGCAGTAAAGATTATATTCATTCAGCACTTTAATTTATGAATTACTTAATTTTAATCAGAAATTACATGTCCTTATTGCCTTCCTTCGGCTTCCATTATTGGATATATAAATTGTAGCTGTATCAGTGAGTTTTAAATATAAATGTGTAATGCAGATGGGAAAATAAATCATGCTCGTTTCCTGTCAGAGGACTATTAAAACTTCTTAGGGAGCGGCTCCCGAGGTGACGGTTTTGGAGAGTCTGGCGTTCCCAAAGTAAAATGCATGCCACTCAGGCCCAGAAAATAGGATATGCACATAATTAGTACTATTGGATAGGAAACACTCCGAAGTTTCTAAGGGTGTTAAAATAACGTATGTGAGTATAACAGAAGTGATATAGCAGGCGAAAACCCGAGGAAAAGCCATCCGGATTTGCAGTTTTTTTTGTAAATGAGCATCTTCTCCATTGTGCCTATTGTATACAATCTTATGTAGGACTGAGACTGCAGTACCTATGGCTTCCACTAGATGTCAGCAGTCAACAGTCAAAGACTGGGAATTCTAGAAGTGACGAGAACGGATAGGGAGAGGAAATTGTCAGGCAACCACTTTTGTAAACAAGGTTTGACGCGCGCGAGATTGTGAACGCGCACCACTTTATTTTCCTTTCCTATCGTTCACGTTATCGTCCGGTTGAAATATTACAGCAAATATACCCAAAAGGATAACTAAGGATACATAAAAAATGATGTTTGATTTGTTGGTAGAAAGTGTATAGGTATAATTTGAATGTGTTCTCTTCACGGTTCAATTGGCGACTCAACGGTGGATTTTATGATCATAACGCACCAACCAAACGGAGATTTATGGATATAATAAATTACTTTTTCTAACCAAAGAAGCATGGATTGTCTTCGTTGGACACATGGGAAGCCCTCAGCAGAAGTTCATCAAAGGTAAGCGATTTTATAATTGCGATATTATGCGTTTTGTGAGACCCGTGTTGGGTTATGGATTTATGCTAATGCCTTTTTGAAATCTGATAACGCTGTGATATTGCCAAGAATCAGAGCTTTTGATGACTTTGCAACAATTGTATATTGATGAATGTTTAATAATTCAACTTAGCGATTTTGAATTTGGCGCTTCACATTTCACCGGGTAGTGTCGGGAGTGTCGGGAGCTAGCGCCCCACTGCTCCCTAAGTAGTTAATTACATTTAGATTTTTACCAAGATAAATGATTGTGCATAGTTTATATTACTGATTGGGTTTCAGTTTATGCACTCCGAGCTATGAGGCCGATGTAGGAACCAGAGTAAGATAAAAAATACTTCACATTCGATCACAGTTCTAGGGGTTTGAGTCATTAACCTAATCCAAACGTTAGACGAGATGGTTGGATCTGATCCAATTTACATATTCAGACTAAATGTCCACTCCAGTTCAGGTCTCTGTTTTCTACCCCCACTGTTAGAAGAGCATGGGACAGAATACTAAGCATTCATAAAGCCTTTATAACAGCTGTATAACACAACATTTTTCATAAGCTGTCATACGCAGTTTTAAATAGTTATGTGTGACGCCATTAGATGTTATAAAACTAGTTATAATGATTATTGTAGGTGACTGTTCATCCTCATATACTCTATGTTATTACATGCTACATAAGGGTCTACATACCAGATGTTATTACAGGGTGTTACGTAATTTCCCAACCTCTGTGTCACATTATTACATTGGATGGAATGATGGGCGTCATAACCATGTCATATGCCGTTATAGCGTGTGCGCAGACACCTTAAGTAAATTAAACAGCATAATCATTACACAGGTACATCTTGTGCTGGGGACAATAAAAGGCTGCTTTAAAATGTGCAGTTTTGTCACACAACATAATGCCACAGATGTTTCATGTTTTGAGGGAGTGTGCAATTGGCATGCTAACTGCAGGATTGTCCACCAGAGCTGTTTCCAGATGACTGAATGTTTCTTTTTCTACCAAAAGCCGCCTCTAATGTTGTTTTAGAGAATTTGGCTGTACGTCCAACTGGTCTCACAACCGCAGACAATGTGCATGGCATCGTGTGGGTGAGCGTTTTTCTGATGTCAATAGAGTGACCCATGTTTTTGGTTTATGGTATGGACAGGCATAAGCTACGGACAATGAACACAATTGCATTTTATTGATGGCAATTTGAATAAAAATAAATATTGTGACGAGTACCTGAGGCCCACTGTGTTTTTTAAATTGGATAAAAGTAGAGCCTTAGAGCTACACATTGGTATATCATACACTGCATTTGAGGAACAATAGGAAAGTAATTCGGCTTTGAAAGTTGATAAACTTGTCAACTCATGTTTGAGAAAATGGCCTTTCAATGCTTTGGTACATACTGAAGAGCTCTCCTTTGTCTACACCCATTTTGCAGTGTTCACACCCTCTTAAGCCAGCCCCACCCATCTCTTTAAGGATTCACATGTGAGGTAATTTGCTAAACAGTGAGTAGTGTAGTAAAGATTATGACTAAAAGTGGTAAAGGTAGAAGCCTATAATGAGGAAATATTCCAGGTAAACAGAAAGTGTCCAGATAAAAATATTTGATTAACATTAGAAGATGCTTACCCAGATACACTTGTCTAAATTGATAGGTCATGTGAAAGAAATGCTATAACATCTAGCCACATATTGCCAAGTGGGTGGGTCTCTACAGAAGGTGTAAACGGTACAGCCAAATTGTTACTTGCACAGTAGCAATATCAGAAATAGATAGCGTCAATATAAATAAATATTCAGTATGTACAAGAACGATATCAATATCAGTGATAGATAAGGTAGTTGTATGCATACAATAAGGGGTAAAGTGGCTGAGCAGCAGGATACAAAAAGTTGTAGCAACAACATGTGACGTGTGTGTTAAGAGAGAGTCATTTGAATAAAGGCACCTCAGATAGTGCTGATGACTGATTCGTCCTAACCACGCTTGAACAAGGGAATCTATATTCGGAGAGCCTGTTTCTGTCCTGCCCTTGACTTTGCTGCAGGGCTTGTGATGTCCATAGCCTCTTCGTCGCAAAACTCCCTGATCTTATCAAAAACAAACGTTTGTCTAGTTGTGTCCAGTCCAGGCGGTGCTTGTACAGGCAGACCATCTATGGGAGGAAGGATGTCAGCATCACACTCTCAAATGTGTTTTTTTGCCATCATCGTAAGCCTGCCACAATACGATACATACATTTATTAACTTGTTAGGGATCGGCTCATGAGGTGACCGTTTTGGAGAGCCTGGCATGCCCAAAGTAAAATGCCTCCCATTCAGGCCCAGAAAAGCTGATGTACCTAACTCTGTAGAGGCTGAAGGAATTTCCAGAGTTAGCCATCCCTGAGACCAGGTGTGGTAACTCATTTGTCTAAAGTTGAATAATTATGTTCTGACTTGTGATGTGATATCAAGAAACAGTTGATATTAGACTTGTTAAACATAAGAATGAGTGTGAATTTTTGTCACAACCCTTCTCGTGTGAAGTGACAAAGAGCGCTTAACCTTTTAGGGAGCGGCAGCAGAGGTGTCGGTTTTGGAGAGTCTGGCATGCCCAAAGTAAAATGCCTGCTACTTAGGTCCAGAAACTAGGATATGCAAATAAGTAGTACTATTAGATAGGAAACACTCTGAAGTTTCTGAAACTGTTAAAATAATGTCTGTGAGTATAACAGAACTGATATGGCAGGGTAAAACCCGAGGAATTTCTGTCCGGATATTTTTTTTGTGACATGCCCTCACTTTCAATGGCTGTCTATGGGATTCTCAGAAAAATAGGACCCATGGCTTCCACTAGATGTCAACAGTCTTTAGACAAGGTTTCATGCCTTTATCATGGAAGACAACCGAACAGAAGAAAAATTTGTAAGTGGATAGCGGAAGTAACTTTAGTTTTTTGTGCACGAGACTGTGTGCGCGTTCCTCGGTATTTTACTTTTCTATCGTTTAGGATATTATCCGTGTGAAATATAATCGTTAATATACATAAACGTGTACCTAAGGATACATTATAAATGATGTTTGATTTGTTTGGGCAAAGTTGATAGGTATAATTTGAACGCTTTCTTTTCCCTGTACAATGGGCGGTGGATTTTCTGAACATAACGCGCCAACTAAACAGATATTTATGGATATAAACAATTACTTTTTCTAACAAAAGAAACATGAATTGTCTTGCTTGGACACTTCGGCCTGCCATATCAGTTCTGTTATACTGACATACATTATTTTAACAGTTTTAGAAGCTTCAACGTGTTTTCTATCAAATACAACTAATATGCATATCCTAGCTTCTGGGCCTGAGTAACACCCATTTTACTTTGGGCACGCCAGACTCCCTGAACTTCCGAACACTGCCCCCTAGCCTGGAGAGGTTAACCTCTCAGGGATTGCTGGGGCGCTAGCGGGCTGCTCCCGACACTACCAGGTGAAATGTAAAGCACCAAATTCAAAATCCCAAAGTTGAATTATTAAACATCCACCAATATACAAGTGTTCCATACTCATCAAAAGCTCTGTTTCTTGGCAATATCACAGCATTGTCAGATTTCAAAAAGGCTTTACGGCGAAAGCAGCACATTTGATTGTTTGAGGGTAGCACCTCACATATTTTTCCCATAGCCATGAATCCATTAGCCATCATGGCACACACATAACACATTTCACAGCGAAAACAAATCAATTACCTGTTGAAGAACTTCTGCTGTGGTCATCCTAAGTGTCCAACGAAGACAATCCATGGTTCTTTTGTTAGAAAAAGTAATGTATTTTATCCATAAATCCTCCATTTGGTTTGCGCGTTATAATCAGAAACGACAGCATCCACTAGTCCATTGAAACGTGAAGAGAACTCGTGCAACTTTTACCTATAAACTTGTCCAAGAACAATCAAAAATCATTTTAAATGTATCCTTAGGAACACTTTTACGTATATTTACTATAATAATTCAACCAGAATATAAACTGGGCTATAAGAACGGAAAAAAAACAGAGCGTGCCTTGTCGGGAGCGCGCGTTCTCTTCTGTTGACTTCCAAGGGGACACTTCCTGTTTTCTCTTCTTCTCTGCTCTAATAGCATCCCAAAAAAATCTGAACACTGTCTCGAGACTGTTGACATCCAGAGGAAGCGATCGGTACTGCATTCATATGCCCTTATATGGGCATTTTCATAAGGGAGGGGTTCCAAATGAGGCACTCTGTCAAAACCACTTTTTCCAGGACAGAAATTCCTTTGGGTTTTGCCTGCCATAACCGATCTGTTTTACTCACAGACAAATGGTTAACAGTTTTAGAAATTCCAGTGTTACCTATCCAATGGTACTAAATATGTGGGCTCTCCAAAACGGTCACCTCATGCGCTGCTCCCTAACAAGTTAACTGGAGACGTAATACGCTGAAAACATCCATGTTGTTGTCATTCACTATTGGAATGACAACAACATGGATGCTTGTTAAGGAAGAGTTGGAGAGGGAGAGAGAGGGACAGAGACGCTTAACATTGCCAAATTCATAAACTACTCACCTACAATAACCATATACCTTTCACACGAACCGCCGCCCACTTTGAGCAAGAAATCATGAATGTATTTACATGAAATGCCTGGTTTCAACGGGGGATCTCTCAGTGAACAGGGCAGCCTTGGAAAGGGTGTTTGGCCTTTTTGTGGCATGCTTGTAAGGCTCTGATTGTCGGAAATGGTTCCAACAACTCTTCTACTGTTGTCCTTCTTCGTATTTGTCTGGTATCCGGTGACTTGACGTGTAGTCCTGAACAGAACTACAGAGTTTATTTCCTTCCATTCACTCTTGAAGATACTTCTTTGAAGATAAGCTAGCCAGCCTTATCGATGGATCCCCAGTGGGGTGATGAGAGTAGCGTAAAACGATGGTTTTAGCAGAGAAACAGGATGGTCCTACTGAAATTCGCTTTCAAAGATACTTTATTTAGGACAACTAATCAGCCATACCAGTGATTGTCCGGGAGCTGAGTTTAACCTGTTTGGACTAGGGGACAGTATTTTGAAGTTCGGATGAAAAATGTGCCGTAAGTAAACCGCCTGTTACTCAGGCCCAGAAGCTAGGATATGCATGCAATTAGTAGCTTTGGATAGCTTTGGATAGAAAACACTCTGAAGTTTCTGTGTGTCTGTGAGTATAACAGAACTGATATGGCAGGCGAAAACCAGAGCAAAATCCATCCGGAAAATCTGAATCTGTCATGTCACACTGTTTTCAATTGGCATCCTATTCAATCCATTGGATTTTAGCTCCCAGATTGCAGTTCCTATGGCTTCCACTAGATGTCAACAGTCTTTGGAAAAGGTTTCAAGCTTTTATCTTGAATAACCATGGAGTAAGAGATGTTTTTCCTGAGGTGTCGTCAAGTGTCCTGTTATGGATTAAACGCGTAACAGTGAGCGCGCTCTCAGCTCTTTTTCTCTTCTATTCAACAGGCTATATTCCGTCTGAAATATTATCGTTTATATTCATTTTAGGGTATCTGAGTATTGATTAGAAATGCTGTTTGACTTGTTTCAACAAACTTTACTTTTGGGATATTGTTTGTCTGCATGGATGAACGCCTTTAGGCAGGTGGATTTCTGAACAAAACGCGCCAACCAAACAGAGCTTTATGGATATAAAGAGGGACTTTATCGAACAAAATAACCTTTTATTGTGTAACCGGGACTCTTGGGTATGCCATTAGATGTAGATCTTCAAAGGTAAGCTATTTATTTTATCGCTAATTTTGAGTTTTGTGACACCTCTGCTGGTTATGTTATTATGCTAACTGAATATGTGTGTGGGGCGCTGTCCTCAGACAATGAAATGTTCTGCTTTCGCCATGAAGCCTTTTTGAAATATCTGACAACGCTGTAAGATTACCAAGATTCTAAGCTTTTGAAGAGTGTGCAACACTTGTATTTTCATGAATGTTTAAAATTTGTATTTTTGTAATTTAAATTTGGCGCTCTGCATTTCACAGGATGTTGTCGCATGTGGGATGTGACTGCCCCATTAGCCCTAAGGCTAGGGGGGCAGTCTTAGGGAGAAGCTCCTGGTTTTGGAGAGTCTGGCGTGCCCAAAGTAAAATGCATCCCACAGGCCCAGAAAATAGGATATGCACATAATTAGTACTATTGGATAGGAAACACTCTGAAGTTTCTAAGAGTGTTAAAATATTGTCTGTGAGTATAACAGAACGGATATAGCAGGCGAAAACCCGAGGAATTTCTGTCCTGGAAAAAGTGTATTTGACACATTGCCTCATTTTGAACCCCTCCCTATTGAAAATGACCATATAAGGGAGTAAGATTTCAGTACCTTTTGCTTCCACTGGATGTCAACAGCTAAAGCTGAAAATCCATTTGCATCTGCCAATTTATTGGCTGTCCAATATCCAGACGACTTGTCCCCAGAGCTTCCTATAAAGTTAATCTCTTTCTGTAACGTGTTGAGGCTGGCAACTAAGGAGAATGAAAGAATCAAAGATGTTATAGAAATGTTGTATTTAAAGCACAACTCTTCTGCCCAATTTCCCTGACGTTGCTTCAGCATTCAAGTTGTTTTTACCACCCTTATGACTGTCGCTTCAACTGAGAGATCGTTTTCTGTACTAAAACTGAAAGAACTACCTAAGATGCACTAGGCACTCAGTCTGAAATACGCGTTTGAACTCCTGAGTAAGATCCACTTATTGCACTGGCGCCATCGTAGCCTTGACCAAGGCATTTGTTTAATAATATCTCCTTATACTTTCTATCAGTAAAGTATTTCATTTGAACGTTTTCAGTCACTTTCCTGAAGTACGTACAGTTGAAGTCAAAAGTTTGCATAAATTTAGGTTGGAGTATTTAAACTTGTTTTTCATCCACTCCGCAAATTTCTTGTTAACAAACTATAGTTTTGGCAAATCAGTTAGGAAATCTACTTTGTGCATGACACAAGTTGACTGTGTCTTTAAACAGCTTGGAAAATGATGTCATGGCTTTAAAAGATTCTGATGGGCTAATTGACACACTTTTAGTCAATTAGAGGTGTACCTGTGAATGTATTTCAAGGCCTACCTTCTAACTCAGTGCCTCTTTGCTTGACATCATGGGAAAATCAAAAGAAAACAGCAAAAACCTCAGAAAACAAATTGTAGACCTCCACAAGTATGGTTCATCCTTGGGAGAATTTGGGAATGCCTGAAGGTACCACGTTCATCTGTACAAACAATAGTACGCAAGTATAAACACCATGGGACCATGCAGCCGTCATACCGCTCAAGAAGGAGACGTGTTCTGTCTCCTAGAGATTAACGTACTTTGGTGCGAAAAGTGCAAATCAATCCCAGAACAACAGCAAAGGACCTTCTGAAGATGCTGGAGGAAACAGGTACAAAAGTATCCATATCCACAGTAAAACGAGTCCTATATCGACAAAACCTGAAAGGCCGCTCAGAAGAAGCCACTGCTCCAAAACTGCCATAAAAAGAGCCAGACTACGGTTTGCAACTGCACATGGGGACAAAGATTGTAACTTTTGGAGAAATGTCCTCTGGTCTGATAAATAAAAATGTTTGGCCATAATGACCATCATTATGTTTGGAGGAAAAACCGGGAGGCTTGCAAGCCGAAGAACACCATCCCAACCGTGAAGCACGGGTGTGGCAGTATCATGTTGTGGGGGTGCTTTGCTGCAGGAGGGACTGGTGCACTTCACAAAACAGATGGCATCATGAGGAAAGAAAATTATGTGGATATATTAAAGCCACATCTCAAGACATAAGTCAGGAAGTTAAAGCTTGGACACAAATGCGTCTTCCAAATGGACAATGACCCCAAGCATACTGTCAAAGTTGTGGCAAAATGGCGTAAGGACAACAAAGTCAAGGTATTGGAGTGGCCATCACAAAGCCCTGACCTCAATTCTACAGAGAATTTGTGGGCAGAACTGAAAAAGCATGTGCGAGCAAGGAGGCCTACAAACCTGACTCAGTTACACCAGCTCTGTCAGGAGGAATGGGCCACAATTCACCCAACTTGTTGTGGGAAGCTTGTGGAAGGCTACCCGAAACGTTTGACCCAAGTTAAACTATTTAATGGCAATGCTACCAAATATGAATTGAGTGCATGTAAACTTCTGACTCACTGGGAATGTGATGAAAGACTTTGCAATAACAGTTGTTATAACAGTTGATATTAGAGCATATGACAACAGGATGAACAGTAATCTATAATACTTATTATAAGATTTTATAAGCTTAGTCAACTTTTAAAAACTACTTATGACAGCTTGACACGTGTTATATAGCTGTTATAAAAGCTCAAAATTATGAAAAAGTTATGCAAATGTGAAAAACCCTGATATAAAGATGAATGCAGTGATATAAGTAGAGTAAGATCACTCATTTAAATAACCTTGATTAAAATAGTGGAGTGCATCGTTAATCTTCATGTCATTCCCAAGGATAAATGGGAGAAGTAATTAGAGCTAATAGGAAATTAATTTCTTCCCCATTTCCCAGAGTTTTTATTCACTATCTGTTCTGATGGAAAAGGATGACAAAAATAGTTCTTGCTACCTATGCGGTATAATTGATGAAGATAGCGTTTCTCATTAAAATGTTCCCATTGAGTTTGAATTCCAGATCCAAAGCAGCTTACAACAGAATTTGTTTTGAGCCGTTTCTTGAAAACAACTTCAACCAATTTACGTTGACCACTATTTCCCTATTGTATGAGCATCAGTCATGTGACAGGAAAATATATATGAGTCCTCCATTATTGGGGTAAAGCACCACTTAAGCATTACACAACTCATATGATGTAAGAGTGGGTTTTCATATATAGTACTAAGTTGAAGCACATTGCTAATGGTATTATGTAAAATATCACAAACATCTGCTTATGCTTGTCATAGTCATTGTCTTAGATATTCAAGTCCATTAACTTGTTAGGGAATGGCAGCTGAGGGGTCGGTTTTGGAGAGCCTGGCGTGCCCAAATTAAAATGCCTCCCATTCAGGCCCAGAAAATAGGATATGCACATATCTGTGGATAGGAAACACACATACCATTGGATAGGAAACACTCTGAATTTTCCAAAACTGTTAACCATTTGTCTGTGAGTAAAACAGAACGCATATAGCAGGCGAAACCCCGACGAATTTCTGTCCTGGAATTTCTGTCCATTGCTCATTTGGGCCCCCCTCCCTCATGAAAATGACCATATAAGGGCATATGAATGCAGTACCCATCGCTTCCTTTCGATGTCAACAGTCTCGAGACAGTGTAAGTTTTCATTTTGGATGAATTAGACCAGAGAAGAAGAGCAAACCAGGAAGTGTATCTTTTATGTAAACAGTACCCAGCGCGCGCGCCCGACAAAGCGCGCTGTGTCTTTTTTACCGTCGTTATCGATCAGTTTATATTCCGGTTGATTTATAATAGTAAATATACGTAAAAGTGTTGCTAAGGATACATTTAAAACTATGTTTGATTGTTCTTGGACAAGTTTATAGGTATAAGATGAACAAGTTTGCGTCACGTTTCAATGGTTGTAGTGGAGGCTGTCGTTTCTGATTATAACGCGCGCGAACCAAATGGAGGATTTATGGATAAAATACATTACTTTTTCTAACAAAAGAACCATGGATTGTCTTCGTTGGACACTTAGGATGACCTCAGCAGAAGTTCTTCAACAGGTAATTGATTTGTTTTCGCTGTGAAATGTGTTATGTGTGTGCCATGATGGCTAATGGATTCATGGCTATGGGAAAAATATGTGAGGTGCTACCCTCAAACAATCAAATGTGCTGCTTTTGCCATAAAGCCTTTTTGAAATCTGACAACGCTGTGATATTGCCAAGAAACAGAGCTTTTGATGAGTATGGAACACTTGTTGAAATGTCAACAAGTTTTCTCGGGCGTGAGTCTGGGTGCGCGACCCACTTTATTTTCCTTTAATAACGTTTAGGTTAACATCCGAGTGAAATATTATCGCTAATATTCATAAAAGGATAGCTAAGGATGCATTTTATAGGACACATCACTGCACTCTATACTCCTCTGTAAACTGACATTTCTCTCCACCCTGGGGCAAAATGTGTAGATTTGCATAACATTGTTACACAATTGCAAAATATGATTTCCGCCTCATGGCAAAATGTGTAGAATTACTGCATGGATGTGGGTACACAGACCCGTGAGCGATTGCGGCCCCATATGAGTTCAGATTTTTTGTGTCCCCCAACCGCATAGTATCAATGTTGCTGATTCCTGTTCTAAATACCATTTCATTACCGGTTATTAACGAGCTGGAATGTGAAGTGGTACCAAAAATTTTTAAGGATTGCCCAATACATTTCATGTTCTCATCTTTTCAGAGTAAAATACAGAGAGAGAGAGAGAGAAGGGGGCATTGAGAGTGACTGAGGACAGACTGAGACTTCGCCTCAAACAAAGCCCATTTAGGACAAACAGATTATGGGGTTTACGCTAATTTGCACATAATGTATTTCATTCCCTTCTTTATTTCTTACATAATCCTCACAATCCCATTTCAATTCATTGGCTAAGGGATTGTTCAGTCTTTGAAAATGTAATTGTCTAGCCTTAATATATTACATTGTATTCCGTATTCATTAGTACCATATTGCTCAATGGGTATTTCTTTAGGTTGTAAAGAGGTTGTTATGAGACCTCAATACAACCAATTGTATCAGATTAGACTTCCTAATGATTTGATTCCCTAGAATCCAATGCATATTTCAAGCGGACATTTCATTGTACCACATAGAAAAAACTTTATAGTACACAGATTTTCACATAAGAAAACTGAAAGTAGCATGGACCTACAGAACTGCTCTTCCAAAGTAACCAAAACAGAGGAGTCAATATCTGTCTCTGAAAAGTAGTTTGTGCCTTCAGAAGATAACTTTTTATCGATGTCCTTGGAGAATGAGTCGCTGATGTATGATGATTAAATCCTATAACTTAGCTATGGCAGACATCTGATTGACTCTCAGTATACTGTAGATGAATAGTGCTTTCCCCCCATTTCATTTTCTTTGTGATGAAGATGAGGTACTCCCTAAGTAGAAGTGAAAGGCTTTTTGCGTTCTTCCACCCACACATGGCTCATATCCATTTCTCAAATCTAGAGATTTTTTCCATATTAATAAATGTTTCTATCACAGCCTTGGTCATTGCAATCAAAGAAGACAAGCTCTAAATATGATGGAAAGGAGACATCTAATCTCATCTGTGCAGAATGAGGCATACTCAAATGTGCATGATTAAATTTAACTTTTGAACATCTTAAATTACATTTTGAGGACCTCCATCTGGCCAATACTGTTTCTCTCAGACCAAAGGTGTATAAAACAAACAAATTAATTTACCCAGGGAAAACTACTGAAGTTAAATAAAAATATTTTCACAACAGTGAAAAGTATTACTTTTTAAACTATAAAAGGCAACCCTGCACATTAGAGAGAAAAGCTACAGTTGAAGTCGGAAGAATACATATACCTTAGCCAAATACATTTAACTACTTAGGGAGTAGCGGCGCGCTAGCGGGTTGCTCCCGACACTACCCGGTGAAATATAAGGCGCCAAATTCACAATCCAAAAGTTGAATTATTAAACATTCATAAATATACAAGTGTTGCATAGTCATCAAAAGCTCTGCTTCTTGGCAATATCACAGCGTTGTCAGATTTCAAAAAGGCTTTACGGCGAAAAGGACAACATTTGATTGTTTGAGGATAGCACCTCATATTTTCTACATTAGCATAAATTCATATCCAGCGCGGGTCACACAAAACCCATATAAGAGCTAAGAAATATCACTTACATTTCGAAGAACTTCTGCTGAGGGCTTCCCAAGTGTCCAACGAAGACATCCAATGGTTCTTTTGTTTGTTTCATTTATTATATCCATAAATCTAAGTTTGGTTGGCGCGTTATGATCAGAAAATCCATCGTTGACTCGCCCATGAACCGTGAAGAGAACATGTTCAAATTATACCTATAAACTTTCTACAAACAAATCAAACATAATTTTAAATGTATCCTTAGGTATCCATTTATGTCTATTTACTGTACTATTTCAACCGGACGATAACGTGAACAATAGGAAAGGAAAATAAAGTGGGGCGCACTCACAATCTCGCGCCCGTCAAACGTTGTTGACAAAAGTGGTCCCTTCACTACTTCCTCTTCCTATCCGTTCTGCTTAGTGCTAAAGCTTCCAGACTCTGTATGAAGACTGTTGACATCTAGTGGAAGCCATAGGTACTACAGTCTCAGTCCAAGTTAAAATAGAAATGAATAGGCAGCCTGGAGAAGAAGGTTGTGTACAAGACAAACTGCAAATCCAGATGGATTTTCCTCGGGTTTTTGCGTGCTATATCAGTTCTGTTATACTCACATACATTATTTGAACACTTTTAGAAACGTCGGAGTGTTTCCTATCCAATAGTACTAATTATGTGCATATCCTATTTTCTGGGCCTGAGTGGCAGGCATTTTACTTTGGGCACGCCAGACTCTCCATGCCAGACTCTGCCGCTCCCTAAGAAGTTAAACTCAGTTTTTCACAATTCCTGACATTTAATCCTAGTAAATATTCCCTGTCTTAGATCAGTTAGGATCACCACTTTTTTTTAAGAATGTGAAGCCATTTTGCCACAACTTTGGAAGTATGCTTGGGGTCATTGTCCATTCAGAAGACCCATTTGCGACCAAGCTTTAACTTCTTTGGGAGCAGCGCACGAGGTGACGGTTTTGGATAGCCTGGCGTGCCCAAAGTAAAATGCTTTCCATTCAGGTCCAGAAAATAGGATATGCACATATTTAGTACCATTGGATAGGAAACACTCTGACGTTTCTAAAAGTGTCTGTGGGTATAACAGAACGGATATGGCAGGCGAAAACCCAAGGAATTTCTGTCCTGGAAAAAGTGGTTTTGACAGATTTCCTCATTTAGAACCCCTCCCTTATGAAAATGCCCATATAAGGGCATATGCAGTACCTATTGCTTCCTCTGGATGTCAACAGTCTCGCTGCTTTTAGATTGTAGAAGAAGACTAATAAGGAAGTGGCCACACAGATGTCAATAGAAGAAAATGCGCTTTCCCGGTTGGCGCGCTCTGTGTTTTTTCCTTTCTTATCGCCCAGTTTATATTCCGGTTGAAATATTATACTATTTATACATAAAAGTGTTCCTAAGGATACATTTACAATTATGTTTGATTGTTCTTGGACAAGTTTATAGGTATAAGTTGAACGAGTTCTCTTCACGTTTCAATGGACGAGTGGAGGCTGTATTTTCTCATTATAGCGCGCCAACCAAACAGAGATTTATGGATATAATACATTACTTTTTCTAACAAAAGAACCATGGATTGTCTTCGTTGGACACTTGGGAAGCCCTCAGCAGAAGTTCTTCAAAAGGTAATTAATTTGTTTTTGCTGTGAAATGTGTTTTCTGTGAACCGTGAAGGCTTATGAATTTATGGTAATGGGAAAAATATTTGAGGTGCTATCCTCAAACAATCAAATGTGGTGCTTTCGCCGTAACGCAGTGATATTGCCAAGAAGCAGAGCTTTTGATGACTATGGAACACTTGTAAATTGATGAATGTTTAATAATTTAACTTTTGGATTTTGAATTTGGCGCCTTGCATTTCACCGGGTAGTGTCGGGAGTGCGCCCCACCGTTCCCTAAGAAGTTAACTTCCTGACTGATGTCTTGAGATGTTGCTTCAATATATGCACGGAATTTTCCTTCCGCGTGATGCCTTCTTTTTTGTGAAGTGCACCAGACCCTCCTGCAGCAAAGGACCCCCACAACATAATGCTGCCACCCCCGTGCTTCACGATTGGGATGGTGTTCTTCGGTTTGCAAGCCTCCCCCTTTTTTCCTTCAAACATGACGATGGTCATTATGGCCAAACAGTTATATTTTTGTTTCATCAGACCAGAGGATATTTCTCCAAAAAGTATGATCTTTGTCCCCATGTGCAGTTGCAAACCGTAGTCTGTCTTTTTTATGGCAGTTTTGGAGCAGTGGCTTCTTCCTTGCTAGGCGGCCTTTCAGGTTATGTCGATATAGGTCTCGTTTTACTGTGGATATGGATACTTTTGTACTTGTTTCCTCCAGCATCTTCACAAGGTCCTTTGCTGTTGTTCTGGGATTGATTTGCACTTTTCGCACCAAAGTACATTCATCTCTAGGAGACAGAAGACTTCTCCTTCCTGAGCGGTATGATGGCTGCGTGGTCCCATGGTGTTTATACTTGCGTACTATTGTTTGTACAGATTAACGTGGTACCTTCAGGCATTTGGAAATTGCTCCCACGGAAGAACCAGACTTGCAGAGGTCTACAATTTTTTTTCTTAGGACTTGGCTGATTTCTTTAGATTTTCCCATGATGTCCAGCAAAGAGGCACTGAGTTTGAAGGTAGGCCTTGAAATACATCCACAGGTACACCTCCAATTGACTCAAATTGTTTCAATCAGAAGCTCCTAAAGCCATGACATCATTTTCTGGAATTTTCCAAGCTCTTTAAAGGCACAGTCAACTTAGTGTATGTAAACTTTTGACCCAGTGAATTATAAGTAAAATAATCTGTCTGTAAACAATTGTAGGAAAAATTACTTGTGCCATGCACAAAGTAGATGTCCTAAACCAACTTGGCAAAACTGTAGTTTGTTAACTACTTACGGAGTGGTGGGGCGCTAGTTGAATTGCGAAAGCACAACATTTGATTGTTTGAGGGTAGCACCTCCAATATATTTTACATTAGCATAAATTCATAAACCATCGCGGTTCACACAAAACACATTTCACAGCAAAAACAAATCCCTTACCTTTTGAAGAACTTCTGCTGAGGGCTTCCCAAGTGTCCAACAAAGACATCCAATGGTTCTTTTTTGTTAGAAAAGGTAATTTATTATATCCATAAATCTCCATTTGGTTGGCACGTTATGTTCATAAAATACATTGAACCGTGAAGAGAACGCGTTCAACCTATACCTATACACTTGTGCAAGAACAATCAAACATCATTGATAATGTATCCTTAGGAACACTTATGTATATTTACTATAATATTTCAACCGGATAACAAACTGGACGATAGGAAAGGAAAAAAACACTTCCTCTTCTGTTTACATCCGATGACTAGTTCGAAATTCTTCTTCTATTACCATCCAGAGCAATCTAACATCACCAAACACTGTCTAGAGACTGTTGACATCCAGTGGAAGCAATAGGTACTGCAATCCTACTCCCATAAATGTCTGTTTTCAATAGTGAGGGGTTCAAACACTTTTTCCAGGACAGAAATTCCTCGGGTTTTTGCCTGCTATATCCGTAGACATTATGTTAACACTTTTAGAAACTTCAGAGTGTTTCCTATCCAATAGTACTAATTATGTGCATATCCTATTTTCTGGGCCTGAGTGGGAGGCATTTTACTTTGGGAACGCCAGACTCTCCAAAACCGTGTTTGAAAAACGAGTTTCAATGACTCCAACATAAGTTTATGTAAACTTCCGACTTTAACTGTAAATATACAGATGGATTTGTTGTTTTTATTCTTTAATTGTCATTTCATATTGTGTTAAAACATGAACACCTGTGAAACATGTCAAAACATATTAGACTACATACAATAAACAGGAAGTAAATAAACATTTGTATTGTTCTACTACCTAGAGTAGTGTAACCTACAATGTACACACACAATGTAATCTAATGCTTTTGGCAACGTCATCTTCAATTGCTTACTATTTAAATTAGGTTGCATGCATTATTATGAATCAAACACATTAAAGCTGAATTTATTATTTGGTTTTCTCAGTCTCTCACTGAAGTAATCCATACCTTTAATAGACATCCAATTTCCAGTCCTCTGTGTGTTCCCTGCAGTGTCAAGTGTCTAATCAAACAAGCAGTGCAGTGACAGTCTATCATTTATCAAGTACAAATCATGTGTGACAATTAAGCAGTGAGAATGGTTAATGATGCACAAGTTGTCTCTGACCTTATTCTTTCTCCATTTAAACCCAGGGCTATTTATCAAATGCAAATTATGCCATTACCACTAAAACAGATATTGGAAATGTCACTGGCACATCCATTCATTTCTCAGGTGGGAAGTGATTCATATTCCATTAAGCATAATACATGAAAGAATGTCTACCTTCTGGAAATTAATGTTCCTGACCTTCATATAAATTAGATTTTAAATGCAAATCGGCTAGGGAAAGAGGGAAAGCTTAATCAATAGCTTGGGCATGAATACCAATGATAAATGTGTCTGCCTGGAATCAATAGGTCCCTGTACACATGGCCTGAAAAAGGGCTAAGCCGTAAATCCAATGTGAAAAGATGAACTTTCAAAAATAATTTTCCATACTATCCACTCACTGTAATATGTTTTATTAATGCTTTGATGGAAAACACAAACAAACAATTAAAACCTAATTGAATGTATTGTATATGTTGTACACTCTTTTTGTTGTACAGTAGACATTTGTTGTCTAGGGTTTCAATATTCACACGACAGCATCATAAGAAAACTCATGAATTCAGATTAAAAAAGGTATTGGCCGTTTGTATTTTAACTTTTATCAATTTCAAGAGGATAATATCACATTTATATATTTCAAAGTATTTTATTGATCAAAGAATGCAGGTGGGTATATTATAATTACAATGCTTGTCCTTCTCTCTTCTTGGCCACAATGTTAGTCAGCGTCTCCAGCCCACGGACTCCATCACTAATTGGAGTTGTATTTCCCAGTCTCTTGACGAGGCCCGTTACAGCTTATCGCACACACTGGGATAACTAAAGGGAGAGATTGGCTAGTCCATCACTAGAGGCCACAGGGACTCTAAATGCCCGGGTCAGTGTCCTGCTGAGCAATCAATCTCCACACACTCCACACCGCTGGGCATCCGCTGAGAACCACTTCTTTCTAAGAGATCCGAAAAAGAGAACAGTTATCAATCTAGACTAGACAACTGCAGAGTTCCTCTCACTAAACATCACATCCCTCCTTGACAGAATCACCTCAGTAAGGGACAGCAGCGAGCAATCGGCATTGAGCAACAATGGTTTTGAATGGTATTGCACATTTGTGTTGCCGCCAATGTGCCATCAATTGGTTGTTTTTTGGTAGAGAGTTGTCAAGGTAGATTAACTCAATTGCAGTTGCTTACTCCTCTGGGTGTAAGCAACAGTTTGACAGGTAAATGGTTTGGTTCAGATGGTGGTCATAGCTCACTTGAATTCAAGCATGCAGAGAAACAGACAGACTCACACACCATTATTTGGATTGAGAGCAGTTGTTATGGGAATCCAGAACGTAAAATTTTGACATTGAGCTTTCAGTATTTTAGTACGTATGCACAGATACACAGATATACACACACGCACTCACGCACGCACGCGCACACACACACACACACACACACACACACACACACACACACACACACACACACACACACACACACACACACACACACACTATTATTTAGATTTATAGCAGCTTTTATGGGAAACCAGAATGTAAAATGTAGACATTGCGTTTTCAGTGTCACTATAACTGGTTTTAATGTTCTCATACATTGAGTGTGTCTGTCATGAGGTATTGAAAGTGTATACTGTATGTCCTTAAATTACAGGTTATACAAGGGACCAGCTGACAAGTTGTGTATCTGTGTCAAGTGACACATTGCTGTAATGTAGGATGAGAAATAAGCTGCAGTCATTATCCAATAAAAAAAGAGTAAATAAACACATAATGAAGAAAACTGTGTAGGCCTAGTACACTGGTCTGTGTCTTTTCAGCAGTGGTGTGAATTGGGGCGGCAGGTAGCCTAGTGGTTGGAGCATTGGACTAGTAACCGAAAGGTTGCAAGATCGAATCCCCGAGCTGACAAGGTAAAAGTCTGTCATTCTGCCCCTGAACAAAGCAGTTATCCCGCTGTCATTGAAAATAAGATTTTGTTCTTTACTGACTTGCCTAGTTAAATAAATATATATTTTTTTAAAGTGCTCTCAAAATCTCACTTTTTTTTGCAACTAGTTCACAACAACGCTTAAACCACGTCAGGAGACCACTTTTGAGAACTGGGAAAATTTTTATATTTTTGTGTGTAGTTACCTTTTAATTCAAGTGTGCACCATGCATCTATAGCAATAGTCTGTTCATTAGCAGTGTTTCTGTAGCCCACATATGTGCAGACTTTGCTAAACAAATGCCCAATAGATTGATGTAAATAATTACGTCTTTCTGCCAGGTAGGCATAAACTACAGTCTATAGTTAACATTTAATTTTGCAGGATTTTGGGAAAGTCTTTCCATCTACCAGAAATCTATTATCATTAGCATTGCTAACAGCTACACAAAGTGTTACAGATATGTGTGAACCGCACAATGCAAAAACACAGATGTAGCATTCTTGTGCGTTGCCTCTTCAGAAAGCATTATATTTATGTCTTATGGTATACTTGGGCAAATGAATTAGTCTTTTGAATACGTTTTCTTTGTAGCCTAGTAATGGTGCAACCATGAAGCTGTGCTGGGTTTTTTTCCTCTAAGGCACTCAGAAACAATGGTACAATGGTACCAAAATGGTCACATTCCTGCTTGCACAGGAAAGTTAAAGAAAGGACAACTTAGGTGCTCATCTTCAGAATCATTAAAAGGCCCAGGGCAGTCAAAAACATGTTTTTTCATTGTATTATGTATACTTTCCCATTGTGAGGTTGAAAAATTACTGTGAAATTGTTACAATTATAATAATGCCATTTTAGTGTAAGAGCTGTTTGAAAAGACATTTTAGCCTGTTTTGGTGGGATGGAGATTTGGCATGCCTGGTGACATCACCAGGCGGGTAAATTAGTTAAAGGTCAACTGCCCCTTAGAACCAACTTTTCTGGTTTGATTGGCATCAGAAATATTCATTCTAGTGTCAAAATTTTTACAAAGTGTAAATAGGATCATGTTGGTCAAAAAGTCAGTATCATGTTGAGTTTTGTAAGTGAGTTTGTCATGATTACTGGAAAGCTTGGTATGGATTACTTACAAGCCCTTATTTGCCAGTGATGCTCAATTTACAAGATACACGTTGTGGTTTGCCCCCAGCTGCCATTTGCTTGAGATTTGTTGTCAATTCTACATATGGGTGCAACACGCATATTTCGCTAAGCAAAAAGGAGTGAAAACGGGCTCCCATAAAGTTGTTGCAAACTTCCAACAAATTTCAAAAATATTGCTAGAAGTCAGGAATAGATTACATCCGGCACTTCTCCTGCTTGTCAACCATCAAACCACTAGTGTTTGTCGTAGACTGTTTACTCTGCTACCGTCCAGCAAGCGGTACCGGAGCATCCGCTCTTGGAACAACAGGCTCTGAAACAATTTCTACCCCAAAGCCATAAGACTGATAAATAGCCATAAGACTGCTAAATAGTTCATTCATGTTTACCTGGACTTGCACTGACTCTATGCACACTCACAACACTATATATACACTGAGTGTACTAAACATTAAGGACACCTGCTCTTTCCATGACAGACTAACCAGTTGAATCCAGGTGAAAGCTATGATCCCTTATTGATGTCACTTGTTAAGTCCACTTCAACCAGTGTAGATGAAGGGAAAGAGACAGGTTAAAGAAGGATTTTTAAGCCTTGAGACATGGATTGTGTATGTGTGCCATTCAGAGGGTGAATGGGCAAGACAAAAGATTTAAGTCCATTTGTACGGGGTATGGTAGTAGGATCCAGGCGCACCGGTTTGTGTCAAGAACTGCAACGCTGCTGGATTTTTCCCGCTCAACAGTTCCTGTATATATCAAGAATGATACACCAACCAAAGTACATCCAGCCAACTTGACACAACTGTGGGAAACATTGGTGTCAACATGGGCCAGCATCCCTGTGGAATGCATTCAACACCTTGTAGAGTCCATGCCCCAACGAATTGATGCTGTTCTGAGTGAAAAAGGGGGGGTGCAACTCAAAATTAGGAAGGTGTTCCTAATGTTTGGTATACTCACTGTATATTTCCTCTCATAGTCATAGCTTTCTGAGCTATCACCTATCTCTTGACTTCTTGTTGCCTAAAGTAAGAACAGCTGAACATTTCTGGCAATTGAATGAACATGAACCATGATTATTTTCTATCCATTAGTCCACCCCCCCAACCAAATTTTAGGAAGGTGTTCCTAATGTTGGTATACCTAATGTATCTGACTTTACGAAAGTATCAGAACCAAAATATGTGTATATGAGTTTATATTTTGCCTGTTGTAGTACAGCAATTCTTTGTTCACTTAGGGATGTCAGATAACTGCAGTATATCATTACTTTAATCATCCTACCAATTTTAACCAACAGGTTACACATGTAAATCAATAAAAGTCATGTTGCGAAAGTAGCAAAAGCCAATTTAAGTTGAAGGCATTCATTTAGCATTCACCAATGCAGAACTCCTTCATGCTGGTTGTCCAATCCAGTGATACACCACATTCATGTATTGTAATTGGGTAATTACAATGGATATGTCTTGTAGTCATGACGATGGACATTGTGTATAACATTTTAAGAACCAAAATACAGTCTGTCTAAATGATCAGTATTGAGGTTGCTAGCCCATTAATTGTGACTCTGTGTTATTCAGTGGGAGTTATTCAGTGGGTGAAACAAATGAAAATAGACTGTTGTAATAGAGACAGACATAAGAAAGAGAGAGAGAAGAGGGGGAAGTTAAGTGAGAAAAAAATAAATTAGGAGAATGGGATAACAATAACTCAGAGTGAGATTTTCTCATTTTGAGCAAAGAAGTTTGCTCTTTAATGAGGCCTGAGTTCAAATGACTCTCGTTTCACCTCTTTTCCTTCCCATCTGTCAGAGTCCATTTCGATTGGACACATCGATGCAAAATGAATGAATCTCTTCAGAATATACTCTGCATAATAATTATAGGTTGTCACTATGTGTATATACAGTAAGTATAGATACATGGATGTGTTCATGTTACAAAGACAAAACATTTTCTGCAGCAAATATCATACTGATGTGCTTATAAAATCAAACAAATCAATATAAGTTGTGTGCAGAATGCAACTTCAGCTGTATAACCAAAACTTGAATGGCATTTCTATGGTCTATTTGCAAAAATCTAAGGATTTGGCTGTGTAACAGACTGACATGCACAGCTTTCTGGGTGAGGTTCTGTCTTCAAGTCTCCAGTGGGTTATGAAGTCACTTCCATCTATGTAATGTCTTACAGGTTATGGACATGTACAGTCAGTTGGCAGAAGGGGTGGAGTGCATGACAGAGTTTGACTCATGAGTCCAGCAGGCAGAGTTCATCTCACTTCTGCCTGTAGTTACAGTGCCTTGCAAAAGTATTCGTCCCTGTCACGCCCTGGCCATAGAGAGCCCTCTGGGTTTCTCTATGGTGTGTTAGGTCAGGGCGTGACTAGGGTTTTCTAGGGGACTTTATGTTGGGTTTTGTGTTGGTTCCCAATTAGAGGCAGCTGTTAGTCGTTGCCTCTAATTGTGAATCCTATTTAGTTTGTTCCCTTCCCCACCTGCTTTTGTGGGTTATTGTTTCTGTTTATGCGCTACATATGTTACGGTCTGTTTATTCTTGTATATTTTGGTAGTTTCACTGGTATTAAAGATGTGGAACTCAACCTGTGCTGCGCCTTGGTCCATTTCTGTACAAGATCGTGACAATCCTCTTCAGTGTTTTTCCTATTTTAAGTGGATTTGTCATTTAGGTGGATTTTTAATTGGATTTCAAATTGGTGAAGTGAAATAAAAGAGCTTGTTTAAAAAAAATAGCTGAAAAGCGGTGCAATGTAAAGCAACACTTTATTGTGAATAAACCATTTGTTGTGCTTTGAAGCCCCTAAATAAGATCTGGTGCAACCAATAACCTTCAGAAGTCACATAATTAGTTAAATAAAGTCCACCTGTGTGCAATCTAAGCGTCACATGATCTGTCACATGATCTTAGTATATATACACCTGTTCTGAAAGGCCCCAGAGTCTGCAACACCAACGCCAAACATGTGGAAGAAGGTACTCTGGTCAGATGAGACTAAAATGTAACTTTTTGGCCATCAAGAAAGATGCTATGTCTGGCGCAAACCCAACACCTCTCATCACCCCAAGAATACCATCCCCACAGTGATGCATGGTGGTGGCAGCATCATGCTGTGGGTATGTTTTTCATCGGCAGGGACTGGGAAACTGGTCAGAATTGAAGGAATGATGGAGTTTGCTAAATACAGGGACATTCTTGAGGGAAACCTGTTTCAGTCTTCGGTCTTTCAGTCAGATTTGAGACTGGGATGGAGGTTCAGCTTCCAGCAGGACAATGACCCTAAGCATACTGCTAAAGGAGCACTTGAGTGGTTTAAGGGAAACATTTAAATGTATTGGAATGGCCTAGTTAAAGCCTAGACCTCAATCCAACTGAGAATATGTGTTATGACTTATGATTGCTGTACACCAGCGGAACCCATCCAACTTGAAGGAGCTGGAGCAATTTGTCCTTGAAGAATGGGCAAAATAGATGTGCCAAGTTTACATAGACATACCCTAAGAGACTTGCAGCTGTAAATGCTGCAAAAGGTGGCTCTACAAAGTATTGACTTTGGGGGGGTGAATAGTTATGCACGCTCAAGTTCTGTTTTTTTGTCTTATTTCTTGCTTGTTTCACAATTTAAAAAAAATAGCTTTCATCTTCAAAGTGGTAGACATGTTGTGTAAATCAAATGTTACAAACCCCCCAAAAATACATTTTAATTCCAATTTGTAAGAAAACAAAAAAGGAAAAATGCCAAGGGGGTGAATACTTTCACAAGCCACTGTAACTACAGGCAGAAGTGAGATGCAGGAGGGTGGAATTCTTCTCATACCGAGTAGCCTATAGAGTAATATGAGAAGAATGCAATTGCTGTACTTAGGTAGATATTATAAAAAATGCTTTTAAACAACTTTCAAGTGGAACAATAAAAAAATACTATAAAAAGTAACAGCTGTGTATTGTATAATGTTAATGCTGAGTACAAGGTCTTTCCCAGTTCAGGCATCAACCTGTGTTTCAGTCAGAAGACTCCATGATCAAAACCTCTCTCCTTTCCTCATTTGTAAAAAAACAAAATTGATGGGGGAGTGTTATTTTTTCCGTATTTTCAGTTTATTGTCTCTCTGTAAAATCTGTTTATTGTGGCAGAACTATTTCACTGAGTCAAATTCCTGTATATACATTGCATTTGGCGAATAAAGGTGATTCGGATTCTGATATTACTACACACTTGTCCTGTCTTATTAGTAATCACTTTTTGTCCTTTCTGAGGTGTTTACCAGTGCCAGTAGATCAGCTCCAGGCCCCTCTCGTCACATATATATTCTCCATTTCAATCTTACCTTAACATTACAATTATTCCACAATACTGACAATATATCAGCTCCTAGAAATATACTATCACCTATGGCTGCAAATATTTGGCACATCATTGCATGTTGTTACAAATCATGAAATATATTGAGGCAAAAAAATTACAGACAGTAGCCTATTAGCAAAATAGAACTCAATTGAATGAACATGAAAATCTTTTCAATGTTATTTAATTACAGAGCCTTCAGAAAGTATTCAGACCCCTTTACTTTTACCACATTATAGCCTTATTCAATAATGTATTAAGTAAAAACAATTCCTCATCAATCTACACACAATACCCCATAATGACAAAACGAAAACAGATTTTACGAATTTTTGCAAATTGAAAACAAAAAGTTTGGAACCACCAAGACTCATAGAGCTGGCTTCCCGGCCAAACTGAGCAGTCAGCGGAGAACCAATGGTCACTGACAGAGCTCCAGAGTTCCTCTGTGGAATTGGGAGAACCTTCCAGAAGGAAAACCACCTATGCAGCACTCCACGCAGCCCTTTATGGTAGAGTGGTAGAGTGGCCAGACGGAAGCAACTCCTCAGTAAAAGTCACTTGACAGCCCACTTGGAGTTTGCCAAAAGTCACCTAAAGCCTCTCAGACCATGAGGAAAAAGATTCTCTGGTCTGAGGAAACCAAGAATGAAGTATTTGGCCTGAATGCCAAGCATCATGTCTGGAGGAAACCTAGGCACTATCCTTACGGTGGTGGGGATGTTTTTCAGCGGCAGGGACTGGGAGACAAGTCAGGATCTATGGAAAAATGTACGGACAAAGTACAGAGAGATCCTTGATGAAAACCTGCTCCAGAGCACTCAGGACCCCAGACTGGGGCGAATGTTCACCTTCCATCAGGACAACAACCCTAAGGACACAGCCAAGACAATGCAGCAGTGGCTTTGGGGACAAGTCTCTGAATGTGAGTGGCCCAGCCAGAGCCCGGACTTGAACCCGATCAAACATAGCTGTGCAGCAATGCTCCCCATCCAACCTGACATAGCTTGAGTGGATCTGCAGAGAAGAACGGGAGAAACTCCCCAAATACAGGTGTGCGAAGCGTGTAGCATCATAACCAAGAAGTCTCAAGGCTGTAATCGCTGCCAAAGCTGCTTCAACAAAAATCCAAATAACTTCACAGATCTTCATTGTAAAGGGTTTAAACACTGTTTCCCATGCTTGTACAATGAACCATAAACAACAACAAGCACCTTTGGAACTGTCGTTAAGACACTAACAGCTTATAGACGGGGGCAATTAAGGTCACAGTTATGAAAACCTAGGACACTAAAGAGGCCTTTCTACTGACTCTGAAAAACACAGAAAGAAAGATGCCCAGGGTCCCTACTCATCTGCGTGAACGTGCCTTAGGCATGCTGCAAGGAGGCATGAAGACTGTGGATCTGGCCAGGGCAATAAATTGCAATGTCCGTACTGTGAGATGCCTAAGACAGCGCTACAGGGGAGACAGGACAGACAGCTGATCGTCCTCTCAGTGGCAGACCACGTGTAACAAAACCTTCACAGGATCGGTACATCCGAATATCACACCTGCGGGACAGGTACAGGATGGCAACAACAACTGCACAAGTTACACCAGGAACGCACTATCCCTCCATCAGTGCTCAGACTGTCTGCAATTGACTGAGGGCTTGTAGGCCTGTTGTAAGGCAGGTCCTCACCAGACATCACCGGCAACAACGTTGCCTAAGGGCACAAACCCACCATCGCTGGACCAGACAGGACTTGCAAAAAGTGCTCTTCACTGACGAGTAGCGGTTATGTTTCACCAGGGTGATGGAAAGACATCCCCCTCCCTCATGTGGTACCCTTCCTGCAGGCTTATCCTGACATGACCCTCCAGCATCACAATGCCAACAGCCATACTGCTCGTTCTGTGTGTGATTTCATGCAAGACAGGAATGTCAGTGTTCTGCCATGGCCAGTGAAGAGCCCGGATCTCAATCCCATTGAACAAATATGGGACCTGTTGGATCGGAGGGTGAGGGCTAGGGCCATTCCCCCCCAGAAATGTCCGGGAACTTGCAGGTGCCTTGGTGGAACAGTGGGGTAACATCTCACAGCAAGAACTGGCAAATCTGGTGCAGTCCATGAGGAGGAGATGCACTGCAGTACTTAATGCAACTGGTGGCCACATCCGATACTGACTGTTACTTTTGATTTTGACATTATTCCATTTCTGTTAGTCACATGTCTCTGGAGCTTGTTCAGTTTATGTCTCAGTTGTTGAATCTTGTTATGTTCATACAAATATTTACACATGTTAAGGTTTGCTGAAAATAAACGCAGTTGACAGTGAGAGGACGTTTCTTTTTTATCTGAGTTCATAAGCCAACACGTAAAGTTTTGTTCCCATGTTTTATGAGCTGAAATAAAATATCCCAGAAATGTTTCATATGCAAAAAAATTGTTATTTCTCTAAAATGTTTGTTAACATCCCTGTTAGTGAGCATTTCGCCTTTGCCAAGATAATCCACTTGACAAGTGTGACAGATGTTAAGCGGCTGTCTTCTGTGAATAAAGTGACACGGTAGGGAAAAAAACATCTCTAACGATTTGCTTATCTGTTCTACGAGTGATCTGAGGAAATCGGTAAATAACGAGCATTTTGAAGTTTAACATGCAGCAATGGTTTTGTGAAACAGCTCTGAGATTTAACAATACCTCTATGAAGGTTCTTACAATGAACATAGCCTTAAGATATTTTGGGAAACAGGGACCAGGTAGCCTAGCAGTTAAGAGCTTTGAGCCAGTAACCGAAAGGTCGCTGGTTTGAATCGCTGAGCCGACTAGGTGGAACATTTGACAATTTGCACATGAGCAAGGCATTTATCTCTATTGCTCCTGTATGTCGCTCTGGATAGGAGTGTCTGCTAAATGACACTTTTGTTTTTCATGCGTTCCCGTATAACCTCAAGTCGATGCTCTTGAGAGTCTTCTCTCTTTCAACCAGACAATGTTTAGCTTGCTTCCCTCCCGTAGGTCCAAACTTGAAATCTGATGATTGTTGTTTTTGACAGTTCAAAAAAATAGGTAAGTTATAAGTTTAAAAGAGAAATAGCTATATTATTACTGTAAATTGTTAGGGCTAGTGTTTTCATTAGCACTGTGTCTAAATTCCTCTAAATTGTTATTTAATTTAATTTAGGTGCTAGATCATTTGATTTATCGTCCCAATTATGTGTTATTATTATAATTCTCTAATGTTGACTCAGCTCTCATGGCAATTTGTTTTAATTTGTTTCACTTCTGTGTATGTCCACTTAAAAACTGTGGATCTGTGGGAGTGCAGGCGTGAAGATAACTTTGTACCTAACCTGATCTGCGCAATGTGGTTGGCTTGCTGTGAAAGGAAATCATTTGTGTGTCCATAAAGGTTAATTTGGGTTAGCGGATTGGCCAAGACTGTGAATATTTCATTCCCTTTATTATTATTTTTAGAACTTGCTTTGCCCTCACCTTCAATTCAGTTTTGGTTTAATTATTCATGAGTAGTGCATAATTTATTACAGGCTTGTTTATGCATGACTGGCTGCCCAAGGGTTTTGTTGTTTTGTTTTTCTTTGGTATATGTTTGGAAGATGGTTTGAAGGCTCTGTTGGTAAACGATTGTATCTTGCTGCCATGAGTTTAACATCTGAGTCTCACCAGGGAAAGGCTGGACAGACTTTTGAAGAACACCTGCGACTTGCCTCAGTCCATGAGCCAGACACAGTCCAAATACTTTTTCTTCAGGATTTTATTTACATCTTTGTCTTTACACAGTGAAAACATTTACTCTATTAATAATTCTTAATTAATTAATTAACATTTTCTGAAGACACTGCGGTACAACTAAGATTCATCAAATGTACCTCTATGACTAAATTGAGGAAGATAATGTTAAATCTAGTCATGTCACTGCTTTACCCCTATTCTGATCGATAATAACTGTAATGTACTATTATCTTTTGTTAGAACTTACAAAGCCAGGTTTTGATTTATTCAACTTCCATTGAAACAGAGCGAGATCATAATTGCTCATATCATGTATTCTGGGGGAGGGCAAATTAACTGTGCAAGGGTGACTCCCTCCCCTCTGAGGAGTTGGATATCGATCCAGCACCGTTGGATCTGCTCCTGACCTTTGACCTTTTAAGCGTGCGTGGTGTGGTTATGATCTCTCTTAATGGGCATTGCAGTGAGTACCGGAGTACCATTGAGGACAGTTGAGGACAGTGGTGACTACTGCATGGTCGGAACTAGAAGCATTTCGCTACACAAGCATTTCGCTACACTCGCATTAACATCTGCTAACCATGTGTATGTGACAAATAAAATTTGATTTGATTTGATATATCAAAGGGAGAATGAGTATGGACAGCAGCCATGGAAAATGTCAGATTCAGCGGTTATGTGGGATTAATGTATCATTGCAGTACATGATAGCCTCCTCTCAACACAGTAGGAGCCAATAGGATTCCATTCACCACCAGCTGGGTTAAAAATGGCTGAAGATGATTAGGCAACAAAATAATCTGTTACTTTCTTTATCGTTCTCTTTAATTTGACAAAATAAAATCATTGTTTACTAAGATGTTGTGTTTGTAGGCAGCATTGCAAAGGTATTGGGTTTGGTTTGGAAAGTCGAATGTGCACATATATGATATCATTGGAAAGTTCTTGGTAGCTAGCTAGCTTCTTAGTTTGGATCCCGTGACGCAGTTGGCATCAGTTGCTGGGACTGCTTGTCTCTTTCCAGGGATCCTGCCGACCAAGGACGGGTCTGAGGAGCTTTTTGGCATCGCAGTTAGCGGGGTTGTCTTGAACGCAGCCCGCAACGCAGTTAGCCATTGTGGCTGGGACCACGGATTGTCCCGGGTTTGTGGCTGTCTAGTTCCCTGCTGTTTGTTGTTTTAAATCCAGCCCTGTCTGGAACTGTGAGGAGTAACAGTGTAACTTACGTTGCTATCTACCATGACAACGACCAAAGCCGGAGTACCATTGAGGACAGTGGTGTCTCACAATCACAAATTAAGTATAATTTAAACAACAAAAAGAGACCTACAAGCAGTTGTCACAACAACATGAAAATAGCTTCAAGTGTTTTGTCCAAATATTAGTGGATTCTACTAATAAAATAATGGACGACCTGACCAGAGAGGTCCAAGACCTGAAGAACAGTTTGCAGTTCTCCCAGGGTCAGCTTGATAAGTTGAAAGAGGAGAACGGCAAGATGACAGCAATCTGTAAGTCATTGAGAGACGACAATAGTTCTGTGTGTGAATCCATAATAACAATGACAGATAAATCAGACTACCTCGAGGGACAATCAAGGCAGAACAATATGGTTGTGGACAGAATTGCAGAATCTCCACATGAGACCTAGACGGAGGACAAAGTGAGGTAAAGAACGCTGATAAATTGAAGATGGACCACAGGAAGATTGAGGTGGAGCGCCCCCACAGGACTGGAAAACCCACCACCGGCCCAGGTGATAGGCCCAGGCCGAAAGTGGTCAAGTTCCTGAGGTTCAAGTACAAGTCAGCTGTTCTGGAAAGAGCCAAGAACTTGAGAGGTACGTATATCTTCCTCAACAAGGACAAACCTGAAGCTATGCAACAGAAGAGGAAAGAACTGATCCCAGCCATGAAAGCTGCCAGAGCGCGTGGGGACATTACATCCACTATGACAGGCTCATTGTCCACTCTCTGTTCATCATATATGCATAGTCACTTTAACCATAGCTACATGTACATACTACCTCAATCAGCCTGACTAACCGGTGTCTGTATGTAGCCTCGCTACATTTATAGCCTCGCTACTGTATATAGCCTGTCTTTTTCTGTTGTTTTATTTTTTTACTTACCTATTGTTCACCTAATACTTTTTTAGCACTATTTGTTAGAGCCTGTAAGTAAGCATTTCACTGTAAGGTCTACACCTGTTGTATTCGGCGCACGTGAAAAATAAATTTTGATTTGATTTGAGAAGCTCTTATGTCAAGTGTTATCGAAGTGTTGTGGTTGCAGGTTCACTTGGCACATCTAAAGCCTTTTTTGGGGGGGTGTTGCTATATGCCACCAAGTGCTAACAGTTGGTATCTAAATAATATGTGTAAAATGCTTGATCGTGTATGTGATGAAAACAGAGTGGTCTACTTTCTTGGGGACCTGAATATTGACTGGTTTTCATGAAGCTGTCAGCTCAAGAGGAAGCTTATTACTGTAACCAGTGCCTGTAATCTGGTTCAGGTTATTAATCAACCTACCAGGGTGTTTACAAACACTACAGGAACAAGATCATCCACATGTGTCGATCAAATGTTTACCAATACTGTAGAACTTTGTTCGAAAGCTGTATTCATACCCATTGGATGCAGTGATCACAATATATTGGCTATATCCAGGAAAGCCAAAGTTCCAACAACTGGCCCTAAAATAGTGTATAAAACATTTTGTTGTGACTCTTATGTAGATGATCTTAAAATAATTGTTGGTCTGATGTGATTTATGATGAGTATCCAGACGCTGCACTTGATGAATTTACAAATTGCTTCTTCCAATTATTGATAAACATGCACCTGTTAAAAACTGACTTTTAGAACTGTAAAGGCTCCATGGATTGATGAGGAATTGAAAAACTGTATGGTTGAAAGAGATGGGGCAAAAGGAGTGGATAATAAGTCTGGCTGCACATCTGACTGGCTTACTTGCTACAAATTGAGAAATGATGTGACTAAATTCAACAAAAATAAGAAGAGTGTATTATAAAGCCAAGACCAATGATATAAAGTATGAAGGAAAAAAATACTGGAGTACTTTAAATTAAATTATGGTCAGAAAGACACATTCAACTTTCATCGAATCAGATTAATCATTACAAAACCATTTGATGATGCTAATTATTTTAATTATTATTTCATTGGCAAAGTGGGACAACTTAGCCAGGAAATGCCAACAACAAACAGTGAGCAATTGTATTCATTTATAAAAAAAAATGGTTGTAAGTTTGAATTTTGAAAAGTTATTGTGGGAGAAGTGGAAAAATTATGGTTATTGATCAATAATGACAAAACTCCTGGCATTGACAATTTAGATGGAAAGCTACTGAGGATGGTAGCTGACTCTGTAGCCACTCTATGACTCCTATTTCTCATATGTTTAATCTGAGCCTAGAGTAAAGTATTTGTCCTCAGGCCTGGAAGGAAGCCAAAGCCAATTTTTCGATACCCAAGAGTGGTAAAGCAGACTTTACTGGTTCTAACAGCAGTTGTTGAAAAAAACGTATGTGCTATGGCTTTTCAACCTCTGCCATATCATGGATCCAGATTAATCTATCTAATAGAATACAGAGGGTTTTCTTTAATGGAAGCTTCTCTAATGTCAAATATGTAAAGTTTGGTGTACTTCAGGGCAGCTCTCTAGGCCCTCTACTCTTTTCACCAATGACCTGCCACTGGAATTATACCAATCTTGTGTGTCCATTTATGCTGATGATTTAACCATATATGCATCAGCAACCACAGCTAATGAAGTCACTGAAACACTTAGCCTGTTGGGGATAATTAATGAGAAGTGGGGCGCTAGCGCCCCATCCTTGACAACATCCAGAAAAATGTAGAGGACCAAATTCAAAAAGCAAATGTAGTATTATAAAACATTCATAAAAATACAAGTGTTGCACACTCTTCAAAAGCATAGACTCTTGACAATCTCACAGCGTTGTCAGATTTCAAAAAGGCTTTACGGCAAAAGCACAACATTTGATTGTCTGAGGACAGCTCCCCATGTACTTCCCCATTAGCATAATAATTAAACCAGCGCGGGTGTCAGAAAACACATAAAAGAGCTAAAATAAATCACTTACCTTTGATGATCTTCTGCTGAGGGCAATTCGAAGTGTCCAAGCAAGACATCCAATGTTCCTTTTGTTTGAAAAAGTCTCTATTTATATCCATAAATCTCCATTTGGTTGGCGTGTTCTGTTCAGAAAATCCACCATTCACTCGCCCAATATTGAAGACACAGAGACCGGTAAAAATATACCTATAAACTGTGTCCAAACAAATCAAACCACATTTCTAATCGATCCTTAGCTACACTTATGTTTATTAACGATTATATTTCAAACGGATAATATCATGAACGATAGTAAAGTAAAATACCGAGGTGCGCGCTCCCGGGTCCCTCGCGCCACAGACAGAAATCACTTCCTCTCTCTATTTACATAATCTTCTTCTATTCGGCTGTTTTTCAATGTAAACTCTTGAAACCTTGTCTAACTTCTTAGGGAGCGGCAGTGATATTCCCAAGAATCAGCACCGCACCACTCCCTAAGTAGTTAAAATAAAGTGGTGGTCTTAACTGACATACTAGGATTAAATGTCAGGAATTGTGAAAAACTTAGTTTAAATGTTTTTGGCTAAGGTGTACGTAAACTTCCGACTTCAACTATACATATGACATGAGTAACGCAAGATATGTAAACGTTATTAAAGTGACAACAGTTCTTGTGCTGACGTTGCTTCTAGAGGCAGTTGTTGGTGCTCCTAGCACTTACAGTTGACCGGGGCAGGTTGAGCAGAGCAGGAATTTGACAAAGACCAGAAGATTTGGGGCTTTGTGTCAATTGGCAACCATTTTGCATATCTACATTTCACAATTGATTGAAGCCTCTCCTACTTCACATTTTTCTGCCTTAAACCTACTCCACATTTCTAAAGTAAAATACAAATCACGGATTTTTCTTTTAAATGATGTTTTTTACTGCGTGTCTTCACAACCCAGAATTAATACTCAGTGGAATGATTTTTGGTTTTTATTTTTATTTAATTTTATCACCCAATTTCATCAGTTACAGTCTTGTCCCATCGCTGCAACTCCCGTACAGACTCGGGAGAAGCGAAGGTCGAGAGCCGTGCGTCCTCCAAAAAACAACAACGCATGCCAGCCGCACCAATGTGTCAGAAGAAACACCAGACACCTGGCAACCGTGTCAGCGTGCATGCTCCCGGCCCGCCATAGGAGTCGCTAGATTGAGATGAGACACGCACATCCCGGCAGTCCAAACCCTCCCCTACGATCGTGGCTGGCTGCAATACAGCCCGGTATTGAACCAGGATCTGTAGTAACGTAGCTAGCACTGCGATGCAGTGCCTTAGACTGCTGCGCCACTCGGGAGGAACCTGTTGGTAAAAGGTTTGAGGAAAACCTTCCTTAGTCTTCTGAAAACCTAACCCTGGGATAGAGTTTTATTTTCAGCTGGACAATTACAAAAAAAAGTATGCTAAGTCATGTTTTTCCAAGAGTGGTCTTGAGTTGTCCAGTCTCAGTTCTGACTTAAATTTTCTTGCAATTCAGAGATAAGGTTTCATTTACTGAGCTTGAGCAATTTTGATAAAACATTAGATAAATGTTGCCCTAAGAGTTGTTCAAAGTTGGTAGAATCTTATTAAATATGATTCACAGCTGTAATGACTGCCTTAAGGTGCTTCCACCACGTACTAGGTACAAATCTATTAATTTGGAAGATTTTCTATAATGTTCTTTCACTTTAATAATGTGGAGTAGGTTGTGTAGATCGGTAGTGTTAGCAATTGATGTTATTCTTCAATAACACAAACTCCAAAGCAAATCAGGGGGAGAAAGATGTTATGCTGGGAGGTCTCCCCTGTCCTCAGATTTTCTCCACCGAACAAAGGAACAGGATGCCATTCATAACCCCCCACCCTAGCCTGGGGTTGACCAATCAGAAGTCCTTGCAGTGCAATTGGACCAATGGCAATTTAACAAGTATCCTGCTCCCGAATCAAATTACAGACCGTAGCACGCGTAGCTCTGAGTTCAGGAGTGACATTCCACAGATTCTAAACAGCTGTTGAACTGAAGACCAACTATTTATATTGACAATTCCCTTTTGACCATTAGTACAATATTTAGTTTAGTACTCTCGTCCTCTCATCCTCTGCGTTACCATAATATTATCTTCAAAATATTCTTACAGGTACGGAAACAAATCTAATGTATTCCCTTTTGAGATTGAACTAAGGCAGAAAATGTTGAAGGCTGTGCAAGGGGTGTGTAACTGTATATCCACCCCCCACACCCCATTTTGTAACCTCTTCATATATTATTCACTTCCCATCGATGACACATTTGTTCAAAGCCACACACAAACTCAAAGCAATTGCTAAGTGTACAAACAAGAGTCAGCAGAAGACAAAAGCAAGACGAAAATAGCAGCAGCCGTCCTTCACTTCTGGGAACAGCCATGTATTTCCAGAGCTTCTCTCCTAGTCTGGCCTCTCCTTCCTGTTCCTTGGGGTGACCTAGGAACAATTCGTCAAGCAATTTTTCTGCGTCGCAGCCTCCGAGAGCTATAATTTGCCTCAATACAAGAGCAGTGCTCCGCCTGGATCGTATATTCACGTGTCAAGCATTGCTGCTGGGCTGGGTCTCTGATCAGCAGTGAAATGCTTGGTCACTCAGCACACAGGGTATTGGGCCCTAAGAAAATGGCTGGTAAATTCTACCACCCCGCTCGACCAGTGGCCCGAGGAGGCTCATATGAGAAAACCTGTCAAAACCGCTCACAGCTCACCTGGCTGACAATCTCAATGCAAGCTTCTGCTGTACCTCTTTTGAGGCTCTGGATGTGAAATAACCCAAGGCAGGGTCCGCTGATATCTATCTCTGACTGTAGTGGCTTCAGGTAAACTTTTTGATAGACTTTTGTTAACATACAGTATGAGTGTGATTCTGGTGGCTCAACCCATTTCTCCCTATATTGAATCATGATTACTCTGTATATAGCTTATTTTCTGCTGTGTCTACTTTTCTACACTCAATATTTGGTGTTGAAAGTGATACAATCTTCCAAGGTAAACTAAGTCCATTGACTAACTATCTTTAACACAAAGTTCATAGAATTCGGTGCATGTTGTCCGTTTGAGAAATGCAGTGTATTTTCTGAGAATTGAAGTGCCACCTTTTGTGCATTCTGAACAGAATAACAAAACCTTGTAATGCGTAATCTTTTCCCACAATGCACCCATTACTTCCCCGAGGTGTGTGCAAATAAAATATGAACGTAGTTTTGTGCTTATCTTGCTTTCCAAAGCTCATCATTGAAAGGCTATTACAAAATATACCTTCTAGTGCTGAGCGATAAACGCTTTTTGAGGTCACTTTGGTTTCGGTTTGAAAAATATATATAGTACCAGTTAAAGGTTTGAACACACCTACTCATTCCAGGGTTTTTCTCTATATTTACTATTTTCTACATTGTAGAATAGTAGTGAAGACATCAAAACTATGAAAAAACACATGTGGAATCATATAGTAATCAAAAAAGTGTTTAAAAAAATCGAAATATATTTTATATTTTATATTCTTCAAAGTAGCCACCCTTTGCCTTGATAACAGTTTTTGCACACTCTTGGCATTCTCTCAACCAGCTTCACCTTTAAACAATGTGTCGCTGAACAAAGGGGGGGTCAAAATAAAATGTAACAGTCAGTATCTGGTGTGGCCACCAGCTGCATTAAGCACTGCAGTCCATCTCCTCCTCATGGACTGCACCAGATTTGCCAGTTCTTGCTTTGAGATGTTACCCCACTCTTACACCAAGGCACCTGCAAGTTCCCGGACATTTCTGGGAGGAATGGCCCCTAGCCCTCACCCTCCGATCCAAGAGGTCCCAGACGTGCTCAATGTGATTGAGATCCGGGCTCTTCGCTGGCCATGGCAGAACACTGACATTCCTGTCTGGCAGGAAATCACGCACAGAACGAGCAGTATGGCTGGTGGCATTGTCATGCTGGAGGGTCATGTCAGGATAAGACTGCTGGAAGGGTACCACATGAGGGAGGGGGATGTCTTCCCTGTAATGCACAGCGTTGAGATTGCCTGCAATGACAAGAAGCTCAGTCCGATGATGCTGTGACACACCACCCCAGACCATGACGGACCCTCCACCTCCAAATCGATCCAGCTCCAGAGTACAGGCCTCGGTGTAACGCTCATTTCTTCGACGATAAACGCAAATCCGACCATCACCCCTGGTGAGACAAAACCGTGACTCGTCAGTGAAGAGCACTTTTTGCCAATCCAGTTTGGTCCAGCGATGGTCGGTTTGTGCCCATAGGCGACATTGTTGCCAGTGATGTCTGGTGAGGACCTGCCTTACAACAGGCCTACAAGCCAGGTCCAGTCTCTCACAGCCTATTGTGGACAGTCTGAGCACTGATCGAGGGATTGTGCGTTCCCGGTGTAACTCGTGCAGTTGTTGTTGCCATCCTGTACCTGTCCTGCAGGTGTGATATTCGGATGTACCGATCCTGCTGTCCTTCCTGTCTCCCTATAGTGCTGTCTTAGGCGTCTCACAGTAAGGACATTGCAATTTATTGCTCTGGCCTCATTTGCAGTCCTCATGCCTTCTTGCAGCATGCCTAAAGCACGTTCACGCAGATGAGCAGGGACCCTGGGCATCTTTCTTTTGGTGTTTTTCAGAGTTAGTTGAAAGGCCTCTTTAATGTCTTAAGTTTTCATAACTGTGACCTTAAGACACTAACAGCTTACAGACGGTAGGTAATTAACGACCGTTCCAACAGGTGCATGTTCATTAATTGTTTATGGTTCATTGAACAAGCATGGGAAACAGTGTTTAAACCCTTTACAATGAAGATCTGTAAAGTTCTTTGGATTTTTACAAATTATCTTTGAAAGACAGGGTTCTGAAAATGGGACGTTTCTTTTTTTGCTGAGTTTATTTGTGAAATTATGTAATGTGATGTTAAACCTTTAATTTGAGAGAATTGTATTCCCATTAAAATTTAACTAAGTCATTGGCCCGCCCCCATGAGCACAGACATGATCTGGCGTCATAGACCCGCCTTTTCTATTGTTACTAATAAAATCCCCTCCTGAGGAAATCCTCTTCAGACCACAAAAAACCTCAGTATAAGCTAAGGTTGTAATGGATGTTGAATTCCTAACCATACCACCTGGAGCATTGGCTACACGGCTGGAAATGGTTAAAATCTGAGACTATCGATCCCTACAGAATAAGAGCAAATCTTAGATAATAGTTACTAGTCTGCAGCTAGAAAGTGTCAACCTGGGATGCGAAGGACGACAACCGCCGAAACACCTAATCTATGAGAACGTTTCTGACTGGTACTCTGAAGTATCTAATGTAACCACAAGGGAAGCAGAGAGAGAGATGATGATGAACTGACTCTCCAATGGAATGACTGACGATTCCAACAGAGATCACAGCGACACACTGGGCGTAAATATATATATTGATTGCAATTATTCCAGAATGAGTGAGTGTTCATGTGCAAAGGATTAGCATTTCAATTAATATTGCGTGTAGTGAGCTCTCATTTCTTTCCCGCCTGTTCTCAGTCCACACACACTTCCCTGTCCACCAAGCCATCATATCGGCTTAGCCCACTAGGGAACCTCCCCTATCATTTCCTTGTAACCATAACTGTTGTTTGTGTCAGGGATCAACCAGGCTCCACCACCACACAATCACAGAGATCACTGTCACCTGAGTTCTAATCACCCGCACCTGCACGTCATTGGATCATCAGCACAGTCAGCATAAAGCCACTCTCTTCACACAGTCACTTTGTCTGGTCTCGTTTCAGTAAGGACTCACTCCCTGTTCCTCTGACCTAGACCTTCGTTATCTACATTGTTTCATCTACCTTCCAGTGTCTCCCTCGTCTTCCTGGTTCTAGTGTTCATTCTCCGGCTACCTCCTTCTCCTCTTACAAGAAAACCTGTCTGGATTTCCCATCATCATTTTACAGAGACTTTCTCTACTCCATTTTTTCATCACCATCTATATTTCATTAAACCTGTTACTCCTTTTTGAAACCTTTTTGTCTTGAGTCTCTGTTCCATAACAGTTTGATTATGCATTTCTGTGATTATTTAGCTAGTTAGTAAATAAATTATTAAGACAATTGGTGTATGGATTATTCATAGTAAAGGCTGGGTTCGTGCAGATTTACAACATATGGAATGAGACTAACGTGATGGAAAGAATAATTAATTAATTGGAAGACTAATTGATCAGATATTAAAATAACTGAAGAGTTATATTAGGAAAATTCTAACTTGGTATCTGAAGACTTTCCTTGGTGCCCCGACTTCCTAGTTAATTACATTTACATGATTGGATTAATCACGTAATAATAATTACAGAGAATTGATTTGATTTCACTTTAATGATGCCAAATACACAACAAAAGTGTTGGTCCCATGTTTCATGAGCTGAAATTAAAGATCACCGAAATGTTTAACATGCATAAAAAGTTTATTTCTCTCAAATTTAGTGCACAAATTTGTTTACATCCCTTTTAGTGAGCATTTCTCCTTTGCCAAGAAATCCATCCACCTGACAGGAGTGGCATATCAAAGAGCTGATCAAACAGCATGATCATTACACAGATGCACCTTGTGCTAGAGACAGTAAAAGGCCACTCTAAAATGTGCAGTTTTGTCACACAACACAATTTCTCTACCATAAGCTGCCTCTACCATCATTTTAGAGAATTTGGCAGTACTTCCAACCAGCCTCACAACCACAGACCACGTGTAACCACGCCAGCCCGGGACCTCCACATCCTGCGTCTTCACCTGCAGTATCGTCTGAGACCAGCCACCCGGACAGCTGATGAAACTAAGGAGAATTTCCGCCTCTATTAAAACCCTTTTGTGAGGAAAAACTCATTCTGATTGGCTGGGCCAGGTTCCCCAGAGGGTTTGGAGCCACCCATGGCTGCGCCCCTGCCCAGTCATGTGAAATCCTTAGATTAGGGCCTAATGAATTTATTTAAATAGCCTGATTTCCTGATGTGAACTGTAACTCAGTAAAATCTTTGAAATTGTTGCATGTTGCGTTTATATTGTTGTTAGCTGTGAAACTATGCTTCCTGATGCATGTGCTGCATTGATTTCTCCCCTGGAGGGCTTTTTAAGGCTATACATCTATGTGCTACTGTGGTATAATGCTGTGCTGTTGATTGGAGGGCATTGAGGGAGGCCATGCAGGCCCTCTTGGGAGTAAAAGTGCTCCTCTGGGCATATAGGGAGTACCAGCACTGCTCTGGTGAATGTTGCTTGAGGCACATCAGATGTGTGGTATCAGCATGCTGTCTGGTGGTTGCACGGGAAAGACAGCAGAGTGGGACACACTAGCCAGTTTTCAACAGCAGGGCTAACTGGTGCTTGCAGGGCCAATTTCAACATGTAACACGGGGTAGATGGCAATATTGTTTAATATGAGGCCACACACCGGCTGACAAATCATCTCTGGAGGCAGAAAGATTAAAAGGGAGCCAATTTAATTACATTTTAGGGGAAATGCAATGGCATGAATAATGAGCAGCATGGGTGGCCCTGATCAGCCCTGTCTTCTGGAAAGGGGGCTAGTAAGCCTAATTCAGTCTCAGCCTCCTCTCCCCCTAATCTTCTCTCCTGCCCTCTCCCCTTCTGTCCGTCTCTTCTCCTGCCCTCTCCCCTCCTGTCTATCTCCTCTCCTTTCCTCCTCTGCTCTCAGACAGTGTGTCTCAGCTGGCTGTGCTATCAGAGTCACTCAGTGGCAGTCGGTGACATTTAAGATGAGGGAGGGCGATTATTCTTTTCATGAGCATGGCCTTATTTCTATTATAGCATATTGGATGACTGTCATCCATATTCCATTCACCCAGCTCAATGTAACATCAATGGGTTTAGGCTAATACATGATACTCGAATGTTCCCTATACCCATCATGAGGTTGCTACAACCTAGCCTATGAATCAAAGTTTATAACATAGGAGCACAGGTTGAGAGAAAAATGTGAGTAATCAAGGTCACAGACAGTGACACATTCTATACCGGATTGCACACTATTTCTGCATCTAGGGTGTAATCATTAGTCCAACAGTTGCAACAACAAGAGTTTCTATTGGACAAATTTCAAATAAGAAATGTTTTTCAACAGAATCTTCAGAATGAATACACCTCTGATCACACTCAAACACAGTTCACTTTCATAGCAGCCACATACCAACAGCATGATCACATTGATCATTGTATAATTTCTTCTCGCTCTCTTCCTCTCACCTTTTCCCTTTCTCTTGTGGACTTCAGTGCACAACACATCAGCTGTCTGTGACCAGGCAAAAACAAATGTCCAAGCCTTCATATCATAACCGCTAAATGCTACATACAGCCTACATCGTTGTTACCATATTAGCTAATGTCATAGTCAACATAGCTACTAGAACTAATGTATTAGCAAACCTGCTACAATCATGCAATACAGTGTACAGTCAGCAAGCAGTTTAGCAGTTACACCAGTGGGCACAGGTGGCAATAAAATAATAACATCAAAAGCTTACCTTGATTTGGAAAAGTTCCAGTGTTGGATAAACAATAGCCATCTAGTTAACATAGCATCCCTCTCTGTTTGAGCCGGGTGTTTGAGTATTGAGTCATTCGCTAGCTAAGTGAGAGAGGAAAAAAATACAACAAAATCTCTCTCTCTCTTTCTTGCTTCTCATTCATTTTTGAAGATATTCATTTGTTTACAACTGCAAAACTATTGTCTTTCTCTCTCTTTGAGTCAACTATCTAGTATGACTGGCTAGTTGCATTAGCTGGCTTGCTTGCCACACAATTATGCAACATTTTAGCGGGTTAGGTACCAGGTAGCTAGCTAACTTAGTTGATATTTGTAATGTTAAATGAAAATAGCTAACTACCTAATGTTGTCTATATTCTGCAATGAAGCAACATGGCACCACACATGTTTTAAGAAAAGGGTTATCTAAGCTGATAGCTAGCTAGCTAAATATTCTTTGATACTGTGATTTGTTTGGCTAAAGCAATGGTCGTAAATGATTTGCATTAAAGGACATTTACACTGTTTTTGACAAGTGGTTCCTCAATAACTTAGCCGATTAAACTCAACAATTTACGAAGCAGAGACTAGTGTTGGTGGAATGGAGCTCCAACATCACATAACATTTTATTTTAATTTAAAATACTGATTTCAGCACCCAAAGAATAGCCCGCAATTACACAGAACCATGTTGTGATGTCGTAGCCACACACTAGTCACCGCTCAACTACATCATACATCTTTCAGTTTAGTCGGCTATCAATTAATCTGAGTTTGCTAGCTAATCTCTCAACATGTTTAGCTATTTGATATCATCTGCATTTGAAGTGCATTGTTTAAAACAAAAATCTGAAAAACAATAAAACACCAAAAAAAATTAATATTTTTTTTCAGAATTCTGCAGTAGTGGTAAAGTACTCAATTGTCATACTTGAGTAAAGATACCTCTTAATAGAAAATTACTGCAGTAAAAGTGAAATTCACCCAGTAAAATACTAATTGAGTAAAAGTCAAAGTATTGGATGGAATTACTAAAATATACTTAAATATCAATAGTAAAATAATAAATAATTTCAAATTCCTTATATTAAGCAAACCAGACGGCACAGTTTTCTTGGATTTACAGATAGCCAGCACTCCAACACTCAGACATAATTTACAAACAAAGCATTTATGTTTAGCAAGTCCACCAGATCAGAGGCAGTAAGGATGTTTTCTTGATAAGTGTTTGAATTGGACCACCTTCCTCTCAAAACGTAATGATTACTTTTGGGTGTCAAGGAAAATGTATGGAGTAAAAAGTACACACGTTTATTTAGGAATTTAGTGAAGTAAAAGTAAAAGTTTGCAATATAAATAGTAAAGTACAGATATCCCCCTTAAAAACATACATGTTTTTACTTAAGTAATTTACACCCCTGGTACCATGACTGACAGTCTTTGGATATAAGTAGAGCTTGTACAACGTTTCTAATTTGCTTGAATTAGGGTAAGCCCCTGTCAGTTCACACAAACATGCCATTGACAAAATAAGTGTTCTCTACGACAACATGCAACGTACTGTACACTGTGAGGCTGTCAGTTGTTCACTGTATGAAATCCTGAGCGGCTTGCAGAAGCATGATCAAAAAAACTTTCTTCAAGTTTTGTGTACAAGATGCAATCTTCTTGAAAACTTTGTGCTTTCCTTCAAATCTGAGGACCCAGAGATGCACAAGTGGGCTGAAACAACGTATGTTCGATGAAATGGTGCTTTGGACGGATGTGTAAATCAGGAAATACCTCCTACAGTAGTTGTCTATGGTCTGACATTGTTTAAGTCAAGTACTGTATACATTTTTCTGAGTGAACGTGAGACAAAAGTTACACCATGTCTTTCAAATCCATGAATATTTCCCATGCTTTCTCATCCTCTGGGACCTCCAAGATAAGTATGTCAGGAAGAAGCCTTAGCAATGTGAGCTTTTTGTGGCCATTACCTCCAAGTTAAGAAGTTTTTAAGGATAGGCTGAGGGCGATCAACCGTATCACTGTTCTTGTATGTAAACTTCACAATGGCTATGTTCAATTGTTCCAAAGAGAAAAACGTATTTCTAATCAGTTGTTGTAGGTGCAATGCCAACTCTACCGTCACAACACCTTCCAGGAAATTATAAAAGATGTCCAATGAGGAAATCCACTTACTGTATAAAAGTACTGCAGTTGCTGTGAAAAACACAAGCACTCTTCACACCATAATCTTTAGAACTGCATGTGTTTGAACGTCCTCCATAGAGTCAAGACAAAACCTGCAATAGTATTTTCAACCACAGCTCTCTTTAAACCCTCCAAGTCAATGTGCAGCCAAAGTATCAGCCACAACACACAACATAGTCCCCTGCAGACATTCTCCAAAAGATTAAACATAGATATCATCCTTTTCCATTATTTTCAGGTTATTCAAAAGTGGCCCAAAAACTTTGACATATCCAAAAGTCTTCAAGTCATTTGAATTGCATAGCAAACCCAGCTGTATTGTATCAAAATATGAGCCATATTTGTTGGAAATATTTTATATGGTCCAGTAAACACAACATATTATATGTTTTTTCAACAAACAGTTGAATAGCTAGCTTTAAATCCTCACAAGCCAGCAGTCCATTCTTCTCACAAAATGATCCTTCACGGCCATTTGGCTGTCCAGATGTTTTCATTCCTTCCTGTAAAACATAACTTTTTAAGCAGCTCCTGCAACAACATCTAGAGGATGGAGACATACAGTGCATTCGGAACGTATTCTGACCCCTTGACCTTTTTCACATTTTGTTATGTTACAGCCTTATTCTATGTATTAAATAAAACATTTTCCTCATAAATCTACACACAGTACCCCATAGTGACAAAGTGAAAACAGGTTTTTAGGCGTTTTAGCAAATTTATTAAATATGAATAAAAAAACACCTTATTTACATAAATGTTCAGATCCTTTGCTATGCGACTCGAAATTGAGCTCAGGTGCATCCTGTTCCATTGATCATCCTTGAGATGTTTCTACAACTTGGAGTCCACCTGTGGTAAATTCAACTGATTGGACATGTTTTGGAGAGGCACACACCTGTCTATATGGTCTCACAGTTGAAAGTGCATGTCAGAGCAAAAACAAAGCCATGAGGTCAAAATAATTGTCCGTAGAGCTCCGAGACAGGATTGTGTCGAGGCACAGATCTGGGGAAGGTTACCATAAAATGTCTGCAGTATTGAAGGTCCCCAACAACACAGTGGCCTCCATCATTCTTAAATGGAGAAAGTTTGGAACCACCAAGACTCTTCCTAGAGATTACCACCCGTCAAACTGAGCAATCGGGGGAGATCTCTGCGGCACTCCACCAATCAGGCCTTTATGGTAGAGATGCCAGATGGAAGCCACTTCTTGTTAAAAGGCAGCCCGCTTGGAATTTGCCAGAAGGCACCTCAAGCACTCTTAGACCATGAGAAACAAGATTTTCTGGTCAGATGAAACCAAGATTGAACTCTTTGGCCTGAATCCCAAGTGTCACTTCTGGAGGAAACCTGGCAACATCCCAGCATCATGCCGTGGGGATGTTTTTCAGCGGCAGGGACTGGGACACTAGTCAGGATCGAGTGAAAGTTGAACGCAGCAAAGTACAGAGAGACCCTTGATGAAAACTTGCTCCAGAGCTCTCAGCACCTCAGACTGGGGCGAAAGTTAATCTTCCAACAGGACAACGACCCTAAGCACACAGCCAAGACAACGCAGGAGTGTCTTTGGGACACGTATCTAAATGTCCTTGAGTGGCCCAGCCAGAGCCAGACTTGAACCCAATCAAACATCTCTGGAGAGACCTGAAAATAGCTGTGCAGTGACACTCCCCATTCAACCTGACGGAGCATGAGAGGATCTGCAGAGAAGAATAGGAGACACTCCCCAAATACAGGTGTGCAAAGCTTGTAGCGTCATACCCAAGAAGACTCTAGGCTGTAATCGCTGTCAAATGTGCTTTAAGTACTGAGTGAAAGGTCTGAATAGTTACGTAATTGTTATATTTCCGTTTATATATATGTTTGTAAATACATTTGCACACATTTCTAAAAACCTGTTTTTGCTTTGTCATTATGGTGCATTTTGTGTAGATTGACGAGGGGAAAAAACTATTTAATCCATTTTAGAATAAGGCTGTAATTTAACAAAATGTCAAGGTGTCTGAATACTTTCCGAATGCACAGTACATGGTCAAATAACAATAATTCCTTGTTTTTGCTTTCGTCAAAGGTCCATGTTTGGATGTGCAACTGTGAAGAAAGTCATTGTCTACTATGCCATTCACTATTTCATTGATGTATGTTTCTCTAGAACTTACAAAACCTTTTATTTGAGAAGTGGTTTGACTAATTCTTCAAAGTTTACTAATATTTGAGTTGCACTCTGTGACACATGAAGAACCGACTAGTTTCAAAAGGTAAGAAGCCAAGTTGTTTTGGCTGCAATTGTCGTTTCAATGAAGCAGTGCTTTCACACGTGTTACTTGACACATCATTGTTGGTGTTACCTAGTCTTGGGACTCACTTCTGTGGCTCACAACTATGTCATTGAAATCAGTAGAGCTTAAATAGAGATGGTCTCTCAACTTATGGGAGTTGAGTAGACATTTGTTTTAAATCAGTCTTTAATAGGACTCTGTACCATTTCATGATTTTTCCTATAAAATTAGAAAAAATGTCCTTCTCATCAAATGGTTGTGTAAAAGCACATTTTAGGCAGTGGAAGGCCAGATGTAGCTCACCAGCTGGCCTCTGATGAAATTCGACATGGACTCTTGACAAATACATTTTCAGGGAATTGAGAGAGCCAAGGGTGCAGATGAAACTTTCATCCAAACATGGCAACAGATTCATTCTTGAGTGCTAATGATACATTAATCAGTAATGCTTGAGAAGATTGCCTTTTGAATGGCAGGGGAAATGGCAGAATGTACTTCCACAGCATGGTTGGGGCGACTCTGAATTGGAGAAGTGACATTTGCAGTCGTTAGTATGCAAAAGGAGGAAAACATTTCAGGAACATGTTCAAGGCCCAATCCAGAACCGCTGCACGTCCGACAGTCAGTTTAAGTATTACAGTAACATAGACATTTGACATAGACATAGGTGAATCCAGGTAAAAGCTCAGCCAGGTCACCCATGTTACAAATCAGTATTCAACGTCCATTGAGGACATCGGGAGATGATGTGGAAACCAGCCACTAGGGGCAACAGATAGCATTAGAACCTTCAAGTAGGTGTCAGTTTTTCTAAGGCATGGGGATGGACGGTTGGAAAGGTTGCATTCTGGAATCTAGCAATAGAAAGTTGTTTTTGAGATTCTTTCTTTAACTAAACAAATCAAATACCAGTTAAAATGCATCCTTAGCTATCCTTTTATGAATATTAGCGATAATATTTCACTCGGATGGTCACCTATACCTTATATAAGTTAAATAAAGTGGGGCGCTCCAGCCAGACTCGTGCCCGAGAAAACTTGTTTACATTTCAGGTCCCCATTCCAATTCCTGTACCTATTCGTTGTGTTTGCTCCAATCTCTTTGAGTCTTTGTATATAGACTGCTGACATCTAGTGGAAGCCATAGGTACTGCAGACTCAGTCCTGGTAACAAATGATTTCAACAGGGAGTGTGTCTAACAGAGCCAAAGGTCACCCAAAACTGATTTGCGGATGTTTTTTTCTCTGGTTTTTGCCTGCTAAATGAGTTCTGTTATACTCACAGACATTATGTTAACGCTTTTAGAAACTTCAGAGTGTTTCCTATCCAATAGTACTAATAATGTGCATATCCTATTTTCTGAGCCTGAGTGGCAGGTATTTTGCTTTGGGCACGCCAGACTCTCCAAAACCGTCACTTCACCTGCTGCTCCCTAAGAAGTTAAGCTTATCCCAAACCTTAACCCTTACCTTAACCATTCGTAGTTAATGCCTAACCTTAAGATTTCTGAGTTAATGCCTAAACTGAACTCTACCTTCTTAAAACTCTACCTTCTTAAAATGTGTAATTAATTCCTAAACTTAACCTTAAACACTTCAAAATGTGACATTTGCAACAACTTAGAAATGTGAAATTGAAAAAACAAGGATAAACAATCCAGCAATAGAAAACATTTTTGACATTTTTGTTTTAAGCCTATCCCAAACCTTAACCATTACCTTCACCATTCTGAGTTAATGCCTAACCTTAAGATTGGAGTTAATGCCTAAACTTAACCCTAACCTTTAAAAATATGGAGCTAATGCCTAAACTTAAGCTTAAACACTTTGAAATCTGATGTTTTAAACAACTTCGAAATTTGACGTTTGAGAAACATGGATGAACATCAGATTCTGACTTGAGACTGTTAGAGCTTGTTGGGAAGCTATGGTCCTTTATTAATGTCATCCCTTAATAAATCCACTTCAAATCAGTGTAGATGAAGGGGAGGAGACAGGATAAAGAAGGATTTTTTAAGACATGAGACAATTGAGACATGGAATGTGTATCTTTCTCATTCAGATGGTGAATGGGCAAGACAAAAGATTTAAGTGCCTTTGAACAGGGTATGGTAGTATGTGCCGGCGCACCGGTTTGTGTCAAAAACTGCAACGCTGCTGAGTTTTCCATGCTCAACGGTTTCCAATGTGTATCAATAATGTTCCACCACCCAAAGGACATCGAGACAACTTGATACAACTGTCGGAAGCATTGGAGTCAACATAAGCCAGCATCCCTGTGGAACGTTTTCGACTCTGAAGTGTACAAAACAAGCATGGTTTATCAGCCTAGGCAGTTGTGACAGTCTGTATAAGCGACAACTGTTACATTCGGTGAGTGTTTTATCTTTCCTTTCTCAGGAGGGAGAATCCCAAGACCTTGCAGTCTTCAAGAGTCCAGCGGCCATAAGGAAGACGGAGACTCACATGCTGTTTCATTCCATCCAGGAATAATCTACGTGGTCTTTGAAGAGAAGGTAGTGATGGAGGATTTTTTGTGCTGGGCTGATGCTCTTGTGTTTATATGGACTACTGTACTTGCGCCAAAAGGAATACCCAAAATATATGAAGAACACATTTGATATCATACAAAAAGTGCTGCTGAACATTGATGGTGACAGACTGAACCAAAGCTCCTTTCATTGAAAAACCAGCTATATAAGAGTTGGTGCAGTGCATGTGCTTGCAATAGACTACCCTTGGGAAAGCTGAGTCAGAACCACTCTGAAAGACAATAGGGTCTTTGTAACTGTCAACATTTATTTTCCTCTCCAAAGAGGAACAGAAATTTCTGGGACACATTTATTTGCTGCATGTCCTGCATATTTCTTGTATTTTTGATGACTCAACTGAATTCTTCAACTTCTTGGTGTTAAATCCAAAACATGTTTAACTTCTCAGGGATCACTGGGGCGCTAGCGGGCTGCTCCCGACACTACCAGGTAAAATGTAAAGCGCCAAATCAAAATCCAAAAGTTGAATTATTAAACATCCACCAATATACAAGTGTTCCATACTCATCAAAATCTCTGTTTCTTGGCAATATCACAGCGTTGTCAGATTTCAAAGGCTTTACGGCTAAAGCAGCACATTTGATTGTTTGAGGTAGCACCTCACATATTTTTCCCATAGCCATGAATCGATTAGCCATCATGGCACACACATAACACATTTCACAGCGAAAACAAATCAATTACCTGTTGAAGAACTTCTGCTGAGGTCATCCTAAGTGTCCAACGAAGACAATCCATGGTTCTTTTGTTAGAAAAAGTAATGTATTTTATCCATAAATCCTCCATTTGGTTCAGCGTTATAATCAGAAACGACAGCCTCCACTCCTCCATTGAAACGTGACGCAAACTCGTTCATCTTATGCCTATAAACTTGTCCAAGAACAATCAAACATAGTTTTAAATGTATCCTTAGGAACACTTTTACGTATATTTACTATTATAAATCAACCAGAATATAAACTGATCGATAACGATGGTAAAAAAGACACTGCGCGACTTCTCGGAGCGCCTTGCGGTACTGTTGACATAAAAGATACACTTCCTGGTTTGCTCTTATTCTCTGGTCTTATTCATCCAAAATGAAATTTTACACTGTCTCCAGACTGTTGACATCTAAAGGAAGCGATGGGTACTGCATTCATATGCCCTTATATGGTCATTTTCATGAGGGAGGGGTTCCCAAATGAGCAGGGTTTTCGCCTGCTATATGCGTTCTGTTTTACTCACAGACAAATGGTTAACAGTTTTGGAAAATTCAGAGTGTTTCCTATCCAATGGTACCAAATATGTGCATATCCTATTTTCTGGGCCTGAATGGGAGGCATTTTACTTTGGGCACGCCAGGCTCTCCAAAACCGACCCCTCAGCTGCCACTCCCTAACAAGTTAACGCTTCGAAACAGCCCTAATGACACACATTTAAGGCACTTCCGGTTGGCACAGGAAGCTGAAAGTAAACACATTTTCTCCTTGGGATTGGCTTTTACAGAGTCCTGATTTTTAAGTCTTTATGTTAAGAACTAAGTGATTTATTGAGGGTTGAATGTTGTGTTTTTACCTAACTGCAGGTTGGTAAAATCAAAACCACTTTTAGGGTGAATTTAACCACTTCCTGTTGCTACAGGAAGCTTAGAATCAACACAGGTAGTCCTCATAGTGGCTTGATGGATTGTATTCAAAGGCATTTTGATATGGCATTCATAACCCACATAGGCTTCAGGTTGAAGTTAAGGGAGCAGGCAATGTATTGCTATGGGGAGAGATGTCATTGTAAACTGTTAGAAGAAAACACCCTGTTTTCACTGTTAAGGGTTAAATCCACACAGTTAAGGTTAGGTTTGCACAGATCTGGAGGACCTTAGGATCGTTGCTGTGGTTGAATTGTGCTTCTAACCTTAACGGTTCTGCCACTGTCACCCAAAAGCACCTCAAATTTAGGTCAGGCTTTATTTTGGGCCTACTTTTTCGCACGGTCGTTGTGGTCACACCGAGCAAGCTACGGTCAAGTGGGGCATCTCATTGAACTCGGCACGGCCTAGGGACAATGGTGATGCCATTGCAGGCTCTGTGCCACTTTAAGCCCCACACTATGTCACTCCATTCTAGCTGTGTGTGTGAGTTTTTTCTTGGACATCTGTTGGGAGAAATGACTGATTTACAGTTCATGAGTGTTGCCTAATCACACATATGAAATTTTGGAAATATGTGACCTTTTTAAAGGTGTAATATGCAGAAATCGCTCCGCCAATTTTCTGGTTGCAAAAATTTAAATTTTTGACAAAAGAAGCATTCATTGTGTAGAGAATCGTTGTAACATCTAAACCGTTGTGAAATATATTTTCCATAAACAAAGATATTGTCTTTAGAGCTGTTTGAAGTACAGTGGTTCCTCCTTTAAAAGTCGCAAGCTTACACCGCAGGACTTAGAGGTACCCAGCGTCATGGCTTCATTGATCCAGACCACTGCAAGGGGGAGTTAGAGCACTCATTATGCATTTGGGTCCCAAGGTTTTTATATGACCCATCATATCGAATGGTTCCAATGACGAATTTGACGTGAGCCACCGGTCGCTGGTGTCTTTCTTCAGCAAAGATGGCTGACAAAACATTACGATGGAAGCAAATGTAAGTAATTATAACGTCATAACAAGTCAAGCAAAACATTTACAACGGAGAGGAATATGTTAATGTAGAGAATTTTTTTTGTCAAAGTTAATTTACGAAAATAGCTATTTAGCAAGTTTCTTTTCAGTCATATCCAACACCATGTGTATCAAACTCCATTCTTTGAATGATGCTGTGTCTGCATGTATGTATTACAACTATACACTTCAACAGTGTTTACCACTCCTGCTCCTGGGACATCAATGATTACAAATTGTAACTATGCAATAGACGACAAACATGATTTAAGTAAAGTCTGATTTGTAATTCATATAATACAGAAAACAAACTGTATACTACACTTCCTATGCATATCTAACTCCCTTCATCTGCATTAATCTAAGGAGGTTCTCCCAGCCAGTGGACGATTGAAAACAGGGCAGCAAAGTTTGTTTGTCACCAGAGCGGTTTAGAGCATAATACTATTTGCCTGTGAATAACCACTGGATGCTTCCACTGGATGTCAACAGTCTCTAGACAGTGTTTGATGATGTTTAGTTGCTCTGGAAGGTAATAGAAGAAGAATTTCTAACTGGTCATCGGATGTAAACAGAAGAGGATACGGGCTCGCGTGCGCTGTGGTTTTTTTCCTTTCCTATCGCCCAGTTTATAATCCGATTGAAATATTATACTAAATATACATAAAAGTGTTCCTAAGGATACATTATCAATGATGTTTGATTGTTCTTGGACAAGTGTATAGGTATAGGTTGAACGCGTTCTCTTCATGGTTCAATGGGCGGGTGGACGCTGTATTTTATGAACATAATGCGCCAACCAAACAGAGATTTATGGATATAATAAATGACTTTTTCTAACAAAATAACCATTTGATGTCTTCGTTGGACACGTGGGAAGCCCTCAGCAGAAGTTCTTCAAGAGGTAAGGGATTTGTTTTCGCTGTGAAATGTGTTTTGTGTGAACCGCGATGGTTTATGAATTTATGCTAATGGTAAAATATTGGAGGTGCTACCCTCAAACAATCAAATGTAGTGCTTTCAACGTGAAGCCGTTTTGAAATCTGACAATGCTGTGATATTACCAAGAAGCAGAGCTAGCGCCCCACCACTCCCTAAGTAGTTTTAGTATACATAATAGTGTACCTAAGGATCGATTAGAAATGTTGTTTGATTTGTTTGGACAAAGTTTATAGATATATTCTTTGCCTTGTATAATGGATTTTCTGAACAGAACGCGCCAACCAAATGGAGCTTTATGGATATAAATAGGGAGTGTTTCTAACAAAAGGAACATTGAATGTCTTGCTTGGACACTTCGGATTACCATCAGCAGAAGATTTTCAAAGGTAAGCGATTTATTTGAGCTCTTATTATGAGTTTTGTGACACCTGCGCTGGTTTTATTATTATGCTAATGGTGGAAGTACATGGGGCGCTGTCCTCAGACAATCAAATGTTCTGCCGTAAAGCCTTTTTGAAATCTGACAACGCTGTGAGATTGCCAAGAGTCTAAGCTTTTGAAGAGTATGCAACACTTGTATTTTCATTAAAGATTTATATTTCTACTTCTGTAATTTGAATTTGACGCTCTACATTTTTCCAGATGTTGTCAAGGATGGGGCACTAGCGCCCCACTGCTCCCTAATTATTCCCAAGAGGTTAATCAATTGGAATCTTTAAAAGGGGAAAAAGTGGAAAGGGGAAAAATTATTATTATTCATTTTTCACAAGCGTAGCAGGCTGTGAATTCTGCTAACAACGTTTCTAGGATGGTGTGATTTTTTTCTAATGTTCTCCACTTTCTTGAGGATCAAGTTTTGAATGTCCGGTGGAAGCATAGTATGATAGCTAAGGATATGGAGAAAATTCTGCCGTTTGATTGCCACTCTGCGGAGGGAGTAGAAAAGAGAACACACAGAAGGCTAAACAAAAGACTCCACTATGCAAGTAACCATTTCACTGTACCATTTACACCTTCTGTATTTCTTGCATGTGACAAATAAACAAAGATTTTATTCGATATAGTGCGTGTTTACCAGAGATGTTAATGTGAAGAATAACATGACCTGCACCAAAGTAAAATTAGGATATATTGTTAGGCCAACGAGACAGTGTACACTTGTGTACACTCTAAGATTCTCTGGTAGAATGCCCTGCTTTTCTTTTGTCACACTCACAACCATAAGCCTTTTTCTGTACATAGCTTGCCATTTGCTTGTAAATAATGAACTTGTTGTGAGTTAATTTTCCCGTAATAATGAATAGAAGTTAATTAAATTTAAAGACGTTGTCAGCTATATGATATGGTCATTATTTGAACTGGCTAGCCAGCTAACTTCACGTTAGCTAGCTAGCTAACAAGCTAGAAACGAACCCAAACATTGTTAAGAAAATTGCTTTTAGTTGCCTGGTTTGCTAGATTGACATACTAAATTCATTTTTAAACGGATGGGTTTATTGGTGTTATAATGCGCATATTGTGTGATTTTGGACCAGCTGGCTGTCATGCAGCTTGTCATTTTGTGTTTATAGTTTTTCATAACGACAAGTTTGAATTCGGACGACAATAGAATGTTCATGATGTCACTGCGATAACTGTCTACAGATGTGTTAAAAGACGTAGTATAAACCAGACTTTAGTCTTGAAATCTTTGGTTGTTTAGTAACGTAAACTCACTCACTTGTGTACATCGCGCTGGTCCGTACAATTGACCTTATTTTTGCGCCCCAAAAACGTAATACTTCCAGATTAACTGTAATATCAATACCATTGTAAAGCACAATTTCTCCCCTTTCCAACAAAATGAATGACGAGACCTTCATGATGCCCATCTCTGCATGATTCAAGAAGGCGATGAGCTCCGTCGGGTCGTTTTAAAAATGGCGGGTGGGGAAGCAAAACCTATTCCGTGATAGTGAGAAGGAGAGATGTTGTGTGGGGAAACAGCTTTACCTCTAAAATGTAAAGAAAACACTATAAAGAGTTTATATAATGTGTCATTACATACCTATTTGAAGGTTTGTGTCAAATTTGAATCGGGTTTTTAGGGCGGTGCTAAAGTGATCTTCAGAAGTAAACAGTGGCTTTTGAGGTCATGATAGCTTGCAGTGAGGACGCAAAAATGAGTAGGTATCCCCCCTTACCCTGTCCCTGTCCCTTTCTTGTTTTTAAATTGTGAGATAAGTGCTACACCAGGTGGAGAGAGGCTGTAAGAAAGAATTAGTTGCTTTATGCTTGCTGTACGTTACGCCATGACACGTCACGATGTAACATACAGTTTCGGAGGGGTCAGTTGTTTCTACTTTTCTCCAATACTATAGAGCCATTACCATGTCAATCAACGCTTGAATAGAAACCTAGTTCACACCCCAGATGTTGATGTCAACACAGTCCCATTAGTTTTCTTTGCAGCCTCGTTTGAATGTCGCGGTTGCGCACATTTGTAAGGCTAAAGAGGGTGTGAACAATGCTGAATGGGTATAGACAAAGAAGAGCTCTCCAGTAGGTGTAATAAAAATATTCAAGGGTAATTTTCTCAAAAGTGGGGTTACAAGTTTATCAACCTTCAAGCAGAATTACTTTCCCATTGTTCCTCAACTGTAATGTATGATATACCGTTTTCTAGCTCTGATTCTCTACTTTTATCCAATGTAAAATAACACAATTTCTAATTTTTATACATAAAACCCGAATCAAGCCGGTCGGTCACAGATTAGGGCCCAATTAATTAATTTCAATTAACTGATTTCCTTTTGTAACTCAGTGAAATTCTTGAAATTCTTGCGTTTATAGTTTTGTTCAGTATAATTTACCAGTTTACCTTTTCTAGTCCTACTAGGTCACATGATCATGCCCATCCCTAATAGCTAGCTGGCTGCAACTTGTAAAATACACCTGGAAGTTATGACATTGAACCTTCTTTTTCAGCAGGACCTTGCGTCAAGGGGCCCAGTAGAACCAATTACACAACATTTCCTGGAATTGTAAGTTCTGCACATTTCCTTTAGCAAACCAACAATTCCAACACTATATACTGAAACACATGCATTACAATTCAATAATGTCCATTCAAGTTTTATGTTAAGATGGCGCTGGAGAAGAAGCCTGACGTTTTACGTGTTCCTATCCAATTGTGTTTGTTAGTTTCTTTGCATTTTTTGTAACTTAGGTAGAAAACAACATCTCCACTTTGCTGACCCTCAACACTGGGGCCCCACCAGGGTGCGTGCTCAACGCCCTCCTGTACTCCCTGTTCACCCAAGACTGTGTGGCTATGCACGCCTACAACTCAATCATCAAGTTTGCAGATGACACAACAGTAGTGGACTTGATTACCAACAACAACGAGACAGCCTACAGGGAGGAAGTGAGGGCACTCGGAGTGTGGTGTCAGGAAAGTGAATTCTCACTCAAATTCAACAAAACAAAAGAGATGATCATGGGGAAACAGCAGAGGGAGCACCCCCCTATCTACATCGAAAGGACAGCAGTGGAGAAGGTGGAAATATTTAAGTTCCTGGGCGTACACATCACAGACAAACTGAAATGGTCCACTCACACAGATAATGTGGTCAAGAAGGTGCAACCGCGCCTCTTCAACCTCAGGAGGCTGAAGAAATTTGGCTTGTCACCCAAAACCCTGACAAACGTTTACAGATGCACAATCGAGAACATCCTGTTGGGCTGTATCACAGCCTGGTACGGAAACTGCACCGCCCTCAACCGCCAGGCTGTCCAGAGGGTGGTGCGGTCTGCACAACGCATAATCGGGGGCAAACTACCTGCCCTCCATGACACCTACACCACCCGATGTCACAGGAAAGCCAAAAAGATCATCAAGGACATCAACAACCCGAGCCACTGCCTGTTCACAACGTTACCATTCAGAAGGCAAGGTCAGTACCGGTGCATCAAAGCTGGGACAGAGACTGAAGAACAGCTTCTATCTCAAGACCATCAGACTGCTAAACAGCAATCACTAACTCAGAGAGGCTGCTGCCTACATTGAGACCCAATCCCTGCCCACACTAGTCATTTTATACAATGCACAGTAAATAATGCCACATTTACTAATGTTTACATATCTTACATTACTCATATCACATGTATATACTGTATTTTATGCCATCTATTGGACCTTGCCTATGCCGCTCGGCCATTGCTCCTCCATATACTCACATGTACATATTCTCATTCGCCCCTTTATATTTGTGTGTATTAGGTAGTTGTTAGATTACTTGTTAGATATTACTGCACTGTCAGAACCAGAAGCAAAAGCATTTCGCTACACTCACATTAACATCTGCTAACCCTGACTTGATAACTTATTTTGTACACTAATGTTGCTGCTACCGTCTCTTATGACCGAAAATAACTTCTGGATATTAGAACTGTGATTACTCTCCACGATCTGGCAGAATCCTTTTTTCCTTTAACGAGTCTGACGAGCCCGACGTGAATGACATACTGCTTTCCCGGGAACAGGCCCATATCCCTGTCATTTGCGTGAAGAGAAATCGGGAAAAAAAGGGCCGGAGGGCTGGCTGCCTTCTTAGAATATAAGGGCACAAGGCGAGACCCAGATGCAGACACGGGAGGCAGATGGTTTGAGTCTTTGATATTTATTAATCATTCCAAAAGGGGTAGGCAAGAGAATGGTGGTGGACAGGCAAAAGTTCAAAACCAGTTCAGAGTCCAGGAGGTACAGAGTGGCAGAGAGGGGTCAGGGCAGGCAGAATGGTCAGGCAGGCGGGTACGGAGTCCAGAAAACAGGCCAGGGTCAAAACCGTGAGGACTAGCAAAAAGACAATAGAAGCAGGAGTACGGGAAACCACGCTGGTTGACTTGAAAGACATACAAGACGAACTGGCACAGAGAGACAGGAAACACAGGGACAAATGCACCAGGGAAAATAAGCGACATCTGGAGGGGGTGGAGACAATCACAAGGACAGGTGAAACAGATCAGGGTGTGACAAAGAATTCATAGGTGATCAAATACACCCCCACTGCCTTCCATTCTGCTAGAAAACGTGCAATCTTTGGAAAATAAAATTGATGACCTACACGGAAGATTAAACTACCAATGGGACATTCAAAACTGTAATATTTTATTTTCACAGTGTTGTGGCTGAACGACGACATTATGAACATACAGCTGGCTGGTTATACGCTTTATCGGCAGGATAGAACAGCGGCATCTGGTACGACAAGGGGAGGCGGGCTATGTATTTTTGTAAATACAGTGGTCGGCTGAGGCGGACAGGGATTTTGGGCAACTAAGGGCTCTGTTTACTTCGGCTCCCGTGCTGGCCCATCCGGATCCCTCTTTGGCGTTCATAGTGGAGGTGTACGCGTCTGAGGCTGGGATAGGAGCTGTACTCTCTCAGCGCTAGGGCACGCCACCGAAGCTCTGACCCTGTGCTTTCTTCTCATAGAAGTGGGGGACCGGGAGTTGTTGGCTGTGGTTAAAGCTCTGAAGGCGTGGAGACATTGGCTTGAGGGGGCTAAACACCCTTTTCTCATCTGGACTGACCACCGCAACCTGGAGTACATCCGGGCAGCTAGGAGACTGAATCCTCGTCAGGCAAGGTGGGCCATGTTCTTTACCCGTTTTGTGTTTACCCTGTCCTACAGACCAGGTTCCCAGAATAGGAAGATAGACGCACTGTCCCGACTGTACGACACAGAGGAGCGGTCCATGGAGCAGACTCCCATTCTCCCGGCCTCCTGTCTGGTAGCACTGGTCGTGTGGGAGATGGATGCGGATATTGAGCAGGCATTGCGTACTGAGTCCGCTCCCCCCCAGTGTCCGGTCGGGCGTCAGTACGTCCCGCTTGCTGTCCGTGGGTCCACACGTCATCCTCCTCTGGTCATCCGGGAATCGGTCGAACGGTGCGTTGTCTTACTGGGAAGTACTGGTGGCCCACCTTGGCAAAGGACGTGAGGGTTTATGTTTCCTCCTGCTCGGTGTGCGCCTAGTGTAAGGCTCCTAGACACCTACCCAAAGGTAAGTTACATCCCTTACCCGTTCCACAACGGCCCTGGTCGCACCTGTCAGTGGATTTTCTATTGGATCTTCCACTTTCACAGGGAAACACTACGATCCTGGTCGTTGTTGACCGTTTCTCTAATTCCTGTCGTCTCCTCCCTCTGCCCGGTCTTCCTACGGCCCTACAAACTGCGGAGGCCATATTTACACACGTCTTCCGGCACTACAGGGTGCCAAAAGATATAGTGTCTGATCAGGGTCCCCAGTTTACTTCGAGAGTCTGGAGGGCGTTCATGGAACGTCTGGGGGTCTCGATCAGCCTTACCTCAGGTTTCCACTCTGAGAGTAACGGGCAGGTGGAGAGAGTGAACCAAGATGTGGGCAGGTTTCTGCGGTCCTACTTCCAGGACCGGCCGGGAGAGTGGGCAGCGTTCGTGCCCTGGGCAGAGATGGCACAGAACTCGCTCTGACACTCATCCACTAACCTCTCCCCCCTTTCAGTGTGTATTGGGATATCAGCCAGTTCTGGCACCATGGCATCAGAGTCAGACCGAGGCTCTTGCGGTAGACGATTGGTTCAGGCGCGCTGAGGAGACATGGAAGGTTGCCCATGATCACCTCCAGCAGGCCGCGCTGCGCCAAAAGACCAGCGCGGACCGTCACCGCAGTGAGACCCCGGTGTTCGGGGGACAGGGTCTGGCTCTCAACACGAAACCTGCCCCTCCGCCAGCCCTGCCGGAAGTTTGTGTGGCCATTTAACTACTTAGGGAGCAGTGGGGCACTAGCTGGTGAAATGTAAGGCGCCAAATTCAAAATCCAAAAGTTTAATTATTAAACATTCATCAATATAAGTGTTGCATAGTCATCAAAAGCTCTGTTTTATGGCGAAAGCACAACATTTGATTGTTTGAGGATAGCCCCTCTCATATTTTATGCATTAGCATAGATCCATAACCAAAGCGGGTCTCATAAAACGCGCATAAATTCGCTAAGATAAAATCCCTTACCTTTTGAAGAACTTCTGCTGAGGGTTTCCCAATTGTCCAACGAAGACATCCAATTGTTCTTTTGTTAGAAAAAGTGATTTATTATGTCCATAAATCTCTGTTTGGTTGGCGCATTATGTTCATAAAATACAGCGTCCACTCGCCCATTGAACCGTGAAGAGAACTCGTCCAACCTATACCTAATCACTTGTCCAAGAACAATCAAACATCATTGATAATGTGTCCTAAGGAACAATGTTATGTATATTTACTATAATATTTCAACCGGATCATAAACTGGACAATAGGAAAGAAAAAAAACACAGCGCGAGCGAGCCCGTGAACGCGCCTCCTCTTCGGTTTACATCCTGTGACTAAATTCTTCTTCTATTACCATCCAGAGCAACCTAACATCACTAAACACTGTCTAGAGACTGTTGACATCGAGTGGAAGCAATAGGTACTGCAATCTTACTCCCATATATGGCTGTTTTCAATAGGGAGGGGTTCTAAACGAGGCAATGTGTCAAAAACACTTTTTCCAGGACAGAAAATCCTCGGGTTTTCGCCTGCTATATCCGTTCTGTTATACTCACCGACATTATGTTAACACTTTTAGAAACTTCAGAGTCTTTTCTATCCAATAGTACTAATTATGTGCAAATCCTAATTTCTGGGCCTGAGTGGCAGGCCTTTTACTTTGGGCACGCCAGACACTCCAAAACCGACACCTCAGCTGCCGCTCCCTAAGAAGTTAAACTCTTATAGCTGCCTATAGGATTCAATGTTATGTAGGACTGAGACTGCAGTACCTATGGCTTCCAATAGATGTCAACAGTCTTTATCCAGTGTTTGGAGGCTTTAGCACTAAGCAGAACTGATAGGAAGAGGAAATAGTCAAGGGACCACATTTGTCAACAATATTTCACGGGTGCGAGATTGTGAGCGTGCCCCACTTTATTTTCCTTTTATATCGTTTATGATATCATCCGAGTGCATTATTATCGCTAATATTCATAAAAGGATACATTTAAAATTGTTTGATTTGTTTGGAGAAAGTTTATAGGTATATTTGAACGCGTTCTCTTCACGGTTCAATGGGCGACTCGACGGTGGATTTTCTGAACATAACGCGCCAACCAAACTGAGATTTTTGGATATAATAAATTACTTTTTCTAACAAAAGAACCATTGGATGTATTTTTTGGACACTTGGGAAGCCCTCAGCAGAAGTTCTTTGAAAGGTAAGTGATTTATTTTAGCTCTTATATGGGTTTTGTGTGACCCGCGCTTGATATTAATTTATGCTAATGCTTAAATATTGGAGGTGCTATCCTCAAACAATCAAATGTTGTGTTTTTGCCGTAAAGCCTTTTTGAAATATGACAACGCTGTGATATTGCCAAGAATAAGAGCTTTTGATGAAAATAATATTTATTTCCATATTAGGCATAACTCAATTTCTAGAAATAAAAATTATTTTCAGTAATTGTTTTCAGTATCCTAATTTAGTTTTGTTTTCTGATAGTTTAAATGCATGCATTCAACAAGCTTTGGACAAAGGAATTCCACAGTGCTGCCAACACCAAAGTTAACTCAAAAAAGTAATATTTCTGAACTGCATTTGATTTAGTTTTTGTTGTTTTATGTTTTGATTTCATTTTTTGGGACAAATCCAATCTAGCTAGCTAGCTAGCCAACTTAACTAACAGACAGTTTGTACCACTGACTCAACAATAACAATTTAGACCAAAGTTAATGTTTTCGGCAGTTAGGCTACACATGAAAAACGGACAATTACGACAAAGATGATCTTAGCGAGCTAACATATGAGCAATCAACATGAACCCAAAACTAACGTCAGCTATGCCGCTGCCGTTCAGCTAGCTAGCTAGTTATCTAGCTAGGTAGTTACCTAGCTAGCTAGTTACCCATATGCAGCTGGGTAGGTAGCTATCTAGCTAACAATAAAGTTACCAAAGCAAATTACTTTGTGATACAAAACATGTATGCACATGTATCTAGCTTGCAATTTTAGCTGTAACATAGTCTCTTACCTGTGTATGTAGCTATTAATGATTAATGGCAGAAGACAAAGTGAAACATAATTTTCATTCGGCATCAACCTGCTGAATTTAAGGCAACACATTACTGAAAATGCTGTCGCTTCAGTTTGCATGTTGTCCATGATGAAAATATGAGTAATCCAAAGAGCTGTCCTTATTCAAATATTGACGGCAATATTAGTAGCCTAGGGCAGGACGTGTTATTTGAGAAAAGCCACTGTCTCGTTCTATGAGTAGGACGATACATGTTCAAAATAAAAGAGGAATGGTCATTGGTCATAATAATCCGATCAGATTGTGGCGTATTGCTGTGGGCCAAAAACTCCATTCAGCCTGAACAGGTTTTTCTTAAAAACTCTTACATGAATAGGGCATTATCACAATTTCAGAGTGTTATTTCGACCTCATAGTTTGAAAAGAAAAACAGGAAAATACAATTTTTTTGTTTTTGTGTGTGGATTTCTCCTCAGCACTGCCCCTTTAACATTTCAGACAGAGGGTAGGCCTGCCAACACAGTGCAGGACTTTTCGCCTGGCTTGAGCAATGACTGACGAACATGTCTCCTCCAGCACAATACCTTTCAGCTTCTGGCAGATCGATCAAGCCTCTCGCTGCAATGCTGGCAGGACACATTTATACATGCTCATAAAGGGAGTTGGATTCTTCCCCCACACTTACTATTTCAATGATGAATTGATCTCTGCAGCATTCCTTATTTTGGCGCTTTTTATTTATTTACTTTCAAGTCAAGCCACACACCTATGACTGGTAGAGACTGAGTGGGTGGATGGTGAATCTATTGTATAGGTGCATTCCAGTGTGAATGGATTTATGTGGGTTAAACATGTGGTTGTGTTGTTCTCTCACAGTAGGCCTATGGGATCTTGGTGTGTGATATTGCGTGGTTGTGTGCTGAGACCTGTGCTGCAGTCTGTCTGCTCAACACAAGAGAGACCTCTGATGGATTTTAAGCTACCAAAGAATCAAAGCCTGAAATAAGTCATACAAATAATATACAACAGAGGAAAAGACTGTTTTTACTCAAACCACATTGGACTGTGTCTAGCGCTAGCTGAAAAGTGTGTTCTCCTTGATTCTAGAATGGCTTTTTTAGAAATACAGTATACTACCCAAGTATTAATTCAAAACCAACAGACAGAGAATAAAACATTTTAAAGATCAAAAGTGAATGCAAAAACACAATACCACAACATCTGTCACTACTCTGCATAAAAATCCTTTCCCTAATTTCACCAGACAGAGCTTTTCATACACAGTGAGCCCCAAAAGTAGTAGGATAATGTCCATTTTTGTTGTTGTTTTGGCTCTATACTCCAGCACTTTGGATTTGAAATGATACATGACTATGACATTGAAGTACAGACTGTTAGCTCTAAAATGAAGGTATTTTCATCCATATCGGGTGAACAGTTTAGAGTTTAGAAATTGCAAAATTTTTCTACATAGTCACCCCATTTTAAGGGACCAAAAGTATTGGGACAAATTCACTTAAGTGTATTAAAGTAACAAAAAAATATATATATTTCTTCCCATATTACTGTATTTGTTGTTTGTTTTGGTTGTGTTTCAGATTATTTTGTTCCCGATATAAATTAATGGTACATGATGCATTGTGTAATTTTGGAGTCACTTTTAATGTAAATAAGAATACAATATGTTTCTAAACACTTCTACAATAATGCGGATGCTACCATGATTACTGATAATCCTGAATGAATTGTGAATAATGATGAATGAGAAATTTAGACACCCAAATAGCATACCCGCAAGACATGCTAAAAAAAAATCACAGTTTAAAAAATGAACTCTTAAATCTCCAGAAAGGTTACAATTTTTCCAACATCACTAGGATCAGCCAAGTGGTTTTGCTGACCACATGACCTGACTATGAAAAACTCATCCCATCTCCTTTCACCTACAGCATCACCTCATCCCGCCGCCCTCATCACTCCAACTCTCCTCTACTGCCACAGATTCAGCCCTGCTCTGCTGGTGGCTGTCTCCCGGGCCCTGCAGGCCCTTCCGTTACTGCCAGTTAGCCCAGTGCCGCCCTCTGGGCCAGCCAGCATGTTACTACCCTGCTCCAGTGACCTACAGGGGACCCAGAGGGTTGGCTTTACCGTACACTCCTAGTGTCTTTGTGTGGAGGCAGCAGCAGCAGAATGGCTTGTCCCCCAGGTATGTGCTCAGTGGCAGCTTCTGTTGATGATATTTTGGAGGTAAACAAACTCAATCTGTCTGCCTTCAATCCTGTGAGTAACTCTGTTTTGAATTATTAACTACTTAGGGAGCAGAGGGGCGCTAGGCTTTTTGAAATCTTACAACGCTGTGATATTGCCAAGAAGCAGAGCTTTTGATGACTATGCAACACTTGTATATTGATGAATGTTTAACTTCTTAGGCAGAAGCGCACGAGGTGACCGTTTTGGAGACCCTGGCGTGCCCAAAGTAAAATGCCTCCCATTCAGGCCCAGAAAATAGGATATGCACATATTTAGTACCATTGGATAGGAAACACTCTGAATTCTCTAAAGGTGTTAACCAATTGTCTGTGAGTAAAACAGAACGGATATGGCAGGCAAAACCCCGAGGAATTTCTGTCCTGGAAAAAGTGGTTTTGACACATTGCCTCATTTGGAACCCCTCCCTTATGAAAATGCCCATATAAGGGCATATGAATGCAGTACCTATCGCTTCCTCTAGATGTCAACAGTCTCGAGACAGTGTTCAGATATTTTTTGGATGCCATTAGAGCAGAGAAGAAGAGAAATCAGGAAGTGTCCCCTTTGAAGTCAACAGAAGAGAACGCGTGCTCCCAAGAAGGCACTCTCTGTGTTTTTTTCCGTTCTTATAGCTCAGTTTATATTCCGGTTGAATTATTATAGTAAATATACGTAAAAGTGTTCCTAAGTATACATTTAAAATGATTTTAGATTGTTCTTGGACAAGTTTATAGGTTTAAGTTGAACAAGTTCTCGTCACGTTTCAATGGAGGAGTGGAGGCTGTAGTTTCTGATTATAACTCGCGAACCAAACTGAGATTTATGGATAAAATACATGACTTTTTCTAACAAAAGAACCATGGCTTGTCTTCGTTGGACACTTAGGATGACCTCAGCAGAAGTTCTTCAACAGGTAATTGATTTGTTTTCGCTGTGAAATGTGTTTTGTGTGAACCGTGATGGCTAATGAATTCATGGTCATGAGAAAATAGTGAAGGTGCTACCCTCAAACAATCAAATGTGCTGCTTTCGCCGTAAAGCCTTTTTGAAATCTGACAATGCTGTGATATTGCCAAGAAACAGAGCTTTTGATGAGTATGAAACACTTGTATTTGGCGCCTTGCATTTCACCTGGTAGTGTCGGGATTTGGGCGCTAGCACCCCATCGCTGCCCAAGAAGTTAATAATTCAACTTTTGGATTTTGAATTTAGCGCCTTGCATTTCACCGGGTAGTGTCGGGAGTAGCGCCCCACCACTCCCTAAGTAGTTAAACATTAATCAATATACAAGTGTTGCATAGTCATCAAAAGCTCTGCTTCTTGGCAATATCACAGCGTTGTCAGATTTCAAAAAGGCTTTACGGCGAAAGCACAACATTTGATTGTTTGAGGGTAGCACCTCCAATATTTCTGCATTATAATAAATTCATAAACCATCGCGGTTCACACAAAACACAATTCACAGCGAAAACAAATCCCTTACCTTTTGAAGAACTTCTGGTAAGGGCTTCCCAAGTGTCCAATGAAGACATCCAATGGTTCTTTTGTTAGAAAAAGTAATTTATTATATCCATAAATCTCAGTTTGGTTGGTGTGTTATGTTCAGAAAATCCAACGTCGAATCGCCCATTGAAACGTGAAGAGAACGCGTTCAAATATACCTATAAACCTTTCCTAAACAAATCAAATACCAGTTAAAATGCATCCTAGCGCCCCACCACTCCCTAAGTAGTTAACTACTTAGGGAGTGGTGGGGCGCCCACTCCCGACACTACCCGGTGAAATGCAAGGCATTCATCAATATACAAGTGTTGCATAGTCATCAAAAGCTCCAATATTTTCCATTAGCATGAATTCATAAACCATCGAGGTTCACAAAACACATTTCACAGCGAAAACAAATCCCTTACCTTTTGAAGAACTTCTGCTGAGGGCTTCCCAAGTGTCCAACGAAGACAATCCAATGGTTCTTTTGTTAGAAAAAGTAATTTATTATATCCATAAATCTCCTGCTAAATGAGTTCTGTTATACTCACAGACATTATGTTAACACTTAGAAACTTCAGAGTGTTTCGTATCCAATAGTACTGATTATGTGCATATCCTATTTTCTGAGCCTGAGTGGCAGGCATTTTGCTTTGGGCACGCCAGACTCTCCAAAACCGTCACCTTACCTGCCGCTCCCTAAGAAGTTAATGATGGTGTTGGAGTCGTGCCTGGAGGTGCTCTGTAAAAGTGTTTTGAAAATGAGCCATGTTGTGGATACAGTCAATAAAGTGGTAAACTTCATAAGAGCAAAATCTTTAATCTTCAGGCAGTTTGTCTCACTGTTGGAAGAGACAGAGTCGGGTCATACAGATCTCCCCTACCAGACAAACGTGAGATGGATAAGTTTGGGTAAGGTGCTTAAAAGGGTGTGGGACCTGAAGTTTGAGACTGCTGAGATTTTGCAAAGGAAAGGAAAATATGTGGATTTCTCTCAACTGCAAGATAAAGAATGGTTGGCTGATTTTGTCTTCACCGTGGACATCATGGCCCTCATGAATGAACTGAATTCCAAACTACAAGGGAAGGGCCTTTTTGCACATCAGATGTACAGTCTTGTCAAAGCCTTCAAGTGAAAATTACTCATTCTGACCTGACAAGTAAAAGCCAACAATCTCACCCACCTTCCTACACTAATATTCTTTTCCCTATCAGATGAACAGCCTGAGAAGTATATATCGCTGCTGCGTGCTTTGAACTGTGAGTTTTGTCATCGTTTTGAGGATTTCAAAGTGTTGAAAAATGACATGATGTTGGTTTTCTCTCCTTTCACCTTCAATGTGGATAACGCTCCCACTGACCTGCAACTTGAGCTTATAGATCTTCAGTCTGATGCAGTGATTGGAGAACTATTCAAAACAATGTCACTTACGAGGTTCTATGCATCTCTCGATGAACAAAACTTTCCAAAGATTAGGAGTCATGCTCAGACAATGTTTGGGTTAACCTATGCATGTGAACAGATATTTTCAGTGATGAAATATAACAAGTCAAGCCACAGATCATCTCTTACTATCTCTCACCTCTCAGCAATCCTGCGCATAGCGACGTCAGGAACTATACCTGACTTCACTGCTCTAGTCGAGGAGCACCAGAGACTTCAGTCCTCACACTGACTGAGTAGTTTAAATGTAATTTTGAGCTCTCTCTCTCTTCCTTGTGTTTTTGTGCATACACATTAAACTAGTAGACTTTGAATAGCTGTCCTATTGAAAACAGTGTGACATGACTGATTCAGACATCCCGGATGGATTTTGCTCGAGTTTTTACCTGCCATATCAGTTCTGTTATACTCACAGACATTATTTTAACAGTTTTAGAAAATTCAGAGTGTTTTGAATCCAAAGCACTAATTATATGCATATCCTAGCTTCTGGGCCTGAGTAACAAGCCGTTTACTTTGGGCACGTTTTTCATCCGAACTTCAAAATACTGCCCCCTAACCCTAAGAAGTAAAGTATAAGAATACTTTTGTGAAGATAACAATGTGATTTTAGCCTTCTAAATGTCATATAAAGTTTTACCCAGTCAGTAACCATGCCCACGTGAGCACAGACATTTTGCCGGCGTGATGGAACGCCCCCTTTAAACTAGAGTGCTTAATAAGGACTCGTAACGAAATTTACATTAGACCAGCGTGACAGATAGCGTGAGCTGAACCTATGAAAAGGAGACCAAAACATGCCGGTTGCTGCCAGTGTTTTAAAAGGATCCTAGATGTACCCTGAATAATCAACCATAGAGAACAGAGAACGTGGGGACCAGTCCACACGTTGAAATGGTTTAAAACCACAAGACCAGAAAATGGTAAGACCCTATGAAACTCTCGACGAGTGACGAAAGGAAAAGACTAGACCGGAACGTTCACAGTCTGCAGCTGTGTAAGTACCGGTAGTCTAGTAAACTCAACCAAATACCACCGCGTGTGCAGCATCTGGAGGATCCATTCTAGCAAACACTCAAAGATAAAGAAAACTACAAAGGACATTGTGACCTCTGGTGGACAAACCAGAGACTTTTGTCGAACTACTACCCATAGACGGACCGGGTGATTTCAACAGAGAGGCGACAAAGACATACAAGCATTAATATATGCGTTGCAATTTTTTTCAAAAACTATTATTCATGTGCAAAGTATTCATTCTCATGAGCATAGCTTCCACATATATGCACCAGAGCACTCACTTTGTCTCTCCCGCTCACTTTATCTTGCCCCTCCATTTCCATTGTGTAACCAAACGGTCATATCAGGTTAGTCCACTATGGACTTTTCATTGTATTATCTTAGTAATCAATAATCTATACTGTATGTGTGTTTATGTATTTCTAAATAATTAAGCCAATTTGTTTAAGCTGATTCATCACTTAGGCTAGATATCCAAGGATTATGCAACGTTCAGAATGAGACTGATATGAGGAAATTATTAATTGATGACTGGTATGATATCAACATATTCTTAAGTTAATTCGGAAATGGTAACTCATTAAATACATTTTTCCCCGTGGTGCCCCAGATTACTAATGAATTAATTGTTACATGATTAATTTAATCAAGTAATAATTAAACGTGGTATGTATTTCTTCGATGGATGGCCGTCATCACATTAATGGTAGTCACATCACAACAGGGTTAATAGAGCAAATCTGAGGAAAATGCTACCCAAAGTTTTATCAACACATCGTCTGCGCTGCTCGCTCATTGTTTTAAACACAATTATTGCTACAAGGCCCTCCCCCTCGCGCTCCTTTCAGCAAATCAGATCATGCCTACTCATCCCTTCCTATATGTAGAAACTTAAACAGGAAGACCCGAGGTAAGGACTGCTCAAGGTTGGTCTGACAAATCGAAAATCTACGCATGAGGATTGTTTTTTTATCACATGGACTGGGATATGTTACCCGGTTACCTCTGAGAATAACATTGACTTATACACTGACTCTGTGACTGAGTTCATCAGGAAATGCATAGAGGATGAAAGTGTATACTGAAAGCTTGAACCACCGTATTTAACCATGGCAAGGTGTCTGTGAACATGGACGCGTACAAACAGACCAGCTATGCCCTCCGTAAGGCAATCAATCAGAGAAAATGTCAGTACTGAGACAAAGTGGAGTCACAATTCAATGGCTCAGACATGAGAAGTATGTGGCAGGGACTCCAGACAATAAGGGTTTATAAAGGGAAAACCAGCCACGTTGCAGACACTGACGGCTTGCACCTGTACAAGCTAAACACCGCTCATAAGGACATGAGCAAGACATTTAAGCGTGTTAACCACCCCAAGGCTGCCGGCCGAGACGGCATCCCGAGCTGCATCCTCAGAGCATGTATAGACAAGTTGGCTGGAGTGTTTACGGACATATTCAATCTATCCCTATCCCAGTCTGTTGTCCCCACTTACTTCAAGATGTCCACCATTGTTCTTGTACCCAAGGAAGGTAACTGAACTAAATGACTATCGCCCAACCTTACTAAATTATCATATCACCTCCACCTTACCTGACACCCTAGACCCACTACGATTTGCATACCGCCCCAACAGATCCACGGATGACTCAATCGCCATCACACTGCACACTGCCCTATCCCATCTGGACAAGAGCAATTCCTATGTAAGAATGCTGTTCATTGACTACAGCTCAGCCTTCAACACCATAGTGTCCTACAAGTGCTTCACTAAGCTCGGGGCAATGAGTCTGAACCCCGCGTTGTGGAACTGGGTCCTGGACTTCCGGGCTGACTGCAGGTGGTGAAGGTAGGCAACTATAACACCTCTACGCTGATTCTCAACATGGGGGCCACACAAGGGTGTGTGCTCAGCCCCCTCCTTTACTCACCCATGACTGCATGGCCACGCATGTCTCCAACTCAATCAGCAAGTTTGCAGATGACACAACAGTGGTAGGCTTGATTACCAACAAGTACGGGACAACATATAGCACAGGTGTCAAACTCATTCCACGGAGGGCCGAGTGTCTGTGGGTTTCCGGTCACTGATTTGTAAGGAACTCCTAGCACCTGGTTGTCTAGGTTTTAATTGAAAGGAAAAAAAGGAAAAAATCTCCATTTGGTTTGCGCGTTATAATCAGAAACGACAGCCTCCACTCCTCCATTGAAACGTGACGCAAACTCGTTCATCTTATACCTATAAACTTGTCCAAGAACAATCAAACATAGTTTTAAATGTATCCTTAGGAACACTTTTACGTATATTTACTATTATAAATCAACCGGAATATAAACTGATCGATAAAGACGGTAAAAAAAAAGACACTGTGCGCCTTGTCGGGAGCGCGCACTGGGTACTGTTTACATAAAAAGGTAACTTCCTGGTTTGCTCTTCTTCTCTGGTCTAAAGCATCCAAATAGAAAATTTACACTCGAGACTGTTGACATCCAGAGGAAGCGATGGGTGCTGCATGCATATGCCCTTATATGGTCATTTTCATGAGGGAGGGGTTCCAAATGAGCAATGTGTCAATCACTTTTTCCAGGACAGAAATTCCTCTGGGTTTCGCCTGCCATATGCGTTCTGTTTCACTCACAGACAAATGGTTAACACTTTTGGAAAATTAGAGTGTTTCCTATCCAATGGTACTAAATATGTGCATATCCTATTTTCTGGGCCTGAATGGGAGGCATTTTACTTTGGGCACGCCAGGCTCTCCAAAACGGTCACCTCATGAGCCGATCCCTAACAAGATAAGTATTTAGACACTTTGCTATGAGACTCGAAATTGGGCTTAGGTGCATCCTGTTTCCATTGATCATCCTTGAGAAGTTTCTACAACTTGATTGGTGTCCACCTGTGGTAAATTCAATTGATTGGACATGATTTGGAAAGGAACACACCTGTCTATATAAGGTCCCACAGTTGACAGTGCATGTCAGAGCAAAAACCAAGCCATGAGGTCGAAGGAATTGTCCGTAGAGCTCAGAGACAGGGTTGTATCGAGGCACAGATCTGGGGAAGGTTACCAAAAATTGGTTCCAGCATTGAAGGTCCCCAAGAACACAGTGGCCTCCATCATTCTTAAATGGAAGATGTTTGGAATGACTCTTCCTAGAGCTGGCTGCCCGGCCAAACTGAGCAATCTGGGAGAAGGGCCTTGGTCAGTGAGGTGACCAAGATCCCGATGGTCACTCTGACAGAGCTCCACAGTTCCTCTGTGGAGATGGAGGAACCTTCCAGAAGGACAACCATCTCTGCAGCACTCTACCAATCAAGCCTTTATGGTAGAGTGGCCAGACAGAAGCCACTCCTCAGTAAAAGGCACATGAAAGCCCGCTTGGAGTTTGCCAAAAGGACTCTCAGACCATGAGAAACAAGATTCTCTGGTCTGATAAAACCAAGATTGAAATCTTTGGCCTAAATGCCAAGCGCCACATCTGGAGGAAACCTGGCACTATCCCTACGGTGAGGCATTGTGGTGTTAGCATCATGCTGTGGTGATGTTTTTCAGTGGCAGGGACTGGGAGACTAGTCAGGATCGAGGGAAATGTGAACGGAGCAAAGTACAGAGAGGTCCTTGATGAGAATCTGCTCCAGAGCGCTTAGGACCTCAGACTGGGGCAAAGGTTCACCTTGCAACAGGACAACTACCCCAAGCACACAGCCAAGACAACGCAGGAGTGGCTTCGGGACAAGTCTCTGAATGTCCTTAAAAAAGACTTGAGTCTGTAATCGCTGCCTAAGGTGCTTCAACAAAGTACTGAGTAAAGGGTCTGAATACTTAAAATAATTCAATAAACCTACTTTGTCATTATGTGGTATTGTGTGTAGATTGATGAGGAAAAAAACTATTTAATCCATTTTAGAATAAGGCTGTAATTTTAACAAAATTTGGAAAAAGTCAAGTGGTCTGAATACTTTGCGAATGCACTGTACATCTCTCTGAAAATTAACGTTTTAGGGGTGAGTAATAGTTTGAAGTTGAGAACTTATTGAATGTCTCACTGACTCACAATGTCTATTTACATATTTTAATTTACTTCAGTGCTGAGGCCTTCATTCCTTGAGAGGTTTCAGTTGCATCACTCTGCGCATCCATCTAACGTTAAATCCCTGATTCGTCTGCTCTCTTTCTCTGCTCTGTGGACTCCTGTGTATTGACATTCCCCTCAGCATCCTAGGTAAAATGTTGCGAGAGCTCTAATTGAGCACATCCTCCGCAGCCCGTTCCAGCCTCCTTGAGGTGACGTCAGTTTGAGACGCAATTAATTGCCTTCCATATCCCTGACACTTTCATGTCAATCTGACTGAGAGAGACTATAAACGACTCCAACTAGGAGCAAAAGGAAAGGAGTGGAGAAAGCTTATCTTCCTAGACCTAGATTAATCTCCACATTCCACAATAACTTTTGACCTGGACTTTCTCAAAAGCATGTTCAGCATTTCTGAGGGCTACAGAGAAGGAGGGCTGATATAGAAAATTGAGAGATGGTTTGTGGGTGAGAAAATAGCTAAATCAGGAATCAAACACACTATCACACCAGGAGTCCTCGAGATCACATTTAAAAGCAATTGTGTCAATGTCACAATATGATTTATGACTGAATTAACAACACAGAGAGATGGACAGAGGAATTTTGTCTGTATTGTGGATTGGTGAAAGACATGACATTTCAGAGGCTGATAACAATGGTTAAGCTTGATTATTAAACTCACTCACAGTACAATTCAATAAGTTACTTACGGATGTCTGTAGTTCCTGGGGGAAAGGGATTTCATAATGCTTTGTGCACACAAGGAAGAAAATATGAGTTTTGCTGGTTTATTGTTATTCTCGCGTGTAGGCTGTACTTGGCAGCTATTAGCGGAATTGCAGTACACAGCACGGAAGTAAACAAGAACAATAATGAAAAAGCAGAAAGTCAGGATGGGAGCTGAAGGATGGATGATGATCTAGGAGTTGAAGTAGATCGGATGGCATTGAGAGTGCAGGAAACATTGATGGTATTATGGAGGAGGGAACCAGTCAGGGTCAGAGAGAAAGTCATGTCCATAACCTCAGCAGGCTTATTGGTTAGCTTGCTAGCTACTCCTCTCCACCCACTCTGTGTAGCACCCACTTTCAGTGTCCCAAAAGGTACACTGAAAGCTCACCACACATTGTCAATACATTAGAGCTACTAGTTGAGCCATCTCGCTCTGCATGCAGTCCTTTCACTTCGGCTTCTCCTCAAGTTGTGTTGTGTGGCATGCCATTTGAATCCAAAAAACAGATAACGGCTAGATGGCTGAAAAAGTTACAACAATCAATGGGAGCGATCAGCCATGGCTGCCATAGTGGGGCCATGACAACAAAATAAAATTGAAAGGGACAGGTAAAGATGTGGATGAAATAATCACGTTTAGCAGTATCTAGTCTGTATGATATGGAAGGGTAAATGGAGTTCAATACAAATTGGACTGCCACTGAATCAATACGAACAGAAAACATGACTTCACAGACATTTCCTCCAATCAAAGCAATTTTACGGGTTGTAATATTGAACCTAGAGATTGATCTATAAAATGTGAATATCTGATTAGAGGTGAGTTTGATTTATTTTTTAAACTGACCACAACTGTGGTAGCATTAGCTGTTTTCAATTCAAAGTGGGGATCTATTTTCTTCTAAAAGTACTAAAAGATTCAGGGACATTTAAACTTACCATAATATGGCAAATGTCCAATAATTTTCCATTTAATCTCTGCCCTGGGAATGCATAAAGTAGGAGGCAGCAAATCTATGAGTACGTTGGTGGATTGCTGGTTATTCTGATATTGGATACTCATTCATCCAGCTTTTCTGTCTTCATTAGAATGTCAGCGTGAAGCATAACTAAGTATCCTCCCCCTTTGCAGTGCATAGATTATTGCACGTGCTCTGCTTATCCGTGTATTTGTGTGAGCCCGTTGCTTGTGCTATGTGTGTGTGTCTGTTTGTGCACATAATGTGCACATTCATGCATGTGTATGTGCGTCTCTGTGGTGGTCGGTGCCATTTAAGATGAGAGAGGAAGATTTTTTTAATGAGCATGGCTTTATTTATATTACAGCATATTCGATGACTGTCATTCATATTCCATTCACCCAGCTCAATGTAGCATTTGATAGGTTTAGGCTACTACATGATACAACATTTTTCTCTATACCCATCATGCCATCTTGAGGTTGCTACAACCTAGCCTATGAATAAAAGTTTACAATGAACACCACTGTTCAAAAGTTTGGGGTCACTTAGAAATGTCCTTGTTTTTGAAAGAAAAGCAAGTTTTTTGTCCATTTAAAATAACGTCAAATTGATCAGAAATGCAGTGTAGACATTGTTAATTTTGTAAATGACTATAGTAGCTGGAATCGGACAATTTTTTATGGAGTATCTACATAGGCGTACAGTGGCCCATTATCAGCAACCATCACTCAGTCACAACCTGATCAGTTTCACCTGTCCTCGATATTGTCTCCACCCCCTCCAGATGTCGCTTGTTTTCCCCAGTGTATTTATCCCTGTGTTTCCTGTCTCTCTGTGCCAGTTCATCTTATATGTTTCCAAGTCAACCAGCGGTTTTCCCGTTCTCATGCTTTTTGCATTCTCCTTTTTCTAGCCCTCACGGTTTTGACCCTTGCCTGTTTCTGGACTTTGGTCAGGCAAGCCGGTGCATTCTGACTGCCTTGACCACGAGCCACTCTGTACCTCCTGGACTCTGATTTGGTTTTGACCTTTTTGCCTGTCCACGACCATTCTCTTGCCTACCCCTTTGGATTAATAAACATTGTAAGACTCCAACCATCTGTCTCCTGTGTCTGCATTTTGGTGTCGCCTTGTGTCTTGATACACTCCTATGTTCCAATAGCACGTTGTGCTAGCTAATCCAAGTTTACCATTTTAAAAGGCATCCCAGAGTTGCTTCTTCACTGACGCTGGCAGTTGAGGACTTGTGAGGCGTCTTTCTCAAACTAGACACTCCAATGTACTTGTCCTCTTGCTCAGTTGTGCACAGAGACAGTTTGCACTGTTCTGTGAAGGGAGTAGTACACAGTGTTGTATGAGATCTTCTGTTTCTTGGCAATTTCTCGCATGGGATAGCCTTCATTTCTCAGAACAAGACTAGACTGAAAAGTTATTTGTTTTTATTGCTTCTTCAATCAGAACAACATTTTTCAGCTGTGCTAACATAATTGCAAAAGGATTTTCTAATGTTCAATTAGCCTTTTAAAATGATAAACTTGGAATAGCTAACACAACGTGCCATTGGAACGCAGGAGTGATTGTTGCTGATAATGGGTCTCAGTACGCCGATGTAGATATTCCATAAGTCTTCCGTTTCCAGCTACAATAGTCATTTACAACATTAACAATGTCTACAATGTATTTCTGATCAATTTCATGATATTTTAATGGACAAAAAATGTGCTTTTCTTTCAAAAAACAAGGACATTTCTAAGCGACCCAAAACTTTGGAACGTGGTGTAGGTCGAGAGTAATTTGAGTAATCAAGGTGACAGACAATGACACATTCAATACCACCTTGCACACTTTTGCCTGCATCTGTCTGATCTAGGATGTAAGCATTAGTCCAACAGTTGCAAACAAGAGTTTCCATTGGACAAATGCAGGTATGTTCATCCCCATTTCATTCCATTTAAGAAACATTTTTCAATAGAATCGGCAGAATGAATACACCCCTGATCTTTAGCAAACACAGTTCACTTTTACAGCAGTCACATACAAACAGCACGATCCCTTTGATCATGTATGATTTCTTCTCGATCTATGTGTTCTCCTTTCACCTTTTCCCTTCAATTGTGGACTTCAGTGCACAACACAGCAGCTGTCTGTGACCTGGCTAAAACACCTTTCCAAGCCAAACCTACATATCATAACCGCTAATCCCTACACACAGCCTACATCGTTTTCACCATATTAGCTAACGTCATAGTCTAGTCAACATAGCTACTAGAACTAACGTGTTAGTCATGCAGTGCTGTGTACATTAAACAAGCAGTTTAGCAGTTTAGCAGTGGAAGTAAATTAATAAAACCAAAAGCTTACCTTGACTTGGAAAAGTTCCAGTGTTGGATAGCCATAGATAGCTAGATAATATAGCATCCCTCTCTGTTTGAGCCTGGTGTTTGTGTAGGCTAAACTAGCTAGTGAAAGTGAGAAAAAAATACAAATAACTATAGCTGCTGTAGCTTTCTGTCTATTTCTTTTTTGCTTCTCCTTCATTTATGAAGAAATGTATTTGTTAAGAAGTGTTTAACTATTGTCTTTCTCTCTCTTTGAGTCAACTACTCACCAAATGTTATGCACTGCAGTGATAGCTAGCTGTAGCTTATGCTTTCAGTACTAGATTCATTCTCTGATCATTTTATTGGGTGGACAACATGTCAGTTCATGTTGCAAGAAATCTGATAGGTTGGATGACATCTTCCGGAAGTTGTCATATTTACTGTGTAAGTCCATGGAAGGGATTGAGAACCACGAGCCTCCTAGGTTTTCTATGGAAGTCAATGTACCAAGAGATGGATGGAATCTAGCTGTCCTCCGGCTACACCATGGTGCTACCCTGCAGAGTGCTGTTGAGGCTAATGTAGACCTTCATTGCAAAACAGTGTGTTTTAATAAATTTGTTGGTGACGTGAATATATTTAGAATAGTTTTATCTAAAAATTATAACCTTTTAATGTTTCACTATTTAATTTTTCTGAAATTCACTGAGGAGGATGGTCCCCCACTTAATCCACTGAGGAGCCTTCACTGGTGTCTGGGTGTGTGTATCGCCATTGCACAAGTTACGATATGTAAATTCGAATGCATTGGTAATTGTTAGGACAGAGTATTATAACAGAATTTGAAACTTTAAGCACAGAAGTATGAATTAGAGAGAAACCTGCCTGCTTTGTTTTGTTGTTAATTAATTGAAGGTTGTCATAAAATGTCAGAGTAAACAGAAAATATCCCCTATGGCTCTTTCAATTATGCTTGGTTTTTGCACTTAGTTTTTTTCTCAAACTGAATAAAAAAATACCTTGGCCTACTACAATACCTAATTTCATCTCTATTTTTAATAACAGAATGTTTTGACGTTCACTCTCCCAATGCCATCCAAAAAGGCAATTAAAATGATCATTGGATACTCCATACAAGTGTAAAAACCCTCTATTACAAGAGATGGGCAACTGGCCTCCCTTTTGTATGCCCTTTGTACATTTTTTAGATTGGTAAGTTAGTCAAGCCAGCTATCTTAATTTGTAGTAATCATGGTCGATAAAATCTAACTTAGGGCTCCAAAATGGCTAGGGTCGGTTCTGAATGCATGTGTGGGTATGGATGTGGGTACACAAACGAGCAAGCCTCTGCGGCACAACATGATGAGTTCAGATTTTGTGTGGCCCCCACCCCCATAAAAGTTGACCACCTCTATTATGAAGCATGTTCCTTCTTGGACTCAGTTAATTACTGCATTGAAAACCTCCCATCCCAAACATAGAATTTGGTACCTTTTAGGTACCTGTGAAGACAGCAAGACACAAACAAATCAATGAATAATAACCCATACATGCATTTGTTTGGATAGTAACCCATACAACTGTCTTTGTTTTTCTGACGCATTTGGTTCTATGACCTAGCATCTTGCTGTCTGTATGGGTGTTTTTGTGAATAAGCATGACAAATGGGAGAGCACAGTAGGCAGAGGGCATAGTCTGGGCATGATTTATATGGTACAAGGCAAACCCATTGTAAACCCAGGGAGAGGGAACTTTCAAATATATATTTTCTGAAAGACAAACACCTGGAAGTGTTCAAGTCCAGGTTATTGAATGGGTTCTGGGCCCCATGCAGAAGGCAGGTTAACTATCAAAACCTTAACATTCTTGTTTTTTTACAACCCTAACTTGATTATTTTCCCTTTTCTTTTTTTAATGAAATGTGATGTTATTGTGCTGTCCTTAGATCTACTCCGTCTCCTAAAATGTGTCTGCTCTGTTACCCATCTTGAGGCTTCTGTCAATCGTGGTGTGCTGGCACTGAGAGAGGAACACAAATAGTGAGGCTATATCAGTGCAGTAAAAGTGAAGCCTAGATATGAGATTAATGAAAATGTTCTGTTTCAGAGGTTACATTTTCCTTTAATCTCTACCTCGTCATTGGCAGCATATGGCCTTGGTTAGAGGGACAAATGGAGAGAGCTGTGACTCACATGCCAATGGATGTCTGGGAGCAAAGCTCCATAACACAGTGCAACGTTATTGAACTGGATTTGTTCACTCACTGGTTATAATGGCACATAAACTTATTTGATTCATGGGTTAACAAAAACAATGATGTAGTCATTTAGGTGTTTTATATCTAGCTTTCTCATCTGCTTGTGTCCTCCTGGGGATGCTTCCTGAGAATGTGTCATGCAGACAAATGATGAGAAAGATCCACACGCCTGTCATTGGAGGACTTAAACATCTGTGCATCACTCATCCCCAGGGCGACAAAAAGATGGATTCCTTCTCTTAAAACTGATATTTGCCAGTACAAACCACACAGAAATGGATATGTTGAAGTAACATCCATGGGATATAGCAACAACAAATGAAAAATCCCACAAATCATTCCCATATGTACTGGAGGATTTACAGTGCATTAAGAAAGTATTCAGACCCCTTGACTTTTTTCACATTTTGTTACGTTACAGCCTTATTCTAAAATAGATTAAATAAAAACAAATCCTCATCAATCTACACACAATACCCCATAATGACAAAGCGGGAACAGGTTTTTAGAAATTTTTGCTAAGGTATTACATTTTTTTACCGGTATTACCTTATTTACATAAGTATTCAGACCTTTTGCTATGACATTCGAAATTGAGCTCAGGTGCATCTTGTTTCCACTGAAAATCCTTGAGATTATTCTACAGCTTGATTGGAGTCCACCTGTGGTAAATTCAATTGATTGGACATGATTTGTAAAGGCAAACACCTGTCTATAATAGGCACCACAGTTGACAGTGCATGTCAGAGCAAAAAACAAACCGTGAGGTTGAAGGAATTGTCCGTAGAGCTTCTAGACTGGATTGTATTAAGGCACAGATCTGAGGAAGGTTACCAAAACATGTCTGCAGCATTGAAGGTCCCCAAGAACACAGTGGCCTGCATCATTCTTAAATGAATGTTCGGAAACGCCAAGACTCTTACTAGAGCTGGCCGCCAGGCCAAACTGAGCATTCAGGGGAGAAGGGCCTTGGTCAGGGAGGCTATGAGGGGTGGCCAGTCCTCTTCTGGCTGTGCCGGGTGGAGATTATAACAGAACATGGCCAAGATTTTTAAATGTTCATATATGACCAGCAGGGTCAAATAATAATAATCACAGTGGTTGTAGAGGGTGTAACAGCTCAGCACCTCAGGAGTAAATGTCAGTTGGCTTTTCATAGCCGATCATTCAGAGTATCTCTACCGCTCCTGCTGTCTCTAGAAAGTTGAAAACAGCAGGTCTGGGACAGGTAGCACGTCTGGTGAACAGGTCAGGGTTCCATAGCCGCAGGCAGAACAGTTAAAACTGGAGCAGCAAGGAGTCATCAGGCCAGGTAGTCCTGAGGAATGGTCCTAAGGCTCAGGTCTTCTGAGAGAGAGAAAGAGAGAGAGAAACCTTCTGGTGCCACAGACATGCTCGGTGGGAGAAATCTACTAAGCCACTCACTCAGATCTCGTGAGCAATGGACTTCAGTGCCCAACAATGACTGCAAAGACCTCCATTCGGTTCTGATCCAAACCCGGTTTTGAACAGTGCACGGCTGCTATCTCTCATTAGTAAGATGACACCGGAGAAGAAGCCTGACGTTTTATGTGTTCCTATCCAAATGTGTTTTTCTATCGAATAAGCCCCTACTGCCTTCCATTCTGCTAGTAAACTTGCAATCTTTCTAAAATAAAATTGATGGCCTACGCGAACGATTAACTTCTTAGGGAGCGGCTCCCGAGGTGACGGTTTTGGAGAGTCTGGCGTGCCCAAAGTAAAATGCCTCCCACTCAGGCACAGAAAATAGGATATGCACATATTTAGTACCATTGGATAGGAAACACTCTGAATTTTCATTCACCCGCCGCTCTCCCCTCCGGAAACGGCGAGTGAACTCCTTATAGTGATCCAACGCCGCGTCCTCCTCTCCCCATACGGCGTTGGCCCACTCCAGAGCTCTCCCGGACAAACAGGAGACGAGGGCGGAAACACTCTCTCGTCCGGAAGGAGCTGGATGAACGGCTGCCAGGTAGATCTCCAGCTGGAGCAAGAACCCCTGGCACCCGGCAGCTGTACCATCATAGTCCCTCGGGGGAGAGAGACGAATCCCACTGGGACCAGATGGAAGAAGGGCCAGTAGTTGGGTAGGTGGTGGTGAAGGTAGGGGTGCTTGCAGTCGTCCTCTCTCCAAACGCTCCAGGCTATGCAGCACGCGATCCATTGCTTAGCCGAGACTTTGGATCATCCTTGCATGCTCACTGACACGCTCCTCCATCTGAACCGGAGGGCTGTTTTCTCCTGCTGCTTCCATAATTTGGTCCGTGATTCTGTAGTGGCTCTACAGCAGCTCTTGGTCGGAAGCAAACGCAGGAGAACAGTTACACGCTCCTTAATTTATTAAGGCACACAATTATCACTGAACGTAGAAAACGGCTTCTCGCACACCGAGCCACATACATGAAACAATCACGGACAACACTGATGGGGGGAACAGAGGATAAATAACACATGTAATTAGGGTAATGATAACCGGGTGTGAATGATGACAAGACAAACAGAAACTGAGAAATGGATCGGTGGTGGCTAGAACTCCGGTGACGTCGACCGCCGGTAGACGCCCGACAAAGGAGAGGGACCAACTTCAGCTGAAGTCGTGACACAGGCGAACACCCGAGGAATTTCTGTCCTGGAAAAAGTGGTTTTGACACATTGCCTCATTTGGAACCCCTCCCTTATAAAAATGCCCATATAAGGGCATATGAATGCAGTACCTATTGCTTCCTTTGGATGTCAACAGTCTCGAGAAAGTCTTCTGATTCTTTTTAGATGCTTTTAGATTGTAGAAGAAGACGAATAAGGAAGTAGCCACACAGATGTCAATAGAAGTAAATGTGCGTTCCCGGCTGGCGCGCTCTGTGGTTTTTTCCTTTCTTATCGCCCAGTTTATATTCCGGTTGAAATATTATACTATTTATACATAAAACTGTTCCTAAGGATATAGCAGGCGAAAACCCGAGGAAAATCCATCCGGATTTGCAGTTTTTTTTGTACATTACCTTTTTGTCCAGGCTGCCTATAGATTTCTATGTTAACTAGGACTGAGACTGCAGTACCTATGGTTTCCACTAGATGTCAACAGAGGCTCTAGCACTAAGCAGAACAGATAGGAAGTAGTGAAGGGACCACATTTGTCAACAACGTTTCACGGGCGCGAGATTGTGAGTGCGCCCCACTTTGTTTTCCTTTCCTATCGTTCAAGAGAACTCGTTCAACCTATACCTATAAACTTGTCCAAGAACAATAAAACATTATTGATAATGTATCCTTAGGAACATTTTATGTATATTTACTATAATATTTCAACCGGATTATAAATTGGACGATAGGAAAGGAAAAAACCACAGCGCGCGCAAGCCCGTGAACGCGCATCCTCTTCTGTTTACATCCAATGACCACTTCGAAATTCTTCTATTACCATCCAGAGCAACTAAACATAATCAAACACTGTCTAGAGACTGTTGACATCCAGTGAAAGCAATAGGTACTGCAATCTTACTCCTATATATATATATATGTCTGTTTTCAATAGGGAGGGGTTCAAAATTAGGCAATGTGTCAAAAACACTTTTTCCAGGACAGAAATTCCTCGGGTTTTGCCTGTTATATCAGTTCTGTTATACTCACAGACAATATACTCACAGACAAAAACACTCTTAGAAACTTCAGAGTGTTTCCTATCCAATAGTACTAATTATGTGCATATCCTATTTTCTGGGCCTGAGTGGCAGGCATTTTACTTTGGGCACGCCAGACTCTCCAAAACCATCACCTCTGATGCCGCTCCCTAAGAAGTTAATTACATGTTACTTTTATTTTTCTTATTTGTATAATTAGTTTTTATTATTTTATATATATTTTTTACTGCATTGTTGGTTAGGTGCTCGTAAGTAAGCATTTCACTGTAAGGTCTACACCTGTTGTATTCAGGCATGTGACTAATTAAATTTGATTTGATTCCTTTCTTTTTTCCATAGCTAAAGCCAATTGGTAGAGTATCTCTAGAGCTGTCTCCATCTACTGTAGAATGGTGAAGGACACAGTATGACTTCAGTGGTAGAGTAGGGAATGATGTTTCTCCATCCTAACCAGTCACCTTGGCAGGTCATGACCCTATTTGGCAGAGTTCCCCTCTCTCCTCCCACACTACAGGTGGAGCTGGCATAACCTGGTACCTTCAGCCCACACACTAACCAGTGGGATACATCACTTGTCCAACAGCCAGGTTTGAGTTATCTAACCGAAACCTCTACAAACCACAATGTCTCACAGGAAGTATGATGGCAGAATTCACCTGTCACATTCCTGGCCCATTTGTGTAAACATAATACATGTGTGTTGTATATGAGCAACAATGTAGATTGAGAAAAGAGCAAATGTTCTTGATAACATTTGTGACACTGGATAGGTTGCATTACAGTAGTATTTATTGTATCAGAAAATAAATATTGAGTGGAGCCAGAGTGTGCAACCCAACATAACTCACATATATGTGTGAGTTAAAGATCTGTCATTCTCATTGAAAGCAAGTCTGATCAGTGGTAGATATGTTCTTTATGTGCTATTTCCAAGCTCCCCCTTTCTATGCTTCTCCTTACTCTTTTGTTTTAGCATCTTTTTACTTTTGGTTTTGTACATCAGCTTCAAACTGCTGGAAATATTATATTTCTGGTTATTGAGATTTTATTTCACATCGGTTTAAACAATGATGCTCTACACTTACACTGTACATTACTTGTTTTTAAAAAACTGTAATTAGGTGAACATTCGAGAATTTTGGCTACCAGTAAATGGCAGAGCGATTTCTACATAAAGGCCATTACTCATTCAACTTTATCTGAGACAGCATAGTGTTTGTTGTCCTCCATACCTGAGGTGAACAGCAAATGAACTATAACCAGATTCAAACATTAACCTGTTTATTCATTACAAATTAGATGATACACATGTAATCACACATTGTGATTTTCCCACATGTAGAGTTAGCCGTGCTGTTATTATTGTGTGCATCATGATGACTGAACTGAATTATGTTTTTTAAACAATACAATTAACCATGATATTGTAAATTGGTTCATCTGTTCTCCCTCCCACATTAATATTAAATATTTCATTTCAGTGTGTTTGCTTCAGTGAAATGCCATTAGTCACATTAATAAAGGTTGGACAGGAAGTTTTTTTGCGAAAAAAGAACATAAGAACACAATCTCTCCCCACCACAAACTAAACAAAAACACAACAACTGTAAGTGTCAGGTGTACCACATAGATGTACAGCTTTTGTTGTCATGCTTTGATGTCATAGAACTTCATAAAAAAAAACATAAAGGGTGTGCCAGCCCGCTCTGTCCTACAGTGTTGAAAACATGAAGAGAGTTCATCACTAAATACAACCTCCTGGTAGCGCTATTCTTCTCACCTCTGAAAGGTCTGTGTGGATTGCACAAAGGGAAGGGGAAATGCTGCAGGCGCTGACAGTCCCCCAAGACAGCATGCCTTGTTTAAGACACCAGTGGCTCACTGCTTAAGCGTATTATTAGTGCAGCAGGTGACAGCGTAATTGCTCCGTTAAACCGCCTAGGGGTGAATAGATAACACAAAGCTCTGTTCTGCCTTTTTAACAATGCTATCAACAAGGCAGGTCCTACAGACCCTAGTTTTGACGCAACTCGACTACTGTCGTGTGGTCATACGCCACAAAGAAGGACCCTATGAAAATGTTTATTGACTCAGAACAGGGCAGCACAGCTTGCCCTTAAATGTACACGGAGAGCGCATGTAAATCTCTCATGGTTCAAAGTGGAGGAGAGATTGACTTCATCACTACTTGAAGTGGTGACATGCTGAATGCACCTAGGTGTCTGTTTAAACTAAAATAATATATATTGGACATCCATGCATACCCCACAAGACATACCACCAGATGCCACTAAATATATTTCATGAACATATTATGACAGGTTATGACAAGTTATGTCAGCTGTTGACATATTATGACCTGGTTATGACCATGTCATAACATGTTATGACGCTGGGTGTCAAGTAAAGTGTTACCATGAACTGTAATTCAGTAAAATCTTTGAAATTGTTGCATGTTGCATTTTATATTTTTGTTCAGTGTAATAATGATGATGAATTTAGATCTTTCACTACTAGTGCACACTACATTTTTCCTACTCAATTCACTACATAATTATTTCTTAATGACTACTGTCTAACTTCTGAGCGTTTGGGTATCTACAGTACTACTTAAAACCTACACATTCCTACATGTTCACTATTGAATTACTACACAATGCCTACACATTACTGCTATTTGCTTATTCAATCTTATTGAATTACTACTGCCATCTGTGTAGTGAACCAGTACTGATTTATGTATTAATTTAAGCAGTAATAGGAGGTAAATTGGCATGTACAGTATGTTTACTAGTGAACACTACATTTTTCCAACTCAATTCACTAGAAAATAATTTCTTAATGCCTACTGTCTAACTTCTGAGCATTTGGGTATCTACTACTTAAAACCTGCACATTCCTACATGTTCACTATTGAATTACTACACAATGCCTACACATTACTGCTGTATGCTTATTCAATCCTATTGAATTACTATTGCCGTCTGTGTAGTGAACCAGTAGTGATTTCTGTAATAATTTAAGTAGTAATAGGAGGTAAATTGGCATGTACAGTATGTCTACTAGTGAACACTACACATTTACTATGCAAATCGCTACACAATTCTTCCTTATTGACTACAGTGCAACTACTGGGCTTTAGGGTATCGTATCTACTACTTAAAACCTCCACATTCTTCACAATTCCACCATGTTCATCAAACAAGAAATAAACTTATACAAACTTAAGTAATTTATTTAATGTAATTAACTGCAACACTTTTAATCCATTTGAGGCCTTGTCTTTATTCAGCTTTGACTTAACATCTTCAGATCACATTTTTTTGCATCCCCATTTCTCCACCACATAACCTTTTAGAAAATAAAGACAAGCACAAGAGACAACCAATTACAGTGGTTCCTTCTTTAAAAGTTGTGTCATACTGCAACACACCTTGCAGACTGCTGCAGCATTCTATGGCACGTTATTTAATTGTCAGCCATTTTAGTTTGACCACCAGAGAGCATCTTTGAGAAGCATTTGATGGTCTCCCATATTGGCATTACTAGAGAATTTAAAACCTTTTTTTGTAATAGTATAGTACATGGTACTGATTTTAAGAAATGTGGCTTAATAAATTGTATTAACATTATGGTGTTTCATTAATATTATTGTGTTTCTATTCCGAGAAAAACGAAAAATAGCACATGGGATTGATTTTATGAAATTTGGCTTAATAATTTTGATTAATATTAGGGTGCTTCTATTCCGAGAAAAACGAAAAAACGAAACCCTCAGGATTTTCAATAAGATGTAATGGAAAATATAGCTCTGTACAAAGTGACGGTCGGGAGTAGGCTGTAGCATAAGAGGATTGGAGGATTCTAAATTGTTTGCCTTCATTAGACAACTTTGTTTCAATATGTCTGTAAATCAGTGATATTTATTCCCATAGTAATTCGTTATGGATCCATAACTAAATCAACATCTGCATTTTGAAAGAGTACTTTTATCATTATTTTATTAACGAAAGCATAAAGATGCAGATGAAGAAATACAGTACTGTACAGTATATGGTTTTACATTTAGATAATAAAGCACTTAAAGCATTTTGGAGATATAAGCCACCTGCATTTGTTTATTAGGCTACTGTGCAGTCTGACAAGTAAACATAGCCTACAATACATACTGTAGTAAACATGGGAAAGTGCCTAATTCCTTACATAAGGGAGAGCAGGCCATGTCTGTACTAGAGAAAGTGGGCACACGACAGTACCTATTGCTTCCACTGGATGTCAACAGTCTCTAGACAGTGTTTGATGATGTTTAGTTGCTCTGGATGGTAATAGAAGAAGAATTTTGAAGTGGTCATCGGATGTAAACAGAAGAGGATGCGCGTTCACGGGCTCGTGGGCGCTGTGGTTTTTTCCATTCCTATTGTCCAGTTTATAACCCGGTTGAAATATTATAGTAAATATACATAAAAGTGTTCCTAAGGATACATTATCAATGATGTTTGATTGTTCTTGGACAAGTGTATAGGTATAGGTTGAACGCGTTCTCTTCACGGTTCAATGGGCGAGTGGACGTTGGATTTTATGATCATAATGCGCCAACCAAATGGAGATTTATGGATATAATAAATGACTTTTTCTAACAAAAGAACCATTGGATGTCTTCGTTGGACACTTGGAAAGCTCTCAGCAGAAGTTCTTCAAAAGGTAAGGGATTTGTTTTCGCTGTGAAATGTGTTTTGTGTGAACCACGATGGTTTATGAATTTATGCTAATGTGAAAATATTGGAGGTGCTACCCTCAAACAATCAAATGTGGTGCTTTCGCGGGTAAAGCCTTTTTGAAATCTCACAACGCCCCACCACTCCCTAAGTAGTTTAAATAAAGCCAGTTTGCTATTTAGAATTATTTATTTCTGGAAAAACCTAACTTGATTATTTAGCAGACATCACTTGCTTATATTTAGTAAACACATATCTTAAAAATATAATGGAATATATTTGAACATTTTCATTTCTCCATGCTTGTCTTAGAGCAGCGTGAAACGGTGCTGAAATAGAAGTCCACTGTGGGAAGGCTATATATAACGATATTTTGGAGATTATTATTTGTTTTTTAAATGACAGTGAGCGATTGTAATCTGAATAAAGGCCAAAATATAGCCCTGCTAAAAGCCATAATGTTCTGTAGTTTCGACACAATTATTTGTCTAACAAAGACTTTGCGTCCTGTATGCCCAAGCATGGATCAAAGCTGGAGAGACATTCAATGACGTCATCTTCACAGACGACCGTGGCCCTTGAGCTATTTGCTCAAAATTGCTACAGAAAAAAAGGAAGAAGATCAAGCAAGCTGAGTCCCAAGCATCCGCTCCAACTCCATGTGTGGGGGACAATTTTTCGCCAGGGACCAGGCCCATATTTGATGGTAAGTTTGGCTATGTACAAAGCAAAAGGTACATAAAATATTGTAGCCTACACTTCACGGACTGTTATGTGTTCCACAATAATTCACTCTTGCCTCCTTTTTCAGGTATCATGGCTCGAGATTTCTTTGGGGAAGATATTTGCTGGACCCTATGTCAGAGAGGTGTTTCTGGGACCACATAGTTCTTTCAAGGTAGGATTATAACAATATTTAGTTATGTTTAGACCTATTTACATGTATATTTCTATTATTGTACCTAATGTTGGCTGTTAGGTAGGCCTACAGTATATCTAAAAATATTTTTTTCATCTCTACATGTAGGTCTCCGGATTTAAACTTGTTTGGCATCAACTGAAAACATTAGTCAGGCTGACACGCTCTCTGACCTCACTCAAGGAGGCGGTGACTACTCACTTGTACAAGGTTATAGAAAAATGTCCTCTTATAGTTTCTAAGATCACAACCCTCTCTAAACAAAAACACTTTCATCATTTTTCATATTTTATACACATAGTGGAGGATGGAGACTTCATACATGTAGTGTATATACTTTCAAGTGGAGGATGGAGGATGGAGACTTCACACATGTAGTGTCTATACTTTCAAGTTACAGTATTTCCTTTAACACAAAATAACAACCCATATGACATTATTATTCCCCATGTTCTATGTTAGAAATATTGTTCAAGTTTTTGCATTAGAACGGATTAGAGCTTTGGTAAAACGTATGTGAACAACGGCACATTCCTGCGTGACTTTGGAGAGGGAGATAGCTGAAAGTTCTAATCCATGATGTATAACAGGGTGTGAACTGTCAACCCCCCACTAGCTCCCCTCTCCCCACTTCTGGGCGAATGGGAAACACACTTTAGTTACCAGTTGAGAAATAAAAATTGGAGCTCCTTTTAGTCACCTTTAGAATTGTTGTGCATTGACTGGGCTTATTAAACCACAGAGGTCTCAGTTAACCCACAGTTTTAATCACTGATGTTTTGCCACTTAGGGATAACTGGGGCGCTAGCGCCTCAATCCTGACACTACCCGGTGAAATGTAAGGCGCCAAATTCAAAATCAAAAAGTTGAATTATTAAACATTCATCAATATACAAGTGTTGCATAGTCATCAAAAGCTCTGATTCTTGGCAATATCACAGTGTTGTCAGATTTCAAAAAGGCTTTACGGCGAAAGCACAACATTTGATTGTTTGAGGATAGCACCTCTCATATTTCTGCATTAACATAAATTCATAACCAGCGTGGGTCACACAAAACCCATATAAGAGCTAAAATAAATCACTTACCTTTCGAAGAACTTCTGCTGAGGGCATCCCAAGTGTCCAAACAAGAGAATCCATGGTTCTTTTGTTAGAAAAAGTCATTTATTATATCCATAAATCTCCATTTGGTTGGCACGTTATGTTCATAAAATCCACCGTCGAGTCGCCCATTGAACAGTGAAGAGAAAGCGTTCAAATTATACCTATCAACTTTGCCCAAACAAATCAAACATAATTTATAATGCATACTTAGGTATCCTTTTATGAATATTAATAATTATATTTTACACGGATGATATCCTAAACGATATTAACCTCTCAGGGTTTGCTGGGGCGCTAGCGGGCTGCTAAAAAAGACACTGCGCTCCTTGTCGGGAACGAGCACTGGGTACTGTTTACATAAAAAGGTCACTTCCTGGTTTGCTCTTATTCTCTGGTGTAATTCATCCAAAATGAAATTTTACACTGTCTCGAGACTGTTGACATCTCAAGGAAGCGATGGGTACTGCATTCATATGCCCTTATATGGTCATTTTCATGAGGGAGGGGTTCCCAATGAGGCACTCTGTCAAAACCACTTTTTTTTTTTTCCAATGGTACTAAATATGTGCATATCCTATTTTCTGGGCCTGAATGGGAGGCATTTTACTTTGGGCACGCCAGGCTCTCCAAAACGGTCACCTCATGAGCCGATCCCTAACAAGTTAAAGGAAAATAAAGAGGGGCGCCATCACAGTCTCACGCCCAGGAAAATTTATTGACATCCGTGGTCCCTTCACTATTTCTTCTTCTATTCGGTTCTGTTCAATGATAAAGCCTTGAAACTATGTCTAAAGACTGTTGACATCTAGTGGAAGCCATAGGTACTGCAATCTGGGAGCTATTTTACATGGATTTCAATAAGAAGCCTATCAAACTGAGGAAATGTCACAACAACAAAAAAATTCTGGACAGAAATTCCTCGGGATTTCGCCTGATATATCAGTTCTGTTATACTCACAGGCATTATTCTAACAGTTTTAGAAACTTCAGAGTGTGTCCTATCCAATAGTACAAATTATGTGCATATCCTAGTTTCTGGGCCTGAGTGGCAGGCATTTTACTTTGGGCATGCCAGACTCTCCAAAACCGTCACCACTGCTGATGATGCCTAAAGAGTTAAATCACATTATAACCTGAAGGGGCAATACAATCCTTTTGATGAAGGCTCTTTTGGGGAGAGTTTCAGCCTGGCTATGAACAGGTAAAACCTTAACTTCTTAGGGAGCGGCTGCACAGGTGATGGCATAGCGCCCGACTGCTCTAATGCATTTAAGTTAAGGCCATGGAGCTCAACTTCTTGCCCTTTTTCACGTGTGAGTTCCAAATATCTCAAACGGTCGCCCCAGCGTGACTTTTTTTGTACACTGGTTGTCAGAATGCACTCACTGCTCCAAAATGATTGTGCAAAGCTGACATCAAGGCAAAGGGTGGCTATTTGAAGAATCTCAAATATAAAATATATTTTGATTTATTTAACACTTTTTTTGGTTACTCCATGATTCCATATGTGTTATTTCATAGTTGATGTCTTCACTTTTATTCATCAAAATAGTAAAAATAAAGAAAAAAACATGAATGAGTAGGTGTAGTAAAACGTTTGACCGTTAGTGTATATTCTTCATTATAAACCATGTGGTTCGAACCCTGAATTCTGATTGGCTAAAATGCTGTGGTATATCAGACCATATAGCATGGGTATGACAAAACATGTATTTTTACTCTTCTAATTACGTTGGTAACCAGTTTATAATAGCAATGAGGCACCTCTGGGGTTTGTTGTATATGGCCAATATACCACGTGAATAAGGGATGTATCCAGGCACTACGTGTTGCGTTGTGCATAAAAAGAGCGCTTAGCCATGTTAAATTGGCCATATACCACAACTCCTTGGGCCTTCTTGCTTCAATAATCAATGGGTACATATCATTATGTCCTTACCCTCCTCTGTGTTGCCATACCTTCTTGCCCCTCAAGGAAAATAATTTAAATAATTTCTACTCCCCCTCAGTCCTTGTGTACCCCCAACAGCACAAATTTTTGTTGTAGCCCTGGACAAGAACACTATATTCAGCTTGTCAACTAATCATCAAGCCTTCAATGAGTTGAATCTGATGAGTTTGTCAAGGGCTACAACAAAAATGTTTGCTGTTGGAATTTTCGAGGACTAGATTTAGGAAACACTTTGTTAGAGAAAATGGGAGAGAAGATTAAAGGGCAGGCATCTTACATCACAGTCAGGAAGAAAGAACATATGACCGTTTAATGGTAGTTGCAGACATATAGTCAACCCCAAATCTTTTTTAAAAGGGGGTATGATCAAATAGGCTAACACATTTAATTTCCCATGGATTGAGCCTTGTGTAAATAAATAAAGTATGTTTGTGTGCGTGGGTCTTTATTTTGGGAGGGGATGTTAAGCCTGCTTGTTGCAATACAGTACTGTACCCTGCCCGTGAGTGTTTGTCTCTATCTCTATATCTGTGCCCCCCCCCCCTCCGTTTCTCACCTGTTCCTGGGGACGTTGCCGTTGCTGAAGCTCAGCTGCTATCTACTCGGCCCTCTCCGGAACCTGGGCATGGCCTAGCAGGGGCACCACCTCAACATCCACAGCCACTGCTCCACTGCAGGTTCCTCCGGCCTCTCCGCCTAGACCAGCACCCAGAAACTCACCACCACCTTACAGCCTGGCCCAACGCAGCCAGGCCACTGGGGAAATAACAACAGAAGACAACATTGTCAATACAACAATAACAACAGTCCACTACAGAGACAGACAGAGAATAAGTCAATAAAGGACAGAGCAATGTGCATAAGGCACAACACAGAAGAAAACACAGTGAAACCGGGAGGTGTTTCTGTTGCAACACATTTTGTGCTCTAATGAACACAACCCAGCTTCAATAAAGAACATGTTCAAATCAATAGAGGACAGTGTCAACAAGGTTGAGTTCAGGTGGATGACAATGTACACGTTGAGTGTTTGTGTATTTGTGAGTGAGTGAATGAACAATGGAGGAATAACCTAGGCTGGATGCCTTGCTGGACGTAACATAAAGTTTGCGGGAACAGTACACACACACACAACCTCTCTATTGAGGAGATAAAACACAAAGGAGTTGGTGAGAGCCACACAATGGACACAACCACAAAACAAAGCCATGTAGCTAGCTAGTATGCTTAAGATCTATTCCTTGATTACTGAAGGAATAGGGAAGGGATAGAAAGGTGCCACTACTGCCACACTCAACGTAGTAGAGAAAATTAATGAGTAGTAAGCGAGACTGTTCTTCCATGTTGCTGTTGATGATGACTTTAAAAACATCAAATGTATCTACAATTGCATCACACACAAGAAACTAGCTGGGTTACCCCTCCAAAATAGCATCTGGTTAGCATCATGTTAGCTAGCCTTGTTTACTAATCTAGTTAACATTTGCTAACGTTAATAACACTTTACCACAATTGATCAATGTGGACACGCAAGACACGAGGCACTAGCTGAGTTACCTCTCCAAAAATAGCACATGGTTAGCTTCACATTTACTCTCTATTTAGCTAGGCTAGCTAACTAGCTAGTTAGCCTGGCCTTAGCTAGCTAACATTGGCTAACATTGGTGATTATGTTAATCTGAAATAAAAACCTTAACTGCTTTCAGGATAATGCCTGGATAACATTAGATGTAAATATCAATGCAATAGCCTAGACATTCTTACTTTTGAAAGCAGCACTTGCATGTGTCTCTTTTTGTTGTCTGTCATTGTCTTGCATGTTTTATATCAATTCATGCACACATTTTAATAATTTGTGAGTATGTTTTATAATTTGTGAGCTCGTTTTATAAATCATGAGCACGTTTTATCTCATTCAATGTCATTTCCAGGGCTCTGTACGCATTGACACTGTACGCATTGACACTTCTAGCCCAAATAGTTGGAAGTCGCCAAAGTTCCAGAACAGCTATAATGAACCATTGTTCTGTATCCTGCTCTCCATTATCCAAACAAAACCCTTTTGGAACTTTATAATTACAGAATTAAGGCTTATTAAGGTTGTATGCATGCCTATAAAGGCTCTATGTCCATGCTAACCTAACATTTATTAGATACAGGTAACTTCCAAAAGAATGGTAAAACTTTAGTAAATGAGGGATACAAAGTACATTGAAAGCAGGTGTTTCCACACAGGTCTCGTTCCTGAGTTAATTAACTTCTTAGGTAGCGGCAGGTGAGGTGACGGTTTTGGAGAGTCTGGCGTGCCCAAAGCAAAATGCCTGCCACTCAGGTTCAGAAAATAGGATATGCACATAATTAGTACTATTGGATAGGAAACACTCTGAGGTTTCTAAAAGTGTATGTGAGTATAACAGAACTAATTTAGCAGGCGAAAACCAGAGAACAATTGATCCGGAAATCAGTTTCTGGTGACCTATTGCTCTGTTTGACACACTCCCCATTGAAACCATTTGTAACCAGGACTGAGACTGCAGTACCTATGGCTTCCACTAGATGTCAACAGTATATATACAAAGACTCAGAGAGATTGAAGTAAACAGAATGCATAGGTACAGGAAATGGTCAAGGTAGCGCAAATGTCAACAAGTTTTCTCAGGCGCGAGTCTGGCTGCGCGCCCCACTTTATTTTACTTATATAAGGTATAGGTGACCATCCGAGTGAAATATTATCGCTAATATTCATAAAAGGATAGCTAAGGATGCATTTTAACTGGTCTTTGATTTGTTTATGAAAAGTTTATAGGTATATTTGAACGCATCCTCTCTTCACGTTTCAATGGGCAATTCGACATTGGATTTTCTGAACATAACGCGCCAACCAAACGGAGATTTATGGACATAATAAATGACTTTTTCTAACGAAAGAACCATTGGATGTCTTCGTTGGACACTTGGGAAGCCCTCAGCAGAAGTTCTTCAAAAGGTAAGGGATTTGTTTTCGCTGTGAAATGTGTTTTGTGTGAACCGCGATGGTTTATGAATTTATGCTAATGGTAAATATTGGAGGTGCTACCCTCAAACAATCAAATACTGTGCTTTCGCCGTAAAGCCTTTTTGAAATCTGACAACGCTGTGATATTGCCAAGAAGCAGAGCTTTTGATGACTATGCAACACTTGTATATTGATGAATGTTTAATAATTCAACTTTTGGATTTTGAATTTGGCGCCTTGCATTTCACCGGGTAGTGTCGGGAGTGGGGTAGCGTCCCACCACTCCGTAAGTAGTTAAGCAATTAACATGCCACTATGCTTAGGGTCATGCTTGGAAGGCCATTATTTTGGCTTCCATGGCTATGCCCCCATAGGATGACAATGCCACAGGACACAAATGGTCACTGAATGGTTTGATGAGCATGAAAATAATGTTAACCATATGCCATGGCCTTCTCAGTCACCAGATCTCTACCCAATTGAACACTTATGGGAGATTCTGGAGTGGTGCCTGAGACCATCAACCATCAACAAAACACCACATTATGGAATTTGTAGTGGAAGAATGGTGTCGCATCCCTCCGATAAGAGTTCCAAACACTTGTAGAATCTATGCCAAGGTGCTCTCAAGGTGCATTCAGGCTCATGGTGGCCCTATGCCCTATCAACACGTTGTATGTTGTTGTTTCCTTAAGGTTAAGGGTGTCTGAAAAAGAATGAAAGCAAATCTTGAAGGTAGATCCTTACAATATAAATGTAGACTGTTTTATGAAAGTTGCCCTTGAGTATCTGTCATAGCTTAAATTATTTTGTACAAAATCTGTATTTGATTTATAAAAATGTTTTTTTACTTAAATATTACATTTACCAATATATTATTAAATATGTAGGCCCATGATTTCTAAATATCCTACGTCTCATTAGCCAATATAATATTTAGTAACTTGGCAGTCACCGCACGTGCTGTCTCGAACTCTGAGTGTTCAGCTATGAAAAGCAAACTGACATGTACTCCTGAGGTGTTGACCTGTCACGTCCAGGCCTGAGAAGACAGGCTGGTGTGTTTAGTTTTGTTTTTGGTGTAGGGTTTTTTAGGTTCTAGGTGATATATTTCTATGTTGGGGTAATGGTTCCCAATTAGAGGCAGCTGGGTGTCGATGTCTCTAATTGGGAACCATATATATGTTTGGGGTTTTCTATTAGGTTTTGTGGGTTATTGTTTATGCATAGCTTCTTTGTGTTGTAAGTCTATGTTTATGTTATGATCTTTGTTCGTTTTGTTGTTTTGCCCAGTTACATTAAGATGTATACTGGATGCCTCGCTGCGCCTTGGTCTGTCCTGACGTGACATGACCTGTTGCACCCTCTTATTTGACCCTGCTGGTCATCTATGAACGTTTGAACATCTTTGCCATGTGTTGTTATAATCTCAACCCGGCACAGCCAGAAGAGGACTGGCCACCCCTCAGAGCCTGGTTCCTCTCTAGGTTTCTTCCTAGTTTCTGCCTTTCTAGGGAGTTTTTCCTAGCCACTGTGCTTCTACATCTGCATTGCTTGCTGTTTGGGGTTTTAGGCTGGGTTTCTGTATGGCACTTTGAGACATCGGCTGATGTAAAAAAGGGCCTTATAAATATATTTGATTGATTGATTGGCCTGTATATTTTTATTCAGATGATATACAGTTACCATTGAAGGTAGAACTCCTTTTTTACCAGATCAGTCATGGATCTTCTTTCCCCCTGTACCCCTAATCAACCTAAAGGCAAGGGATATAAAGCCTTAGAGATTCTACCTCCCAGTGATCCACACTGCACTGATTAGATGGGAATGCATCTTGTGTGTCCCTTGCGTGGGTGTGCAATAGCACAGATTGATAACGGGTTAGGCGGCCATTCGGAGGGCTGATTTATTGCACCAGGTCCCAGGGGATAAAGTGATCCCGGCTCCACTTGGCCGCCCAGGGCAGATGGACACAGTAATTGAGAGGAGATGTATTTATAAAGTGCCCTGCTCAGTAGCAACCACAGATTCCAGTAAATCTGAGGGGAGCTAAAAGGGATAGTGTTACAACCCAAAGGACACACAGAGGAGCTGCCCTCTCTGTCCCTGCAGCCGCCAGCAGGTAATAGGGATGTCACTTTCTCCCACAATGCATTCTCCTGCTACTCCTGCTTGATGCTGGGAAATACTAACATTCCCGTCAGAACTCTGGTAGAGAGAAAATATAGTTTTAAACACAAACCTGACTATACATGTTTATCCTATTGCAGAATGTGCAACACTAGTATTCAGTTGATAGTAATAGTGCGATTTAAAGGAATAGTTCTGGATTTTGTTTCTGCATCCAGTATATAGGAAGTTAGAGGTAGTTTTGCGAGCCAATGCCTGGAAGTCTAAAGGAATCTAGCTCTTCGCATAGACTTCCAGTTGCGCTAACACTAGTTAGCAACTTCCTTCAATGTGCACGGAGAGACATAATGGTATCCACGAGTTCATCTGACTAGGGAGGAAGATATAGGGCCTCATTTTCAAAATCCCAAATTATCCCTTTAAGCTGTTTTCTAGTGACACTTATTTGGATAACTCATCAGGGCATTGTTCATTACAGCAGAGGAGATCACATTGCAAATGAAACACTAGGCTAGAAGCTAGCTAAATAGTTTGTTGCTAGTACATCTGCCAATATGACAACCAAATTCAACAAAACCAGTTGCTGAAAACAGAAAACAGGACTCACCAAGTTAGGTCATCATATGCTGCAAATATTTCTCTGCTTAAACAAATTAATGCTAGTAGGTCCTTGTTGGACCTGCATTTACAATATATCCAATTTTGTTTTGTGTGGTTTTTCGTTTTTGCTTTCTGTAACTTTGTAGCATGTTGCAGTGCTTTCAGAATAGTAAAAAGGTGACTATTGTTGGAACTACTTTAGATGTGTCCTATATATTTTCGAACTGTACTGTATATCTGGTTTCAATGCCCATTCTAGAATGCCTTTCTAGCCAATCAGAAATTAGTATTCAACAATGCTGTGGTATATGTTGAATTTGTACCTTTAAAACAAGGTCAGTTCTATATCCACTATCAGAAGAAAAAACAAAAGGCTGGGAAGCACCTCCTACTGGAGAATTGATCTATGTACAGCTACCCTTTGTTCTCGCATCCAGGGTTTACCAAAGCCTCTTTAGCTATGACATTATTCACTGACTATAACCAACATTCGATTCTGAGAATGATTGTTGATAGATCTCCACATAAGAAAAATCTGTGGTCAGACACACATCCATAAAAACATAAGTGCTTCATTGACAATGTTTCGATCTGAAACGGGTCTTCGTCAGGTCAAACAAAAAGACAGTGCTCACTTCCCAAAATATACACAGTGTGCAAAGCTGCCATCAAGGCAAAGGGTGGCTACTTTGAATAATCTCAATCTAAGTGTCACATGATCTGTCACATGATCTCAGTATATACACCTCTTCTGAAAAGTCCCAGAGTCTGTAACGCCAGAGCAAGGGGCACCAGCATGCAAGGGGCACCATGAAGACCAAGGAGCTCTCCAAACAGGTCAGGGACAAAGTTGTGGAGAAGTACAGATCAGGGTTGGGTTATAAAAAAATATCTGAAACTTTGAACATCCCACGGAGCACCATTAAATCCATTATAAAAAACTGAAAGAATATGGCACCACAACAAACCTGCCAACCAAAACTCACGGACCAGACAAGGAGGGCATTAATCAGAGAGCAACAAAGAGACCAAAGATAACCCTGAAGAAACTGCAAAGCTCCACAGCTGAAATTGAAGTATCTGTCCATAGGACCACTTTAAGCCATACACTCCACAAAGCTGGGCTTTATGGAAGAGTGGCCAGAAAAAAAGCCATTTCTTAAAGAAAAAAATAAGCAAACGCATTTGGTGTTTGCCAAAAGGCATGTGGGAGACTCTGGTCAGATGAGACAAAAATTTAGCTTTTTGGCCATCAAGGAAAACGCTATGTCTGGCGCAAACCCAACACCATCTCCACAGTGAAGCATGGTGGTGGCAGCATCATGCTGTGGGTATGTTTTTAATTGGCAGGGACTGGGAAACTGGTCAGAATTGAAGGAATGATGGAGGGCGCTAAATACAGGGAAATTCTTGAGGGAAACCTGTTTCAGTCTTCAAGAGATTTGAGACTGGGACGGAGGTTCACCTTCCAGCAGGACAATGACATAGCATACTGCAAAATCAACACTCGAGTGGTTTAACTTCTTAGGGAGCGGTGGGGCGCTAGCCTCCCGGCACTACCCGGTGAAATGCAAGGCGCCAAATTCAAAATACAAAAGTTGAATTATTAAACATGCATCAATATACAAGTGTTGCATAGTCATCAAAAGCTCTGCTTCTTGGCAATATCACAGCGTTGTCAGATTTCAAAAAGGCTTTACGGCGAAAGCAGCACATTTGATTGTTTGAGGATAGCACCTCACATATTTTTCCATTACCATAAAATCATAAGCCAAGACAATCCATGGTTCTTTTGTTAGAAAAAGTAATGTATTATATCCATCAATCTCCGTTTGGTTGGCGCGTTATAATGAGAAAATACAGCGTCGACTCGTCCATTGAAACGTGAAGAGAACTCGTTCAACTTATACCTATAAACTTGTCCAAGAACAATCAAACATAATTGATAATGTATCCTTAGGAACACTTATGTATAAATATTATAATATTTCAACCGGAATATAAACTGGGCGATAAGAAAGGAAAAAAACACAGAGCTTGCCAGCCGGGAACGCGCATTTTCCTCTATTGACATTTTGTGTGACCACTTCCTAATTCTTCTTCTTCTGCCATATAAAGCATCTAAACAGAATCAAAACACTTTCTCGAGACTGTTGACATCCAGAGGAAGCAATAGGTACTGCATTCATATGCCCTTATATGGGCATTTTCATAAGGGAGGGGTTCCAAATGAGGCAATGTGTCAATCACTTTTTTCAGGACAGAAATTCCTCTGATTTTTGCCTGCCATATCCGTTCTGTTATACTCACAGACAAAATGTTAACACTTTTAGAAACTTCAGAGTGTTTCCTATCAAATGGTACTAAATATGTGCATATCCTATTTTCTGTTTTGGAGAGTCTGGCGTGCCCAAAGTAAAATGCCTCCCACATAATTAGTACTATTGGATAGAACACACTCTGAAGTTTCTAAGAGTGTTAAAATATTGTCTGTGAGTATAACAGAACGGATATAGCAGGCGAAAACCCGAGCAATTGCTGTCCTGGAAAAAGTGTATTTGACACATTGCCTCATTTTTAACCCCTCCGTATTGAAAATGACCATATATGGGAGTAAGATTGCAGTACCTATTGCTTCCACTTGATGTCAACAGTCTCTAGACAGTGTTTGATGATGTTTAGTTGCTCTGGATGGTAATAGAAGAAGAATTTCAAAGTGGTCATCGGATGTAAACAGAAGAGGATGCGCGTTCATGGCCTCGAGCACGCTGTGGTTTTTTCCTTTCCTATCGCCCAGTTTATTATCCGGTTGAAATATTATACTAAATATTCATAAAAGTGTTCCTAAGGATACATTATCAATGATGTTTGATTGTTCTTGGACAAGTGTATAGGGTGAACGCGTTCTCTTCACGGTTCAATGGGCGATTGGATGCTGTATTTTATGAACATAATGCTCCAACCAAACTGAGATTTATGGATAAAACAAATGACTTTTTCTAAAAAAAAGAACCATTGGATGTCTTCGTTGGACACTTGGGAAGCCCTCAGCAGAAGTTCTTCAAAAGGTAAGGGATTTGTTTTCGCTGTGAAATGTCTTTTGTGATGAACCTCGATGGTTTATGAATTTATGCTAATGAAAGAATATTGAGCGTGCTACCCTCAAACAATCAAATGTAGTGCTTTCGTAGACCTACACAAGGCTGGAATGGGCTACAAGACCATCGCCAAGCAGCTTGGTGAGAAGGTGACAACAGTTGGTGCGATTATTCGCAAATGGAAGAAACACAAAAGAACTGTCAATCTCCCTCGGCCTGGGGCTCCATGCAAGATCTCACCTCGTGGAGTTGCAATGATCATGAGAATGGTGAGGAATCAGCCCAGAACTACACGGGAGGACCTTGTCAAGGATCTCAAGGCAGCTGGGACCATAGTCAGCAAGAAAATAATTGGTAACACAGTACAACGTGAAGGACTGAAATCCTGCAGCGCCCGCAAGGTCCCCCTGCTCAAGAAAGCAAATATACATGCCCGTCTGAAGTTTGCAAATGAACATCTGAATAATTCAGAGGACAACTGGGTGAAAGTGTTGTGGTCAGATGAGACCAAAATGGAGCTCTTTGGCATCAACTCAACTCGTCGTGTTTGGAGGAGGAGGAATGCTGCCTATGACCCCAAGAACACCATCCCCACCGTCAAACATGGAGGTGGAAACATTATGCTTTGGGGATGTTTTTCTGCCAAGGGGACAGGACAACTTCACCGCATCAAAGGGACGATGGACGGGGCCATGTACCGTCAAATCTTGGGTGAGAACCTCCTTCCCTCAGCCAGGGCATTGAAAATGGGTCGTGGATGGGTATTCTAGCATGACAATGACCCAAAACACACTGCCAAGGCAACAAAGGAGTGGTTCAAGAAGAAGCACATTAAGGTCCTGGAGTGGCCTAGCCAGTCTCCAGACCTTAATCCCAAAGAAAATCTGTTGAGGAAGCTGAAGGTTCGAGTTGCCTCTGTGATTGCCAAGAAGGGTTTTGCCACCAAGTACTAAGTCATGTTTTGCAGAGGGGTCAAATACTTATTTCCCTCATTTAAAATGCAAATCAATTTATAACATTTTTCACTTGCGTTTTTCTGGATTTTTTGGTTGTTATTCTGTCTCTCACTGTTCAAATAAACCTACCATTAAAATTATAGACTGCCCACTGACAAAGAAATGATCAAACGTACCAAATCAGCAGGGGATCAAATACTTTTTTCCCTCACTGTAGCTAAATTATTTTGTACAAAATCTGTATTTGATTTATACAAAAATATTTTACATTAATATTATATTTACCAATACATTATTAAATATGTAAGCCCATGATTTCTAAATATCCTATGCACCTGTTCTGACCTCACCTTCTGGATGATAATGGGGTGAACTGGCCGTGGCTCGGGTAGCTAAGGTCCTTGATGATCTTCTTGGCCTTCCTGTGACACCGGGTGCTGTAGATGTCCTGGAGGGCAGGCAGTGTGCCCCCGGTGATGCGTTGGGTAGACTGCACCACCCTCTGGTGAGCCCTGCGGTTGCGGATGGTGCAATTGCCATTCTGTTGTTGGTAAGTGAACAATCTGCTAGCTTTTGACATGACTTACTGCATCTTTAAGGCTATCCTAAAAACTAATGTCACATTCAACCTTAAAACGTGTAACACGTCTATGACCATATTTTGTGCTTATGTAATCATATGAAGTGTACCATTTCAAGATAGAATAAATTCTGTTGGCCGTCATAGGTCTGTGGAGATCTTCACATAAGAAAATGTTCTGCCCTGCTGACTCTGAGCAATGCAGAAACGCCATTTAACAGTCTGCCGACTCGTTACAACTTTAGCTTTCAAGTGGGACTCCACTAGTGCTTTTCACGCACCCCACTACTTGTGTTGTGTGAGAGAAAAAACAGTTTGAATGAGTTTTCTTTGGGGCAAGGTGTTGCGCTAAATCCCACCTACTCAAAAGACCTTGCTGGAGCATGGCTCCAGATCTAGAAAGGAAGTGTAAAGTCACTTGCTAGCTACAGCCACCAGAAACAAACACAGCAGACAAAGCCAACAAACTAGCTAACTTGTTGCAGATAGCTAGGCTGTTCTGGTAGCAGGGACAACGTTTTCAGAAAATGTCAACAGAAGGAGCATCATCCACGTTTCTTGGATCTGAATAAACTCGATAACAAAACAAGAAAAAAGCAAGAAAAATTATATTCAAATCCTGACCGATCCAGAATCCGGATTAACATCGGACATCAATTTGAAAGGTTTGAACAGTGACTAAGAATTGGCCAAAGTTCTCCTGTTCAGGTCAGTGTTGGCATTATTGGGTTGCCTTTATAACCAAGTTAGCCTGCTAGATACTTAGCTAGCTACTTTCTATATAACTTTAGCTGCTAATCCATTTGTGTGTTCAATGACATGTAGGTGGTGTGCCCAGTGGGAAGTGAGTTTTTTCTCTGTTCCGTCTGGAGCGGTTTTTATGGATACATTAAATAAATGCAGTGGGACATGGACACAGCTCAACTTTAGGACAATCACAAGGTATACAAACGCTTGAATAGTTTGTTTGAATTAAGAGAACTAGATTAAATCTCCTACAGCACCAGTTCAAAATACAGTAGTATCTGACTGTTTGTGAGCAAAAAAATCTAAATACATAGAAACTGCTCCAAACCCTAGGATTATCATAAGCTCATCGTGTCATGATGAGGTATGTGCACATACTCTGTCTCCTTCCTGCTCTGACACCATCAGGAGGATGATGAGATGGGAAGGATGGTGATAAACCCCTCTCACCGTGACTGATATGGGGAATTGAATGACCTTTGGGAGGCAGGAGGGCAGATAGGGTGTCTCCTGAACTGGATACATGACAGAGGTCTACAAATGACATGTTCCTGACAAGTAATTTGATAGCTTGTTAAATAATCACAGACAGTGCATATAGCAAGGAGGGGTAGAATGGGACTGCTCATTTTATCCTTGCTGCCTCAGTGGTTATTCTAGTATTTTCATCAAACAGGTGATTCAGGTCATTCCCTTGCTAGCGCACCATAGATTCAACCACGTCTATCATTTTTGACTGAATCATATATGTAGATGTATTGTAGGCCTACATGATCTTCTATAAAGTATATTTAAATTTTTCTCAGTGGTCTATGATTAATGGATTCCTGCAGTCTTCCTCTGAATGTAGGCCTGTGTTCAAACAATCACCACTGTCTCTGTATCTGTATTTGTTTTATTCAGGTGTCACTGTGTTGTGAGAATGTTCTAGAGCAGGGATGGGCAACTTTGATGAGGGCCACACAAATCTGAACTCATCATGAGGGGTCACTGTGGCTCGCTGGTCTGCATACCCACATCCATACCCACACATGCAGTCAAGACCCCTAGCTTTTTGGGGACCCTAAACTACATTTTGTTGGGGCACCTTGCGATCAAAACATTTGAGCATTTTAGATACATTTTTGCAGGTCTTAATATGATATAGAGTGAGAGTGATTAACAAAATCAATGGGGGCTCCCAGTCTGGAGAAAAAGTACTATACACAACCACATTTTGAAATTGCATCTTATGTGTTCTACTATTCTAACTTTCAAAAGTAGTTTGAGACCCCGACTGAGTTCCGTTTTGGGAAATTGATCCGCGGGCCTACAACAGAAGGGCAAGCGGCCCGCAGGCCGCCAGTTGTCCATCCCTGTTCTAGAGCCCTCTGGGAAATAACCTTTTTGTTAGTTTTTCTCCCAAATCCAGGGACTGAGAGGTGACAGGATAGTGTTAGGCACAGATGGCCACATCACAGGAGAAACAGGAGGCACTGTGGGTCACTCAAACCAAAATCTCCAAAGCTGTGGGACAATTATGTGCCAGCTGCTGTCCTCAATCAAATATGCCAATACACTAGGCTAGTGGATTTGGCGGAATTGACCAATAATGCCAAATGTGTGCAATGCTACAAGTCAAGTTGACAGGCATCTCTTCCAATTCCTGGAATAAACTACATCTCATCATTAATGTAGCTACATATTTACTGAAGGACTAGCCTACTCAAGGTACAGTATGTCAATATAACACCCGAAAATTGCCCTCATGGATCATTAAGTCAGGCCTGAAAAAGGTATCTTCAGTCAGACGATTTTCCAACAGTAATGAAAGAGCTGCAAGGAGACAGTACTTTTGAAATAAAAAAAAGATGAAGAGTATGTCATGGACCTGGTGGCAATGAGATGATCGGAAATATCCAGAAACCAAAGCAGAAATTAATGCCGTTCTTATTGTGACGGGGAGAAGGTTGTACCCACTACGCCACCTTGTTTAACGAGGTGAAGTCCTCGGATAAAAAATTATTTCAAATCAGTTGTGGAGCATGTAAATTATAAGGCGAGACTACAATAGACAGCTTTATTTTGTAGTTGAAGCAGCAATACTCTCAATATCACCATAAATAATCAATAATTGGAGCGTCCTGCATTATTGCTCAAACAACAAGCGATCCAATAGTTAGATTCAATATCAGCTTTCAAGAACAATTACAAAAGTGCATACAGTTGAGGAAGGCTTGCCCATGGAGAAGGAGGGAGATGGTCACTCACACTGCAAGCACACTTAAAGCCAATTTATGCTTGATCCAGAAATGAGGTCCACAGACTCCGTATGGAGGGTGTGATGAATTGCGGAGCCTACAGAGGCTTGCAGAGGCCAAATCAAGCTCCATATGACTATGCCGTGCACCTCCCCAATTGTTGTACAATGCGGAGAGCTCTGTATGATTGGTTGATGGTAAGTGGGGGTTGGACATCCTGTATAAATCCCCCTAGAGCACTGGTGTGTCAAAATAAGTAACATAATAATAAATCCCCATCAGAATACGTTAGTTTAAGCTATAGATACAGTATGTGTGTTTTTGCATGGGCTGCTTCTCAATCCAACAAAACACAACACAATCCAACTCAATCCTTCCGGCCGAGCTACAACGGTGTTTGTGAGACCATGAGGCATCCCGAAAATCGGGCTTCTCACGAAAACGGCTGTAGCGTCCGAACTGTTTGGGCTACAAACTAATGTGACCCCACTGTGGAAAGGGAGACTTTTACTCTACAACCCGCACAAGTTTCACGATACTCGTCTGAAGGTACCCGGTACTGGTTTGAAAAATTAATGGAAGTATGTAGGTAGTTTTGTGCCTTCCCTTAAAAAGGGGTTAATTAAGTGTAACATCCGACAAATCTGATCTAAAAAGTGGATATTTGTCAATTCCATCATGATTGATGTATAGTAATAAACCCACAATGTGATTACAAAAATTGGATTTTGATACATTTTGCTGTTTTTGCTGTGTAACATTTACAAGTAGTCCCTTTTCAGTTTTAGAAAAAGTGACTGCTAAATGCTAACTCTTGTTTATAAAAGATGGTGGCATAACTAGCATACAGAAATCGGTTGTGGTAGTCAGTCGTTTTTTTAACTGATGCAGTTGATTGATGCTACGAACATGTATTGAGGTTGACATCCATACAAGCATTATAGTCTGCTTTTTACCTCAACATATGTGAAATAAACATATAAACAATAGCCTAAATGTAAGGTAATTTTGCTGGGGGGCAGTGGGGAGATTCGGGATGGAGATGCAGGTGGGAGAATGGTGCAGCCTTTTTATTTCATGCCTTCTTGGCTGAGCGCCAATATTAAGCGTTGGGATACTGACTCCAACATCTCAGAAGAAGGTTTGTCTTTTCATTTAGCCAGTTGCTCGTAGAGAACAGGATGGTTATAGAGATTAGCCCTGAATCACTACGAGTGGTGCGGTTTAGACCAATTTATTGGATGAGAATGACAGCTCCCTGAAGCGCAAGAAGTACAAATACTCTGACTTCTGTGTAGAACACATCAAATGGCAGATTGACCGTGAATTGGCTTTTACAAACTCGGTTCCACTGAATTTGGACCTTGCCACATGGTCCCCGCTTTCCCAGAGCACGCCAACCTGTACACGGATCAAAAATGATCTGCTGGGCACAGGGAGACATTGGGCATATGAATGCAAAACCCCACTTCAACAGGTAGCACCTGGAAATAATTACAATTAAGTGACGCATGTCACATTATTCAACAAGAGAACATACTTTTCTTTTTCTGGGCTAGGCTCTTCAACAGCCAAGGGCAGTCAGTCTCATTCCCCTTGTGGTATGTAGCTGCTATGGCCCAAATATAGTTGTAATAGCATGGGGAACACAAGGGCTTTTGAATAACTGAACAAAGACATCTCAAGAGTCTCAAGCCACACAGCCTCAACATACTGAGTGGTAATTTAGCTGCGTAATTGAACAAATTCATTATATCATGTCTTTGAAACTCGCTGCTTATTCAAAGCTCATATTAATAAAGGAAGGGAAGTATGCAACAGAAAGCTTTCAGCAGAACAGAGTGATACTGACCTTAATGAGGAAACATAAAGAAATGAATATGCTTTTTAAGAGGAGCTGTCATGTTATCCAAGGCAAGTGAGCATCCTAAAAGCTACCGCCATCATTTGTTGCTTGGTCTTTATATCAATACACTGTGCTTACCCAATGCATCTGTGCAGGAGTTCTTCTCTTGCCTCATTTACACATCAATATATTTTGCAACTTAAAAGTGGCAGTCTTGCTTTTGGGGCCAGAAAACTACCGTAAGTCATATTTTTAAGCACATAAGACTATTCATCATCCTTTCCCTTCCACCTTGGTGAAATGTGAAACATCTAGAAGACATTTGTGTTTCCCAGTGGATTCTGTGTTGTTGCTAGTGCCATGTCAATGGCTTCTAGCCTTGTTGGAGCAGTTAGAATGAATACTCTTTTGCCATACCCCTCTTGATTCGTCAGCTGTGCTCATCCAATCTTTAATGACCAACTGTCTAGGGGTTGTCCTTTTCACTGGAGAACATACATATATCTAATATCCCTTGTGCAGTTGTTACAGTGTGTTGGCATTGAGAATTCACTTCAACAGTCCAAACAAGTAGTGTGTACCCAATATATACTAAACAAAAATATAAACGCAGCATGCAACAATTTCAATGAGTTACAGTTCATAAAAGGAAATCAGTCAACTGGAATGAACTCATTAGACCCTAATCTATGGATTTCATATGACTGGGCAGGGGTGCAGCCATGGGTGGGCCTGGGAGGGCATAGGCCCACCCACTGGGGAGCCAATTAGAATTCGTTTTTATTACATACAGAAGTACTGTCTGGTCTCAGACGATCCCGCAGGTGAAGAAGCCGGATATGGAGGTCCTGGGCTGGCGTGGTTACACGTGTTCTGTAGTTGTGAGGACAGTTGGACGTACTGCCACATTCTCTAAAATGACATTGGAAGCGGCTTATGTTCCAACATCTAGTGGAAGCCTTCACAGAAGAGTGGAGGCTGTTATATCAGCAAAAGGGGGACCAATTCCATATTAATGTCCACGATTTTGGAATGAGATGTTTGACGAGCAGGTGTCTGCATACTTTTGGTCATGTACTGTATGTACAGTGACTGGTAACAGGATAAAGACTAATTGTAATAATAATGTATAATAATCAATTTAGCAGCATCATAAGTGGTGAGTGGGTGTGTGCATGGAGATGAGTGTGAGTGAATGTGTGTGGCGTCAATAGTGAGTGTGTGTGTGTGTGTGTGATTGTGCAAGAGTGTCAGCGTAGGTGTGTGTGAATATGTGGGTGAACTCAGAGTCAGTGCCGATAGTCAGTGCAGATAGTCCGTTGGAGAGGGTGGGCAGCTGTTGTTTAGCTGTTCAGCAGTTTTATAGCTTGGGGAAAGATGCTGTCTTAGAGCCTGTTGGTCCGAGACATGATGCACTGGTGCCGCGTGCCAAACGGTAGCAAAGGGAACAGTTGGAATGACTGGAGTCTTTGTCAATTGTCTGGGCCTTCCTCAGACACCACCTGGTGTGAATGCCCCGAATGGCTGGGAGCTCGCCCCCAGTGATGCGCTTGGGCCCTCTGCACCACCCTCTATATGGCCTTGTGATCGAGGGCATTGCAGTTGCCACATCAGGCGGTGATGCAACCAGTCAGGATGCTCTTGATGGTGCACCTGTAAAAGATATTGAGGATCTGAGGGGCCATGCCAAATCTCTTCAGCCTCCTAAGGGAGAAGAGGTGCTGTGTGATGGTCTGTGAGGACCATGTTAAGTCCTCAGTGATATGGACACTGAGGAACTTGAAGGTCTTGACCCTCTCCACTGCGGCCCCGTCGATGTGTATGGGGGATGGGGATGTGTACCCCCTATCCCTTTTCCTGTAGTCCATGATCAGCTCCTTGATCTTGCTGACATTGAGGAAGAGATTGTTGTTCTGGCACCACACTGCCAGGTCTCTGACCTACTCTCTAGGTAGGCAGGAGTACACCTGTAAGAGACCCCTTGCCAAATTGACCAGGACACATGTGAGACCTGAATGTGTTTAAGCATGTGCATTGTTGCATATCAATATGTCTTTATGTACAATGTGCTAGAAAAGTACAAAATTACCAACCTCAGAACGAATAAGCAAGCAAAGTTGACATGTCGTTGATGTGGGCTATTAATTTTCTTTAAGGATGGTTTTCAATGAGTAATTCACCCGTAGTGTCTATAGGCATTGGCTTCTCAACAGATAGGTGTGGCAAAGGAAACAATACAAACTTGATTAACATTAATTTTCAGTTGTAATTCAAATTATTTATTTACTGCTTTGATCAGCTGCACCATCAGCCTAAACCTGGTGATATTATCTATTGTATCCCCTCACCAGAGGCAAAGTATGATGACTGAGTAAAGTTAAGATATGTAACTCCAAATGGTTAATATTAGAATCAGGTAGGGTACGTTGATCTCAAATATTTTTTGAGTAGTAACTTGTAACGTGCATGCAGGAGGACAGCTCCCTCATTTGAACAAAGATATATATCAATTGTTACCTTTGTGGCAAGCAGCTCTCTGTGGATTCCTTTGTTCACAACCAACTAGAGAATCCTAAACAAGGTGTTTCTCACTTTGAATCACCAATGAACCTTTCGTCTCCTCCGGCAGAGACGGAAAAGGCACACAGAGACCTTTTCCCCCTCTGATCAATTCATACTGTGCGGTTGTTTTGTTCTGGATGCAAGTGTTCAACAATGAGCAACAGTTAAATGTGAATTCTAAAGTGATGCTTGGGGAGGGGCTCTACGTGGGGTTTGCCAGCACAGATAGTCTGCAGGGTTTTGAGTGTGGGGATTTGGGGTATAAGAGCTTAGCTTGCCCACATAAAGGCCGTAGACAAGGTGAGGATACAAGCGCCAGTGAGGGAAATCGAGGCCATGAGACGCAGGCAGCAGAGGCTGGGCCTAGTCATGCAATAGATGGTTGTGTAGTTGAGGCTGGATCTAGTCATGCTGGTGTAGATGAGGCTAAGACTAGTCAGGTTACGGATGGTGGTGTAGATGAGGCTGGGTCTAGTCATGCCATAGATGGTGGTGTAGCTGAGACTGGGTTTTGTCATAATATGGATGGTGTTGTAGCTGAGGCTGGGTCTAGTCATGTCATGGATGGTGGTGTAAATGAGGATGGGACTAGTCAGGTTATGCTAGTGGATGAGGAGAGTGTAGTGGGAAAGGGTAAGCGGCTAGGGGGTGGAGGAGGGTGTCATGCAGAAGAGAAAAAAGGGGGAGATGAAAGGAGGTGGGAGGGGAGAGGCTGGTGTGGTCAAGGAACCTTTGCCTGGTGCTGGGGGGGAGGCCCCAACCAGAGAGAAAGGGCAGGTGATCAGGAAAGGGCATCTCCTCATTGGGTCCAGAGCTGACAGCCAGTCAGGCAGAGGGGCCAAAGTACATGGTGAGCGAACTGTCAAGGTTCTGGATGAGACTAAAGGGAAAAAAAGGTTAATCTTGAAGCTTTTCCTGCAATCCGGGAAAGTTTGTAAGATCAGTAAAACACACTATGAAAAATGAGGGGCATGGTGTCCTCTCACCCAGGAAAGGTTTTAGGTTGAGGAAGTGGGTCACAACCGTGCGTAAGGGTCCACCTTCAGACGCTGTTTAGATTAATTGTTGTTTTCTGGCACTGGGTCTCTTTCTTTGCTGGGTTTTCTCCTCTCTCACTGAGACTTTTCGGGTAGGCTCGTTTAATATAAATGGCGCTAGAGATGCGGGAAAGAGGATTCTGTTTGGTCAACAACTACCTAAGACAGACAAATATAAAAGGGGTCAATGAGAATATGTACATATAAATATGTGGATGAGCGATGGCTGAGCGGCATAGGCAATGTGCAGTAGATGGTATAAAATACAGTATATACATATGATATGAGTAATGTAAGATATGTAAACATTATTAAAGTAGCATTATTTAAAATGGCATTGTTTAAAACCTCTTAGGGATTGGGGTCCCGCTAGCGGGACAACTTCCGGTGAAACTGGAGGGCGCGCAATTCAAAAAAATTATAATATTTATATTAGATTTTAAACATTTCGGTAAATATAAGTGTCTTATATCATCTGAAAGCTTAAATTCTTGCTAATCTAACTGCGCTGTACGATCTACATTAGCTATTACAACAAAAACATGCCATGTGATTGTTTGAGGAAGGCGCCCCACATCAAAATATTTTTCCACCGGCACATTCACATATAAAGATTAAATATTCACTTACTTTTTTAAAATCTTCCTCTGATTTATCATCCAAAGGGTTCCAGCTATAACATGTAGTGTCGTTTTGTTAGATAAAATCCTTCTTTATATCCCAAAAAGTCTGTTAGTTGGCGCCATCGATTTGAATAATCCACTCGTTCAATTTGCAGAGAAAGGAATCCGAAAATCTACCCCTAAACTTTGTTTCAACAAGTCTAAATACATTTCTGTTTACTCCCCAGATACCCTAAAATGTAATCAAACTAAAATATTTATTTTGGAAAAAAGTATATTCAACAGGAAACCGATTTTAGCAGGTGCGTAATTTCTTCATCACCTGCACAAACACGGATTTCCAGGTCTGTGTCCTTCTACAAAAACGTTATTTCTTATTCATTTTTGAAGTTACAAGCCTGAAACGTTGAACAATAGACTGCTGACACCTTGTGGAAGCCATATGAATTGCATCCAGGGAGCTAATTTACAATATGACCTGTCTCTTGCATGTCTAAGAGGATGGTCTCTAAAAGAAAACATTCTGGTTGGTTTTTCTTTGGATTTTCTCCTACCACATCTACTTGGTTATATTTTCCTACATTACTTCAACATTCCTATTAACTTCAAAGTGTTTCCTTTCAAATTGTACCAATTATATGCATATCCTGGCTTCAGTGCCTGACCTACAGGCAGTTGACTTTGGGCACGTCATTCAGGCAAAAATTTAAGAAGTTTTAAAGTGACTAGTGATCCATTTATTGTACTGACCTCACCTTCTGGATGGTAACGGTGTGAACAGGCAGTGGCTCGGGTGGTTGTTGTCTTTGATGATCTTTTTTGCATTCCTGTGACATCGGGTGCTGTAGGTGTCCTGGAGGGCAGGTAGTTTGATCCCGGTGACGCGTTGTGCAGACCGCACCACCCTTTGGAGAGCCTTGCGGTTGCGGGTGGAGCAGTTGCCGTACCAGGCTGTGATACAGCCCAACAGGATGATCTCGATTTTGCATCTGTAAAAGTTTGTCAGGGTTTTGGGTGACAAGCAAAATTTCTTCAGCCTCCTGAGAGGCGCTGTTGCTCCTTCTTCACCACACTCTCTGTGTGGGTGGACAATTTCAGTTTGTTGTTGATGTGTACGCCGAGGAACTTAAACTTTCCACTTTCTCCACTGCTGTCCCTTCGATGTGGATAGGTGGGTTCTCCCTCTGCTGTTTCCTGAAGTCGACAATCATACACTCATTGTTTTGTTGACGTTGAGTGAGAAGTTGTTTTCCTGACACCACTCTCCGTGTGCCCTCACCTCCTCCCTCTAGGCTGTCTCTTCATTGTTGGTAATCAAGCCGACTACTGTTGTGTCGTCTGCAAACTTGATGATTGAGTTGGAGGTGTGCCTGACCACGCAGTCTTGGGTGAACAGGAAGTACAGGAGGGGGCTGAGCACGCACCCTTGTGGGGCCCCAGTGTTGCGGGTCAGCAAGGTGGAGATGTTGTTTCCTACCTTCACCACCTGGGGGTGGCCTGTCAGAAAGTCCAGGACCCAATTGCACAGGGCGCGGTTGAGGCCCAGGGCCTCCAGGTTGATGATGAGCTTGGATTGTACTTTGGTGTTGAAGGCTGAGCTATAGTCGATGAACAACATTCTTACATAGGGATTGCTCTTGTCCAAATGGGATATGGCAGTGTGCAGTGTGATGGCAATTGCATCGTCTGTGGACCTGTTAGGGCGGTAAGCTAACTGAAGTGGTTCTAGGGTGACTGGTAAGGTGGAGGTGATATGATCTGAGGACACGGCTAGGAATGCCGTCTGGGCCGGCAGCCTTGCGAGGGTTAACACATTTAAAAGTTTTACTCACGTTGGCCATAGAGAAGGAGACCGGGGGGGCGCAGTTCTTGTTAGTTTGTCTGGAAGCGTGATGTCGGTGTCCGTGACGTTGCTGAATTTCTTTTTGTAGTCCTTGATTTCCTGTAGACCCTGCCACATGCGTCTCGTGTCTGAGCCGTTGAATTGCGACCCCACTTTGTCCCTGTACCGGCATTTCACTTGTTTGATTGCCTTGCGGAGGGAATAACTACACTGTTAATATTCAGCCATATTCCCAGACCTCTTTCCATGGTTAAATGCGGTGGTTTGCGCTTTCAGTTTTGCGCGAATGCCGCCATCCATCCACAGTTTCTGTTTAGGGTAGGTTTTAATAGTCACGGTGGGTACAACATCTCCAATGAACTTTCTTATAAATTCACTCACCGAGTCAGCGTATAGGTCGATGTTATTCTCTGAGGTTGACCGGAACATATCCCAGTCCGCGTGATCAAAACAATCTAGCAGAGTGGATTCCGATTGGCCAGACCAGCATTGAATAGTTCTAGTCACTGGTACATCCTGTTTGAGTTTCTGCCTATAAGACGGTAGAAGCAAGATGCCGTCATTGTCGGATTTGCCGATGGGAGGGCGGGGGAGAGCTTTGTATGCATCGCAGAAGTTAGAGTAGCTTTGGTCGAGTGTATTACCCCCACACTTAGTCCAATCAATATTCTTATAGATATTAGGTAGCCTTGTTCTCAAATTTGCTTTGTTAAAATCCTCAGCTACAATAAGTGCAGCCACAGGATACATGGTTTCCAGTTTACATAGAGTCCAGTGAATTTCCTTAAGGGCCATTTTGGTGTCTGCTTGAGGGGGAATGTACACATCTGTGACGATAACTGACGAGAATTCTCTTGGAAGGTAATATGGCTGGCATTTGATTGTGAGGAATTCTAGCTTGGGTGAGCAAAAGGACTTGAGTTCCTGTATGTTGTTATGATTACACAATGAGTCGTTAATCATGAAGCATACTCCCCCTCACTTCCTCTTCCCAGAGAGGTGTTTATCTCTGTCGGCAAAATGCATGGAGAAGCCAGGTAGCTGAACCAATTCTGAGAACATACCTAGTGGCTGTTTGGAGAACTAGACATCCCAACACAAGACAGTATACATGGGTGAAGGTATTTGGGACTAGCGTGAGTGCAGCCCAACTCGGTCGGTTTTACATGTTCAGGAATCAGAGCAATAGGCTGTTGGGTGCTACCCTTCTCCAGGTGGATTTTTCGGATCACCACATAACATGGCTCAGCTGTCTATTTCACCAGGGCCTCGCCAGTCATCTTATTGGAAGTTTAATGTAAAGCTCTTACAAGATGCCACCTTTTTCTCAGGTTTCCAGACTTGTTAGGAAAGGTGGGGGCGGCGAAGAGAGGAGTATGAGTCTTTGAGTCAATGGTGGGATTCTGTCAACTGTATACAGCTCTCTCATCCTCAGAGGCTAGGAGAGTATTGGGTGAACTCGAGCGTAGAATCAGTGAGGTGGATCTAGAGCTGGTGGGGCAAGGCATTGTAGGCCTCCATGCTAACTTAGCTGAATTACATAGTGACCTGGGCAGTTTTTCCAGTTTAAAGCAAATGGAGCACTTGTAAGAGCTAGGCTCTCCATGCTCAAGGAGATGGATGCTCCCAGCTCATTCTTTGTAAGTTTGGAAAGACAGAGCGGTGAAGCCAAGTGTATGCATTTTCACCGGCTGTCGGACGGGCAGGTGACATCTGTGATGGGGGAGACGCCAGGAGCGGACTGTGGAGTTTTATACTGAGTTGTACACGGCAGAACTGTGTGATCCCATGTGTGGTTTTGTTTGCAGAACTCCCTAAGCTCTCTCTGGCACAGAGGGATGAAATGGACATTCTCCTGTTGACCCTTGAACTGGCAGAGGCGGTAACCCAGATGTCACCTGGCCGTGCACCGGCGGTCAATGGACTGGAGTTTTATATAAAATTCTGGAGATAATTGGACTGGACTTCTATTGCGTGTTGTGTGAGTGTGTTGGTTGGTAAGAGAGTTGCCGATGAGCTATAGTCAGGCGGCTCTGACTCTCCTGCCCAAGAAAGGGGACTTCTGTGAACTTAAGAACTGGAGGCCTGTGGGACTACAAGATATTTGCCAAAGTCCTTGCTAATAGACTGAAGTCACATCTAGACTCTAAAGTACACAAGGATCAGACATATTGTGTATCAGGACGCCCAGTCATGGAAAACTTGTTCTTAATTACTTAGGGAGCAGTGGGGCGCTACCCCACTCCCAACATTACCCGGTGAAATGTAAGGCGCCAAATTCAAAATCCAAAAGTTGAATTATTAAACATTCATCAATATACAAGTGTTGCATAGTCATCAAAAGCTCAAAAAGGCTTTACGGCTAAAGCACAACATTTGATTGTTTGAGGATAGCACCTACAATATTTACCTAATAGCATAAATTCATAACCCTACGCGGGTCTCACAAAACGCATAAAATCGCTAATATAAAATCGCTTACCTTTGATGAACTTCTGCTGAGGGCTTCCCAAGTGTCCAACGAAGACAATCCATGCTTCTTTTGTTAGAAAAAGTCAGTTATTATAACCATAAATCTCTGTTTGGTTGGCGCGTTATGATCATAAAATCCACCGTTGAGTTGCCCATTGAACCGTGAAGAGAACGCGTTCAAATGATACCTATCATATTTCTCCAAACAAATCAAACATCATTTTTTTATGTTTCCTTAGGTATCATTTTACAGTGGGGAAAAAAAGTATTTAGTCAGCCACCAATTGTGCAAGTTCTCTCACTTAAAAAGATGAGAGAGGCCTGTAATTTTCATCATAGGTACACTTCAACTATGACAGACAAAATGAGGAAAAAAAATCCAGAAAATCACATTGTAGGATTTTTATGAATTTATTTGCAGATTATGGTGGAAAATAAGTATTTGGTTCTCACAGACCTGTAACTTCTTCTTTAAGAGGTTCCTCTGTCCTCCACTCATTACCTGTATTAATGGCACCTGTTTGAACTTGTTATCAGTATAAAAGACACCTGTCCACAACCTCAAACAGTCACAATCCAAACTCCACTATGGCCAAGACCAAAGAGCTGTCAAAGGACACCAGAAACAAAATTGTAGACCTGCACCAGGTTGGGAAGACTGAATCTGCAATAGGTAAGCAGCTTGGTTTGAATAAATCAACTGTGGGAGCAATTATTAGGAAATGGAAGACATACAAGACCACTGATAATCTTCCTTGATCTGGGGCTCCACGCAAGATCTCACCCGTGGGTCAAAATGATCACAAGAACGGTGAGCAAAAATCCCAGAACCACACGGGGACCTAGTGAATGACCTGCAGAGAGCTGGGACCAAAGTAACAAAGCCTACCATCAGTAACACACTACGCCGCCAGGGACTCAAATCCTGCAGTGCCAGACGTGTCCCCCTGCTTAAGCCAGTACATGTTCAGGCAAGTCTAAAGTTTGCTAGAGAGCATTTGGATGATCCAGATGAGGATTGGGAGAATGTCAGATGAAACCAAAATAGAACTTTTTGGTAAAAACTCAACTCGTGGTAAAAACTCAACTCAACTCATCCTTAGCTATCATTTTATGAATATTAGCGATAATATTTACCTCGGATGGTCACCTATACCTTATATAAGTAAAATACAGTGGGGCGTTCCAGCCAGACTCACGCCCGAGAAAACTTGTTGACATTTCAGGTCCCCATGCCATTTCCTGTACCTATTCGTTGTGTTTACTCCAATCTCTCTGAGTCTTTGTATATAGACTGCTGACATCTAGTGGAAGCCATAGGTACTGCAGTCTCAGTCCTGGTTACAAATGGTTTTGTAACCAATTGTTTTCTTGGTGACTATGGTCCCAGCTGCCTTTAAATCATTGACAAGATCCTCCCGTGTAGTTCTGGGCTGATTCCTCACCGTTCTCATGATCATTGGAACTCCACAAGGTGAGATCTTGCATGGAGCCCCAGGCCAAGGGAGATTGACAGTTCTTTTGTGTTTCTTCCATTTGCGAATAATCGCAGCAACTGTTGTCACCTTCTCACCAAGCTGCTCAATATACAAGTGTTGCATAGTCATCAAAAGCTCTGATTCATGGCAATATCACAGCGTTGTCAGATTTCAAAAAGGCTTTACGGCGAAAGCACAACATTTGATTGTTTGAGGATAGCACCTACAATATTTATCCATTAGCATAAATTCATAAACCATCGCGGTTCACACAAAACCCATTTCACAGCGAAAACAAATCCCTTACCTGTTGAAGAACTTCTGCTGAGGGCTTCCCAAGTGTCCAACGAAGACATCCAAAGGTTCTTTTGTTAGAAAAAGTAATTTATTATATCCATAAATCTCTGTTTGGTTGGCGCGTTATGTTTATAAAATACAGCGTCCACTCGCCCATTGAACCGTGAAGAGAACACGTTCAACCTATACCTATACACTTGTCCAAGAACAATCAAACATCATTGATAATGTATCCTTAGGAACAATTTTATGTATATTTACTATAATATTTCAACCGGATTATAAACTGGACGATAGGTAAGGAAAAAACCACAGCGCACACGAGCCCGTGAACGCGCCTCCTTTTCTGTTTACATCCTGTGACTAGTTCCAAATTCTTCTTCTATTACCATCCAGAGCAACCTAACATCACCAAACACTGTCCAGAGAATGTTAACGTCCAGTGGAAGCAATAGGTACTGCAATCTTACACCCAGATATGGCTGTTTTCAATAGGGAGGGGTTCAAAATGAGGCAATGTGTCAAAAACACTTTTTCCAGGACAGAAATTCCTCGGGTTTTCGACTGCTACAGTGGGGGAAAAAAGTATTTAGTCAGCCACCAATTCTGCAAGTTCTCTCACTTAAAAAGATGAGAGAGGCCTGTAATTTTCATCATAGGTACACTTCAACTATGACAGACAAAATGAGGAAAAGAAAAAAATCCAGAAAATCACATTGTAGGATTTTTTATGAATTTATTAGCAAATTATGGTGGAAAATAAGTATTTGGTCAATAACAAAAGTTTATCTCAATACTTTGTTATATACCCTTTGTTGGCAATGACAGAGGTCAAATGTTTTCTGTAAGTCTTCACAAGGTTTTCACACACTGTTGCTGGTATTTTGGCCCATTCCTCCATGCAGATCTCCTCTAGAGCAGTGATGTTTTGGGGCTGTCGCTGGGCAACACGGACTTTCAACTCCCTCCAAAGATTTTCTATGGGGTTGAGATCTGGAGACTGGCTAGGCCACTCCAGGACCTTGAAATGCTTCTTACGAAGCCACTCCTTCGTTGCCCGGGCGGTGTGTTTGGGATCATTGTCATGCTGAAAGACCCAGCCACGTTTCATCTTCAATGCCCTTGCTGATGGAAGGAGGTTTTCACTCAAAAAGTCACGATACATGGCCCCATTCATTCTTTCCTTTACACGGATCAGTCGTCCTGGTCCCTTTGCAGAAAAACAGCCCCAAACCATGATGTTTCCACCCCCATGCTTCACAGTAGGTATGGTGTTCTTTGGATGCAACTCAGCATTCTTTGTCCTCCAAACACGACGAGTTGAGTTTTTACCAAAAAGTTCTATTTTGGTTTCATCTGACATTCTCCCAATCCTCATCTGGATCATCCAAATGCTCTCTAGCAAACTTTAGACGGGCCTGAACATGTACTGGCTTAAGCAGGGGACACATCTGGCACTGCAGGATTTGAGTCCCTGGCGGCGTAGTGTGTTACTGATGGTAGGCTTTGTTACTTTGGTCCCAGCTCTCTGCAGGTCATTCACTAGGTCCCCGTGTGGTTCTGGGATTTTTGCTCACCGTTCTTGTGATCATTTTGACCCCACGGGTGAGATCTTGCGTGGAGCCCCAGATCGAGGAAGATTATCAGTGGTCTTGTATGTCTTCCATTTCCTAATAATTGCTCCCACAATTGATTTCTTCAAACCAAGCTGCTTACCTATTGCAGATTCAGTCTTCCCAACCTGGTGCAGGTCTACAATTTTGTTTCTGGTGTCCTTTGACAGCTCTTTGGTCTTGGCCATAGTGGAGTTTGGAGTGTGACTGTTTGAGGTTGTGGACAGGTGTCTTTTATACTGATAACAAGTTCAAACAGGTGCCATTAATACAGGTAATGAGTGGAGGACAGAGGAGCCTCTTAAAGAAGAAGTTACAGGTCTGTGAGAGCCAGAAATCTTGCTTGTTTGTATGTGACCAAATACTTATTTTCCACCATCATTTGCAAATAAATTCATAAAAAATCCTACAATGTGATTTTCTGGATTTTCTTTCCTCATTTTGTCTGTCATAGTTGAAGTGTACCTATGCTGAAAATTACAGGCCTCTCTCATCTTTTTAAGTGAGAGAACTTGCACAATTGGTGGCTGACTAAATACTTTTTTCCCCACTGTATATCAGTTCTGTCCTAGTTTCTGGGCCTGAGTGGCAGGTCTTTTACTTTGGGAATGCCAGACTCTCCAAAACCGACACCTCAGCTGCCGCTCCCTAAGAAGTTAAGCCAAAAAGATTGGAGAAGTGGTTTACCCATACATCTCCATTTTGGATAGATCATTATTTGTGTTGTTGTTTGTTTAGGGTTTTCCAATTTTCCCAGAAGCGGTTAGAGCCTATGGATTCTTCAATTACATTGAGCTGATTTCTGATTTGCTGTTCCTTCTTTTTCCGTGGTGTATTTTTGTACTGTTTTAGTGATTCGGGGGGCGTAGACTCAGGCTTCCTGGGACTCTATGTTTTTGGTTGCACAGGTTTCTCAATTTCATTCTAAGGTTTTTGCATTCTTCATCAAACCATTTGTCATTGTTGTTCATTTTCTTTGGTTTTCTGTTTGACATTTTTAGATTTGATGGGGAAGCTGAGAGGTCGAATATACAGTTTAGGTTTTCTACTGCCAGGTTTACAGTGAAACATTTTGTCCAGGAAATTGTCTAGAAGGGATTGAATTTGTTGTTGCCCAATTGTTTTTGGTAGATTTCCACACTACTCTCCTTCCATATATAGCATTTCTTAACTACTTAGGGAGCAGTGGGGCGCAGTGGAAGCAATAGGTACTGCAGTCTTACTCCCAGATATGGCTGTTTTCAATAGGGAGGGGATAAAAATGAGGCAATGTGTCAAAAACACTTTTTCCAGGACAGAAATTCCTCTGGTTTTCACCTGCTATATCACTTCTGTTATACTCACATACATTATTTTAACACTCTTAGAAACTTTAGAGTGTTTCCTATCCAATAGTACTAATTATGTGCATATCCTATTTTCTGGGCCTGAGTGGCATGCATTTTACTTTGGGCACGCCAGACTCTCCAAAACCGTCACCTCGGGAGCCGCTCCCTAAGAAGTTAATGAGAGAATCACTGACATGATGTCAGCTGGTCCTTTTGTGGCAGGGCTGAAATGCAGTGGAAATGTTTTTTGGGGGATGGCAAAGAGGGACTTTGCAATTAATTGCAATTCATCTGATCACTCTTCATGACATTCTGGATTATATGCAAATTGCCATCATACAAACTGAGGCAGCAGACTTTGTGAAAATTAATATTTGTGTAATTCTCAAAACTTTTGGCTATGACTGTATACCCAATTAGCATACCCCCTGAGTCTCTTACCTGTTTCACACCTGGTAGTTTGGTGGATGGGATTACCAGCTCTCTGTAGCCGAGAGGGCAACCATCTCCTTTATACCATGTTGCTTGTAGGATGACAATGTCTGTATTTCCAATTTCTTTGATGAATTCTAGGTTCCTGCTCTTTAGGCCAAAGGCCAGAAGCAAACCTCAGACTTTGTATATTCCAGGATATCTCTCTCTCTCTCTCTCTCTCTCTCTCTCTCTCTCTCTCTCTCTCTCTCTCTCTCTCTCTCTCTCTCTCTTCATATCTCTCTCTTGCTCTCTCTCTCACTTCATCTCTCTTTCACCCATCATCTCTCTCCCTTCATCTCTCTCTCTCTTGCTCTCTCTCTCACTCTCACTTCATCTCTCTCTCTCCCTTTATATCTCCCATTCACTCCCTTCATCTCTCTCACTCTCTCTCTCTCTCTCTCTCTCTCTCTCTCTCACTTTCTCGCTTCATCTCTCTCTCCCTTCATATCTCTTGCTCTCTCTCTCCCTTCATCTCTCTCTCCATTCATATTTCTCTCTCCCTTCATCTCTCTCTGTCTCTCTCTTTCTGTGTTACTCTGTTTGCCATTGAGAGCTGTAAGCGGAGCCATCTATGTTTTCTTTTTAAGTCACCCCTTTATCGACTTCTCTCCCTTTTCCACTAGTTGGATGTGTATGTGTATTTTGAATTGAACACTCCCTGCCACACCCTGATCTGTTTACCTGTCTTTGTGCTTGTCTCCACCCCCTCCAGATGTCGCCCATTTTTCACCCGGTTCAACTTATCCCTCTCATACCAACCGGGATCCAAGAATGTCAAGCCGGATGCGCTGTCAAACCACTATAGCCCCACGGCTACTACCCCGGAACACGAGACCTTCCTTCCCACCTCGTGCCAGGCGACGGCATGAGGTTAAGGGAAGCATGTTCTTGAGGCGCAGCGTTCCCAGCCGAACCCCAAATAACCAGATGTTTTTTCTTGACCCGGTCCGCTCCTCTGTCCTAGAGTAGGCCCACTCCTCCAAGCTTGCCTGCCACCCGGGCTCCCGTCGGATCCTGGCCTTTGTGCGACAGCGCTTTTTGTGGCCTACTATGGTTCCTGACGTCTCCGTGTTCGTCGCTGCATGCACGATCTGTGCGCAGAACAAGACTCCTAAGGCAAGCTCAAGCTGGTCTCCTTCAACCTCTGCCTGTCCTTCACCGTCCCTGGTCTCACATATCTCTGAACTTTGTCACGGGTCTCCCCCCGTCTGATGGCAACACCGCCATCCTGACAGTAGTGGACCGGTTTCCCAAAGCTTCCTACTTCATTCCTCTCCCCAAGCTACCCTGCCAAAGTCACGGCCCAGCTCATGGTGTAGCACATAGCTGTGTTCTATGTTCTGTACCTTTTGGAGTCTGATCTGGATTACCGACCTCTGCCTGCCCCCGGATCAAGTAATACACTTTTGTTACTGACACTGTCTGCATCTGTGTCTTCCCTAAAACGTGATACTCCCTTGCAAAAGAGAAATACTTGTTAAATGTGCCTTGTACATTGAAATGTAAATACATCTTCATAGATTGTCTTTCTCATGCTAAACAGTGTAGGCTTTACAGTGTAGGCTTTTCATTGGTGTAGTTGCAAACTCTTGAAACGGTCGAAGCCCTAACAGTTTCAAACCCATTTTTAAACGGGATATCAGAAGAGCTTAAAGGAGGCAATTCGACCAAAACACTTGGTTGTGGTCTATGTGATTACTCCAAATGTTGAAAATCCTCTGTGTATGGAGGGATAATACATTTATTTTATCACTGTAAGGGCGTAAATGCACAAAACTCTAAGAGAAAAAAATATATAAAAACAGTATTTATCTTAGATACCCAAAATTAATGGTTTGCAATAGACTTTCCCATTCTATAAGCACACCCCTGTGGTTCACTGTTTGATAAAACAGACTTAGTTTCCCTTCAACACATCCTGCTGATAAGTGAAAGGCCTGCTGGTACAGTACTCTGCTCTTTCTCTTGGCATGAAAACAGAGAGAGGGTAAGTGAATAATGCAAGTAAAAGAGTAAGGATTAATAACTTTTTCACACAAGCATCATCAGTATATTCATATTGAATAATGACTGTTGAATATCTGAAATAATCTTAATGATTTTCTCTGACCAGCTTACTCTAATCATTTTCTCTGACCAGCACACTGCAGCTGAGAGTTAGATGGCCTTATCTTGGCACATGATGTATGTGGTAGGCCAGTGTTTGTCCTGCAGACACGCAGCTATGCTATCTAAGGCTGCAAGTATCTTCTCCTCACAAGCAGTGAAGACAGCAATATCTCAGTGAAAGCAGATTACAGGAACTGGAGTCATAAACTTGCCCTTGTTTTTATTGGGATATGATAATGTACATTTCATGAAGATTCGCAGAATCCCATATACTGTGTATCAAGACAAATTGAAATTTCTTATCTATTACTATAAAGTATTATGATACAATAGCCTACATAATACAGTGCCTTCAGAAAGTGTTCACACCCCTTGACATTTTCCATATTTTGTTGTGTTACAGCTATAATTTTAAATTGATTTAATTGAGATAGTGTGACACGGATCTACACCCAATACCATATAATGTAGAAATGTTTACAAATTAATAAATAAGCTGAAATGTCTAGAGTCAATAATGATTTAACCCTTTTGTTATCACAAGCCTAAACAAGTTCAGGAGCAAATGTGCCTAACAAGTCACTTAATAAGTTGCATGGACTCACTCTGTGTGCAGTAATAGTGTTTAGCATGATTTTTAAATGGGAAAGTGGATACCTAGTCAGTTGCACAAGCCGGAGGCTCCTCAGAGGAGGAAGGGGAGGAGCATCCTACCCAGTGAATTTCATAAAAATAGTTTTTAAAGAAGTTATCCTTTTTAGATAAAACCATAATAAATATATTCACATCCCACCAAAGAACTTATTAAGACACTGTTTTGCAATGGTCTACAGTAGCCTCAACAGGCCTCAACTGTTTCCATCCTCCTCTGGGAACATTGACTTCAATACAAAACCTATGAGGCTCACCACACAACTTCCAGAGGAAGTCCTCCAACCTATCAGAGCTCTTGCAGCATGAACGGACATGTTGTCCATCCAATCAAAGGATCAGAGAAGGAATCAATTACTGAAAGAATATGCAAGAGCTAGCTAGCACTGCAGTGCATAACATGTGGTGAGTAGTTGACTCAAAGAAAGAAAAAGACAATAGTTGAACAGTTTTGAACAAATTCATTTCTTAAAAATTCAGGAGAAGCACCAGAGAGACAGAGAGCGATATGCCATTTTTTTGTTTGTTTCAGTCACCTACGCTAGCTAATGCAGCTAATTTATTTCAGAGAGGAATACTATCTATTTTAGCTAGCTGGCTAAGGCTATCCAACACTTCCAATTCAAAGTAAGAATTCGGTTTTATAAATGTATTCCCACCAGGGCCCGCCGGTATACTGTAACTGCTAAACTGCTCGCTGTACACTACTGCGTGATTGTACACATGGACTGGATTGTGTGTTTACTAATACATTCGTTTTAGTAGATACATTGACTGTCAGCTAATGTGGTGACAACAATAGAGGCTGTTTGCAGCAGTTATGGTATGAAGGTTTGGCTTGAGGTTTTTCACCTGGTCACAGACAGCTGTTGTGTTGTAAACTGAAGTCCACAAGCAAAGGGAAAATGTGAGAGGAGGAGAGCGCATAGATGTGATGATGCTGATTTTATGGTTGCTATGCAAGTGAACTGTGTGTGCGGGTGATTAGGGGTATATTCATTACACCAATTTTGTTGCAAAACATTTCTTAAATAGAAGCAAACGGAAAGAAACAGGGATTGACATACAGTATATACATTTTAGTTTCCAAATGACTAACGATTATACCCTAAATCAGCCGAATGCAGGCAAAAGTGTGCAAGGTGGCTAGAGCCCCACCACTCCCTAAGTTAAAGATAAACATTATGAACTTATTTTTGTTAAGATAGGAATGTGATTTTCATTTTCTAATAAAATAATTGTTTTTGAGAATACCTTGCACAACTAGCCACGCCCAGAGTGAGGTCAGTGTGATGGAACCGCCCTTTTCGACCAGAATGCTTAGCTTCTTAGGCAGCGGTTCCCGAGGTGACGGTTTTGTAGTCTGGCGTGCCCAAAGTAAAATGCCTCCCACTCAGGCCCAGAAAATAGGATATGCACATAATTAGTACAATTGGATAGGAAACACTCTGAAGTTTCTAAAGGTGTTAACATAATGTCTGTGAGTGTAACAGAACAGAAATAGCAGGCAAAAAACAGAGAAAAATCTATCCGGAATTACTGTTTTTAGTCACATTGGCTCTGTTTGACAGTCTCCCTATTGAGTTCTATGGCAAGCAGCTCCGAGATTTCAGTACTTATGGCTTCCACTAGATGTCAACAGTCTATATATAAGCCTCAGAGAGATTGGAGGAAGCAGGAAGAATAGGTACAGTAAATGGCCAAGGTAGCTCAGATGTCAACAAGTTTTCTCGTGCGCAAGGCTGGCTGCGCGCCCCACTTTATTTTATTTATATAACGTTTAGGTGACCATCCGAGTGAAATATTATCGCTCATATTCATAAAAGGATAGCTAAAGATGCATTTTAACTGGTATTTTATTTGTTTATGAAAAGTTTATAGGTATATTTGAACGAGTTCTCTTCACGTTTCAATGGGCAATTCGACGTTGGATTTTCTGAACATAACGCACCAACCAAACGGAGATTTATGGATATAATAAATGACTTTTTCTAACAAAAGAACCATGGATTGTCTTCGTTGGACACTTGGGAAGCCCTCAGCAGAAGTTCTTCAAAAGGTAAGGAATTTGTTTTCGCTGTGAAATGTGTTTTGTGTGAACCGCGATGGTTTATGAATTTATGCTAATGTGATATATATTGGAGGTGCTACCCTCAAACAATCAAATGTTGTGCTTTTGCCGTAAAGCCTTTTTGAAATCTGACAACGCTGTCATATTGCCAAGAAGCAGAGCTTTTGATGACTATGCAACACTTGTATATTGATGAATGTTTAATAATTCAACTTTTGGATTTTGAATTAATAGGGAGTAGCGGCGCGCAAGCGGGCCACTCCCGACACTACCCGGTGAAATGTAAGGCGCCAAATTCAAAATCCAAAAGTTGAATTATTAAACATTCATCAATATACAAGTGTTACATAGTCATCAAAAGCTCTGCTTCTTGGCGATATCACAGCATTGTCAGATTTCAAAAAGGCTTTATGGCGAAAGCACAACATTTGATTGTTTGAGGATAGCACCCCACATATTTTCCACATTAGCATAAATTCATGTCCTGCGTGGGTCACACAAAACCCATTATAAGAGCTTAATAATATCACTTACCTTTCGAAGACCTTCTGCTGAGGGCTTCCCAAGTGTCCATGATCAGAAAATTCACCGTTGAGTCGCACATTGAACCGTAAAGAGAACATGTTCAAATTATACCTATAAACTTTCTACAAACAAATCAAACATCATTTTTATGTATTCTTAGGTATCCTTTTATGTATATTTACTATAATATTTCAAACGGACGATAACGTGTACAATAGGAAAGGAAAATAAATTGGTGCGTGTTCACAATCTCGCGCCTGTCAAACGTTGTAAACAAGTGGTCCCCTGACTACTTCCTCTTCCTATCCGTTCTGCTTACTGCTACAGCTTCCAGACTTTGTATAAAGACTGTTGACATCTAGTGGAAGCCATAGGTACTGCAGTCTCAGTCCTAGTTAAAATACAAATGAATAGGCAGCCTGGAGAAAAAGGTAATTTACAAAAGAAACTGCAAATCCGGATGGATTTTCCTTGGGTTTTCGCCAGCTATATCAGTTCTGTTATACTAAAATACATTATTTTAACACTTTTAGAAACTTCAGAGTGTTTCCTGTCCAATAGTAGTAATTATGTGCGTATCCTATTTTCTGGGCCTGAGTGGCAGGCATTTTACTTTGGGCACGCCAGACTTTCCAAAACCGTCACGTCTGCTTGTTCAGGGGCAGAACAACAGATTTTTACCTTGACAGCTCAGGTATTCGATCCAGCAGCCTTTCGGTTACTGGCCCAACTCGCTAACCACCTGTAATATAAGTAAGGCCATGCTCATAAAAACAAAAATATTGTCCTCCCTAACCTTAAATACCACCGACTGGCACTGGGCCAAAAGTAATAATGCAAAAGATGTGGCAAAGAAATGAACTTTTTGTCCTGAATACAAAGTGTTATATTTGAGGCCAATCTAAGACAACACATTACTGAGTACCACTTTTCATATTAGCAGAATACAAATACACTAAACACAAGTGTGACACTTGTGTGTTGGGAGTTACTTTTATGTATTGGTCTTCAAGATATCATGACTTCAGCATATTGATTATGAATATGAACATTCAAAACAAGTGTTTTGACACTAGGCCGTGAATCAAAAAGCCGTGACAGCAGGAAGCAGCAGCATTGTCATTTTCAATGCATGATTTAAGAATATAAATCGTACGTTCAACAGGATTCAGTATTGAATGAGCGCAAAAGCGTACAGTGATTTATTGATTTCTACTTACACTGGACATATTCCCAAAATGGGGGTGAGAAGGAACTTCATCACATGGATTGGGGAAACATCCACAAATAGGACACAGACAGCTGTCAGTGTAGCTGGCTAGCATGCTAACCTTATCTTGCTAGCTAATGTTATCTGTTGCTGTTGACAGGTTTTTTTAAGCGCATCGGACACGAAACACCAATACAAATGTAACAAGAGCACAACAACATAAATAAAGAAGTTATTCGAATTTTCTTTTGCGGTTGGCTTTTCATGATCGTAGACAATTAAAGCATTAGAGCCAAACACGTAGTGAAGCAAAACTATAGTGGTCAAAACCATTAATCTTGAGGCGATGGGGGAGAAGGGTTGAAAAATGCAATCACATCACACAATTATACCATTTATAAAATAGTCAGATATACATACACATTATATATATATATATATATATATAGAGTAGCTAAAAAAAATAAGTAAAAACAAAATATTTATCCAATGGATTATGATACTTTTCTGGTAAAAAGTGCATGTTCAAAAGCATAAATTTGCACCACCTATTTTAATTTACTCCATGGCTCAGGTGGCTACTGTAAGTGGACAAAAGGCTGTTTGTGTCACGTTGTATAATGATAGGAAACAGCTGCAGGAATATGTAATAGGGGGTTTAATTTCTCCACCCAGAATAAAGTATGACATGAAAACGACAGGGACGAAGCCAAAAAAAAGCTTGTATATATATGTAACCCAAACAAAAGAGCAAGGTGTAAACCTCAAAATAATACACGGGACCAGACCCGTAATATCAAGTGCACAAAAACACGTAGCACGAAAGCCGATACAACAGAGCACAGGTACTCACAAGACCAGCGTACATGGGACAATAATCGACAAGGACAATGGGGAACAGAGGGCACATGTATACACATACTAATCAGGGGGAATGGTAACCAGGTGTGCGTAATGAGACAAGACAATCCGGGGTTGGTGGTAATGAATCCAATTCAGTGACGCCTAAAAGGCCGGTGGCGTAGACCTCTGGAGCTGGTGAACAGAATGAGCAGCAGGTACCGGGGGATCCGTGACAGTTTGGTTCAGCTCAGTTGTGACATGAAGATGAAGAACTTTGCAGATGTTTGTGATTTCCAGAAATGTCCCGCCTCGAATTTTCCACTTCAAAGCCAAATATATACTTTGACTAAAATGATGACCTATTGACGTAAATTGCTGTACAAAATCATGGGTATACTCTGGTCATCGCCTTTTTTCATTGTTCTTCTTTTGAGAATCAGCTACAATATCTCCAAGTTGACTTTTCATGAGGAAGCATTCAATAATGAATTGGTGCTTGGCTTTTGGCCATGGGTGATGTCACAAAAATCAATCTAGGCAGAGCAGATTATGGAATAGAAGATATATCCATGTAATTCTATGTGATCCAAATTTATGGCTATTTATGATATCTGCGTTTTCTGTGAAAAAGAAGGTGAAAATCTGTCTCATTTGTTTTTTGAATGTAAATTTGTGTCAGAATTTTGGGAAAACCTTGCAAAATACTTATTTACCATTATGAACACTACCCATGTTTTTGACATGAAAGATGTAATATGTTACTATTGTAATGATAACAAGACCATTGAAATGATTGTGATTTTTTTTATTCTTGTTGCCAAATACACAAACAAAAATTCAAAAATTCTACACCAAAATTACACATATTTTTGATTGAATTTAACTATCTTATTAAAATATTAACATAAAACATGATTCATATTCTTGAATCATTATAATAAGATTTTTTCAGAGTGAGTACAATTGCACTATAATTGTTTATTTTTTTATTACTGCATTGATATTTTTTGTATGTTTTAGTATTTTCTCGTTAGTACCTGCATTCTGTTTTGTATGATGTAACAATGTAAATTGTTGATTTGTATTTTGAATTAAAAAATATATATATTAAAAAAAAGATTATGGAGTAGAGTACTGAATTACTGAATTTTGCTCTGCCTGGAGTACACTTGAAGTACCCCCTCATGTGCATTTTATCAGTAAGCCTAGGGTCTCATGAGTCTTCTCAAGTACCCCCTGTGGATAGGCCAAGTACCCCCAGTGGTCCTATTACCCCTGGTTGGGAACCACTACAATTAGCTGCCCCCTGCAGGTCTCTGTAATGTCTCAATGAATTCCACTTGGTTAGGAAAGCATTTCAAGCTCAGAAAGTGACCAGGGTTTGCTCTATCTATTGGATTTTGCTATCTGTATTGTCATTGATGGATTTGGAGTGGAATGGAGGGGTGTGCATTAATAATACCTTTTGACTGAATGCATGATGGGAGTCATCTCCAATATAAACCACCTGCTCTCTGCAATGACTAATTATACAGTATATGCATTTTGGAGGCTATAATAAGGAGTCATGTACTGTTGTGAAAATTGGTAAACGTTCAAACATCACATGAATGATACTGTTGATTTGGCAATGTAATAAGTTAATTTGGCGACGTGATGAGTTCATTTTGTGATGTGATGACTTAATTTGGTGATGTGATAAGTACCCACCAGCATTTCATTCATCGTTGTCCACAGGTTACTGAAATAGTTTGGCTTTTAACACAGTTTGACATGCCCGGTATGGATATTTATACTGTATGATAAAAGAATATAAACATAGTACAGAGTACAATGTAATAAACAGTATTGCCCACTTGAAATAAGAAACCATATATCATGTCATTTTCCGGATTAAATTAGTTGTTGATTAGAAAACAAGGACGATACATCACACAGAATGCATGTGTAAGTACAACGCTGTTTTTCCCCATCTTGAAGATAACAGCTGACTAGGCCTACATCTGATGTGCTGATACGGATTTGCAAGAACCCTGATTATCCAGCAAATGTGTATGGTTAGCTTGATTGAAGGGAAGTTGTGGGAAAGCCAGAGATACACATGCACACACACATAAGTGGACTCTCTCCCACACGTGTGTATCCACACACGCACGCATGCACATACACACACACACGAACAAATTGTGCTTCAGTTTGAATGTAATAAAATATCCAAACGTCCTGCATATGAAACCGTACAATTAAACTATAATTGACTGTGGATATAAAGCTGATTGCTTTAGAGGTAGATGCATTCCTTTGGCTCATTTCCCTTCAACCTGCTTTGAGATTCCAGACTTAGCAATATTGGACGACCTCTTCATCCTTGACCTCAACTGAGCGATAGAAAGCTTATAGCTGAGCAATGAGCCCATTCTGACAGCTGTCCAACAGATCACTGCATCATCTGCAAAATACTCTCCACTCAACTGTCTTAATGGCCCATGTTCTACCAAGATAAATCAAGTCCTGATTTTTGTCTCTTAATTAATGTGGGAGAAGAAGCAACTCAGGTGAGCCATGTCCATTTACGCTAATTGTCCCATACTGGTGTTGTAAAATTTCTTTAGATTGCTCTCCAGAAGAAGAGAAGTAGGACTTCCTTCCAAACTGGTTGCAGTCAACGCTGGTGACTTATGTTTGGATTGCCCTTGGTGCTCAGATGAATTGTTCTGGACAAACAGAGGTCCAAAGGCCCCCCCAGTGCCGTGTCAGCTATAGTCCTGATTCTGGCCTTTAACCAAACTTTACAGTGTTTTCGAGAGGTAACCTTTATCGACCTGTTCCCTTCAACTTCTTGTTAGATTGCAACATTTGACTTTACTTATTTAGTTTTAGTACATTTAAGTCTAATGTAAAATTAGCTCAGATAAGTATGAAAGTATCCTTCTTACCCTTTTCCCCAAACTATAATATAAATACCTCTGTCATCTCCCGGTGGTATCATCCTGCCATCAGATCAACAAGAAACATGCTTCATGACACACCACTATGGTTATGATTGCTGCTTATGCCATTATTCACAATATGGTATATAGTTCTCAGTAAATTACCATAACAGTTATTTTGGACAATAAACACTGGGCATCCCACTATCTACATGTACCTGTATGGACTCTGGACTAGGCGTCTAGGTTATTAGGTGAGTTCATGAATTGTGTTGACAAGCTGTGGATCCCAGGGGGATCATCTATTTAACACACCTGCTCTGTCCATTATGCAGACTTCCCAGCCAGATGACATTGAGCTCTCCTTTTATACCGAGATATTCGCTGAAGAGGGGATGAAGGAGAAGAAAACTCAAGGAAAGGCACTGTTGAATTGGTTTGTGGCTATTGAAATAGAGCTAGACTAAGGATACTTACTATATTACATTAGGTTATTGCGTGACAAGAATCATTTGAGTTAGCAAGGAAGGTATGGGTTTGGCAGAATTCCAAAGAAAATTGATACCAGGAATTATTGTAATTATTGTAATTATTGTCTCATCAGCGTCAAGAAATGAACACACAACACCATGTCAGAGTACTATCATCAAAATGTAAGCACAGCTCTCAAGTCCGTATGAAACATGGCATGTGTGGAGACGTAATTAACTATGACATGTGTCATATATATATATATATACACACATACAGTAACAGTCAACATTTTGGACACCTACTCATTCAAGGGGTTTTTCTTTAATATTACTTTTTTTTTTTACATTGTAAAACCTTAGTGAAGACTAGCACCTATGAAGAAAACCATCTCGAATCACGTATTAACCAAAAAAGTATTAAACATATCAAAATACATTTTTTTTTCTTCGAAGTAGCCACCCTTTGCCTTGATGACAGCTTTGCACACTCTTGGCGTTACCTCAACCAGCTTCAACTGGAATGCTTTTCAACAGTCTTGAAGGAGTTCCCACATATGCTGAGCACTTGTTGGCTGCTTTTCTTCACTCTGCGGTCCAACTCATGCCAAACCATCTCAATTGGGTTGAGGTTGGGTGATTATGGAGCTCAGGTCATCTGATGCAGCACTCCATCACTCTCCTTCTTGGTCAAACAGCCCTTACACATCCTGGAGGTGTGTTAGGTCATAGTCCTGTTGAAAAACAAGTCCCACTAAGCACAATCCAGATGGGATGGCGTATTGCTGCACAATGGTGTGGTAGCCATGTTGGCTAAGTATACCTTGAATTCTAAATAAATCACTGACAATATCACCTGTCAAGCACCCGTCCTCCATGCTTCACGGTGGGAACCACACATGCGGAGATCATCCTTTCACCTAATCTGCATGTCACAAAGACAAGTCTCAAATTTGGACTCATCAGACCAAAGGACAGATTTGGTCATATGTCCAATGCTCGTGCTTCGTGGCCCAAGCAAGTCTCTTGTTCTTATTGGTGTCCTTTATTGCTGGTTTCTGTGCAGCAATTCAACCATGAATGCCTGATTCATGCTGTCTCCTCTGAACGAACAGTTGATGTTGAGATGTGTCTGTTATTTGAACTCTGTGAAGCATTTATTTGGGCTGCAATATGAGGTGCAGTTAACTCTAATGAACGTATCCTCTGCAGCAAAGGTACAGTTGAAGTTGGAAGTTTACATACACTTAGGTTGGAGTTATTAAAACTCGTTTTTCAACCACTCCACAAATTTCTTGTTAACAAACTATAGTTTTGGTAAGTCGGTTAGAACATCTACTTTGTGCATGACACAAGTCATTTTTACAACAATTGTTTACAGACAGATTATTTCACTTATAATTCACTGCATCACAATTCCAGTGGGTCAGAAGTTTACATACGCTTGCCTTTAACTTCTTAGTGATCGGTGGGGCGCTAGCGCAGAGCACCAAATACAAATAAAAAAAATAGTAATATTAAACATTCATGAAAATATAAGTGTTGTACACCATTCTTTAGCTTAGAATCTTGGTAATCAAACCGCGTTGTCCGATTTACAATAGGCTTTACGGCGAAAGCATAGCATTTGATAATCTGAGAACAGTGCCCCGCATACTTCCTGCATATAAATATATTTCAAACCAGCACAGGCATTACAAAATCAAATATAGAGATAAAATAAATCACTTACCTTTGAAGACATTTCTCTGGTTGCAATCCCACGGGTCCCATGACCACAAAGAATGGTTGTTTTTGTTCGATAAAGTCCCTCTTTATACTCCTAAAATTTGGTTGGCGCGTTTTGTTCAGCAATCCACCCGTTCCATTCGTTCATCATATAGCCATAGGAAACATAACATATTTACCGATAAACTTTGTCTAAACAAGTCAAACAACGTTTCTAATCAATCATCAGGTACCCTAATATGTAAATAAATTATACAATTTAAGATGTTCAATACTGGAGATAAATAATGAAGAGCGCGCCCTCAGTCACCCGCGCCACAAGACTACAGCCAGAATGAGGGACACCTGGATTTCCTTAAATTTCGTAATTTTTCAAAATAAAAGCCTGAAACTTTGTCTAAAGACTGTTGACATCCAGTGGAAGCCATAGGTACTGCAATCTGGGAGCTATTATTTTCATTGTTAAAAAGGGAAAGATAAGACTGGACAGGGAGCAGGGAGCAAAAAAAGATAAGACTGGACAGGGAGCAAAAAAACAATATTCCGGATGGATTTTCCTCTGGTTTTCGCCTGCCATATCAGTTCTGTTATACTCACAGACACACTTCAGAGTGTTTTCTATCCAATACTACCAATTATATGCATATCCTACCTTCTGGGCCTGAGTAACAGGCAGTTTACTTTGGGCATGTCAGACTCTCCATGCTTCCAAACACTGCCCCCTAGCCCAAACAGGTTATACAGCTTGGAACGTTCCAGAAAATGATGTCATGGCTTTAGAAGCTTCTGATAGGCTAATTGACATCATTTGAGTCAATTGGAGGTGTACCTGTGAATATATTTCAAGGCCTACCTTCAAACTCAGTGCCTCTTTGCTTGACATCATGGGAAAATCTAAATAAATCAGCCAAGATCTCAAAGAAAAATTGGTTCATCCTTGGGAGCAATTTCCAAATGCCTGAAGGTACCACGTTCATCTGTACAAACAATAGTTTGCTGGTATAAACACCATGGGACCATGCAGCCATCATTACCGCTCAGAAAAGAGACACATTCTGTCTCCTAGAGATTACTGTACTTTGGTGCGAAAAGAGCAAATCAATCCCAGAACAACAGCAAAGGACCCTGTGAAGATGCTGGAGGAAACAGGTACAAAAGTATCTATATTCACAGTAAAATGAGTCATATATCGACATAACCTGAAACGCCGCTCAGCAAGGAAGAAGCCACTGCTCCAAAACCACCATAAAAAAGCCAGACTACAGTTTGCAACTGCATATGTGGACAAAGATTGTACTTTTTGGAAAATAGAACTTGTTTGGCCATAATGACCATTGTTATGTTTGGAGGAAAAAGGGGAGGCTTGCAAGCCGAAGAACACCATCCCAATCGTGAAGCACGGTGGTGGCAGCATCATGTTGCAGGAGGGACTGGTGCACTTCACAAAATAGATGGCATCATGAGGTAGGAAAATTATGTGGATATATTGAAGCAACATCTCAAGACATCAGTCAGGAAGTTAAAGCTTGGTCGCAAATGGGTCTTCCAAATGGACAATGACCACAAGCATACTTCCAAAGTTGTGGCAAAATGGCTTAAGGACAACAAAGTCAAGGTTTTGGAGTGGCCATCAAAGTCCTGACCTCAATCCCATAGAAAATGTGTGGGCAGAACTGAAAAAGTGTGTGCGAGCAAGGAGGCCTACAAACCTAACTCAGTTACACCACTTCTGTCAGGAGTAATGGGCCAAAATTCTCCCAGCTTGTGGAAGGCTATACCCAAAACGTTTGACCCAAGTTAAACAATTTAAAGGCAATGTTACCAAATACTAAGTGTATGTAAACTTCTGACCCACTGGGAATGTGATGGAAGAAATAAAAGCTGAAATAAATAATTCTCTCTACTATTATTCTGACATTTCACATTCTTAAAATAAAGTGGTGATCCTAACTGACCTAAGATAGGGAATTTTTCCTAGGATATAATGTCAGGAACTGTGATAAACTGAGTTTAAATATATTTGGCTAAGGTGTATGTAAACCTCCGACTTTAACTGTAACTTTGGGTCTTCCTTTCCTGTGGCGGTCCTCATGAGGGCCAGTTTCAGCCGATCCTTGATGTAGAATATCGACTAGAAGGCCTTATATAGCAAAAGGTCACAAGTTCACATCTATTCCAGCCTTCTGCTGTACACAGATCTATAAACCCCATTCAGTTTGTACAGCTATTTTTCCCTCCTGTAAACAGTTGGATTTTACTGTCAAACCATTTCACAGTGCGTGAGCAAGAGACATATGTAAAACTCCTTTCATACGCCTTCCATTGACAGCATTGAAATTAACGACCATCGATCCTCATTGGGCATTTTGTTTGATACGTTTTTTTGTGTGAGAAAAAAGCCTTTCTGCTTAAAAGCAGAGATTTATACATGAATTTGTTGCAAACAACCCTCAATACTTCTGTGCCCTGAGACTGCAGTGGCCCCCAAGGTTAAACTGGACATTGGGAAGTAATTAAGATGAAGCTAATACAATTCAGTTATAGTTCAATAAGCCACAGTTTAATTGAAATGACTTAGCCCGACTTTGTCTCCCAGTAATGGTTAAAATAAAACAAAAACAGTAATTGATTTTCAGTTTCATGCTGCTCTGGAAGGGATCAGAGTGTTATGCTTAGGCCACCTGAGCCAGCAGTGCATTTACACACAAATGGATTCCATATTGTTTTTGCAGTTTGTGTGTGTGTGTACGTGTGTGCACACGTTCATTCATGCATTTGTTTGTGTATGTGTGTTTACTGAACAAACAATATTGAATCCAATTGTTTTCTATGGAACACACATGGATTTATCTCCCTCTCCAGGTTCACAACATTAACACCTCAAAGCAAACATGCTGACATGACTAACACATAAAGAAAGGATCACACCAGAAGCAGTGCTAATGACTTGATTTGGCTCTTAGGACTAGACTTTACTGCAGTTCATTTTCTGCATTTAATACATTCATGTTGACTCTCTGTAACACACAGGTCAATAGACTTCTGTCTTTTTCTCAGAATATTATATAAAAATGAAGAAAATGCTGTGACAGTGTCCTCCACAACATGTTCCTTGCCTGGTCTACAAAGCATATATGCAGTGGGAGTCTTTTGGCATGGCATGAAAAGAATGAATGAGACAGAGGGAGAGCACTAAGCTGCCTCCCCAATTTTCTGCCCTTGATGTTGTGGAGAGAGAGAAGAGCACAGTAGAGCCAAGCGTGTCACCAGGCCAGGAAGGAGAGGCAGGGAGATAAAGGAGGTTACACTGTTCATTATTTAACACACAGTACAACATGTGACCCTCAACACTCACTGTCAAGGGAGCAGTGCAAGTGATGAGGAGGAAGACGAGGAGGCTTATGAGGAGAGGTGATGCGTTTGATGTCGTGGAGAGAGAGAAGAGCACAGTAGAGCCAAGCGTGTCACACAGGCCAGGAAGGAGAGGCAGGGAGATAAAGGAGGTTACACTGTTCATTATTTAACACACAGTACAACATGTGACCCTCAACACTCACTGTCAAGGGAGCAGTGCAAGTGATGAGGAGGAAGACGAGGAGGCTTATGAGGAGAGGTGATGCGTTTGATGTCGTGGAGAGAGAGAAGAGCACAGTAGAGCCAAGCGTGTCACACAGGCCAGGAAGGAGAGGCAGGGAGATAAAGGAGGTTACACTGTTCATTATTTAACATACAGTACAACATGTGACCCTCAACACTCACTGTCAAGGGAGCAGTGCAAGTGATGAGGAGGAAGACGAGGAGGCTTATGAGGAGAGGTGATGCGTTACTCTAAGCCTAAATTTCAGTTCCATTGAAATGCAATACCTGCAATAACAATGTTGTAGGTCTAATATATACCTTCATGTTGTTTTCCCTATTACTATAACTACACAGTTATAACTGCAGCAATAACACAGTACTTAGATAGGTGTTACAATGTAATTGCATGGTAATAAGTTTATAGCACTATCAATTATTACACATTTGCAACAAGCGAACACATGATGTCAGGAAGAGGCAAAGGCGGCAAGGGACTCGGAAAAGGAGGCGCCAAGCGTCACCGCAAAGCTCTCCATGATAACATCCAGGGAATCAACAACCCACTATCCACCGTCTGGCTCGCCATGGTGGTGTGTCATCTCCGTTCTGATCTACGAGGTGACCCGCGGAGTCCTGAAGGTGTTTCTGGAGAACGTGATCTGTGACGCCGTCACCTACACCGAGCATGCCAAGAGGAAGACCGTTACCGCCATGGACGTGGTCTACGCTCTGAAACGTCAGGGGCTCACCCTGTACCGTTTTGGCTGATAAACGCACTCTCTTTGGAACTTCAACATCCTGACTTGAACTGACGTATTGCTTCTGGATAAGCTAAACACCTTCTTCGTTCGTTTTGAGGATAACACAGTGCCACCGACGCGGCTCGCTACCAAGGACAGTGGGCTCTCCTTCTTTGTGGCCGATGTGAGTAAGACATTTAAGTGTGTTAACCCTCACAAGGCTGCCGGCCCAAACGACAACCCTAGCTGCGTCCTCAGAGCATGCGCAGACCAGCTGGCTGGTGTGTTTACGGACATATTCAATATCTCCCTTTCCCAGTCTGCTGTTCCCACATGCTTCAAGATGGCCACCATTGTTCCTGTACAAAGAAAGCAAAGGTAACTGAACGAAATGACTATCACACCGTAGCACACACTTCTGTAGTCATGAAGTGCTTTGACAGACTAGTCAAGGATCATATTACATCTACCTTACCTGTCACCCTAGACCCACTTCAATTTGCTTACCTCCCCAATAGATCCACAGAAGATGCAATCGCCATCACACTGTACACTGTCCTATCCCATCTGGACAGAGGAACACCTATGTAAGAATGCTGTTCATTGACTACAGCTCCGCATTCAACACCATAGTACCCTCCAAGCTCATCATCAAGCTCAAGTCCCTAGGTCTGAACACCGCCCTGTGCAACTGGGTCCTGGACCTTCTGACAGGCCGCCCCCAGGTGGTGAAGGTAGGAAACAACACCTCCACTTTGCTGATCCTCAATTTATAACATTTTTCACATGCGTTTTTCTGGATTTTTTTGTTGTTTTTCTGTCTCTCACTGTTCAAATAAACCTACCATTAAAATTATAGACTGATCATTTCTTTGTCAGTGGGCAAAAGTACAAAATCAGCAGGGGATCAAATACTTTTTTCCCTCACTGTATATGCATAGTCACTTTTTAATAATGTTTACATATCTTGCATTACTCATCTCATATGTATATACTGTATTCTATACTTTTCTACTGTATCTTAGTCTATGCCGCTATGACATTGCTCATCCATATATTTATATATTATTAAGTACATTCCTTTACTTCGATTTGTATGTATTGGGTATATATTGTGAAATTGTTAGATATTACTTGTTGGATATTACTGCACTGTCGGACCTAGAAACACAAGCATTTCTCTGCACCCGCAATCATTTCTTGTTCCACTATGTAACTAATGTTTTGTTATTACACATTTGAAGGTCACATGTGTAGTACAGTGGAGGCTCCACAGAGCAGTAGGTGAGGACCATTCTCAGTGAATTTCAGAAAAATGTAAATATGTGAACTGACATGTTGCCCACCCAATCAAAAGATCAGAGAATGAATCTAGTACTGAAAGCATAAGCTACAGCTAGCTAGCACTGCAGTGAATAAAATGTGTTGAGTGTTTGACTCAAACAGAGAGGAAGACAGTAGTTGAACAGTTTTGAACAAATTCATATCTTCAAAAATGGAGAAGCAAGAGAACGAGAGAACTAGCGAATGCAGCTAGCTAGTTTAACCTATTCAAACACCCGGCTCAAACAGAGAGGGATGCCGTATTACCTAGTTGGTTATCACTATCCAACACTGGAACTCAAGTCAAGGTAAACTATTGGTTTGATTATTTTATTGCCTCTGGGGCCCACCGGTGTATCTGCTTAACTGCTTGCTAACTGTAAAGTGTAGCGGGTTAACTAACACGTTAGTTCTAGTAGCTATGTTGACTTTACTTTACTAATATGGTGACAACTATTTATGCTGCGTGTAGCAGTTAGCAGTTATGATGGTTTGGCTTGGAAAGGTTTTTTCGCCTGGTCACAGACAGCACTGAAGTCTACAAGCGAAGGGAAAAGCTGAGAGGATGAAAGCGCGTAGATGCAAATAAGGAATTATCCAAAGGTCAAAGGGCTCATGTTGTTTGTATGTGGCTGCTATGAAAGTGAACTGTGTTTGCGTGTGATCAGGGGGGTATTTATTCTGCCGATTCTGTGAAAAACATTTGTTAACTCGTTCAATATACAGACGTAGAAAACCTAAAAGAGTTACAGATAAACTTTGTCCAAACAAGTCAAACAACGTTTCTAACCAATCCTCAGGTACCCTTACATGTAAATAAACAATAATATTTCAGCCTGTTCAATAGAAAAGAAAAATAACGAAGAGCGCGCACACAGTCATACGCGCAAAACAGTAGTCCTTTTCATGAGCCACCGGGAAAAACATATATTTCTTGTTCGTTTTTCAAAAAACAAGCCTGAAATCATGTCTAAAGAATGTTGACATCTAGTGGAATTCATAGGAACTGCAATCTGGGAGCTAAATCCCTCTGTAGTGAATAGCAAGTCAATGGAAAAACTGTGACATGAAAAAAAAACATTTTCCAGATAGAATTTCCTCGTGTTTTATCCTTCCATATCAGTTCTGTTATACTCACAGACATTATTTTAACAGTTTTAGAAACTTCAGAGTGTTTTCTATCCAAAAGTATATCCAATAATATGCATATCCTAGCTTCTGGGCCTGAGTATCAGGCAGGTTACATTGGGCACGTCAGGCTCTCCGTACTTCCGAACACTGCCCCATAGCCCGGGTTAAAGGTTAACAGGTTAAATGCAAACAAACGTAACAAAACAGGGATAAACTGTCATTCATAGGCTAGGTTGTACTAACCTCATGATGGGTATAGGAAAAATGTGAGTATCATGTAGTAGCCTAAGCCTATCGATGTTACATTGAGCTGGGGGAATGGAATATGAATGACAGCAATCCAATTTGCTCTTAAAGAAATATGGCCATGCTCAAAAAATTATTGTTTTCCCTCACCTTAAACGGCACCGACTGCCACTGGTGAAATACCATGTTAATAACTCTAACCAAAATCTCACCTTTTGACATGTTTAACAGAGTTGACGTCCGAACCCCGGCAGAAATCTAATTAGCGTTATTAAAAAAAAAACATAAAAATATGTTAGTTTAAGCATGAGAAATCAGTTTCAAAGGGTCTGAATACTTATGTATCCTTTTTCCCCTTATTTCTGTTTTTGCTTTGTCATTATGGGTATTGTGTGCAGATTGATGAGGGAAAAACAATTTAATCCATTTTAGATTAAGGCTGTAACGTAACAAAATGTGGAAAAGGCCAAAAATAAGGGGTTAAATACATGTAAAAATATTTCTTATGTCTCTCTCAGATATAGGACAGACTAATTTTGTTTTTACTGTCTGTTGTTCCATGTTGTGAATCTGTTATCCAATGCATTTGTATGGGATAAATGCAGTAAGGCCCAAAATATGTTTTTTGCAAATGTTTTATTTTTTCTTTAGATACTTCAAGGGGTCGTACAATTCAAAATCAAATAGCTAAATGGTCATTGGCATGACCTTCTTAAAACAATTCCATATAGCTTAGTAGAACACACTCCTCCCCTGGCATAGACAGGGCTTAGACTCTTATGGGTTAATAGCTAACTAAAATAGTTGTTGCTTTGAGTCTGAAATGGGGAATTGAATTTGAACAGTTTGAATATGAATCTTTGTCAAATCCATTAAAGAAAAGTCAAACAGTAAACATCCTTTCTCCTTATTTTTCCTTGTTAGCCTATTTTATGCAAAGGTTGTTACATTGTAACTACAAAGTAATTAAAAATGTTACTTCACATTAAGTCGCTTGCTCCTGGGTAATTACACATGTGGAATAACCTTCAGCTGTGTAATTGCACATTCTCTGTTCCAATTGTGTAATAACTGATAACGCTACACCATTACCATTTATCAGATGGCATTATTGAATTCTAGTTTCTGATTGGCTAGACAGGCATTCTAGATTGGGCATTAAAACCAGATAACGGGACAGTTGGAAAAGATATCGGGACACCATGAAATCGTGATGCAATATGCTCATACACAGACGGACCACTTGCTACAAAGTTACAGAAAGCTAAACCAACAACCACCTAAACCAAAATTAGATACAATGTAAATGCAGATTCAACAAGGCACAACTTCCATTATTGATTTACTTTTCCAGAGATTTAAATTCCTCAGAGCCCTACAGTTTGATAATAAATGCCATCTCCTCAAATTGAACAGTGTCGAGTATCCTGACGAGAAAGTTTTCTAGCTGTGCCAGGCACAATCAGGCATCATCATTCATTTGGATGTGTCCAAATAAAGGTAAATAGAAAACAGCTTAAACAAACGCTAATGCAGCTACTTTGCTGTTGGTCTCATAGACTATATGTTGTAAAAGTACATCCGGGACACAAAAATTAGTATAATATGATTTATTATGGTATAACGCGAACGTCTAGCAACACAAAGGTTGCGAGTTTGAATCTCATCATGGAGATCCTTTAGCATTTTAGCTTATTAGCAACTTTGCAACTACTTACCACTTTTTAGAAACTTTGCAACTACTTAGCATGTTAGCTAACCCTTTCTCTAACCTTAACCCTTTACCAAACTCCTAAACATAACCCTAACCTTAACCACTAGCCTAGATAACGTTAGCCAGCTAGCTAGAATTTGTAACATGTCATATGTTTTGCAAATTCATAAAATATTGTTCATTTTGCAAATTTGTAACACATTGTACGTTTTGCAAATTCGTAATATATAATATAAATTGTAATTCGTAACATATAACATGAAATGGGAGATGGACATCCACAAATTAGTATATACCATACGAAATGTAAAATATAACATGTTCCGGATTTGCGGACAGAATATGAAATACTCTGAGACAAAGTTGGTTATTCTGGCTACAAAGGTCCTTACTTTGTTAGCAGTAGCTAGTTGGCTAGCAAGCAAGGGATAAGAACATTGCCAGTCAGCATGGCAATGGAACATATAGAATGAACAACTGGGATGCGTCCATAAATATAGAACTAATTGAACAAAATACTGGGTCGCGTCTCTAGCAACCAAAAGATGAGAAAGTATGAATTTGCTCATAAAAATGAAAATATCAACGAAACAAAAGTATTTCTATTGGTAAATTTGTGCTCGAGTATTGTTTTCCTTGTCAACTGTGGTGTAAGTGGGATAAACAACTTCGTTCTGTACATGTCCCACTGCGTCAAAAAAAAAAATCCAGGGTACAGAACGTCTGCGTTTATCCATTACATAGTTAAATAGTAACACCTATGTTCACTACTATGTTGTTCCTCCAGTTATTACTGTGTTACATAGTAATAGTTGCAAATTAATGTAAAGAGTTACTGCATTTTCTTTATATCTCTGATTTTCAATGTTTATCTCTAAAGATATAAACTTTATATTCCACCTTCGTAGAGACCGTCAGACTTGTGAGTAGACTAGTATTTATTCATATATTTGAAATAACCCTCTGAAGAGAGATAGAGAGAGAAAGAACGAGACATTTTCCCATTCACTTCCCTGTCTGTCCCAAGAGTGTTCTGAATGTATAATTTCTAACAGAGGCAGAAAGTCAAAACAGTTCTCTGCATTCATAATACACATGCAATTCAAAGCCTGTATATATGTGAAGTCAAGTGTAGATAACAGTTTAAACAAACTTGAATGCATGGCTTGTTAATGTTGTTAAGACATGGTTATACTATTTCCTGTCTCTTAGAGGACATATGTACTGAGTGAGTCTCTTTATTATGCAATATAGTGAAAAGCACTCTTTTATACTGCAATACGTTAACTCACATCACATTGACTTAGTGTTCCACCAATTGTGCACTCATGCATATTATGTATGTGTAAATGTTCACCTGCATGTACATTCAATGAATGATTAATAAAGTAAATCTACCACCAGTAAAAGTACATTTCACACACTAAAATACATTTCACATGATCAGGAACCTGGATAGCAAGGGAACGTTCTATGGAGTCTTCGAATAGTCAGTAGCAGATATTCTCAGAATGCTAGGCCTTCATGGAGATATTTCACCATCAGGCTTTATTCTCTGTCTGCTATTGGGTACTGACTGTCTGCCACCAGCTCAAAATAGATCCATGTGTGAGGCCTGACAGATGCTCCAGTAGATAGCAGCAGGGAATATTTCAAATTCCCTGTCATTCTGTAAGTACAATTGAAGACAGTGTCATAACAGAGTTCATGGGACATTTTGGAAAACAACCAAAATCCTCTGCACATTTCTCTTCCACACAATACAGGGAAGTTTCAAAGATTCCCAAACCAACTCATTAAGGACACAGCAACGTGTGGAAGTCTCACAAACTGTATTCTGCGACTTAAGCACTCTAGAAGCTCTGCTGTTTCTAATGGGAACCATGTGTCATGTCACCTACAGACTGCCACCTCATGAATTATAGCAAATATCTGAAGTCTTAACACAACATTTTTGAGAGTGAGGTTACTGCTAACTCAGAACACTAATCCAAAAATGTTGAGTTCCTTGTGTAGGTGTTTTTTTTTTTTAACACAACTAAATGTTCTTCTTTATGCCATGTATTTTCTTTTATCTTCACTACTTGGACAAAGGATGGTGATTTTGTGGGCCGTCAGTATAAATCAGCTGTTGATGTTCCACATTTTGTTGTAAAATACACAAGCACTCTGAGAAATGACCGCCCTGTGGTCAGAGGAGGCCAGCGGCACGCCTGCCATGGAGGTTGCTACCCAGGTCTGAACGCTACGCTTTTGTAAGGGCTATCCATCTTGACAAAATATACACTTATTTTGACTTTGGTGTGGATACGTAGAGAAGTCCAAGAAAGGCCACTGAGAAGTATACAACCATCCCTCTGTTCCCTCTATTCATACATGTACTACAAAGAGAGTGTAGATACATCAATTATATATTGAGAGAAAGGGGGAGGAGAGAGAGATATAAAATGCAACATTCTCTCTGAAAAATCCTGTTCACTCCTCCCTGTCAGATTTTCTAAAAGGTGATGACTGAGCATTTATATGTTGAAGATTACATTTAAACTTTGAACATAACAGCGTGAGAATATCACTCTGTCAGGACACAGGTCATAAATGATACAGTTCAGAAACATATGATTTCTGGTACATAAACCAGCCAACCAGTTCTTGTATTAAATTATTGCTTATGATGGAATGTTGCTTCTCTGAACAATGTCTCATTTCAATTAGAGGTGTGTAGCAGGTACCAGTAAACATGGATGGCATGCCTTAGATCTTTCCCCTTGTGTTTACTCATCTATTTTCCAACCCCTATGCTGCTTGAGCAGCAAATGTGTACTAAACTATTATCAATCAAGTCTCTACTAGCTTGGGTCTGCCATGAGTAACTTCAGTAACTATTTGAACAGATTGTATTTTTTGTTGTTGTGGGGGGCTCTTATGTCTCTAACTTTCTTACTCATCATTATTCATGCTTCATTCATGCTAGTCTGTAATCATGGTAGCATCTACATGAATGTAGAAGTGTTTAGAAACATTCTATTCTTATTTACAATTAAAGTCACTCCAAAATGACACAATCCTTTATTTACCATTCATTTCTATTGGGCACAAAATAATCTGAAACACAACCAAAACAAACTTAAAATGTATCCAACAAGTGTGTGGAGTCACAAGCTTGATGTAGTCATTGCGTGCTAGGAATATGTAACTAAATATTAACCGTTTGACTACTTTAATGCATACAGTGCCTTCAGAAAGTATTCATACCCCTTGACTTATTCCACATTTTGTTGTGTTATTGACTGAATTCAAAATGGATCAAAAAAATTTATCTCACCTATCTACACACAATACCCATTAATGACAAAACAAATTGACAATTTACTGAAATATAAATACAGAAATATCTCATTTACATAAGTATTCTCACCCATGAGTCAATACTTTGCACAAGCACCTTTGACAGCGATTAAAGCTGAGTCTTTCTGGGTAAGTCGCTAAGAGCTTTCTACACCGGGATTGTGCAAAATTTGCCCATTATTATTTTCAAAATTCTTCAAGCTCTGTCAAATTGGTTGTTGATCAGTGCTCGACAACCATTTTCAGGTCTTGCCATAGATTTCTAAGTATTTAGGAACATTCACTGTCTTCTTGGTAAGCAACTCCAGTGTAGATTTGGCCTTGTGTTTTAGGTTATTGTCCTGCTGAAAGGTGAATTAATCTCCCAGTGTCTGGTGAAAAGCAGACTCAACCAATTTAATAAAAATCCAGAAAAACTCCAATCCTTAACAAGCATGCCACCACTATGCTTGAAAACTCAGTAATGTGTTGTATTGGATATGCCCAAAATATAGGACAAAAAGTTGTTGGCTTTGCCCATTTTTTTTCAATATTGTTTTGTAATATTTTTATTCTCTACAGTGTCATGACTGTCCTGTGAGGATCCAAATAGGTCAGATCAGCGTTTGCAATAAATAACTTCAACCAGGGGGGTTGACAGCTCACACCCTGTTGTAAATCAAGGACAGAACATTCAGCTCTCTCCCTCTTCAAATTCACCGGAGGAATGTGCCTTTGTTCCACGTTCTAAAGCGAGTACTGGAACAATATTTATAACATAGAACGTGGGGAATGGTCAGAGGCAACCTAAAAGAACACTGAGGTTGCTTTGGTTATTATTTTGTGATTTTGTAACGCCCAACGCAGGAGATGAGACGCAGGTACAGGGAGTGAACCATTTAATGTAGACAGACATGCAACGAGACAGTAACAGCGTCTGTCAGGTGCGTATGATGACGGGTAACCTGGCGCCCTCGAGTGCCAGGGAGGGGGGAGCGGGAGCAGGCGTGACAGAAATACTGTAACTTGAAAGTATACACACTACATGCAGAGTAAACTCTGTAGTTATGTAAGCAGCCATATTGTTGTCAGTTCGCTAGGGACCTGTTTCTAATCTATTAAGTGTGTATGTTTATCCTGTGTTACCATTTAGTTAGCTAGTAAATAAATAATTCAACCAATTTGTGTAGTACTGAATCATAAGTAAGGCTCTGGTTTTTGCAGATGCAAGGTTACGACTGTTCAGAATGATTATATGATACGAGGTTATGATTAATAAGTTGACTGTTTATTTCAGTCGGGGGAGATGGTAACTCTAAAGAACCGCTTTCGTGGTGCCCCAAATTCTAAGGAGTTAATTGTTATATGATTAATTTAATTGGGTAACAATTAAACATAGTTAGTTGATTAGATTAATAATAGTAATCAGATTAATGATATCAATTCATGTCAACAGGCTTCCTTCTTTTCACTGTGTCAATTAGGTTAGTATTGTGGAGTAATACCAATATTGTTTATCCATCTTCAGTTTTATCCAATCACACCCATTAAACTCTGTAACTGTTTTAAAGTCACCATTGGCATCATGGTGAAATCCCTGAGCCGTTTCCTTCCCTTTTAGCAACTGAGTTAGGAAGGACACCTGTATCTTTGTAGTGACTAGGTGTATTGATATACCATCCAAATAACTTCACCACGCTCAAAGGGATATTCAATGTCTGCTTTTTTACCCATCTACCAATAGGTGCCCATCTTTGGTAGATTGGAAAACCTCCCTGATCTTTGTGGATGAATCTGTGTTTGAAATGTACTGCTCGATTGAGGGGCCATATAAAAATGTCTGTCACGTCCAGGCCTGCGAAGACAGGCTGGAGTGTTTAGTTTTGTTTTTGGTGTAGGGTTTTTCTGTTCTAGGTTATATATTTCTATGTTGGAGTAATGGTTCCCAATTAGAGGCAGCTGAGTGTCGTTGTCTCTAATTGGGAACCATATATATGTTTGTAGTTTTCACTTGGGGTTTGTGGGTTATTGTTTGAGCATAGCTTGTTGTATGTTTAGTTGTGTTCAGCAGCTCGATCTTCGTGTTCATTTTGTTATTTTTACCCAGTTATGTTCGAAATAAATATGTATACTGGAAGCATCTTGGTCTGTCCCTTTTGAAGATCGTGACAGAATAACCCACCACCAAGAGACCAAGCAGCGTGGCAAGAAGGAGAAGGGGTTCTTGACCATGGCGGAGATCAAGGCGGATTGGGAGGCCGTTCCTTGGTGGGAGCTCAATTTTTTTTTGGGGGGGGGCACATGGTTCCGGCTCCGTGCACCAGGCCCCCTGTGCGCTTAGAGAGTCCAGCACGTCCTGTTCCGGCTCCGCGCACCAGGCCCCCTGTGCCTGTCGTGGACCCAGCACGTCCTGCCCCTGCTCCACGGTCCAGGATCCCTGTTCTACGCTCCAGGATCCCTGTGCCCGTCGTGGACCCAGCACGTCCTGTCCCTGCTCCCCGCACCAGAGTGCCAGTGCGCTTAGTGAGCCCAGTACGGCCGGTTCCTGCTCCCCGCACCAGAGTGCCAGTGAGCCCAGTACGGCCGGTTCCTGCTCCCCGCAACCAGAGTGCCAGTGCGCTTAGTGAGCCCAGTGCGGCCGGTTCCTGCTCCCCGCACCAGAGTGCCAGTGTTCGTCTCGAGCACAGAACGGCACGTTCCTGCTCCCCGCACCAGGGGGCCAGTGCGCGTCCCCTGTCCGGGACCTCCAGAGAAGGTCCCCTGTCCGGGACCTCCAGAGAAGGTCCCCTGTCCGGAGCCGCCAGTGAGGGTCCCCTGTCCGGAGCCGCCAGTGAGGGTCCCCAGTCCGGAGCCGCCAGTGAGGGTCCCCAGTCCGGAGCCGCCAGTGAGGGTCCCCAGTCCGAGCCTCACTGGCGGCTCGGACTGGGGACCCTCACTGGCGGCTCTGGACTGGGGACCATCCGGGGCCGCCAGAGAGGGTCCCCAGTCCGGACAATAGCCCAGGGCCTCCGGTGTGGGACATCGAGCCGCCACCTGGGACAGGAAGGCCCACCCGAAGACCCCTCCCAATGGACTTTTGGCGCTGTCGGAGTCCGCGCCTTTAGGGGAGGTACTGTCACGTCCAGGCCTGAGAAGACAGGCTGGAGCGACACACAGCTGCCTCTAATTGGGAACCATTACCCCAACATAGAAATATATCACCTAGAACATAAAAAAACCCTACACCAAAAACAAAACTAAACACACCAGCCTGTCTTCTCAGGCCTGGACGTGACAGTACCCCCCCCCCCAGAGGCGCGGACTCCGACCAAGTCCATGGGGGCGGGGGGGTCTTCGGGTGGGTCTTTTAGTCCCAAGTGGCGGCTCCGGTGCTAGCCGTGCTGACTCGAGGTCACGCACCGGAGGCCCTGGGCAATTAGCCGTACTGGGGACCCTCTCTGGCGGTCCGAGGCTGGGGACCCTCTCTGGCGGTTCCGGACAGGGGACCCTCTCTGGCGATTCCGGACAGGGGACCCTCTCTGGCGATTCCGGACAGGGGACCCTCTCTGGCGATTCCGGACAGGGGACCTTCTCAGGAGGTCCCGGACAGGGGACCCTCTCTGGAGGTCCCGGACAGGGGACCTTCTCTGGCGGTCCCGGACAGGGGACCTTCTCTGGAGGTCCCGGACTGGGGACACGCACGGGCCCTCTGGTGCGGGGAGCAGGTACGGGCCGTGATGGGCTCTCTAATCGCACTGGCACTCTGGTGTGGGGAGCAGGAACCCGGCCGTACTGGGCTCACTAAGCGCACTGGCACTCTGGTTCGGGGAGCAGGAACCGGCCGTACTGGGCTCACTAAGCGCACTGGCACTCTGGTGCGGGGAGCAGGAACCGGCCGTACTGGGCTCATTACGCGCACTGGCACTCTGCTTCGGTGAGCCGGTGCGCGGAGCCGGAACAGGACGTGCTGGACTCTCTAAGCGCACAGGGGACCTGGTGCGTGGAGCAGGAACCGGCCGTACTGGGCTCATTACGCGCACTGGCACTCTGCTTCGGTGAGCCGGTGCGCGGAGCCGGAACAGGACGTGCTGGACTCTCTAAGCGCACAGGGGACCTGGTGCGTGGAGCCGGTACTTCTCTCCCCGGCTGTTCACTCACCCTTGCCTCATGGATGATGGGAGCTGGAATGTCACGCACTGGGCTGGGATGCGAACCGGAGACCCCACACGCAGAACCGGTGCAGGATATCTCGGTCCCAGAAGGTGTACTGGGGACCTTGCTCGCAAAGCCGGCACCACTCTTCCAGGCTGCACACTCACCCTAGCCCAACAGATGAGTGGCACTGGAATTTTGCACACCGGCCTATGCATGCGCACTGGAGACACCATAGCACGGTGTCTGCTCAGTGCGACGCTCTCCCCAACGCTCCCTCCAGAGAGCACGAGGAGTTGGCTCAGGAGTCCATCCTGAACCTGCCAAACTCCCCGTGTGCCCCCTCTCGGGTTTCCGCGCCAGGCGAGTCCTAACATATCTCTCCCTCTCCGGGTTCCACGCTCCATATAAATCCTCATAACTCCCTCGCTTAGCCTTCGCCGCTTCCATCTCCTTCTTGGGGTGACGATGCTCCGTCGTCTTCCTCCAAGGCCCCTTCCCAGCCAATATCTCCTCCCACGTCCAGGACTCCTTTTGACATCGCTGCTTGGTCTTTTTGTGGTGGGTTATTCTGTCACGATCTCCTGAACGGACAGACCAAGACGCAGCGATGCTTCCAGTATACATTTTATTAACGACGAACGTAACTGGGAAAAATAGCAAAATATAAACGAAGATCGTGACGCTGAACATAACTCAACATAAAACAAGCTATGCTCAAACAATAACCCACAAAACCTAATAGAAAACCCCAAACATATATATGGTTCCCAATTAGAGACAACGACACACAGCTGCCTCTAATTGGGAACCATTACCCCAACATAGAAATATATCACCTAGAACATAAAAAACCCCACACCAAAAACAAAACTAAACACACCAGCCTGTCTTCTCAGGCCTGGACGTGACAAGGTTGTATCACAACAAAATGTGAAAACATTCAAGCGATGTGAATACTTTTTGAATTCCCAGTAAGTGAATTTGTCCAAATTGTTTTGGTTCCCTAAAATGTAAAGAAAGTGCTGTCATTTCTAAATGGTTTACCCGATAAAGATGAAAATACCCTCAATTTAACTTCTTAGGGAGCGGCAGCAGAGGTGTTGGTTTTGGAGAGTCTGGCGTGCCCAAAGTAAAAGGCCTGTCACTCAGGCCCAGAAACTAGGATATGCACATAATTAGTACTATTGGATAGGAAACACTCTGAAGTTTCTAAAAGTTAAAATATTGTCTGTGAGTATAACAGAACTGATATAGCAGGCGAAAACCCAAGGAATTTCTGTCCTGGAAAAAGTGTTTTTGACACATTGCCATATTTTGAACCACTCCCTATTAAAAACAGCCATATCTGGGTGTAAGATTGCAGTACCTACTGCTTCCACTGGATGTCAACAGTCTCTAGACAGTGTTTGGTTATGTTAGGTTGCTCTGGATGGTAATAGAAGAAGAATTTCGAACTAGTCATCGGATGTAAACAGAAGAGGAGGCGCGCTCACGTGCTCGCGCGCGCTGTGTTTTTTTCCTTTCCTATCGTCCAGTTTATAATCCGGTTGAAATATTATAGTAAATATACATAAAAGTGTTCCTAAGGATACATTATCAATGATGTTTGATTGTTCTTGGACAAGTGTATAGGTATAGGTTGAACGTGTTCTCTTCACGGTTCAATGGGCGAGTGGACGCTGTATTTTATGAACATAACGCGCCAACGAAACAAAAGAACCTTTGGATGTCTTCGTTGGACACTTGGGAAGCCCTCAGCAGAAGTTCTTCGAAAGGTAAGGGATTTTATATTAGCGATTTTATGCGTTTTATGAGACCCGCGTTGGTTATGGATTTATGCTAATGTATAACATATGAGAGGGGCTATCCTCAAACAATCAAATATTGTGCTTTCGCCGTAAAGCCTTTTTGAAATCTGACAACGCTGTGATATTGCCAAGAATCAGAGCTTTTGATGACTATGCAACACTTGTATATTGATGAATGTTTAATAATTCAACTTTTGGATTTTGAATTTGGCGCCTTACATTTCACCGGGTAGTGTTGGGAGTTGGGCGCTGTCATCTCCCGGTGGTATCATCCTGCTATCAGAGCAACAAGAAACATGCTTCATGACACACCACTATGGTTATGATTGCTGCTTATGCCATTATTCACAATATGGCATATAGTTCTCAGTTATTTTGGACAATAAACACTGGGCATCCCACTATCTACATGTACCTGTATGGACTCTGGACTAGGCGTCTAGGTTATTAGGTGAGTTCATGAATTGTGTAGACAAGCTGTGGATCCCAGGGGGATCATCTATTTAACACACCTGCTCTGTCCATTATGCAGTCTTCTCAGCCAGATGACATTGAGCTCTCCTTTTATACCGATATATTCGCTGAAAAGGGGATGAAGGAGAAGAAAACTCAAGGAAAGGCACTGTTGAGTTGGTTTGTGGCTATTGAAATAGAGCTAGACTAAGCGCCCCACTGCTCCCTAAGTAGTTTTTAAACTGTCAGTCTGCATTTTTACCTCATACTAATTGTACTATTTCAAATCCAAAGTGCTGGAATAAAGAGCCAAAACAGCAAGACAAAATGTCACTGTCCAAATACTTTTGGACCTCACTGCATACCCTTCCTATTCCTCAACAGGGAGAAATCTAAAGAAGCATTGCCATTTATGCTTAGTGCCTTGATAATTGCTTGGTTAATTTCCCTCTCCTCCTGTACACATGTATTTAATCCTTACGGTGGTTACGGAGTTGTAGACAGGATTGATCATTTTCTCAAAGTAATTAATCAAGAAAAACATGCTGTTCATTAACTGGCTGGGAAATAATATTGGCAATTAGTTGTTTATGGCTGTTAATTAAGTGCATGATTCAATTTGAAGCATTCATTGTGAATGGAGGGCACATCTGAATTCCTGTATTTATGCTATTGAATTAGCATCTCAGAAAAGGCTGCTGCATTATGGGGATGTAGCTTGTCTGGTGCTGACAATCCTCTTAAAAAGCTTTTTCTCTAATGTCTCAAGAAAAACACTAGATATGAGTTGGTCCTCAGAGAAGTGCTAGCTACCGTAAGTATTACCAAATCATTATATGTCCCAAAAGTGAGGGGTAGTTTGATGTTCATTTTCACAACAATATAAAATGGAGTTGCTTTTTGACATGTTACATAAGGGATAATAAATGTGGGGCTATGCATTCTCTGAAAAATAATGTAAGACGCGCTAGAGGAGTGGCACTAACCTTCCACGGAGTTGCATTATTTTACATAGAAAACATAGAGCTTCAAGTTGATTACCACGCTTATACCAGAGCTATAATTTAACTCTTTTGTTACAAATGTTTTCATTTGCTGCTAGAAATGTGTTCAGATTAGCTAGCAAGTTTACTAAATACAGTGAGGGAAAAAAGTATTTGATCCCCTGCTGATTTTGTACGTTTGCCCACTGACAAAGAAATTATCAGTCTATAATATTAATGGTAGGTTTGTTTGAACAGTGAGAGACAGAATAACAACAAAAAAATCCAGAAAAACGCATGTGAAAAATATTATAAATGGAATTGCATTTTAATGAGGGAAATAAGTATTTGAGCCCTCTGCAAAACATGACTTAGTACTTGGTGGCAAAACCCTTGTTGGCAATCACAGAGGTCAGACGTTTCTTGTAGTTGGCCACCAGGTTTTCACATATCTCAGGAGGGATTTTGTCCCACTCCTCTTTGCAGATCTTCTCCAAGTCATTAAGGTTTCGAGGCTGACGTTTGGCAACTCGAACCTTCAGCTCCCTCCACAGATTTTCTATGGGATTAAGGTCTGGAGACTGGCTAGGCCACTCCAGGACCTTAATGTGCTTCTTCTTGAGCCACTCCTTTGTTGCCTTGGCCATGTGTTTTGGGTCATTGTCATGCTGGAATACCCATCCACGACCCATTTTCAATGCCCTGGCTGAGGGAAGGAGATTCTCATCCAAGATTTGTCGGTACATGGCCCTGTCCATCGTCCCTTTGATGAGGTGAAGTTGTCCTGTCCCCTTAGCAGAAAAACACCCCCAAAGCATAATGTTTCCACCTCCATGTTTGACGGTGGGGATGATGTTTTTGGGGTCATAGGCAGCATTCCTCCTCCTCCAAACACAGCGAGTTGAGTTGATGCCAAAGAGCTCCATTTTGGTCTCATCTGACCACAACACTTTCACCCAGTTGTCCTCTGAATCATTCAGATGTTCATTGGCAAACTTCAGGCAGGAATGTATATGTACTTTCTTGAGCAGGGGGGACCTTGAGGGCGCTGCAGGATTTCAGTCCTTCACGGCGTAGTGTGTTACCAATTGTTTTCTTGGTGACTATGGTCCCAGCTGCCTTGAAATCATTGACAAGATCCTCCCGTGTAGTTCTGGGCTGATTCCTCACCGTTCTCATGATCATTGCAACTCCACGAGGTGAGATCTTGCATGGAGCCCCAGGTCGAGATTGACAGTTCTTGACAGAGATTGACAGTTCTTGTGTGTTTCTTCCATTTGCGAATCATCGCACCAACTGTTGTCACCTTCTCACCAAGCTGCTTGGCGATGGTCGTGTAGCCCATTCCAGCCTTGTGTAGGTCTACAATCTTGTCCCTGACATCCTTGGAGAGCTCTTTGGTCTTGGCCATGGTGGAGAGTTTGAAATCTGATTGATTGATTGCTTCTGTGGACAGGTGTCTTTTATACAGGTAACAAGCTGAGAATAGGAGCACTCCCTTTAAGAGTGTGCTCCTAATCTCAGCTCTTTACCTGTATAAAAGACACCTGGGAGCCAGAAATCTTTCTGATTGAGAGAGGTTCAATTCCTTATTTCCCTCATTAAAATGCAAATCAATTTATACAATTTTTCACATGCGTTTTTCTGTATTTTTGTTGTTGTTATTCTGTCTCTCACTGTTCAAATACACCTATCATAAAAATTATAGACTGATCATTTCTTTGTCAGTGGGCAAACGTACAAAATAACGGGATCAAATACTTTTTTTCCCTCACTGTATCATCGGTGTCTGACCCTCCTTAAAGTGTCAAATATGTGGATCCTCGGAACTGGTAACAACAGTCTGAATTGAGGTGTGTTCCACTTCCTCATTTATTCACACAATAAGTAGCCCATTGTGTGATTCTCCTGTCAATTTATGTTTTTGAGGCTTTACTGAGCCGGACCAACTTCTCTCTTTATTGAGAGCCTGAGCACTTCCCCAGTGTTTCCCCAGATCAAGAATGAAGACATTGTGCATCTCTAGTCAGAACAGGTCTTGCACAAACTTTTTATCCCTGGCACATTTTTAAGCTGGCGCCCACATTGCCTTCATTGTTGTTTTCCTTACAAATAAAACTTTGGAGATTCCTATCAAAGTAAGTGGCTTATTTTCTGTATTTCGTGTTGTCGTTTCTACTGTAGCATACCATATGTATGTATGGAGCATAATGTATTTACTGTTTTATTCACATGTTTTGAAGTTCTGGTGACAAATCATGCATTCTGATTCTTGCATAGATTGCAATGGACACCTGATGTTTGTAAAACATTATGATGAGAATAGGAGCACTCCCTCTAAGCTATTTGCCATATGTATGGCGCCATGTTTATTGACATCATACAGTGTCAGACCAAAGATGTTACAATAAAACGATGTGAAGGGATAGTGCATGGGAATTACTTATGGTGCTTTCAAGACAACTCAGAACTCTGAAAAATACAAGGTCAAATCATGACATCAGTGATCTTCAGTTCGGAAAGTCGGCGCTCTTGAAAGAGGGCAAATTATTCCCAGTCGGAGCTATTTTTTTCAGATTTTCCTGTTGTCTTGAACGCACTGAAGTTGTAAGCCTGAGATTTCTGAGTTCCCAGTTGTTTTGAATGCGGCATCAGATTGTAACTATGGTACCTTAGGGTTGCCAGCTCAGACCCCCCTTTCCAGGGGGTTTATTTTTATTTAGTGTATAAACTTCTCCTGTGTTTGCCCTGCATTTACTGATAAATCCCCCATCATAGGAAAATTTCTTGCATCCTATCCCCCTACGTTACCTTCCCCCATTTCTACTCCCCATTTCTACTCACCGTAAACCCCACAAACCCCCCCTAAAATAGTTTCATCCTAGTTTAGCTTTCGCTCTACGGTTAGGCTTGGCAGTAGGTGGTATTTGGGGCGATAACATATTATTTGCTTTGTGATTTGTCAAAAATGGTAATAGACTTGTCAAGTCATGTGCTCCGGTTCTTGTAAGATTTGTAATATGCTGAAAAGTGGCCAAACTAATTTCATATGTTTCAGACAATGGGCCCAGCCACTTGTCAAACATAAACAAACATGGCTGCCATCATAAATAATTTAGCTGCTTTTAGCTTAGCTGACATGTATCTCTTTTCTAAACAATATTACATTTGTGCTCATCAGAGATGTGGTACATTGTAAACAAGTCTAGCTGTTTTATGTTTTGTGGTGGACAGAAGGAAACACAGTCCCTCACAACGCAGCACAGTCACCTGCAGCACCATGGAGAGCACCATCACAAGACGACACAAGGTCTGGGCTACACAGTGGTGTCCAGGACCAAGGACAGCTCTAACACAGGTGTGCACCATTTCCCCTCTGACAGGGAGCCTCGGCTGCAGGCTGTTGGGCCCAATTAGTAGCCGCATAAAGAGAACAAAGAAGCCACAGTAAAGGGAGGAGAAGCATGGGAAGAGAGCAGACACCGAGTGTTGTATCCAGCCCAGCCCAGCCCAGCCCAGCCCAGCCCAGGCCAGGCCTTGGACCAGTCGGAACCCAACCACCCTATTGGGGATAGAGGCCTAGTTAGGGACGTGAGTAAAATGAACCACCTTAACTTCTTAGGCAGTGGTGGGGCGCTAGCGCGGATTCAAAATCCAAAAGTTGAATTATTAAACATGCACCCATATACAAGTGTTTCATACTCATCAAAAGCTCTGTTTCTTGGCAATATCACAGCGCTGTCAGATTTAAAAAAAGGCTTTACGGCGAAAGCACCACATTTGATTGTTTGAGGGTAGCACCTTCACTATTTTCTCATTGCCATGAATTCATTAGCCTTCACGGTTCACACAAAACACATTTCACAGCGAAAACAAATCAATTACCTGTTGAAGAACTTCTGCTGATGGCTTCCAAAGTGTCCAACGAAGACAATCAATGGTTCTTTTGTTAGAAAAAGTAATGTATTATATCCATAAATCTCTGTTTGGTTCGCGCGTTATAATCAGAAACTACAGCCTCCACTCCTCCATTGAAACGTGAATAGAACTCGTTCAACTTATACCTATAAACTTGTCCAAGAACAATCAAAAATCATTTTAAATATATCCTTAGGAACACTTTCACGTATATTTATTATAATAAATCAACCGGAATATAAACTGGGCTATAAGAACGGAAAAAAACACAGAGCGTGCCTTCTCGGGAGCGCGCGTTCTCTTCTGTTGACTTCCAAGGGGACACTTCCTGTTTTCTCTTCTTCTCTGCTCTAATAGCATCCAAATAAAATCTGAACACTGTCTCGAGACTGTTGACATCCAGAGGAAGCGATCGGTACTGCATTCATATGCCCTTATATGGGCATTTTCATAAGGGAGGGGTTCCAAATGAGGCACTCTGTCAAAACCACTTTTTCTAGGACAGAAATTCCTCGGGGTTTCGCCTGCCATATCCGTTCTGTTTTACTCACAGACAAATGGTTAACACTTTTAGAAAATTCAGAGTGTTTCTTATCCAATGGTACTAAACATGTGCATATCCTATTTTCTGGGCCTGAATGGGAGGCATTTTACTTTGGGCACGCCAGGCTCTCCAAAACGGTCACTTCGTGCGCTGATCGCTAAGAAATTAAGTAATCCTACACCTCTTCTGCCTCCCTTCCAGAAGTAAGCTGATGCCACAAGGAGCAACCAGAAGTAGGAAGAGTTACCTGAGTTACAGTTTTCTCCCTTTCTCCCTTTTCCCCTTTCCCCTGCTTTATGAGAAATAAAGAAACCTAAGTTTGCCCCACTGAAACTCTGCCCAGTGAGTGATTTGCTTCGACCTCCAGAGTTAAACCCTCCCAGGCTGGAGAGGGGAGGGTTACAGTTTATGTCTAGCTGTTTTATGTTTTATGCTAATTTATGTTTTTTTGTTGTTGTTGTCAGTGCAACCTGTGCAACCTGGGCCCTGATTCAGAAAGCGTGTTTTGTGAAAACTCAGAGTTAGCTGACTCAGAGTTGAAGGAAACGCTGGGTTTTCGGTTTCACAAAGCCAGTTCAGCTTAACTCTGAGTTGGTTACTATGGCAACATAGTCTGTGAAGCTAACCTGCCAGCTGCCCAATTTTCTTCAACTAACCCTGAGTTTCTCCTCCTCTTTAGCTGAAGCCAGCAGACTGAAGGAGCTGTCAAACATGGCATGTCCTTTTCTTGAAGAGCTAGTTGATATTGAAGCACAAATACTCAGCAGAAATCTGTCGGGAGAGGGTGATCAGACCTCGCTTGGAAGTTTTATAATTCCCCGATGATTATCTGTTTGAGCATTTCAATTTTTCTGCACAATCGATCATTCATCTGAACAATATTCTCAGCCCTCATGTCATTCATATGACACATTGTGGACATGCTTGCAGTTCAGAACAAATTTTTTGTGTTGCCCTTCGTTTTTTTGCCAATGGACATTTTCTATATGGCATATTTCCAAGGCAACCATCTGTCGGGCTGTCAGAAATGGTACTCTTGCACTGAAACAATTACTGTACACTTTTATGGTGTTCGCAAGTCACAGACCCACAAGACTCATCAAAGAAGAATTCCACAGAATTGCAGGTATGTCTAAGCAGTAATCAATTCATTTAGTACGTAGCTTTGAGACTTGAAGCACTATTCAGTTCATTTTATATATTTTAGAGTTTCCAGGTGTGATTGGCTGCATAGATGGCACTCATATTCCTATCACAGCTTGTTCAGTAAATGAAGAAGATTATGTGAATAGGAAGTCTTTCCACAGCATTAATGTGCAGGTAGGCCTAAATAGTAGCCTTTATCATTCCAAATGAAAGATGCTACTGCAGCTAATTACTGTTCTGCACTGTGAAGATCATATGTGATGCAGCCCACATCATCAGCAACATGGAAGCAAAGTGGCCTGGGTCTGTGCATGACTCACAATTTTTTTCTGAGTGTACACTGAGCACTAGATTTGCCCGTGGTGAGTTTATACAGTTGAAGTCAGAAGTTTACATACACTTAGGTTGGAGTCATTAAAACTCGTTTTTCAACCACTCCACAAATTTGTTGTTAACAAACTACAGTTTTGGCATGTTGGTTAGGACATCTACTTTGTGCATGACACAAGTAATTTTTCCAACAATTGTTTACAGACAGATTATTTCACTTATAATTCACTGTATGACAATTCCAGTGGGTCAGAAGTTTACATACACTAAGTTGACTGTGCCTTTAAACAGCTTGGAAAATTCCAGAAAATTATGTCACGGCTTTAGAAGCTTCTTAGGCTAATTGACATAATTTGAGTCAATTGGAGGTGTGGCTGTGGATGTATTTCAAGGCCTACCTTCAAACTCTGTGCCTCTTTGCTTGACATCATGGGAAAATCAAAATAAATCAGCCAAGACAAGTCTGGTTCATCCTTGGGAGCAATTTCCAAATGCCTGAAGGTACCACGCTCATCTGTAAAAACAATAGTACCCAAGTATAAACACAATGGGACCACGCAGCCATCATACCACTCAGGAAAGAGATGCGTTCTGTCTCCTAGAGATAAACGTACTTTGGTGTGAAGTGCAAATCAACCCCAGAACAACAGCAAAGGACCTTGTGAAGATGCTGAAGGAAACAGATACCAAAGTATCTATATTCACAGTAAAACGAGTTCTATATTGATATAACCTGAAAGGCCACTCAGCAAGGAAGAAGCCACTGCTATAAAAAAAATCCTTTACTTTTTGGAGAAATGTCCTCTGTTCTGATGAAACAAAAATAGAGCTGTTTGGCCATAATGACCATCGTTATGTTTGGAGGAAAAAGGGGGGAGGCTTGCAAGCCGAAGAACACCATCCCAACCGTGAAGCACGGGGGTGGCAGCATCATGTTGTGGGGGTGCTTTGCTGCAGGAGGGACTGGTGCACTTCACAAAATAGATGGCGTCATGAGGAAGGAGAATTATGTGGATATATTGAAGCAACATCTCAAGACATCAGTCAGGAAGTGAAAGCTTGGTCGCAAATGGGTCTTCCAAATGGACAATGACCCCAAGCATACTTCCAAAGTTGTGGCAAAATGGCTTTAAGGACAACAAAGTCTAGGTATTGGAATGGCCATCACAAAGCCCTGACCTCAATCCCGTAGAAAATGTGTGGACAGAACTGAAAAAGCGTGTGCGAGCAAGGAGGCCTACAAACCTGACTCAGTTATACCAGCTCTGTCAGGATGAATGGGCCAAAATTCACCCAACTTATTGTGGGAAGCTTGTGGAAGTCTACCCGAAACGTTTGATCCAGTTAAACAATTAAAGACAATGCTACCAAATACTAATTGAGTGTATGTAAACTTCTGACCCACTGGGAATGTGATGAAAGAAATAAAAGCTGAAAGAAATAAATGTCTCTACTATTATTCTGACATTTCACATTCTTAAAATAAAGTGGTGATCCTAAGACAAGGAGTTTTTATTAGGATTAAATGTACGGAATTGTGAAAAACTGAGTTTAAATGTATTCTGCCAAGGTGTATGTAAACTTCCGACCTCAACTTTATATATAGCTATATCCTATTATAATCAATACTTTGATTCCTCCTATTGCAACTGAAAATGTAAACTGTATCCTCATATTATCATAAGAGAGTTCGATGGTTATCTGCTCGGTGACAGAGGTACCCTTGCCAGCCATATTTGCTGACCCCTTACCCTGATCCTGAGCCCGGCCCGCATCAACGTTATAACTTGGTTCACTGCAGGACACGAGCCAGGGTAGAGATGACCATTGGGATGCTCAAGGCCCGGTTCCAGTGCCTTCGTCGGCTCAGGGTCACCCCAGAAAGGGCATGTGACATTATTGTGGCATGTGTGATTCTACACCTTACTGCCACAATTAGAGGAGAACAATGTCCTACTCAACCAGTGAACGATCCCAATAACGATCCTGACAACCCCGCTGACGCACGAGATGGAAGAGCAGTCAGAAATACAATATGCTATCATAATTTCTGATTGACCCATCACCTCCCCAGTGTCAAAGACCATATGCCTTTCTTTTTATGAAGTATTCTTTATTTCTTGCAAGTATAAATGCAGTAGTTAATATTTGTTATTTTGTTCAAACAAGTATAATCATCCACCTGTGGGCACCTCACCCACCTTTAACTGATGTCCCAGCAGTTGTATTTCTATATTTAGCATCTGCAGCCTTGTGTGGTCAAATTCTAAATTACATGTTTCAATTTCTTTCTCTAAGTACACCTTGTACAGCTGTTTCACAGGGATCTATAGGAACACAAAAAAATTACATTGAATTTCAGTGCCAGGTCTATTTAGTTTCAAAGTCAGGGGCCAATGCTGAACAACATCTTACTGAGGTAAGTTGTGCTGTGGAGGTGGATGGACCCTGTTTCTCATTGTAATTTCCAGTTTTATTATGGTACAACACTATCACCAACTGTTAGATGGGATTTATAAGGTGTAACCCTCGATGGGCCTCTCTGTTTTCTTCCCTCTCTGTGGCAGCTGACAAGGTGTCTTCATCATCCTCCTGTAATGAAAATTAACAATTTTGGCATTCTACTCTAACCCATTATGAAAACTCTGTGGAGTATAAAGAGTACTTACAACTGCATGGAGGTCTGTTATGGCAGTAGCTGGTAGAAGATGAAGAAGATTAGACAGTTAAATTATAACTTTTCCCAGAAAAGTGCCCCACCTAATTTGAAATTTGTTTTTACAGCAGTGTGCAGGGAACATCACAATTTTTCAAATATACAACTCCGAGTCACCTTATAATAGATTTTTATGTCTGAAGGACAACTAAGAATCTGAAAAAGTAACAGCAGTCAATTACAAAGAATTGTACCGCTACAAGAAAATCAGTGTGCCAAGTTGTGTCTAAGATGAATGGGTGTGTGGTCATCACTGAGGTAACACTGGCAAAAGGATGAATGTACATATATCATTCATTTTAATAACTAACCTCTTATGTAGGCCCTTGTGTCCTGGGGGGTGGTTGGGTCAGATGAGCTTCCTCCAGAGATGCCTTCAGCAATAGGTCGGCCACTGTTTTGACTGAGAGCCATCTCAACAGCCTCTGTGAGTGGTGGTGGTGGTGGTGGACCCCCACCTGTTTTTTGGGCCCCAGTCTTTTTTCTATTGGCTATAATGGAGGTCAAATTTGAAAATGTCTAGTAAGCACACATTTGGAGACTTGTATGTATAAAGGCATTTAGGTGTTACTTTCAAATAGACAATATTAAACACTGCCAGTGTTGGGATGGCTGAAAATGTTTATTTACTTTGCTTAGACAATTTCACTAACTACTTAAATATATCACATGTTGAATGTAGCCACTGAATGCTGCTTAATTAGGTAGAGTAGGCTAAACAACATCACAATTGCTTGTAATGAAATTATACCTTACCTGTTTGAAGTATATTTTTAAATTTCATCTTCAGTTGCTGCCAGGTACGTTTTGTGCCTGTTGGTTAGCACCTGCATAAATATTAAACATGCGCACACGCACGCGCGCACACACACACACACACATATTATATAAATGTTGAATTTGTGGAACACTCAAGATAAATTAATACTCATGCATTGACTCGGTCAGCAGTTTTTTGCCACGCCAGCTCACATTCTTTTGCTGCTGCTACTGTATTGCTTTTTATCTTAAATATATACTTATGTTCTGCATACACATTCATTAACTATTTAGGGAGCGGCAGCTGAGGTGTCGGTTTTGGAGAGTCTGGCATGCCCAAAGTAAAATACCTGACACTCAGGCCCAGACACTAGGATATGCACATAATTAATACTATTAGATAGGAAACACTCTGACGTTTCTAAAACCGTTACAATAATGTATGTGAGTATAAGAGAACTGATATAGCAGGCGAAAACCCAAGGAATTTCTGTCCAGATTATTATTTTTTTGTGACTTTTCTTCTTTTCCATAGACTTGCTTTTCAAATCCATGTATAATAGGTCCTAGGTTGCAGTACCTATGGCTTCCACTAGATGTCAACAGTCATTGTACAGTGTTTGGAGGCTTTAGCACTGAGCAGAACTGAAAGGAAGAGGAAATAGTCAAGGGACCACAAATGTCAATAACGTTTCCCGGGCACGAGATTGTGAGCGCGCCCCACTTTATTTTCCTTTTATATCGTTTATGATATCATCCGTTAAATATTATTGCTAATATTCATAAAAGGATACCTAAGGATGCATTATAAATAATATTTGATTTGTTTGGGCAAAGTTGATAGGTATATTTGAACGCTTGCTCTTCACTGTACAACGGGTGACTCGACAGTGGATTTTCTGAACATAACGCGCCAACCAAATGGAGATTTATGGATATAATAAATTACTTTTTGTAACAAAAGAACCATTGGATGTCTTCGTTGGACACTTGGGATGCCCTCAGCAGAGGTTCTTCGAAAGGTAAGTGATTTATTTTAGCTCTTAAATGGGTTTTGTGTGATCCGCACTGGATATGAATTTATGCTAATGCATAAATATCAGAGGTGCTATCCTCAAACAATCAAATGTTGTGCTTTCACCTTAAAGCCTTTTTTAAATCTGACAACGCTGTGATATTGCCAAGAATCAGAGCTTTTGATGACTATGCAACACTTGTATATTGATGAATGTTTAATTATTCAACTTTTGGATTTTGAATTTGGCGTCTTACATTTCACCGGGTAGTGTCGGGAGTGGCCCGCTAGTGGCCCGCTATCCCTACTTTCACTTGCTTAGCTAGCGAATGCAGCTAGCTAGTTTAACTTCTTAGGGAGCAGCGGTGCGCTAGCGCTCCCGACACTACCCGGTGAAATGTAAGGCGTCAAATTGATCATAGAAAACAATTATTTTAGCACAGCTGAAAACTGTTGTTCTGATAAAGAAGCAATAAAACTTGCCTTCTTTAGACTAGTGGATTATCTGGAGCATCAGCATTTGCGGGTTCGATTACAGGCTCAAAATGGCCAGAAACAATGACCTTTCTTTTGAAACTCGTCAGTCTATTCTTGTTCTGAGAAACGAAGGCTATTCCATGTGAGAAATTGTCAAGAAACTGAAGATCTCGTGCAACGCTGTGTACAACGCAAATTGGCTCTAGCCAGAATAGAAAGAGTGGGAGAACCGAGTGCACAACTAAGCAAGAGGACAAGTACATTAGAGTGTCTAGTTTGAGAAACAGACGCCTCACAAGTCCTCAACTGGCAGCTTCATTAAATGGTACCCGCAAAACACCAGTCTCAACGTCAACAGTAAAGAGGCGACTCCTGGATGCTGGGCTTAATCTAAAATAATCTTTATATGTTGTTGTTTTTTTTTTGGGGGGTTGTGCATGCCTTCCACTTATCCTTCCACTTATACTGTGTTTTCAAAATACCCCTCCATATACTGTATGACTCAAAATACCCCTCAAGAGAAGCATAATAAGTAATCGCAAACTATGTAGACTCGCAGGGGATGCGTTTTAATCCCCTAGAGTGGACACACCGGTGCATAACAAAAAAATACCCATCACAATCAGTCAGTTAAACTAGAGATATCTGTGGTTTTTGCATTTGCTGTGTCTCAATCCACCGCATCCGCCAGTGTCGCACTTCCGCATTTTGGGTGAAAAGTGGCAGAGCTAGAGCGTCTATAGAGTCCGAACGGTTTGACCTACAAACTATTATGACCACTCTATGTAAAGGGGCGACACTCATGGTGTCAGGAGACTTGTCTGAAGTCAGTACCATCAATGTCTGTTTGGTAGCGTCCAAACCGTTTGGAATACAAACAAATTTTATCAAATCATTTTTTGTATATATTATTTTGATACCTAAAGGGCTCCTACAATTCAAAATAAAATAGCTAAATGATTCATAGTATGACCATCTTTAAACAAATCCATATGTTAGCTTAGCATCCGCCCCAACATCTTAGATTTGTAACCCCCCCCCCCAGGGTTAGGGATACAGCTAAGGTTGAGCCGGGATGTGGACATAAAGCTAGGATTAGGGTTACGTTTAGGGTTGAGGTTAGAGTAAATTTTGAGCAGGGATGTGGACAGGAAGCTAAGGTTAGCTATATGGTTAGGTTAAGGCCTGCCTGCCTGCTTGCCTTGCCTGTCTGTCTGAGTCTTTCACCAATTTCCCATTGCGGCTTCATCACCAACTTTTTTGCCTTGAATGCAATGTATTGATTTATGCATAAATACCCTTGATGCATATCTATGTGTCAATATCCTGTCTGTGGAGGTATAAGAGAGGAGAGAGAGGTAGAGTTGGGAGAGAGAGGGGTGGGGAGGAAGAGAAAGGAGGGAGAAAATAGAGAAGGGACAAGGGAGAGAGCGATATAGAGAGAGGAGGCAGAGAGGAGGGAGAAAGAGTGAGCGAGAGAAAAGGAGGGTCTCATGTCTATGACATCTTTCTCTAGGCATTCATATTGTGATGCTAATCTTCCCCCATTGAATGCAGTGTATTCACTTAGGCATCATGTCCGTGGTGCCTTTCTCTAGGCATCAAAAGTGTGATATGCTGACCACAACGCCCGTGTTTTGCACGCGAGCGTTGCTAAATTAATTTATACATACGTACATGTTATTCAATTATTTCACCCAAACTGCTTGCGCGTGTCAACGAGCGCTGCAAGTCCCGCCTCTCCCATCTCCTCATTCATTTTAGGAGCATATAGCCACATGGGTGATTGAAAGCTTTAGAAGAAGAAGGTGAGAAAATGGTGGCAAGTTGTGTGGAGGAAATGGAGAAGAAGTTAGTGAAGCAACAGCTGTGCTGGAATGCAAACAATATGGGTGTCAGTTCTGATTGTATGGAGAGGGAGGATGAGGGTCAAGGAACGGAATGGTCGGTAGTGGAAAGACATAGGAAGAAGAGAGATAATGATACAGAAAGCAATGGAGCGTCTAGTAAAGAAAGCATAACAAGGGCCAAGGTAGGAAGCAAGAGTATTGATGTGTTGTTGTGGAAAGTGGTGATAGTGTTTGATGAGACCACAGGGCCTCACTTACACCCTATCCGACTAACTAATGTTGTAGAGAAAGAGTTAGGAGTTAGAGTTAGAGTTAAGTGAAATTCGCTTGGTTCATTGGAAATGGTAGATTGTTAATATTGTGTGGTAGCCAGGCTCAGCAAGAGAAGATTTTGAAAATGGAAAAGCTTAATGGGAAGAAGATTAAAATGCTAGATTGAGGGTCATCACTGGGGTCCCAGTATCTATGTCCACAGATGATATTAAAGAAAATGTGAAGGGAGGCAGAGTGATAGAGGCCAAAAGGTTGATCAGTAGGAAAGAAGGTCAAAAAAGTGAAAGCTTATCAGTGATGCTGAGGTTTGAGAAAGTCTTGCCAGGAAAAGTACAGATAGGATTTCTTAGTTTCAATGTTAGAGAAATTGTCCCATATGCACTGAGGTGTTTTAAATGCCAAAGAATGGGACATGTAGCTGCTCAGTGTAAAGGAAAGAAAATATGTGCCAAGCGTGGAGGTGCACATGATTATGGTGAATGTGGAGGTTAAGTGCTGTAATTGTGTGGGAGAAAAGGTACAGAGAGAGGCTAGAGAGCCTCAGAGATATAGGATCAGTCATGATGTATTGTATGCAGAGTCCGTAAAACAGATTGGTAGAACTATAGTGCGGACTGATGGAGCTTACATGGATGTACCTGTAGTAAGTGGACCTACTGTCAGACTGATGGAGCTTACATGGATGTACCTGTAGTAAGCGGACCTAATGTCGGGGCTGATGCTTATGATGGTCCTGGCATGGTTTCGAGTCCTGTTCAGAAATCTTGTGGTCATGAATGTGCGGTGTCAAATGACACTTTAATAATGAATAAAGTTGACTTCATAGCTTTTATTGGTAAGGTTATCAATACGACTTGGGTTGTGGAAAGCAGAAATGCCAGGTTGAAGGTTTTTGTGGAGACAGATGTTATAGTTGAAATACAGTGGGGCAAAAAAGTATTTAGTCAGCCACCAATTGTGCAAGTTCTCCAACTTAAAAAGATGAGAGAGGCCTGTCATTTTCATCATAGGTACACTTCAACTATGACAGACGAAATGAGAAAAAGAAATCCAGAAAATCACATTGTAGGATTTTTAATTTATTTATTTGCAAATTATGGTGGAAAATAAGTATTTGGTCAATAACAAAAGTTTATCTCAATACTTTGTCATTGCAAACAAAGGGTATATAACAGAGGTCAAACGTTTTCTGTAAGTCTTCACAAGGTTTTCACACAGTGTTGCTGGTATTTTGGCCCATTCCTCCATGCAGATCTCCTCTAGAGCAGTGATGTTTTGGGGCTGTCGCTGGGCAACACGGACTTTCAACTCCTTCCAAAGATTTTCTATGGGGTTGAGATCTGGAGACTGGCTAGGCCACTCCAGGACCTTGAAATGCTTCTTACGAAGCCACTCCTTCGTTGCCCGGGCGGTGTGTTTGGGATCATTGTCATGCTGAAAGACCCAGCCACGTTTCATCTTCAATGCCCTTGCTGATGGAAGGAGGTTTTCACTCAAAATCTCACGATACATGGCCCCATTCATTCTTTTCTTTACACGGATCAGTCGTCCTGGTCCCTTTGCAGAAAAACAGCCGCAAAGCATGATGTTTCCACCCCCATGCTTCACAGTAGGTATGGTGTTCTTTGGATGCAACTCAGCATTCTTTGTCCTCCAAACACGACGAGTTGAGTTTTTACCAAAAAGTTCTATTTTGGTTTCATCTGACCATATGACATTCTCCCAATCCTCATCTGGATCATCCAAATGCTCTCTAGCAAACTTCAGACCGTCCTGAACATGTACTGGCTTAAGCAGGGGGACACGTCTGGCACTGCAGGATTTGAGTCCCTGGCGGCGTAGTGTGTTACTGATGGTAGGCTTTGTTACTTTGGTCCCAGCTCTCTGCAGGTCATTCACTAGGTCCCCGTGTGGTTCTGGGATTTTTGCTCACCGTTCTTGTGATCATTTTGACCCCACGGGTGAGATCTTGCGTGGAGCCCCAGATCGAGGGAGATTATCAGTGATCTTGTATGTCTTCCATTTCCTAATAATTGCTCCCACAGTTGATTTCTTCAAACCAAGCTGCTTACCTATTGCAGATTCAGTCTTCCCAACCTGGTGCAGGTCTACAATTTTGTTTCTGGTGTCCTTTGACAGCTCTTTGGTCTTGGCCATAGTGGAGTTTGGAGTGTGACTGTTTGAGGTTGTGGACAGGTGTCTTTATACTGATAACAAGTTCAAACAGGTGCCATTAATACAGGTAACGAGTGGAGGACAGAGGAGCCTCTTAAAGAAGAAGTTACAGGTCTGTGAGAGCCAGAAATCTTGCTTGTTTGTATGTGACCAAATACTTATTTTCCACCATAATTTGCAAATAAATTCATTAAAAATCCTACAGTGTGATTTTCTGGATTTTTCTTCCTCATTTTGTCTGTCATAGTTGAAGTGTACCTATGATGAAAATTACAGGCCTCTCTCATCTTTTTAAGTGAGAGAACTTGCACAATTGGTGGCTGACTAAATACTTTTTTGCCCCACTGTAGTTGTTGTCATGCTGAACAGTGTTACAGCATGGTATAGATCAAGTTTAATGGGGTTGGGGAGGGGTTTTTGCAGGAGGGGTGAGGATGTGGTAGAAGTTAGGGATTTAATTGGTTTAGAATTGTATTTTCATGGTAGTAACAGACCGCCATGATATCATAGAAGAAGAAGAAGAGATTACTTGAAACTAACTAGGTTTACCTTTTTATCTGTGTATAAATTGTCGGAGTAGAGAACACACAATTTTGTGTGACTCAGAATGGGTCAAAATTTTACAAAGATCCAGGAAAAAAAGTAACTTGTGCATTTCAGGTAAAATAACAACCCAATGTTTATATTCCAGGACAAATTAGCTAGCAAAAACATGCTAGCTAGCTAAATGTCCATGAAGGTTTCATGTGTTTCGACCTACCCCCAAATTAATATAGTTAGTTTAGAATTAGTTTTTATATTTCAACCTGCGTGTACTGATCGCGTCTGTTGTGGATGGACAAAATCAATGTATTTACATAAGATTCAACACCGTGACACACATCTTTTCAAAGGGAATGCAATGTATTGACATGCATCAACCTCTGTGGTGCTCATCTTTTCCCATTGACTGCCATGTATTGACATAAGCATCATATGTTATGAAGCATTACTTTTAACAAAATCTTCACCTGATGACGTTTTGAGCCTGATAATGGTCTCTACATGAACTGTTAAACGTACTATATGAACTGTTAGATTTGTCAATTACACAGCTAACTAGCAGGATATTATATTTAGTGATCTAGCGAATGCATTTGGAGTTTCCACTAGCTGAGATGGTGAATTAGCCCAAATCCATATTATATATATTTTAGCAATAAGATGTCCCTAGTCTTAGTGTGTGCAAATGTGATTGCAGTTGTCATTTCAACTGAACATTGTGCTTACATTAATGAAACATGTAATCAAATAAATCGTATTCATAATGAATTAATGATGCATGCCGGGAGACGGTCATTTTTCCAACACACCGAACATTGTTTCATCAACCCTGTAGAGGACAAGCATATTACGACTATAATATTATTCAGAATAATATAATAATTATTGTCTGTGATGTATAATGACATAGGATAAAGAAAACTACATTTTAACATAACACCCTCTGGAACTGACCTGCATTTTCCTGCATTCTACACTAGAGCATTGTGTGGGCCTATGTTAGATGTCCGCTTGTTTAGTAAGAAGGCATGTGAAATCTATCAAAACACAGACTTTTGAAAGCTAATGCTAACCCCTGATCTGAATGATTAGTCTAATGGTAATGAGAGTTAAAGGTCCCATTATGAAATGGACCCAGGGTTTTCCCACCCAGACCCGATAATAGCTGATATGCATCCTTTTTTCTTTTTTTCTTTGTACACAAAAAATAATATTTAGCTGGTTGATAACTGAATAAGGTTCGAAACATCTTAGGTTGGAGCGAAAACCTTCAGGAGGGTAGCTCTCCTGGAACAGTAGCTGCTGCTTTTGCAACAGCTAATGGGGATCCTAATAATATCCAAAATCCTAAGGGTTGGAGAGCCCAGGCATACATGAGTTCGAGCAGAGTAGGCTATCATCTGTTGCGCAGCAAGAGGCAGCTCCTCAAACAGCTGCTTGATGTGTGGAGTGAAATAAGTGTTCTTACAAGCTCGACTTTGAGCAACATTTCTATACACTATCGAGTTTGAAAAAATAGTTTTGATGGACTCGCTTAAAAATAGGAGGATCCCAGCTAAGCACATTGCTTCGCTTTACAACCGGAGTAGCCTACCTGGCAACTCCATTTGCTATTTGAGTGCATACGAATGCCATGCCCATGCGGCTGATAATGGCCCATTCTAAATCAAAACTAATTTCACACATATTTTCAAATTATCACTTTTAACACTCAACACAGTGTGCCCACTCCATGTGCGCACTCGCTCTGCAATAGTTTGAGAAAAATATAATTTATATTTTATTCAGTTATGTTAACTCATATTCTTCTTACTAGAAAATCAGATAATGTAAAATAATGGCATATCTTGTCTGCTACAAATTAACTAGACTTAAGCCTATAGATCAGTAGGCCTAACATACATTACAGTACATATGAAATTCTGTTCTTCTGAAATACTTCATATCATAGTGTTTCTTAAGACCTGCCTAAAATACATAATTGAATTGTTGTGATGGTGTAGGCATGTATTTAATGGTTGTATTATACTTTTTTTTTTTTTTTTAGCGAAGAGATGCTAAGAATGTTTGTACATGAACAGTCAATTACCGTGAGACCGGAGGTCATTTGCATGACAGTTACTTAATGACAAAATGTCATGACCGCCACAGCCCTATACTGGCCTTTTAAGCCTAGCATTTTATTTCAACCCTGCATTTTGTACTCTAAATTCTACTCTCTTTACCTGTCCTCTCTCTATACTGTTCCATATCAAATCTTCTACTCCCAGCTCATCCAAGTGTCTAAAATTATCTCCTCTAGCCTTGCCAGAGCGCTTGGTGTACTTGGTGCAAAAGAGTCAGGTGCAGGACAGCAGAGATGAGCAACACAACATAGTTTACTCATACAATTACAAAGTAGATAATATACCATTCCCACCAAATTGGACTGACATAACTCAGGAATAATAACACACAACAAACATGGGGGAAAACAGAGGGTTAAATAATGAACATGTAATTGGGGAATTGAAACCAGGTGTGTATAAAACAAGACAAAACAAATGGAAAATGAAAAGTGGATTGGTGATGGCTAGAAGGCCGGCGGCGTCGACTGCCGAACGCTGCCCGAACAAAGAGAGGAACCGACTTCGGCTGAAGTCGTGACAAACCTGTTATTCATATTTGACAACTCTATCTCTATACTATTCTACGATATCTTAGAAACTTTAATTGTTTGTAAATATTGCATCACCCATCTCAAATGCATATACTGTACTCTATACTATGCCACTGTATATTAGTCCAATGCCGCTCTGACATATATGTGTATATATATATATTCTTAATCCATTCCTTACTTGGATTTACAGTGGGGCAAAAAAGTATTTAGTCAGCCACCAATTGTGCAAGTTCTCTCACTTAAAAAGATGAGAGAGGCCTGTAATTTTCATCATAGGTACACTTCAACTATGACAGACAAAATGAGGAAAAGAAATCCAGAAAATCACACTGTAGGATTTTTAATGAATTTATTTGCAAATTATGGTGGAAAATAAGTATTTGGTCACATACAAACAAGCAAGATTTCTGGCTCTCACAGACCTGTAACTTCTTCTTTAAGAGGCTCCTCTGTCCTCCACTCGTTACCTGTATTAATGGCACCTGTTTGAACTTGTTATCAGTATAAAGACACCTGTCCACAACCTCAAACAGTCACACTCCAAACTCCACTATGGCCAAGACCAAAGAGCTGTCAAAGGACACCAGAAACAAAATTGTAGACCTGCACCAGGTTGGGAAGACTGAATCTGCAATAGGTAAGCAGCTTGGTTTGAAGAAATCAACTGTGGGAGCAATTATTAGGAAATGGAAGACATACAAGACCACTGATAATCTTCCTCGATCTGGGGCTCCACGCAAGATCTCACCCGTGGGGTCAAAATGATCACAAGAACGGTGAGCAAAATCCCAGAACCACACGGGGGGACCTAGTGAATGACCTGCAGAGAGCTGGGACCAAAGTAACAAAGCCTACCATCAGTAACACACTACGCTGCCAGGGACTCAAATCCTGCAGTGTCAGACGTGTCCCCCTGCTTAAGCCAGTACATGTTCAGGCCCGTCTGAAGTTTGCTAGAGAGCATTTGGATGATCCAGATGAGGATTGGGAGAATGTCAGATGAAACCAAAATAGAACTTTTTGGTAAAAACTCAACTCGTCGTGTTTGGAGGACAAAGAATGCTGAGTTGCATCCAAAGAACACCATACCTACTGTGAAGCATGGGGGTGGAAACATCATGCTTTGGGGCTGTTTTTCTGCAAAGGGACCAGGACGACTGATCCGTGTAAAGGAAAGAATGAATGGGGCCATGTATCGTGAGATTTTGAGTGAAAACCTCCTTCCATCAGCAAGGGCATTGAAGATGAAACGTGGCTGGGTCTTTCAGCATGACAATGATCCCAAACACACCGCCTGGCAACGAAGGAGTGGCTTCGTAAGAAGCATTTCAAGGTCCTGGAGTGGCCTAGCCAGTCTCCAGATCTCAACCCCATAGAAAATCTTTGGAGGGAGTTGAAAGTCCGTGTTGCCCAGCGACAGCCCCAAAACATCACTGCTCTAGAGGAGATCTGCATGGAGGAATGGGCCAAAATACCAGCAACACTGTGTGAAAACCTTGTGAAGACTTACAGAAAACGTTTGACCTCTGTCATTGCCAACAAAGGGTATATAACAAAGTATTGAGATAAACTTTTGTTATTGACCAAATACTTATTTTCCACCATAATTTGCAAATAAATTCATTAAAAATCCTACAATGTGATTTTCTGGATTTTTTTTCCTCATTTTGTCTGTCATAGTTGAAGTGTACCTATGATGAAAATTACAGGCCTCTCTCATCTTTTTAAGTGAGAGAACTTGCACAATTGGTGGCTGACTAAATACTTTTTTGCCCCACTGTATGTGTATTTTGGGTATATGTTGTGAAACTGTTAGATATCACTTGTTAGATATTACTGCACTATCAGAGCTAGAAGCACACGCATTTCGTGACACCCTCAATAACATCTGCTAAACACGTGTATAAATAAATTTGATTTGATTTGACCTACAGTGCATTCGGAAAGTATTCAGACCCCTTGACTTTTTCCACATTTTGTTAGGTTACAGCCTTATTAAAAAAATGTGTTATAGTTTTTTTTCCCTCATCAATCTACACACAATACCCCATAATGACAAAGCAAAACAGGTTTGTAGAAATGTTATCTAAATTATTACAAATAAAAAAAGTAAATATCACATTTACATAAGTATTCAGACCCTTTACTCAGTACTTTGTTGAAGCTCCTTTGGCAGCGATTACAGCCTTGAGTCTTCTTGGGTATGACGCTACAAGCTTGGCACACCTGTATTTGGGGGAGTTTCTCCCATTCCTCTCTGCAGATCGTCTCAAGCTCTGTCAGGTTGGATGGGGAGCGTTGCTTCACAAATATTTTCAGGCCTCTCCAGAGATGTTTGATTGGGTTCAAGTCCAGGCTCTGGCTGGGCCACTCCTGTGTGGTCTTGGCTCTGTGCTTAGGGTCATTGTTCTGTTGGAAGGTGAACCTTCACCCCAGTCTGAGGTCCTGAGCGCGCTGGAGCACGTTTTCATCAAGGATCTCTCTGTACTTTGCTCTGTTCATCTTTGTCTCGATCCTGACTAGTCTCCCAGTCCCTGCCGCTAAAAAACATACACACAGCATGATGCTGCCACCACCATGCTTCACCGTAGGGATGGTGCCAGGTTTCCTCTAGACGTGACACTTGGCATTCAGGCCAAAGAGTAAAATCTTGGGTTCATCAGACCAGAGATTCTTGTTTCTCATGGTCTGAAAGTCTTTAGGTGCCTTTTGGCAAACTCCAAGCGGACTGTCATGTGCCTTTACTGAGGAGAGGCTTCAGTCTGGCCACTCTACTATAGCCCTTATTGGTGGATTGCTCCCGAGATGGTTGTCCTTCTGGAAGGTTCTCCTATATCCACAGAGGAACTCTAGAGCTCTGTCAGAGTGACCATCGGGTTCTTGGTCACCTCCCTGACAAAGGCCCTTTTACCCCGATTGCTCATTTTGGCCGGACGGCGAGCACTAGGAAGAGTCTTGGTGGTTCCAAACTTCCTCCATTTAAGATTAATGGAGGCCACTGTGTTCTTGGGTACCTTCAATGCTGCCGAAATGTTTTGGTACCCTTCCCCAGATCTGTGCTTCGAAACAATCCTATCTCAGAGCTCTATGGACAATTTCTTCAACCTCATGGTTTGGTTTTTGCTCTGACATGCACTGCTAACTGTGGGACCTTATATAGACAGTTGTGTGCCTTTCCAAATAATTTCCAATACATTTAATTTACCACTGGTGGACTCCAATCAAGCTGTAAAAACATCTCAAGGATGATCAATGGAAACAGTATGCGCCTGAGCTTAATTTCGAGCCTCACAGCAAAGGCTCTGAATACTTACAGTACCAGTCAAGCGTATAGATACTAGTAAAAATAAAGAAAAACCGTGGAATGAGAACCGTAAACTAACTCACTTTTGTACATTGTGCTGGTCCGTACAATTTACTTTATTTTAGCGCCCCAAAAATGTAATACTTCCAGATCAACTGTAATATCAATACCCCTTTCCAACAAAATCAGTGACGAGACCTTCATGATGCCCATCTCTGCATGATTCAAGAAGGCAATGAGCTCCGTCGGGTAGTTTTAAAAATGGCGGGTGGGGAAGCAAAACCTATTCCGTGATAGTGAGAAGGAGAGGTGTTGTGTGGAGAAACTGATTTTTTCACTCGATTCGTCCAACTTATCACCTTATCGCCTCTAAAATGTTAATAAAGCACTATAAAGGGTTTATATAATCTGTCATTACATACCTATTGGAAGGTTTGTGTCAAATTTGAATCGGGTTTTTAGGGCGGTGCTAAAGTGATCTTCAGAAGTAAACAGCGGCTTTTGAGTCATGATAGCTTGCAGTGATGATGCAAAAAATGACTAGGTATCCCTGTCCCTGTCCCTTTCTTGTTTTTAAACGGTGAGAGAAGTGCTACACCTGGTGGAGAGAGGCTGTAAGACAGAATTAGTTGCTTTATGCTTGATGTACATTACGCCATGACACGTCACGATGTAACGTACAGCGTTTCTCCAATGCTATAGAGCCATTATGATGTCAACACAGTCCCATTAGTTTTCATTGCAGCCTCGTTTGAATGTCGCGGTTGCGCACATTTGTACGGAATGGGGTTAGTAACCCGTTAGGTGTATCCAAACATTTGACTTGTACTGTATGTAAATAAGGTATATCAGTTTTTATTAAAAAAAATTGCGAAAACCTCTCAACCTGCTTGTGCTTTGTCATTATGGGTATTGTGGGTAGATTGCAGAGGATGAACTTAATTTAATCAATTTTATAATAAGGCTGTAAAGTAATAAAATGTGGAAAAAGTCACTAATGAAAATGAGTAAAAAACAATCCAACTTAGGTTATTTCACCCACCCAGTGCTGGGTCACTATAGCACAGAACTGGCGCACAATTGGCCCAGCATCGTCCAGGTTTGGCCGGGGGTAGGCCTTCATTATAAATAAGAATTTGTTCTTAACTGACTTTCCTAGTTAAAAATAAAGGTTAAATAAAACATACAAAAAAATATATATATATATATATATATATCTCCTCATATCCCCTCCCCTTCCATCACCTCTTTTCTTCACTGTCCTAAAGTGCGTTAATTTTCCCGCCTTCCTTCCTCTCCTCCCACACTCTGCAGGAGGACTCCCTCCCTCCTGCAGAGTGTGAATCTTTCTCCTCTCCTGCTCTCTCTGTTCCTGAGCCTGTTATTCATGTGTCTCCCCGGACGCCTGGCTAACAGATTGCCAATAAACTGGGTGGCAGGCTGCTTCAACATGTGTCCCCCTACCCCCAGTAATGGCCTGCCTCTGAGGCGGAGCCCTTACCTGTCACTGATCACTCAACCCCTCGCACTGCTATCCTCTCTCCTCCCCTCCCTATCACCCTGTCCACCCTCTGCTCCCCTTCCCTTTCTCTCCAGGGCATTCAACCGCATCTTCCTCCCCCTACTCCTACCTCTCGCTCTCTTGCTCTCACCTTTTCTCCACTTCGCTCATTGTCACTATCTCCGCCTACCTCTCCCCTCCATGCCATTATCTGGTCATCTTCTCCTTCTCCCCCACACCTTTCCATTCCTCTTTTTTTCTACACTTTGATTCACCCCGTCTATTTCCTTCCAATGCTACCCTGCCTCACTTTCTAGAGACCACACAGAGGTGGTCACAAGGTAAGGAGATGGGACTTTGACAGGGACATGCGATGGGGATCTGACATCTCTGAGGAGGTCAGGGGAAAAGGATTGTAAGGCAGGAGAGGTTCTACGGATGTGTGCGGATAAGGCATATGGGTCTCTGCCCCCAATGGATTTTGGTGTTACCCTAGTGTGGTGTATGATGAATTCTAAAGTATCATAGTGACTATAATTGACATTAACACACTATGTTGAGTACCTTTCACACTCCAATTCAAGCTGTTTGCCATGAAACCTACCTGGGACTTCAGCACATACGTTTCAGTCTCATTTCCAGTTATAGATTGTAGGAATTGATCGGAAAGCACACATGCATGCAACTGGGATGAAATGTGCCTAGAGTATCCCATAACCTTTCCAGTATATCTACCTCCTCCTACTCTGTAAATGACACTGTAACATTTCAGATTACTCTTTTCCCAGAATGCCTCATGGTGTCAGCCCTGAACTCTATTTGAGGAGTAAGAGTGTGTGCGTGCGTGTGTGCGTGCGTGCGTCAATGGCGGAATCGATTTCATCCTTTTGACAACTCAGCTTCATCTGATGCAAGGACATTTATGAGGAGAGTTATTTTCTTTCCTATACACCTCCGATTACGAGCATTTCCATTTAAAGTACATCCTTTCAAGTGATATACTTTTCACAGGGTGAGCCGAAAAACAATAACAATATAGGTTGGTGACTCTTGTACAGGGGGATAAAATCCATTCTTCAGCAGAAATAAATTAATTTCTCCCAATCTTGTGCTGTCACCGTCTCCAGGTGAGTGTCTCTAGTACATGACTAATTCAATATTCATGCTGCAATAAAAACAGATAATGGAACACTATAAAATCTATTCAGGGAGTGGGATGGGCTGAAGAAAATCAGGAAAGAGGACATATTTTATGGGGAAAAAAACTTCTCTCCCATTTCTCTCACCCATTTCCTCTCATCCTAACACTCCATTCATTTCACAAACACCTCTACTCTTTCCATCTGACTACTTCTCTCCTTCTTTCTATTCTTCACACTCCCACTCTTGTGTTCTCCCCTCTTCGCTCTCAGCCCCTTCTTCTCTCCCCTTTGTCTTACTTCATCTCTCCTCTCTTCCTTCCTCTTTTCTCTGTGTAATTAGCCGGGAGCAGCTCTGAGCTAGCTGTTGTTCTCTCCACACTGTCAGGACAGAAATTTCTGTCAGGACAGAAAGTTCACTCACATCTCTGTGTGGGCCTGACGTGTGTGTGTGCATGCGAGTGTACTCCGAGTGTAGGTGCGGGCACACAAATAGTCTACTCTTCTTGTCTATTATGCTAGAGCATTTCTCATTGTATAATTCACTGTATATTTAATTTACACTTGTGAACATGTGATTACTTATAACAAAACTAACTGTTGCCACATTCCGGTTCAAGTAATATTTTCCCACTGAGACATTGTTGTGTTCATAGCTTGTTCAGAGCAGATTATTGCAGCCTTAGATAGCATAGATGCGTGTCTGCAGGAGAAACACTGGCTTACCACATCCATCATGTGCCCAAGATAAGGCCATCTGACTCTTAGCAGCAGTGAGCAACAAAGAGAGATAAAAGTATGTTAATGAGGATGAAACATTTACACAGATACTGTAGATACTATTCATGTTAATGGCTGTGGTTTGTATTTGCATTTATTATGTATCCCCATTAGCTGCTGACAAGGCAGCAGCAACTCTTCCTGGGGTCCAGCAGAATTAAGGCAGTTTATACAATTTTAAAAACATTACAATACATTCACAGATTTCACAACACACTGTGTGTCCTCAGGGCTCCTACTCTACCACATATCTACACTACCGGTCAAAAGTTTTAGAACACCAACTCATTCGAAGGGTTTTCCTTTATTTTTACTATTTTCTACATTGTAGAATAATAGCGAAGACATCAAACTATGGAATCCTGTAGTAACCAAAAAAGTGTTAAACATATCAAAATATATGTTATATTTGAGATTCTTCAAATTATCACCCTTTGCCTTGATGACAGCTTTGCACACTCTCGGCATTATATCAACCAGCTTCACGAGGTAGTCACCTGGAATGCATTTAAATTAACAGGTGTACCTTCTTAAAAGTTAATTTGTGGAATTTCTTTCCTTCTTAATGCGTTTGAGCCAATCAGTTGTGTTGTGACAAGGTAGGGGTGGTATACAGAAGATAGCCCTGTCTGGGAAAAGACAGAGTCCATATTATGACAAGAACAGCTCAAATAAGCAAAGAGAAACGACAGTCCATTATTACTTCAAGACATGAAGGTCAGTCAATACAGAAAATGTCAAGAACTTTTAAAGTTTCTTCAGGTGCAGTCGCAAAAACCATCAAGCCCTATGATGAAACTGGCTCTCATGAGGACCGCCACAGAAATGGAAGACCCAGAGTTAACTCTGCTGCAGAAGATAAGTTCATTAGAGTTACCAACCTCAGAAATTGCAGCCCAAATAAATGCTTCACAGAGTTCAAGTACATCTCAAAATCAACGGTTCAGAAGAGACTGTGTGAATCAGGCATTGATGGTCGAAATGCTGCAAAGAAACCACTACTAAAGGACACCAATAAGAAGAAAAGACTTGATTGGGCCAAGAAACACGAGCAATGGACATTAGACTGGTGGAAATGTGTCCTCTGGTCTGTAGTCCAAATTGGACATTTTTGATTCCAACCACCATGTCTTTGTGAGACGCGGTGTGGGTGAATGAATGATCTCCGAAAGTGTATTTCCCACCGTAAAGTATGGAGGAGGAGGTGTTATGGTGTGGGGGTGCTTTGCTGGTGACACAGTCTGTGATTTATTTAGAATTCAAGGCACACTTAACCAGCATGGTTCCACAGCATTCTGATGTGATGCGTCATCCCATCTGAGTTGGGCTTAATGGGACTATCATTTGTTTTTCAACAGGACAATGACCCAACACAACTCCAGGCTGTGTAAGGGCTATTTGACCAAGTAGGAGAGTGATGGAGTGCTGCATCAGATGACGTGGCATCCACAATCCCCCGACCTCAACCAAATTGAGATGGTTTGGGATGAGTCGGACAACAGAGTGAAGGAAAAGCAGCCAGAAATTGCTGAGCATATGTGGGCACTCATTTAAGACTGTTGGAAAAGCCAAGAGTGTTCAAAGCTCTCATCAAGGCAAAGGGTGGCTATTTGAAGAATCTCAAACATAAAATATATTTACTTTTTTGCTTACTACATGATTCCATTTGTGTTAATTTATAGTTTTGATGTCTTCACTATTATTCTACAATAGAAAACAGTAAAAATTAAGAAAAACCCTTTGACCGGTAGTGTATAGTACTTTTGTCCGTTAGTGTATAGTACAGTACTAAATCCATGTGTATGTGTGTGTATAGTGCGTATGTCATTGTGTGTGTGTGTGTGTATACATGTGTCTGTGTCAATGTATGTGTTGCTTCACAGTCCCCAATGTTTTTTTTTTCATCTAAATGTATTACTTGCATCAGTTACTTGATGTGGTAAAGAGTTTCATGTAGTCAGGGCTCTATGTAGTACTGTGCGCCTCCCATAGTCTGTTCTGGACTTGGGGACTGTGAAGAGACCTCTTGTGGCATGTCTTGTGGGGTATGCATGGGTGTCCGAGCTGTGTGCCAGTAGTTCAAACAGACAGCTCGGTGCATTCATCATGTCAATACCTCTCATAAATACAGTCGTGGCCAAAAGTTTTGAGAATGACACAAACGTTTGCTGCTTCAGTGTCTTTAGATATTTTTGTCAGATGTTACTAATGAATACTGAAGTATAATTACAAGCATTTCATAAGTGTCAAAGGCTTTTATTGACAATTACATGAAGTTGATGCAAAGAGTCAATATTTGCAGTGTTGACCCTTCTGTTTCAAGACCTCTGCAATCCGCCCTGGCATGCTGTCAATTAACTTCTGGGCCACATCCTGACTGATGGCAGCCCATTCTTGCATAATCAATGCTTGGAGTTTGTCTGAATTTGTGGGTTTTGTTTGTCCACCCGCCTCTTGAGGATTGACCACAAGTTCTCAATGGGATTAAGGTCTGGGGAGTTTCCTGGCCATGGACCCAAAATATTGATGTTTTGATCCCCGAGCCACTTAAACACTTTAATAATAAAATATTGGATGTAATAAATGTATCACTAGCCACGTTAAACAATGCCACTTTATATAATGTTTACTTATCCTACATTACTCATCTCATATGTATATACTGTGCTCTATACCATCTACTGCATCTTGTCTATGCCGTTCGGACATCGCTCATCCATATATAATGTTTGTACATACTCATATTCATTCCTTTACACTTGGGTGTATAAGGTAGTTGTTGTGAAATTGTTAGATTACTTGTTAGATACTACTGCATGGTCGGAACTAGAAGCACAAGCATTTCGCTACACTCGCATTAACTTCTTAGGGCTAGGGGTCAGTATTTTGGAGTTCGGATGAAAAACGTGCTAAATGTAAACTGCCTGTTACTCAGGCCCAGAAGCTAGGATATGCATATAATTAGTAGCTTTGGATAGAAAACACTCTGAAGTTTCGAAAACTGTTAAAATAATGTCTGTGAGGATAACAGAACTGATATGGCAGGCAGGAACCCAAGCAAAATCCATCCGAGATGTCTGAATCAGTCATGTCACACTATTTTCAATAGGCCAGCTATTCAAGGCCTAGTAGTTTAACCCCCAGATTGCAGTTCCTATGGCTTCCACTCAATGTCAACAGTCTTTAGAAAAAGGTTTGAACGTTCAATCATGAAAATCAAGGGAGTAAGACCACTTGTTCCTGAGTTCCTGTCAAGTGTCCTGTTTTGGATTTTGCACGTAACAGAGAATGCACGCTCAGTTCTTTTTTCTCTTCTATTCAGCAGGTTATATTCCGTCTGAAATATTATAGTGTTTATTCATTTTAGGGTATCTGAGTATTGATTACAAATGCTGTTTGACTTTTTTCGACAAACTTTACGGTTATTTTTGGGATATCGTTTGTCTGCATGGATGAAAGCCTTTGGGTAGGTGGAATACTGAACAAAACGCGCCAACCAAACGAAGCTATATGGATATAAAGAGGAACTTTATCGAACAAAATGACCTTTTATTGTGTAACCTGGACGCTTTGATATGCCATCAGAGGAAGACCATCAAAGGTAAGCAATTTATTTTATGCTATTTTTGAGTTTTGTGACACCTCTGCTGGTTATGTTATTATGCTAATTGAGTTTTTGAGTGGGGGTGCTGTCCTCAGACAATCAAATGTTCTGCTTTCACCATAAAGCCTTTTTGAAATCTGACAATGCTGTTAGATTAACAAGAGTCTAAGCTTTTAAAGGGTGTGCAGCATTTGTATTTTCATGAATGTTTGAAATTAGTATTTTTGTCATTTGAATTTGGCGCTCTGCATTTCACCGGATGTTGTCAAAATCGATCCCGTTCACAGGATTGGATCCGTAACAGGTTAACATCTGCTAACCATATGTATGTGACAAATAAAATTTGATTTGATTTGAAGTGTTGCAGTTATTTCAGTCAATGTAGTAGCTGACGTGTATAGTGTTGAATCATCCGCATAAATAGACACTCTGACTTTACTTAAAGTCAGTAGCATGTCATTAGTAAAGATTGAAAAAAGCAAGGGGCCTAAAAAGCTACCATGGGGAATACCTGATTTTACCTGGATTATGTTTGAGAGGCATCTTTAAAGAACACCCTCTGTGTTCTGTTAGACAATTAACTCTTCATCCACATTATAGCAGGGGGTGTATAGCCATAACACATACGTTTTTCCAGCAGTAGACTATGATCGATAATGTCAAAAGCTGCACTGCAAGTTTAACAAGACAGCCCCTACAATCATTTTATCATCAATTTCTCTCAGCCAATCATCAGTCATTTATGTAAGTGCTGTGCTTGTTGAGTGTCCTTCCATTAAGCGTGCTGAAATACTTTTTGTTTACTGTGAAGTAGCATTGTATCTTGTCAAACACCATTCTTTCCTGAAGTTTACTAAGAGTTGGTAACAGGCTGATTGGTCGGATATTTGAGCCAGTAAAGGGGGCTTTACTATTCTTGGGTAGCAGAATGACTTTAGCATTCCTCCAGGCCTGAGGGTACACACTTTCTAGTAGGCTTAAAATGAAGATGTGGCAAATAGGAGCAGCAATATTGACTGCCATTATCCTCAATAATTTTCCATCCAGATTGTCAGACCCGGTGGCTTGTCATTGTTGATAGACAACAATAATTTTTTCACTTCTTCCACACTGACTTTACAGAATTCAAAAGTACAATTCTTGTCTTTCATAATTTGGTCCGATACAGTACTTGGATGTGTAGTATCAGCATTTGTTTCTAGCATGTCATCCCTAAATTTGCTAATCTTGCCAATGAAAAAGTGGTTAAAGTAGTTGCCAATATCAGTGGACTTTGCGATGAATGAGCCATCTGATTCAATGAATTATGGAGCCGAGATGCCCTTTTTGAATGCAAGGTGCCCCAAAGCTTATTACTATCATTCTTTACAGTGAGGGAAAAAAGTATTTGATCCCCTGTTGATTTTGTACGTTTGCCCACTGACAAAGAAATGATCAGTTGATAATTTTAATGGTAGGTTTATTTGAACAGTGAGAGACAGAATAACAACAAAAAAATCCTGAAAAACGCATGTGAAAAATGTTATAAATTGATTTGCATTTTAATGAGGGAAATAAGTATTTGACCCCTCTGCAAAACATGACTTAGTACTTGGTGGCAAAACCCTTGTTGGCAATCACAGAGGTCAGACGTTTCTTGTAGTTGGCCACCAGGTTTGCACACATCTCAGGAGGGATTTTGTCCCACTCCTCTTTGCAGATCTTCTCCAAGTCATTAAGGTTTCGAGGCTGACGTTTGGCTCCCTCCTTCAGCTCCCTCCACAGATTTTCTATGGGATTAAGGTCTGGAGACTGGCTAGGCCACACCAGGACCTTAATGTGCTTCTTCTTGAGCCACTCTTTTGTTGCCTCAGCCGTGTGTTTTGGGTCAATGTCATGCTGGAATACCCATCCACGACCCATTTTCAATGCCCTGGCTGAGGGAAGGAGGTTCTCACCCAAGATTTGATGGTACATGGCCCCGTCCATCGTCCCTTTGATGCGGTGATGTTGTCCTGTCCCCTTAGCAGTTAAACCACCCCCAAAGCATAATGTTTCCCCCTCCATGTTTGACGGTGGGGATGGTGTTCTTGGCAGCATTCCTCCTCCTCCAAACACGGCGAGTTGAGTTGATGCCAAAGAGCTCCATTTTGGTCTCATCTGACCACAACACTTTCAACCAGTTGTCCTCTGAATCATTTAGATGTTCATTGGCAAACTTCAAATGGGCATGTACAGTGGGGCAAAAAAGTATTTAGTCAGCCACCAATTGTGCAAGTTCTCTCACTTAAAAAGATGAGAGAGGCCTGTAATTTTCATCATAGGTACACTTCAACTATGACAGACAAAATGAGGAAAAAAAATCCAGAAAATCACATTGTAGGATTTTTTATGAATTTATTTGCAAATTATGGTGAAAAATAAGTATTTGGTCACATACAAACAAGCAAGATTTCTGGCTCTCACAGACCTGTAACTTCTTCTTTAACGACTCAAATACCAGTGGGTCGCTAGCGGGATCATCCCGACACTACTAGCAAAAACCTGTAGCGCCAGATTTAAAATCCGAAAATTGAATTATTAAACATCCAGCTATATACACAAGTGTTCCATACTCATCAAAAGCTCTGTTTCTAGGCAATATCACAGCGTTGTCAGATTTCAAAAAGGCTTTACGGCGAAAGCAGCACATTCATTTGTTTGAGGGTAGCACCTCACATATTTTCCAATAGCCATGTATCGATTAGCAATCATGGCACACACATAACACATTTCACAGCGAAAACAAAGTAATTACCTGTTGAAGAACTTCTGCTGAGGTCTTCCTAAGTGTCCAACGAAGACAATCCATGGTTCTTTTGTTAGAAAAAGTAACGTCTTTTATCCATAAATCCTCCATTTCGCTCATGCGTTATAATCAGAAACGACAGCCTCCATTACTCCTTTGAAACTCGGCGCCGACTCGTTAAAATTATACCTATAAACTTGTCCAAAAACAATCAAACATAGTTTTAAATGTATCCTTAGGAACCCTTTTACGTATATGTACTATTATAAATCAGCCGGAATATAAACTGAACGCTAAAAACGATAAATAAGGCACAGCGCGCCTTCTCATGCACGCGCACTCTGAAGAGTTTTCATAGCGTGGTCTCAATGGGAGGCATTTTACTTTGGGCACGCCAGGCTCTCCAAAACAGTCAGTTTTGCTGCTGGAGCCGGTGAAGTTAAGAGGCTCCTCTGTCCTCCACTCGTTACCTGTATTAATGGCACCTGTTTGAACTTGTTATCAGTATAAAAGACACCTGTCCACAACCTCAAACAGTCACACTCCAAACTCCACTATGGCCAAGACCAAAGCGCTGTCAAAGGACACCAGAAACAAAATTGTAGACCTGCACCAGGTTGGGAAGACTGAATCTGCAATAGGTAAGCAGCTTGGTTTGAAGAAATCAACTGTGGGAGCAATTATTAGGAAATGGAAGACATACAAGACCACTGATAATCTTCCTCGATCTGGGGCTCCACGCAAGATCTCACCCGTGGGGTCAAAATGATCACAAGAACGGTGAGCAAAAATCCCAGAACCACACGGGGACCTAGTGAATGACCTGCAGAGAGCTGGGACCAAAGTAACAAAGCCTACCATCAGTAACACACTACGCCGCCAGGGACTCAAATCCTGCAGTGCCAGACGTGTCCCCCTGCTTAAGCCAGTACATGTTCAGGCCCGTCTGAAGTTTGCTAGAGAGCATTTGGATGATCCAGATGAGGATTGGGAGAATGTCATATGGTCAGATGAAACCAAAATAGAACTTTTTGGTAAAAACTCAACTCGTCGTGTTTGGAGGACAAAGAATGCTGAGTTGCATCCAAAGAACACCATACCTACTGTGAAGCATGGGGTGGAAACATCATGCTTTGGGGCTGTTTTTCTGCAAAGGGACCAGGACGACTGATCCGTGTAAAGGAAAGAATGAATGGGGCCATGTATCGTGAGATTTTGAGTGAAAACCTCCTTCCATCAGCAAGGGCATTGAAGATGAAACGTGGCTGGGTCTTTCAGCATGACAATGATCCCAAACACACCGCACGGGCAACGAAGGAGTGGCTTCGTAAGAAGCATTTCAAGGTCCTGGAGTGGCCTAGCCAGTCTCCAGATCTCAACCCCATAGAAAATCTTTGGAGGGAGTTGAAAGTCTGTGTTGCCCAGCGACAGCCCCAAAACATCACTGCTCTAGAGGAGATCTGCATGGAGGAATGGGCCAAAATACCAGCAACAGTGTGTGAAAACCTTGTGAAGACTTACAGAAAACGTTTGACCTCTGTTATATACCCTTTGTTTGCAATGACAAAGTATTGAGATAAACTTTTGTTATTGACCAAATACTTATTTTCCACCATAATTTGCAAATAAATAAATTTAAAATCCTACAATGTGATTTTCTGGATTTATTTTTCTCATTTCGTCTGTCATAGTTGAAGTGTACCTATGATGAAAATTACAGGCCTCTCTCATCTTTTTAAGTTGGAGAACTTGCACAATTGGTGGCTGACTAAATACTTTTTTGCCCCACTGTATATGTGCTTTCTTGAGCAGGGGGACCTTGCGGGCACTGCAGCATTTCAGTCCTCCTCGGCGTAGTGTGTTACCAATTGTTTTCTTGGTGACTATGTTCCCAGCTGCCTTGAGATCATTGACAAGATCCTCCCGTGTAGTTCTGGGCTGAATCCTCACCGTTCTCATGATCATTGCAACTCTACGAGGTGAGATCTTGCATGGAGCCCCAGGCCGAGGGAGATTGACAGTTCTTTTGTGTTTCTTCCATTTGCGAATAATCGCACCAACTTTTGTCACCTTCTCACCAAGCTGCTTGGCGATGGTCTTGTAGCCCATTCCAGCCTTGTGTAGGTCTACAATCTTGTCCCTGACATTCTTGGAGAGCTCTTTGGTCTTGGCCGTGGCGGAGAGTTTGGAATCTGATTGATTGATTGCTTCTGTGGACAGGTGTCTTTTATACAGGTAACAAGCTGAGATTAGGAGCACTCCCTTTAAGAGTGTGCTCCTAATCTCAGCTCGTTACCTGTATAAAAGACACCTGGGAGCCAGAAATCTTTCTGATTGAGAGGGGGTCAAATACTTATTTCCCTCATTAAAATGCAAATCATTTTATAACATTTTTCACATGCGTCTTTCAGGATTTTTTTGTTGTTATTCTGTCTCACTGTTCAAATACACCTACCATTAAAATGATAGACTGATCATTTCTTTGTCAGTGGGCAAACGTACAAAATCAACAGGGGATCAAATACTTTTTTTCCCTCACTGTATATAATTTATCTTGTTTCATAGTATAGTTTATTTTAATTTAGTTTAGTCACATGATTTCTTAATTGCCATACCTTTTGCCTCATCCCTGTCAACCATAGCATTTTTCAATTCCTCATCATTCCAAGGGGATTTAACAGTTTTTTACAGTAATTTTCTTAATGGGTGCATGCTTATTAGTAACTGGGATAAGCAATTTCATAAATGTGTCAAGTGCAGCATCTGGTTGCTCCTCATTACACACCACAGACCAGCAAATATTATTTACATCGTCAAATAAAATTGTATTGGTCACATACACGTTTAGCAGATGTTATTGCGAGTGTATTGAAATTATTGTGCTTTCAGTTCTGAATTGGGTCTAGGGTGGCAGGTAAGGTGGAGGTGATATGATCCTTGACTAGTCTCTCAAAGCACTTCATGATGACAGAAGTGAGTGCTATGGGGCGATAGTCATTTAGTTCAGTTAACTTTGCCTTCTTGGGTACAGGCACATCGGTGGCCATCTTGAAGCATGTGGGGACAGCAGACTGGGATAGGGAGACATTGAATATGTCCGTAAACTCACCAGCCAGCTGGTTTGCGCATACTCTGAGGACGCGGCTAGGGATGCCATCTGGACCGGCAGTCTTGCGAGGGTTAACGCGTTCCAATGTCTTACTCACGTCGACCACGGAGAAGGAGAGGGAGAGGACACAATCCTTTTGTAGCGGGCCGTGTCGGTAGCACTGTATTATCCTAAAAGCTGGCATAGAAGGTGTTTAGTTTGTCTGTAAGCAAGACGTCGGTGTCCGTGACGTGGCTGGTTTTCTTTTTGTTGTCTGTGATTGCCTGTAGACCCTGCCACATACGTCTCGTGTCTGAGCCGTTGAATTGCGACTCCACTTTGTCCCTGTAGCGACATTCCGCTTGTTTGATTGCCTTGTGGAGGGAATAACTACACTGTTTGTATTCTGCCATATTCCCAGTAACCTTTCCAAGGTTAAATGTGGTGGTTCGCGCTTTCAGTTTTGCGCGAATGCCACCATCTATTAACGGTTTCCGGTTAGAGTAGGTTTTAATAGTCACAGTGGGTACGTACAACATCTCCAATGCACTTCCTTATAAACTCAGCATATGAATCAATATTATTCTCTGAGACTACCTGTAACATTTCCCAGTCCGTGTGATCAAAACAATCTTGAAGCGTGGTTTCCGATTGGTCAAACCAGCATTGAGTAGTTCTTGTCACGATTACATCCTGTTTGAGTTTCTGCCTATAGGACGGGAGGAGCAAAATGGAGCTGTGGTCAGATTTGCCGAAAGGAGGGCCTTGTATGCATTCCGGAAGTTAGAGTAGCAGTGATCCAGTGTTTTGCCCGCACGGGTGCTACAATCAATATGCTGATAGAATTTAGGTAGCCTTGTTCTCAAATTTGCTTTGTTAAAATCCCCTGCTACAATAAATGCAGCCTCAGGATATATGGTTTCCAGCTGGCATAGAGTCCAGTGAAGTTCCTTGAGGGCCGTCGTGGCATCGGCTTGAGAGGGGATATACACGGCTGTGACAATAACCGACGAGAATTATCTTGAGAGATAATATAGTTGGCATTTGATTGTGAGGAATTATTGGTCAGGTGAACAAAAGGACTTGAGTTCTTGTATGTTGTCAATAATGAAGCATACACCCCCGCCCTTCTTCTTACCAGAGAGATTATTTATTTCTGTCGGCACGACGCATAAAGAATCCCGGTGGCTGTACCGACTGACAAAATATCCAGAGAGAGCCATGTTTCCGTAAAGCAGAGTATGTTACAATCCCCGATGTCTCTCTGGAAAGCAAACCTTGCCCTAATTTCGTCTACCTTGTTATCTAGAGACTGGACATTGGTGAGCAATATACTTGGAAGCGGTGGGTTGTGTTTACGATTCCAAAGTCTGACCAGAAGGCCGTTCCATCTACCTCTTCAGCGGCGTCGTTGTTTTGGGTTGGCCTCTGGAATCTGATCAAATGCCCTGAGTGGTGGTGGGAACAAAGGATCTGCTTCAGGAAAGTCGTATTCCTGTAAGTAATGTTGGTATGTTGACGTCGCTCTGATATCCAATAGTTCTCCCCGGCTGTATGTAATAACACTTAAGATTTTCAGAGCTAACAATGTAATAAATATTACATCAAAAACGAAATACTGCGTAGTTTCCTAAGGACTAGAAGCGAGGCGACCTTCTCTGTCAGCGCCATCTTGCTTACATGAATCACTGCAAAACGCATTGTGTGACCTTTTATACACAATATTAGGCCCAGCTTTTGGAACTTTAGTTTTCCTAGATAATGCTATTATATTGTGATCACTACATCCTATGGATTTGGATACTGATTTAAAGCAAATCTCTGCAGCATTAGTAAAGATGTGATCAATTCATGTTGATGATTTAATTCCTGTGCTGTTTGTAACTACCCTGGTAGGTTGACTGACAACCTGAACCAGGTTGCAGGCACTGGTTACAGTGGATATTTTTCTTGTTGAGTGGGCAGCTTGATGTAAATCACCCAGACACTATAAAGCATTTCACACATATTATCCAAGTTATCTATAAAAGTGACTCCAGCAAAGCTACAGTGATATTTTAGCCAGATGTGTAATGCCAGCAGTCTGCTTGTCACGACTTCCACCGACGGTGGCTCCTCTGCCTGTTCGGGCGGCGTTCGGCGGTCGTCGTCACCGGCCTATTAGCTGCCACCGATCCTCCTTTTCCTTATATTGATTTTCTTATTGTTTGCACCTGTTTTGTGTTTGTATTTTTTCTAGGGCTATTTAAGCCGGACAAGCCCGCCTCCTTTCGTGCGGGCTTGTTTCTCTGTTTGTTTGGTGGACGTTCGGCTGATGTTTATGTTGGCATGTTCTCTCGTTCCTGTTTTGGGCCGCATTTGTATTTGGTTGCGCCTGTTGTGTTTGGGGCGTTATATTTACGCGCTGCATTAAAAAAGGAATATTTTCCCTACACCCTGCTCTCTGCGCCTGACTCCACACCCACCACTCCTAGCTGTCGTGACAGAAGCCCGCACCATTCTACATGGAGTCAGCAGGAGCAGCGACTCCCCCTCTCCCATCTATGGAGGAGCGTGTCCTCCACCACACCACCATCCTCCACCGGATCGGGTCAGCAATGGACCAGATGATGGAGAGAATGGACCGATGGGAGAGGAGTGGTCTCCTTCCCTCGCCCGCCCAACCTTCCCCGCCTCAACAGACTCCTCCGGCGGCGTCCGGATCCAGCTCGCTCCGTCTCGCCCCCCCTAGGGAGTACAATAGGACGGCGGCTGGATGTAAGGGGTTCCTGCTCCAGTTGGAGTTGTACCTGGCCACCGTCCGCCCGACTCCCTCTGGAGAGGAGAGCGTGAGCGCCTTCGTCTCCTGTCTGACGGGTAGAGCCCTGGAATGGGCCAACGCAGTGTGGGACAGCCCAGACTCCGCCAGGGACCACTACCACTACCACTACTGCCATTTCCGGGCCGTGTTCGACCACCCACCAGAGGGCCGAGCGGCGGGTGAACGGCTGTTTCACCTGAGACAGGAGACGAGGAGTGCGCAGGACTTCGCACTGGAGTTTCGGACCCTGGCTGCTGGAGCGGGGTGGAACGACCGGGCCCTGATCGACCACTACCGTTGTAGTCTCCGGGAGGACGTCCGCAGGGAGTTGGCGTGTCGAGACTCTACCCTCTCCCTCGATGAGCTGATCGACATGTCCATACGACTGGACAACCTGCTGGCGGCTCGCGGCCGGTCGGGAAGGGCCCTGTTCGTTCCACCTCCTGGGCCTTTCGCTCCTATCCCTATGGAGTTAGGGGGGGGCGGCATCAAGGGGAACCGGAGGAGGAGGCTCCTCCTGCACCAGTTGTGGTCGGAGAGGACACACTGCTGATCGGTGCTGGGGGAGTCCCTCTGGGAATCGAGAGGGCAGGCAGAGCACTGCTCGGTCACCCCAGGTGAGTCGGCACCAGACTCACTCAGAGCTCGCTGTTGGTCACATGTTTGTATTAATCTCTTTCCCTGAGTTTTTTCCCTCTCTCCAGCATAAGGCGCTAGTCGATTCAGGCGCAGCTGGGAACTTTATTGATCGCGGACTCGCCTTGAGACTAGGTATTCCACTAGTGTCGATAGAGCAACCCTTCCCCGTGCACTCCCTAGATAGCCGACCGTTAGGGTCAGGGCTGGTCAGGGAAGCCACGGTTCCGCTGGACATGGTAACGCAGGGGGGTCATGGGGAGCGGATTAGTCTATACCTCATTGATGCGCCTGAGTTTCCAGTGGTGCTGGGGATTCCCTGGCTGGCTAAGCACAACCCTATGATTTCGTGGAAACAGGGGGCTCTCCAGGGGTGGTCAGAGGAGTGTTCAGGTAGGTGTGAAGGAGTTTCCATCGGTGCCACAACGGTGGAGAGTCTAGACCAGGTTTCCACTGTGTGCATTCCCCCTGAATATGCCGATTTGGCTATCGCCTTCTGTAAAAAGAGGGCGACCAAATTACCACCTCATCGACGAGGGGATTGCGCGATAAACCTCCAGGTAAACGCAACACTTCCCAGGAGTCACGTGTACCCGTTGTCACAGGAGGAGACAGTGGCTATGGAGACCTACAGTGGGGAAAAAAAGTATTTAGTCAGCCACCAATTGTGCAAGTTCTCTCACTTAAAAAGAGTGAGGCCTGTAATTTTCATCATAGGTACACTTCAACTATGACAGACAAAATGAGGAAAACAAATCCAGAAAATAACATTGTAGGATTTTTAATGAATTTATTTGCAAATTATGGTGGAAAATAAGTATTTGGTCACATACAAACAAGCAAGATTTCTGGCTCTCACAGACCTGTAACTTCTTCTTTAAGAGGCTCCTCTGTCCTCCACTCGTTACCTGTATTAATGGCACCTGTTTGAACTTGTTATCAGTATAAAAGACACCTGTCCACAACCTCAAACAGTCACACTCCAAACTCCACTATGGCCAAGACCAAAGAGCTGTCAAAGGACACCAGAAACAAAATTGTAGACCTGCACCAGGTTGGGAAGACTGAATCTGCAATAGGTAAGCAGCTTGGTTTGAAGAAATCAACTGTGGGAGCAATTATTAGGGAAATGGAAGACATACAAGACCACTGATAATCTTCCTCGATCTGGGGCTCCACGCAAGATCTCACCCCGTGGGGTCAAAATGATCACAAGAACGGTGAGCAAAAAAAAATCCCAGAACCACACGGGGGGGGACCTAGTGAATGACCTGCAGAGAGCTGGGACCAAAGTAACAAAGCCTACCATGAGTAACACACTACGCCGCCAGGGACTCAAATCCTGCAGTGCCAGACGTGTCCCCCTGCTTAAGCCAGTACATGTTCAGGCCCGTCTGAAGTTTGCTAGAGAGCATTTGGATGATCCAAATGAGGATTGGGAGAATGTCAGATGAAACCAAAATAGAACTTTTGGTAAAAACTCAACTCGTCGTGTTTGGAGGACAAAGAATGCTGAGTTGCATCCAAAGAACACCATACCTACTGTGAAGCATGGGGGTGGAAACATCATGCTTTGGGGCTGTTTTTCTGCAAAGGGACCAGGGCGACTGATCCGTGTAAAGGAAAGAATGAATGGGGCCATGTATCGTGAGATTTTGAGTGAAAACCTCCTTCCATCAGCAAGGGCATTGAAGATGAAACGTGGCTGGGTCTTTCAGCATGACAATGATCCCAAACACACCGCCCGGTAAACGAAGGAGTGCCTTCGTAAGAAGCATTTCAAGGTCCTGGAGTGGCCTAGCCAGTCTCCAGATCTCAACCCCATAGAAAATCTTTGAAAGTCTGTGTTGCCCAGCGACAGCCCCAAAACATCACTGCTCTAGAGGAGATCTGCATGGAGGAATGGGCCAAAATACCAGCAACAGTGTGTGAAAACCTTGTGAAGACTTACAGAAAACGTTTGACCTCTGTCATTGCCAACAAAGGGTATATAACAAAGTATTGAGATAAACTTTTGTTATTGACCAAATACTTATTTTCCACCATAATTTGCAAATAAATTCATAAAAATCCTACAATGTGATTTTCTGGATTTTTCCCTCATTTTGTCTGTCATAGTTGAAGTGTACCTATGATGAAAATTACAGGCCTCTCTCATCTTTTTAAGTGAGAGAACTTGCACAATTGGTGGCTGACTAAATACTTTTTTTCCCCACTGTATATCACTGAATCTCTGCGACAGGGGTACATTCGGCCCTCCATATCACCCGTCTCCTCAAGTTTCTTTTTTGTGAAGAAAAAGGAGGGAGGTCTGCGGCCGTGCATTGATTACAGAGGTCTAAATGCCATCACAGTGGGATTTAGTTACCCGCTACCTCTCATTGCTACAGCGGTTGAATCATTTCACGGGGCGCGTTTCTTCACAAAACTGGACCTCAGGAGTGCATATAATCTGGTGCGTATCCGGGAGGGAGATGAGTGGATGACAGCGTTTAGTACTACATCAGGTCATTATGAGTACCTCGTCATGCCGTATGGGTTGAAGAATGCTCCAGTCGTCTTTCAATCTTTCGTGGACGAGATTCTCAGGGACCTGCACGGGCAGGGTGTGGTGGTGTATATAGATGATATATTGATCTATTCCGCCACACGCGCCACGCATGTGTCTCTGGTGCGCAAAGTACTTGGGCGACTGCTGGAGCATGACCTGTACGTCAAGGCGGAGAAATGTGTGTTTTCCAAACAAGCCGTTTCCTTCCTGGGGTATCGCATTTCCACCTCTGGGGTGGTGATGGAGTGTGACCGCATTAGAGCCGTGTGTAATTGGCCGACTCCGACCACGGTAAAGGAGGTGCAGCGGTTTTTAGGGTTTGCCAATTACTACCGGAGGTTTATCCGGGGTTTTGGCCAGGTGGCTGCTCCCATTACCTCACTGCTGAGGGGGGGGCTGGCTCGTTTGCGGTGGTCGACGGAGGCGGACAGAGCTTTCAGTCGTTTGAAGGAGCTGTTCACTAACACTCCCTTGCTGGCTCATCCGGACCCTTCTTTGGCGTTCATAGTGGAGGTGGACGCGTCTGAGGTTGGTGTTGGAGCCATGCTATCACAACGCTCGGGCACGCCACCGAATCTCCGTCCCTGCTCTTTCTTTTCAAGGAAGCTCGGTCCGGCGGAGAGTAACTATGATGTGGGGGACCGGGAGTTGTTAGCTGTGGTCAGAGCTCTGAAGGTGTGGAGACATTGGCTTGAGGGGGCTAAGCACCCTTTTCTCATCTGGACTGACCACCGTAATCTGGAGTATATCCGGGCAGCGAGGAGACTGAATCCGCGGCAGGCTAGGTGGGCCATGTTTTTTACCCGCTTTCAGTTCAAGATCTCCTATAGGCCAGGTTCCCAGAATACTAAGGTCAAGCGCTGTCCCGTCTCTATGACACCAAGGAGCGGTCCATCGAGCCTACTCCCATCCTTCCCGCGTCATGTCTGGTAGCACCGGTGGTATGGGAGGTGGACGCGACATCGAGCGGGCACGGCGGTTGGAACCTGCGCCTCCTCAGTGTCCTACAGGTCGCCAGTACCTGCCGCTTGGTGTTCGTGACAAATTGATTCGGTGGGCTCATACGCTACCCTCTTCGGGTCATCCGGGAATTGAGAGGACAGTGCGGGTCTTACGGGAAATACTGGTGGCCCACGTTGGCTAAGGACGTGAGGTTTTATGTCTCCTCCTGTTCGGTGTGCGCTCAGAGTAAGGCTCCTAGACACCTGCCTAGAGGGAAGTTACAGCCCCTCCTGTTCCACAACGGCCGTGGTCTCACCTGTCGGGTGGATTTCCTCACGGATCTTCCTCCGTCCCAGGGAACACCACGATCCTGGTCGTTGTGGATCGGTTCTCTAAGTCCTGTCGTCTTATCCCATTGCCCGGTCTCCCTACGGCCCTACAGACTGCGGAGGCCCTGTTTACCCACGTCTTCCGGCACTACGGGGTGCCTGAGGACATCGTTTCTGATCGGGGCCCCCAGTTCACGTCCCGAGTGTGGAGGGTGTTTATGGAGCGTTTGGGGGTCTCGATCAGCCTGACCTCAGGTTTTCACCCTGAGAGTAATGGGCAGGTGGAGAGAGTGAACCAGGAGGTGGGTAGGTTTCTGAGGTCGTATTGCCAGGACCGGCCCGATGAGTGGGCGAGGTACGTCCCATGGGCGGAGGTGGCGCAGAACTCACTCCGTCACTCCTCCACAAACATGTCACCGTTCCAGTGCGTGTTGGGCTACCAGCCGGTCCTGGCACCATTTCATCAGAGCCAGACAGAAGCTCCTGCGGTGGAGGAGTGGGTTCAGCGCTCAAAGGAGACCTGGAGAGCCGTCCAGGAGTCACTAAAACAGGCTGGTGGGCGGCAGAAGAGGAGCGCTGACCGTCACCGCAGTGAGGCCCCCATGTTCGCACCGGGGGACCGGGTCTGGCTCTCGACCCGGAACCTGCCCCTCTGCTTGCCCTGCCGGAAGCTGGGGCCGCAGTGTGTGGTGCCATTTAAAGTCTTGAGGAGGATAAATGAGGTGTGTTATAGGCTACAGCTTCCATCTTACTTCCGCATTAACCCCTCGTTTCATGTGTCTGTCCTCAGGCCGGTGGTAGCTGGTCCCCTGCAGGAAGGTGAGGTGCCAGAGGCCCCCCCCCCCTTTGGACATCGAGGGGTTCCCGGCATATACAGTCCGCTCCATTCTGGACTCCAGGCGCCGGGTGAGGGGCCTGCAGTACTTCGTGGACTGGGAGGGGTACGGTCCGGAGGAGAGGTGCTGGGTGCCGGTGGCGGATATCTTGGAGCCGTCACTACTGGTGGAGTTCCACCGCCTTCACCCGGATCGCCCTGCGCCTCGCCCTCCGGGTCGTCCTCGAGGCCGTTGTCGGCGCGCAGTGGCTCCTCTGCTCCTCTGCCTGTTCGGGCAGCGTTCGGCGGTCGTCGTCACCGGCCTATTAGCTGCCACCGATCTCCCTTTTCCTTATATTGATTTTCTTATTGTTTGCACCTGTTTTGTGTTTGTATTTTCTAGGGCTATTTAAGCCGGTCAAGCCCGCCTCCTTTCGTGCGGGCTTGTTTCTCTGTTTGTTTGGTGGACGTTTGGCTGACGTTTATGTTGGCATGTTCTCTCGTTCCTGTTTTGGGCCGCATTTGTATTTGGTTGCGCCTGTTGTGTTTGGGGCGTTATATTTACGCACTGCATTAAAAAAGGAATATTTTCCCTACACCCTGCTCTCTGCGCCTGACTCCACACCCACCACTCCTAGCTGTCGTGACACTGCTGAATCTTTCACACCCGCGGCCCAACGATGGTACTGGACCTGAAATGTATTTTGGAGTCTTTTAATATTAAAATCAGTTCTTTAAAATCTATTTTCAAATGTTCCGAACTAGCCCTCCTGATATCATTTGACCCCAAATGGACTATGACAGTGTCAGCTCCCAGCATCTGTCGTAGAACAGTCGGAAGCAGCCTTGATGTCCTGTGCTCGTGCTCATGGGTAGCACAGGATTTTGCCATGGGAACCAAGATGTTTCTCACCATAGAGCTGCCTATGATGACAGCTGGTGATGTTGAAAGAGCCAGTCTCTCAGGCAGCCTCACAGTCTGATGAGGGTGGGAGCTCCAAGGATCGAAACCTGAGGTAGAAGCCACCAGAGAGGAACAGAGGACGAAGATGCTGGTACCTCCGGATCCAATCTTGAATGGGAAGCCCCCAAGGATGAAGGCTCCCGAACCACTGGATCCAGGGCGGCAAAGCTGTTTCTGGTCTGTGTCAGATCCGGGCTCAACATCTCCAAGGAGACCCCTGTTGCCAAAGGATGCTTTCTTCGACTTCCACGGCTAGTTGGTTGGGTTGAGAACAGCTCCGTTCTCCAGGGAAGGGGGAGACCCATTCGGGGATGGAACCCTGCTGACCACCGGCCAGTCGGCTGTGGAGAGCCGACATGGCGGTGAATCTTCTCTCGGACCAGAGTGGCATCCGGCTACTGGGGTGGAAGAAAAAGAAAGCGGGCGTAGATTCCCCAGTAGCTTGTGTAGGTTTGCTACTTGCTTGCTAAGAGTAGCCACTTTGCTCCTGTAGCAAGCAGTTGCTACATTGAAAGTCAGTGTAGTCCACATTGTCCCGGAAAAAAAGCTAAGTAAACACAGCTCCTGCAGTGCTGGAAACGTTCAATAGCGACCTTCATTTGAGACCGCCGAGCCAGCTAAGCTAGCTGGGCTTTCGTGTCTCTTCCTCTATGCGGTACTGTGTATGTCAGGATCCCGGGACAGACAGCAGCGCTCACAGCAACTAAGCCCAACAGAGATGCAGGATCCAAAGTAAAATAAAAGTATATAAAAACACAGTCAGCATTTAAACTGAGGTCTCTAGTTCAGATTTCAGCGCTCAACAGGGTTCAACAACTACAACAACTACAAACATATGTCGCACTCTGACGATGTGGCAGGATCCCGGGACAGACAGCAGCGCTCACAACAACTGGTGTTGGGGTTTACTTGTAGGAAAGTGGAAGTAGGTTAATGGTTGAGACATGCATTGTTTCTGAGGTCAAGTCCATTTCGGGATTGCCTAATCTTTGATATGTATTATAACTTTAGTCATCACCCTATTTTAACCCGATTGGAATTCAGACATAGAGTGAGTACAGGTCTTAATATGTATTGAAAGTGTATACGTCACAATGGTCAAATGTAAACACAATCTGAGACACCTGTTATTTTTGGACACAGGTTATTATAGACACGGCAGCAATACTGTAGCTAGAAAATTGTGTTGAAGTGATTGCTAACTAACTGTAAACAATTTAGCTGGATAGCTAAACATCTTGACTAACTGTGAGGTGAAACAACATTCACTTATTTACTGTTAATAGCCACTGCAAATATCTGTCCAAAACAGCAAGGTGTCTCCAGCTATGTTTACTTTTTGACGTTGTATGGCTTCTCCTGTTTCCAAGCTAAAGTGAGTTGATATTCTTGTGTAGTTCATTGTTCTGTTGAGAAAGATAGACATTGCCTTTAGGCTTGTGTTTGACGTCTTCTGTCTAAGTGTCTAATGAATGCAAATTATCTCTCTCAATATCTTGGCTATTTTTTCAACATGTGAAGCATTAATTCAAAAGAGACCTGTCAGTGCTCTGAGGACCCTTGAGTCTTAACTCTTAAACTGAATGCCAGCTCTCCTTAGGCTGTGTCTAGTGATTTAAAGCTTAATGAAAGAGAACGTCTACATTGTGAATCTCATTTGGTGGAAATCTTTGACCCTTTTACATATCACAAACCATTAAAAGGTCTGCCAGAGTAACATGACATGTGTTGAGGGAATGTGCATTTTGACATAGCTTCTATTCAAACTTTCTAACAGAAAATAGTCTATTTCTAGTTTTACCCCATGCATCCTTCGACAAGTTTAACTGAATTGACCCCTTTGTCTTTGAGTTGGAAGAAAACCAATAGAGCCAAGTGCTTTCATGAGTATAGATTATGGTTGACTGGGCTGGGAAGAGGTGGGGAGAGTGTTCTATCTACTCTACAATATGCCCTAAATAGCAAGGGACAAAAGTGAGAAATTAGTTTCCTGTGATTTTTCTCTCCCACTTACCTCAGAGATGAGAGGGGAAAGAGCACTTTCGCTTCATGTAATTTGAAGCCAGCAAATTCTACTGGGAGTTTAGAAATGCATGTAACAATTTACCAACTCATAATGCCATCTTGTCGGCAGCAAGAATAAAAAAGATTATGTGGAATTGTACATTCACATGAAGAGCATTTCTCCTCTACCAATAACTTTCTCCAAATGGCAGACATTGAATTAAATGAATCTACTGGTGGTGCATTAATTATGTTTGAAACTACGAGTATTTAAAACTGAGTTAGAGCAGTCTCTTTGTGAGGGCTTTTACAGGGCTTTTACAGTGCACTTCACAGTAAGAGTATCTCATCTGTAGCCGTGAAATGCTTTGAAATGCTGGTCATGGCTCACATCAATACCATCATCCCAGACACCACGGACCTACTCCAATTCGCATATCGCCTCCACAGATGACACAGTCTCTTTTGCACTGCACACTGCCCTCTCCCACCTGGATAAGAGGAATACCTATATGATAATGCTGTTAATTGACTACAGCTCAGCATTCAACACCATAGTGCCCTCCAAGAACATTACTAAGATTAGGACCCTGGGACTGAACACCTCCTTCTGCAACTGAATCCTGGACTTCCTGGCGGACCTCCCCAGGTGGTGAGGGTAGGTAACAGCACATTTGTCACTTAGTTCCCTCCTGTGTTCTCTGTTCACCCATGACTGAGTCGCCTTGCACGACTCCAAACACCATCATTACGTTTTCTGACGACACTAAGGTGGTAGACCTGATCACTGGCGACAATGAGACTGCCTATAGAGAGAAGGTCAGTGACCTGGCATTGTGGTTCCAGGACAACCACCTCTCCCTCAATGTCAGCAACACAAAGGAGCTGATCGTGGTCTACGAGAAACGGAGGGCTGAGCATGCCCCCAAATTCCTCTGTATCCACATCACTAAGGAATTAACATGGTCCACACACATCAACACAGTTGTGAAGAAGGCATGACAATGTATCTTCTCTCTCAGGAGGCTGAAAATATTTGGCATGGGCCCTTAGATTCTCAAAAAGTTCTACAGTTGCACCAGTGAGAGCATCTTGTCTTGACTGACTGCATCACCGCTTGACAAGGCGCTACAGAGGGTAGTGCATACAACCCAGTACATCATTGGGGCCTAGCTCCCTGCCATCCAGGAGCTCTATACCAGGCGCTGTCAGTGGAAGGGAAAGGCCCTAAAAATGCTCAAATATTCCAGCCACCCAAATCATAGACTGTTCTCTCTGCTACCGCATGGCAAGTGGTACCTACGCACAAGTCTGGAACCAACAGTATTTACCCCCAAGCCAAATGACTACTAAATAGTTAACCAAATAGCTACCCTGACTATCTGCATTGACCTTCTTTGCACTAACTCTTTTTGACTCATCACATACTCTGCTGCTACTGTTTAGTATCTATCCTGTTGCCTAGTCAATTTACCCCTACATATATGTACATATCTACCTCAATTACCTCGTAGCCCTGCACATCGTCTCGTTACTGGGACCCCTTGAAAATAGACAAGTTATCTTTACTCATTGTGGATTTATTCATTGTGTTATTATCTTGTCTATATTTTTTCTCTGGATTGTTTGGAAGGGCCTGTAAGCATTTCACTTTAAGTCTACACCTGACAAATACAACTTGATTTGATTTAACCCAGGGATTTCGATCGGGGAAGAAGGGAACCTTCATTGTGGGGACAATGTCGGTGATGCATTTCCTAATGAAGCAGGTGAGGGGGAGGTAGTTAGCTCATTGTAACGTGTACGCTAGGAGTCGGGAAGCAGGTACAGGGAGTGAATTGAATAATAAAAGAGACAAGAAACACAAGTAGCGTGAAGACATAAATTCAGCAAAAAAAGAAACGTCCCATTTTCAGGACCCTGTCTTTCAAAGATAATTCGTAAAAATCAAAATAACTTCACAGATCTTCATTGTAAAGCGTTTAACCACTGTTTCCCATAAACAATTAATGAACATGCACCTGTGGAACGGTGGTTAACTTCTTAAGGAGCGGCAGGTGAGGTGACGGTTTTGGAGAGTCTGGCGTGCCCAAAGCAAAATGCCTGCCACTCAGGCTCAGAAAATAGGATATGCACATAATTAGTACTATTGGATAGGAAACACTCTGAAGTTTCTAAAAGTGTTAACATAATGTCTGTGAATATAATTTAACTCATTTAGCAGGCAAAAACCTGAGAAAAAAAACATCCGGAAATCAGTTTCTGGTGACCTTTGGCTTTCTTAGACACACTCCATGTTGAATCCATTTGTTACCAGGACTGAGACTGCAGTACCTATGGCTTCCACTAGATGTCTATATATAAAGCCTCAGAGAGATTGGAGTAAGCAGGAAGAATAGGTACAGGAAATTGCATTTGGACCTGAAATGTCAACAAGTTTTCTCGTGCGCGAGTCTGGCTGGCGCGCCCCACTTTATTTTACTTATATAAGGTATAGGTGACCATCCGAGTGAAATATTATCGCTAATATTCATAAAAGGATAGCTAAGGATGCATTTTAACTGGTATTTGATTTGTTTAGGAAAAGTTTATAGGTATATTTGAACGGGTACTCTTCACGTTTCAATGGGCGATTCGACGTTGGATTTTCTGAACATAACGCGCGCCAACCAAACAGAAATTTATGGATATAATAAATTACTTTTTCTAACCAAAGAACCATGGATTGTCTTCGTTGGACACTTGGGAAGCCCTCAGCAGAAGTTCTTCAAAAGGTAAGGGATTTGTTTTCGCTGTGAAATGTGTTTTGTGTGAACCGCGATGGTTTATGAATTTATGCTAATGGGGAAAATATTGGAGGTGCTACCCTCAAACAATCAAATATAGTGCTTCGCCGTAAAGCCTTTTTGAAATGATATTGCCAAGAAGCAGAGCTTTTGATGACTATGCAACACTTGTATATCGATGAATGTTTAATAATTCAACTTTTGGATTTTGAATTTGGCGCCTTGCATTTCACCGGGTAGTGTCGGGAGTGGGTTTTTGCCTGCTAAATGAGTTCTGTTATACTCACAGACATTATGTTAACACTTTTAGAAACTTCAGAGTGTTTCCTATCCAATAGTACTAATTATGTGCATATCCTATTTTCTGAGCCTGAGTGGCAGGCATTTTGCTTTGGGCACACCAGACTCTCCAAAACCGTCACATCACCTGCCGCTCCCTAAGAAGTTAAGCCACTAACAGCTTACAGACGGTAGGCAATTAACGTCAAAGTTATGAAAACTTAGGACACGAAAGAGGCCTTTCAAATGACTCTGAAAAACACCAAAAGAAAGATGCCCAGGGTCACTGCTCATCTGCGTGAACGTGCCTTAGGCATGCATCAAGGAGGCATGAGGACTGCAGATGTGGCCAGAGCAATAAATTGCAATGTCCGTACTGTGAGACACCTAGGACAGCACTACAGGGACACAGGACGGACAGCTGATCGTCCTCGCAGTGGCAGACCATGTGAAACAACACCTGCACAGGATCGGTACATCTGAACATCACACCTACAGGACAGGTACAGGATGGCAACAACAACTGTCCGAGTTACACCAGGAACGCACAATCCCTCCATCAGTGCTCAGACTGTCCGCACTAGGCTGAGAGAGGCTGGATTGAGGGGTTGTACAGCAGGTCCTCAACCGACATCACCGGCAACAATGTCGCCTATGGGCACAAACCCACCGTCGCTGGACCAGACAGGACTCGCAAAAAGTGCTCTTCACTGACGAGTCGCGGTTTTGTCTCACCAGGGGTGATGGTCGGACATCTGAATTCCTCCCTAGATTCCTGTATTCCAGATGAAAGACTCACCAAGGTCTCTGACCACAGGAGAGCCAGCAGGATGAAACATTTTTCTCTTGCTTTGCTTGCATTTTAGCTGGATTTCGGATGTCTTATCTGTTTCATTTTCATTCAATGGATTCAGGTTTCTTCATTCCCCTGGGCTCCTAGGGCACACCCATTCACTCTACATACTATAAAGCTGAGGGGTTTTATGGTGACTGAATGAACATGTACTGTACTTTCCCTCACTGTGGGGATGATGACATTAAGCCCCTCAACCCACTTTTTCATGCACACAGACTCACAGACATACACACAGACACAGAGACACACAGATCGCTGCGAGTGACCTCACGAAGACGTGAAGGTGATTGAGAAGGGCAATGACAACAGAGTGCCTCTAGCAAAAGTTTAGGTCAAAGCATTGCATAATCGAATACAGGATCTACTGATCCCTGAAGAGAGGCAAAGGTTCCATAAAACGGATGTGTTCTAAGGTCATTCCCACTTCTGAAAGACGTGCTATATTGCTTACCCTTTGTTGTCACCCATTAAAAAAACAGTGTGCATGAAAATTCTACCACGGTCAATTATCTTTTCTGTTCTGGAAATATTCAGGAACAAAAATATAACAGATAACAGGAACAAAAAGCAACAAAAGGGTTATTTGTTTTTGCATTTTCCAACTGCCCTAGTGGAGCGTGTTATTAAATACAAAAGCAGCACTTAAAAACCCAGATACAAATAATCCTAGGTATTGTTGAATGTGCATTTTTAATGGAGTATCTTAATGGACTATTTTAATATTTTGTTGGACCAAGCTAATTTTTTCATCCTACTAGGTTTGGCAGCGCTTTGACTTACTTAAAAGATAATGAAACAGACATACTCTACAGTGCACTTAAGGTGAGGGGTTTGGGTCCAACCCAGAGTATGATATTTTCATCTGATTGTCAAACAAATCACTTCAAAAAGTAGGCTACATGTGCATGTTCGTCCACTCCAAAATAATTCCAGCATTCGAACTGTATGTATACCCACACATTCTAATGAATGGAAATAGACATCTGTTACAAACACCAAAAAGTGTGTCTAGTGACATTCAGCGATTGCCATTGATTATTGATTAGGCCTACATTATTTGTTGCGTCTTGATGACATATTGACATTTTTTGTAGCCTGAAAAGGGACAACTGAAATGGGGCTGAAACTCTCCCGGGAAAAACAGGATGATCACACATGGTAAATTTACTAGACTAGACTACAATGTGTATTACCATGAACTTCAAATAGGACTACCAGTAACCAGTGATGTAGTGTTAAAAAAAATGGGTGGGTAAACTTTGATTGCCGGTCGCAGTGAAAAAAATTCACTCAATTCATTCAAGCATTCAAACCAGTGTTTCCCAAACTCGGTCCTGGGGCCTCACTTGGGTGCACATTTTGGGAGCACGTCATCAAGCTTTGATTACTTGAATCAACTGGTTTAAACCATGACAGGGGTGTTCGTTTCATTTGGAAGGTTTTATTTTCATATATTTATCACTGCATTCTAAACAAATAGGAGAATGGTTCAATTAGCAATATTTAGAGACCTCCCCAAAGTTTGACTTTTGTTGCATTTAGGGGAGCTAATGTCTAATTCAGGGGAGCTGAGCACCCCTGGCTCCCCCATAATTTGCACTATGGTTCAACCCCATTTTCTCCTTGCAAATCAAGATTGATAAGAAGAAGAAGAAGAAGAAGAAGAAGAAGTTTTATTTATATAGCGCCTTTCCATAGCTCAAGGTCGCTTTACATTGCACATTACAATACATTCCGAACACACACACATACATTGCAGTCACATAGGATACACACTACCCAAAATGCATGTCAAACAGATATGTTTTCAACTGGATCTTGAATGCACTCACGGATGAGGTATTGCGTAGTGTAAGAGGTAGTGAATTCCATAATTTAGGAGCATTAACACCAAATGACCTCCCACCTACAGTGGACAACCGGAAACGAGGGACGGTCAACAAACCAAGTTCAGCTGATCTAAGGGACCGAGCAGGGCGGTAAGGATAGAGTAAGTCAGAGAGATATTGGGGAGCAAGACCATTTAATGCTTTAAAAGTTAGAAGCAATACCTTAAAGTGGATACGTGATGCCACAGGTAGCCAGTGAAGGTCATGAAGCAGAGGAGTGATGTGAGCAGAGCGCCTAGTGGAGGTGAGAACTCTTGCTGCTGAGTTTTGAACATACTGTAATCTTGCAATAAGTTTTTTGGGAAGACCAAGAAGTAAGGCATTACAATAGTCCAAGCGTGAAGTGATTAATGCATGAATTAGAGTTTCAGCATCAGCTAAAGTGAGAGAAGATCGGAGACGAGCAATATTACGTAGATGGAAAAAAGAGTTTTTAACAAGAGAAGAAATGTGAGAGCCAAAAGATAGAGTTGAATCGAATAAGACACCAAGGTTACGAATCAATGACGAAGGCTTAACGTGGATTCCATCAACATCAAAGGACTGATCAATCCTTTTGGCTGAGGCAGCAGGACCAATCAATAATATCTCAGTTTTATTATCATTCAGTTTAAGGAAATTCAGGGACATCCATTTCTTGATGTCCCTGATACATTCAGTGAGTGAGTCAGGCAAAGATAACCTATCAGAGCTGGTGGTGAGGTAGATTTGAATATCATCAGCATAGCAATGGAACTGAAGTCCGTGCCTGCGTATGATATCACCGAGTGGATATATGTAGATGATGAATAATAGTGGGCCAAGAACCGAACCTTGAGGGACACCCTGTGTAAGTGAAGCAGTGGCAGATCTAAACCCTTGTATAGGGATATAATACTTTCTGTCGCTAATGTAGGAGATGAGCCAAGAAAGAGCAGAGCCAGTGATACCAATGTCAGAAAGCCTAGAGATAAGTATTTCATGACAGACTGTGTCAAAAGCAGTGCTTAAATCAAGAAGCATCAGGATGTTTATCAGCCCTGCATCCATGGACAAAAGAATGTCGTTAACCACCCGGAGAAGAGCAGTTTCAGTGCTATGAGCTGGGCGAAATCCAGACTGAAAAGGTTCAAAAAGACCGTTTATATCCAAATGTGATCGCAATTGCTAGCAACAACCCTTTCAAGGACTTTGCTTAAGAATGGTAAGTTGGATATTGGTCTGTAATTTTCCATGTTTAGGTGGTCTAGGCCTGATTTTTTAAGAATGGGCGTCACCGCAGACATTTTTAAATCTGCTGGAACCACGCCGGACGCCAAACTACAGTTAATCATATGTGTTATGAAGGGTGCAACCTCAGGGACACACAACTTAAGCAAAACAGTAGGTGTAGGATCAAGTTGGCAGGATGTGGAATTGATGTACTTAGCTCTAGACTATACCCTCAACGTTGCATTATCAATCTTCATTATGTGTTCATGCAAGGCCCCATTGACATACTGCATGACCCATTGTGTATTAGGATCTTAAAAAAAAAAGAAGTAACACACAACATTTTTGTGCGTATTTTCTTTGAATGTTTCATCTTCTATACTAAAGGTGGTTCAAAGAACAATGCCAGCATGATCAGCAACCTTGCTTGAGACCTGAACTCTTGCATTAACTCCCCAAGCTCAGTGGGCTAAAACAGTTAAACAACTCAGGTTCAAACCCAGGATGGTCACACTAATAGAATCCAGTGTAACCAAATATAGCTGTTATCACATGGGGATTTTGTCTTCATGGTGTCTATATTTGCTGGTTTCCCTCTTGCCTTCCCTGATATCCTATTTCCAAAGTTGTACAAGCCACAGCTTGAAGATCTAGCTAGCCAGAAAATACTCCATGTGAGAGAATGCTAGCTAATACTTGGCCTCAGTGTTCGAAATTAATCAACAGAGACGTGGTGAAATGGACCATGACAATGCTGTCGCCCAAATCGGGGTGCAAACCAAATGGCCGTGCCCCTATAGCAGCAGATCTGGACATTGAATGAGAGCATAAGTGGGAGGCAAAGCAAATAATTAAATCATTATAAACAAAGTGAACACGATTATATGCAATACTTGTATCACTCACAAACACTTCAAAGAAAGTGCTTTTACACTTTATCCTTTAAATAAATATGAACACTTACATTACAGTGGATGTATGTCTACTGTACCTTACATTACAAGAGTATTTGAAATGTACCAATGTGATACTTGCATCCCAAGGCCAGCAGGTTTCCTATGAGTTCAAAAGCTCCACCTACTCCGAGATGGTGTCTCTTTAACCGCAGCTTGCTGAGGCTTCGTCACCCACAGTAAGACCAGTGGCGACACTTTGCTGACCTCTCAGCTAATGATACACCACTTATTGTTTGGGTGTCTGTTACAGCGCCTGGTGACAGTGCATAAATCCCTGATTGACTACATCTTAACAATTACTAATTATCCCACAGGAGGTAATTACATGGAAAAGAATAGGAAGCAGGCCTACATTATCTCAATGAGAGTGGGTAATTACAATGCTTAATATTTTTACCAATATTAGATACAGGCTGCAGCACAAGTCCAAAGGCAGACAGAGCATTTTTCTCATTTTAGCACCATAATGCCAGGACTATTAATTATGTGCTGAGCTATCGTTTTTGTGCAGGCTTGGCAGACAGGGGATTTTCTCCTATTACTGCCATTAAGAGACTATAGAATATCCTTTATTTGTATTATCCATCTTGCCTGTGGCCAATTAGAGTGCAAGCATCTATGGAATCAGGCTACAAGCTCAAACAAAATCTTGAGAGTTTACCAATATTGCACATTTTGATCTTGTGCAATTGCACTTTCTCTTTTAGTTAAGGTAATTTGGTTTATCATTTATCCCATTAAAACACAAATCTCAGTTCAGGAATAACTTGAATAACATGCACAAGTTCTAAAAAGTACACTTGTTGTGTCCCAGGAGACCTAAAAAAGTCTCAAAAGAATAAGAGCAAATAAACTAAAAAAATTAAAAACGTCCTCTCACTGTCAACTGCGTTTATTTTCAACAAACTTAACATATTTGTCTGAATATTTGTATGAACATAAGATTCAACAACTGAGACATAAACTGAACAAGTTCCACAGACATGTGACTAACAGAAATGAAATAATGTGTCCCTGAACAAAGGGCGGTCAAAATCTAAAGTAACAGTCAGTATCTCCCTGTAGCCACCTGCTGCATTAAGTACTGCATTGCATCTCCTCCTCATGGACTGCACCAGATCTGCCAGTTCTTGCTGTGAGATGTTACCCCAATCTTCCACCAAGTCACCAGCAAGTTCCCGGACATTTCTGGGGGGAATGGCCCAAGCCCTTACCCTCCGATCCAACAGGTCCCTGACGTGCTCAATGGGATTGAGATCCGGGCTCTTCGCTGGCCATGGCAGAACACTGACATTCCTGTCTTTCAAGAAATCATGCACAGAACGAGCAGTATGGCTGGTGGCATTGTCATACTGGAGGGTCATGTCAGGATGAGCCTGCAGGAAAGGTACCATATGAGGGAGGAGGATGTCTTCCCTGTAACGCACAGTGTTGAAATTGTCTGCAATGACAACAAGTTCAGTCCGATGACACTGACACACTGCCCCAGACCATGACGGACCCTCCACCTCCAAAGCGACCCCGCTCCAGAGTACAGGCCTCTGTGTAACTCTCATTCCTTTGACGATAAACGCAAATCCGACCATCACCCCTGGTGAGACAAAACAGTGACTCGTCAGTGAAGAGCACTTTTGCCGGTGATGTCTGGTGAGGACTTGCCTTACAACAGGCCTACAAGCCCTCAGTCCAGCCTCTCTCAGCCTATTACGGACAGACAGAGCACTGATGTAGGGATTGTGCGTTCCTGGTGTAACTCGGGCAGTTGTTGTTGCCATCCTGTAACTGTCCCGCAGGTGTGATGTTCGCATGTACCGATCCTGTGCAGGTGTTGTTACACGTGGTCTGCCACTGCGATGATGATCTGCTGTCCGTCCTGTCTCCCTGTAGCGCTGTCCTAGGTGTCTCACAGTAAAGACATTGCAAATTATTGCCCTGACCACATCTGCAGTCCTCATGCCTCCTTGCAGCATGCCTAAGGCACGTTCACGCAGATGAGCATAGACACTTTTTTTGTGTTTTTTTCAGAGTCAGTAGAAAGGCCTCTTTCGTGTCCTAAGTTTTCATAACTGTGACGTTAATTGCCTACCGTCTGTAAGCTGTTAGTGTCTTAACGACCATTCCACAGGTGCATGTTCATTAATTGTTTATGGTTAATTGAATAAGCATGGGAAACAGTGTTTAAACCCTTTACAATGAAGATCTGTGAAGTTATTTGGATTTTTACAAATTATCTTTGAAAGACAGGGACATTCGTTTTTTTGCTGAATTGATGTGCATCACAGATTCCCTTCCCCCTTCTTCCCTCTATCCGGTTTAGATGTGATCTATTGCAACTTCCGTCACGCTGATGAAACAAGACAAGATCAGCTGAGACTGAATAGCTCACAGGTAATGGATGTCAGATTTTAGAGAGCCAAAATGTCAGCAATACTATCATTATGATATTCCGCTTTTGTTTTTCACTGTCTGGCTGGCTTTCCGGATGAGAGGACTAACTCATACCATATCATCATGGAATAATCTTTCTAATACATTCACCGTGACGACACATATGGGGTGGTTGTGACCTTTCACAAGATTCCATGGCACTAACATGCCATGCACCAGAATTAAAAAGGTGTGGAATTTCTTCATGAATTGAGAACAGATCAGTTCTACGATGAAGTAAATGAATTGGCTGGGGATAAGTCTGTAAAATCCTCTAATCCTCTGTCGTCATGCAGGAAGCATATTCACAGAGAGCTTTGGATGATACCATTTTGAAGGCTGGCATTAAACTCGTATGAGAGGAACACATGCATGCACATAAACACAGACAAATGCAAACACACAAACACACACACAATCAAATAGAAGCAGCTCCATCATCCTACTGGTCCTTTGTAGTTCATTGTCTCAGACTGACAAACTCTCAACGACTCCTCCGAATGAGACATCTCATACAACTCACTAAAGTTCTGAGCTCAAATTGAATTGTCTGGTTTTGACTTGTGGCTGGCAGGGCAATCACACTACCCTACATCAAACAATCAAATCAAGCTACGCAAGCACAAACACATCCTCAAGGGTTATCCCTAATCTCTTACCCTCAGTCCCCTGACAGGCAAGGCATCAGTGAAAGCAACAAAGCAACAGCACACAAACATAGACACAGAAACACACATGCACACAAAGACATACAGTACCCAGAAATCCAGAATTTAATTCCAAATCGTATCACTTCAGTGGAGCATGTCAGGTTCACGCTCTTTTCAGTTGAGTTCTCACCAATAGATGAGTTTTGTTAGTGGGTGTGTTTGATTTGTCTATAACAAATGTTCTGAGAATTGAGTTGCACTGTAACACATGCAGTGACTTGCAGTCAAGGTAGGCAGGTAGACAAAACATGTCCTGTTATATGAATTTTTAATTTTTTGTTATCTGTTTTTTTACAATGATTCTGATGGTTTTTATGCAAGAAATAGAAGAATTTGCTAAAACTACATCAAAATTTCAGGAAAGGCACTAGGCTATTCATGCCTTTCTTTCCATGCATTCAAATCGCTGACTCCAGTCACAGTTAATGGACAGGGTCAGCATAGCTCTGCTGCTTTGCATAGCTTCAGTCGTTGCAATGAGCCAATTTCATATTTTGCACATGCGAATTGCCTAAACATGTTGTGTGGGTATTGCCTGGGGTAAACTGCACATTTGGGTGTATACATAATTTGGGATTTGCAACCCTTGAACTGAACAACCTTACAAATGGACACTATACTGTACCTCAAAACATTGAAATAATGTAACACGCCGTTTGGAGGGTTCGAAGAGTGGAACGTCAACTATACTAAAAGTTAAGACCAAACATAGTTAACATACAGAACCGGAGATCTACGTGACTTTATTCATTACAGGCAAGGCAACCACCACTCCCTCACTACTAGCTGTTGGGCAGGTGAAGAGTGAGTACTGGACTGTCCCCTTGTCTGAAACGTCATTACCAATTAATACTTTATACCTGGACTTTTAGACATCTTGGACATTTACTTTTGCCTTGTGGATGTTGTATGAATGGGTTTTCTTCCGCCACTCAATGCGAGTCAGAACTTTGGCTTCTATACTGAACACAAATATAAACACAACAGGTGAAGTATTGGTCCCATGTTTCATAAGCTGAAATAATAAATCCCAGACATTTTCCATCCACACAAAAAGCTTAACTCACAATTGTGTTTACATCCCTATTAGTAAACATTTCTCCTTTTCCAATATAATCCATCCACCTGACAGGTGTGGCATATCAAGAACCTGCAGCATGATCATTACACAGGTGCACCTTGTACTGGGAACAATAATATTACATGTCCAGTTTTGTCACACAACACAATGCAACAGATGTCTTAAATGTTGAGGGAATGTGCAATTAGCATGCAGACTCCAGGAATTTCCACCATAGCTGTTGCTAAATAATTGAATGTTAATTTCTCTACCATAAGCTGTCTCCAACATTGTTTTAGAGAATTTGGCCTCACGCCCACAGACTACGTGTAACCACGCCAGCCCACATCCAGTTTTTTCACCTGCAGGATCATCTGAGGGGGGGTGCTGAGGAGTATTTAAGTCTGTAAATAAAGCCCTTTTGTGGAGAAAAACACATTCTGATTGACTGGGCCTGGCTCCCAAGTGGGTAGGCATATTCCTTCCCAGGCCCACCCACGGCTGCACCCCTGCCTAGTCATGTGAAATCGATAGATTATGGCCTAATGAATTTATTTAAATTGACTGATTTCCGTATATGAATTGTAACTCAGTAGAATCTTTGAAATTGTGTTCATATTTCTGTTCAGTATACAAGATGGATGCGACGAACTACACTAAAACCATTCTATGTGTGTGGCTGCATGGGGGCACATGGGAAGATTCTGCTCTCTGACCGGCTGGATTCCCTAAAGGATGAAGCTGCCTGTGTGCTGCGTGGGAGAACTGTGCTACCATCTGCTGTTTGTGTGTGTGTGTGTGTGTGTGACGTTTTGTGTCTGTGTGAAAATGGAACCGAAGGAGGCCTTGGGGATGCGTCTTCCACAAAACCGTGGGCCTGCGTCTCCCACACAACCGTGGGCCTGCTGTGTGCATGCAGAATAAAAGAACGGATATGGGGTTCTGCTGTGATTTCTACAAGGTTTCACTGAGAGGTTCAACTTCACCCTGAAGGACAGACGAGTGGACTTAATTTACAACAAGTAAAGGGCCTAAAAATCACAGGTTAACATCTCTTTGAATGCATTTGATGCATTTTTCTGTCATTTTGATTGTTAATATGGACATTTTGTTAGAATCTTACTTATTATTTAAGTGTGTGTAATAATATTATTATTATTATTGTGTGTTTGTGTTTTTTCACACGCCGCCGCGTGCAGTGCATTGGAGGAATTGTAAATCCATTGTGAAAGGCTATGGAGTTTGCGATGTGAATTATTCCGATGAAATGTGTCCATATATTGGTCTTTTAGTGCCACCTATCAGTTGTAACTGTGGATGCTACATCGGTCTATGGCTGAGCTGAGTTGAGCAGTGAGTTATTTTGGCAGATGATATGAAATATGTCATCATCGGAAGCTATCGCTTGTGTATCTTGGCAACTTTGGTATTTACATTTGGTGATTTTTTGGTTGTTTGGTTAATAGCCTATGTCACTCTGGTTGTTGGAGCTATCTGTTGTATGGGTAACTTGGCCTTCATCAAGGTTTATTTGTGAGAAAATCTGGCCTACCCAGCCCCCATCCTCTCTGCACATCACTGAACATATGGCTGGCAGCTTCTGGATCACCTACTGTAAAAAGCAAGCATGGTACTGAGGCCTTGGTTTCATACCTTTAATGTCATTCAACTCCCTGTTTAAACAGTTCATACCAGCTGATAGTCCTCTCCGTTGTAAATATCAGCTGGGAGATTTGAGCTGCATTCACTCTTTGTTGGCTATGCACCTTGTTCACAGAGAATGTATTCACGTTAAACTTTGCATATGTCGGCTCAATTGGAAATTAACTTTAAATGTCAAGCTCCTTCTAACGCGGATCTGGATCTGTTCGGATTGAACCCCCGTCTTGAGTATGGAATTACCTTTGATTATTTTTTGTTACAAAAGGAATACAGTAACATATTATTGATGTATTGTATCTGCTTCTTCCCATTACTCTTATGTAGTGGCAATCCTCTATCTTGTCTAGTTTTCTAAGGCAAAGGCAAGTATGGAATTTATTCTGTGTATTTCAGAAACATATTCATGTTTGTGTGTCTGCTTCTCAACTGGTTCCCATTTCTCATTTTGACAGTTATCAACTTGATATTTCACTTGCAACAGCCACATTCCGGATCCGCTCCCATACAGAAACTGTGTCATATAGCAGATTACTTTAGAATGTAACCTGAATACTTCATAAAGTAGAGCCATTATGGGCTGAGCTGCATCAGACAGGCAGTAATGGCTCGGACCCAGCTCAAAGGGCTAATGGCTTGGTTGTTCAACCTGAGTGTGGTGGTATCTTAAAAATGCACCGCCCCCTCCCTGTAGCCCAGGCGCCATAGCTGACATCCCAATTAAACACCTCCTGATAAAGCCTCTATTCCCCTGACACACACACACAAACACACGCACACACACACACACACAAACCACACCACACCACACACACACGCCCTTTACCTCAGCCACCTCTACCTCACATGACAAGAGGCTTACTCTCTAGTAGCCATTAGGCCTGACCTTTATATGTTATCTCTGCAGCAGTTAGTAGCCTAAAACAGACGCTGTATCGCATTAGTGGAAACCAAGACTGTTCTCGGAGCAGATCTGCCGGTTTTGACTAGCAGAAGTGACCTTTCGTAGCAGGTTAGGAGAGTTGAAGAAGAAATTTGGAAAATTAACGTTGCATGTTAGGACAATTAGGTTCAAGTTAGTAAAAGGGTTATGGTTAGCTAAAATGCCAAAATTGTCCCTGACACGATTCGAACATACACTACAGTACATGACACCTGCTTGTCGAATATGTCATTCCAAAATCATGGGAATTAATATGGAGTTGGTCCCCCCTTTGCTGCTATAAATACCTCCACTCTACTGGGAAGCCTTTCCATTAGATGTCGGAACATTGCTGTTGGGATTTGCTTCCATTCAGCCACAAGAGCATTAGTGAGGTCAGGCAATGATGTTGGGCGATTAGGCCTGGCTCGCAGTCGGCGTTCCAATTCATCCCAAAAGGTGTTGGATTGGGTTGATGTCAGGGCTCTGTGCAGACCAGTCAAGTTCTTCCACACCTATCTTAACAAACCATTTCTGTATGGACCTCGCTTTGTGCACGGGGGCATTATCATGCTGAAAAAGGAAAGGTCCTTTCCCGAACTGTTGCCACAAAGTTGGAAGAACAGAATCGTCTAGAATGTCATTGTATGCAGTAGTGTTAAGGTTTCCTATCACTGGAACTATGAAAAACAGCCCAAGTCCATTATTCCTTCTCCATTTAACTTTATAGTTTGCACTAGGCATTGGGGCAGGTAGTGTTCTCCTGGCATCCGCCAAACTCAGATTAGTCCATCGGATTGCCAGTTGGTGAAGCGTGATTCATCACTCCAGAGAACGCGCTTCCACTGAGTCCAATGGTGGTCACCTTTACACCACTCCAGCCGATGCTTGGCATTGCACATGGTGATCATAGGCTTGTGTGCAGATGCTCTGCCATGGAAATAAATTTCATGAAGATTCCAACAAACTGTTCTTGTGTGGACGTTGCTTCCACAGGCAGTTTGGAACTCTGTTGTGAGTGTTGCAATCGAGGACAGACGCTACGCGCTACGCACTTCAGCACTTGGCGGTCCCATTCTGTGAGCTTACGTGGTCTACCTTTTTGCGGCTCCTAGACGTTTCCACTTCACAATAACATCACTTACAGTTGACCAGGGCAGCTCTGGCAGGGCAGAAATTTGATGAATTGACTTGTTGGAAAGGTGGTATCCTATGACGGTGCCACGTTGAAAGTCACTGAACTCTTCAGTAAGGCCATTCAACTGCCAATGTTAGTCTATGGAGATTACATGGCAATGTGCTCAAATGTATACACCTGTCAGCAACAGATGTGGCTGAAATAGCAGAATCCACTAATTTGAAGGGGTGTCCACATACTTTTGTATATGTAGTGTATCTAGCTAGGTTTCCACTAAAGCAACGCTGCAATAAAGGCTGCCAGAGAACCTGACAAATCTGCCAATAAAGCATAAAATGGTGTGTTTCAATTCTTTCCTTCATGAGCAGTCAGTGTATTGACTGGAATAATGGTCCGATAGACTGTAGACAATACATGGCAAAGGGAGATTACCACACAGAGTTTGTTGATCCATAATCTATTTTAAAAATAAAAGTGCCAAGGAATGGGACAATATCTGTGTGCTCTTTGTGATATTCATCTTTACTATCAGGTTATGGTTAAGAGGGAAGGTGTGATGTTAGTGCTGAAAAGGAGAGGTGTTTGGTCTGGAAAATGCTCTTGGTCCATTGATGCAAACTGGATTATTGTAAGAATTAGAAATAATTGGATAGTACACACTGTAGATGTACAACAGTAGACCTACTCTCTGTCTCACCTCTACATGTTTCATTGTCTCCCTTCAACATTTTGACACCATTCATTCTGCTTAGCAGATTTTGAAATGCCATACACTTTCTTCTGCATTAGCTAGGGCATGATGCATACTTCACAGACCTTGAAAAGAAAGCTTAAACAGCATGAAATTGGAATGAATTCACACATCATCTGAGCCGTCTCAAAGGGCTTTAGTCTTCTTTATGTCTCACAAGCAGGCCTATCAAGAAACTCTAAGAGTGAAGTTTTACTTAGAGGTAGGGATATCAGGGACTTTATAAATAAAATGATCTATTGTTTTATTGTTCTTAATTATTGCATTTAAAATATATTTTAAGGCTAAAGTTAACATATCTTTGATCGCCTTGCCTTGTCTGAGACATTCTGGGATTCATATTTGTGTTAATAATAGCTTTGTGGGTCTTATTTATTTTACTAGGCAAGTCAGTTAAGAACAAAGTCTTATTTTCAATGACGGCCTAGGAACAGTGGGTTAACTGCCTGTTCAGGGGGCAGAACGACAGATTTGTACCATGTCAGCTCAGGGATTTGACCTCAGGACTTTGCGCTAGAGTTTCGAACCCTGGCCTCCGGTGCTGGATGGAGTGACAGAGCCCTGATCGACCAATTCCGGTGTAGTCTGTGCGAGGATGTCCGGCGGGAGCTGGCATACAGGGACACCAATCTTACATTTGGCCAGCTGATGGACTTGTCCAAAAAAAAGTTTTAAAATTTAAAATGCAAATCAATTTATAACATTTTTCACATGCGTTTTTCTGGATTTTTGTTGTTGTTATTCTGTCTCTCACTGTTCAAATAAACCTACCATTAAAATGATAGACTGATCATTTCTTTGTCAGTGGGCAAACGTACAAAGTCAGCAGGGGATCAAATACTTTTTTCCCTCACTGTATGTTATAAATTACAATTACCCTCCAGATTACCGTATTAACCCATCGTTCCATGTGTCTCTCCTCAGGCCGGTGGTGGCTGGTCCACTCCAGGAGTCTGAGGTATGGGAGGTTCCTCCGCCTCCTCTGGACATGGAGGGGGTCCCGGCGTATACTGTGCGAGCCATCATGGACTCAAGGCGTCGGGCGGGGGGCCTCCAGTACCTCGTGGAGTGGGAGGGGTACGGTCCGGAGGAAAGATGCTGGGTGTCGGTGAGAGACATCCTAGACCCTTCATTGCTGCGGGAGTTTCACCCTCTCCACCAGGATCGCCCTGCGCCTCGTCCTCCGGGTCGTCCCCGAGGCCGGTGTCGGTGCGCGGCTGGTACTGTCACGATTTCAGCCAAAGTTTGTTCCTCTCCTTGTTCGGGCGGCGGTCGACGTCACTGGTTTTCTTGCTACCGCCAATCTACTTTTCATTTTCTATGTTTTTTTTTGTCTTCATTATACACAGCTGGTTTTTATCCCATAATTATATGTTCCTTATTTAAACCCTCTGTTTCCCTCATGGTTTTGTGTGTGTTTGTTTATTGTTAGATGTTCTTTCATGTTTTGTGAGCATGTAAATTTTACTACCGGTTTTGGTCATTTGTTTATGAGTAAATATTATTGTATACTCATCTCCGTTGTCCTGCGCCTGACTCTGCCTACATGCTACACTGAGACGCCTGACAACAACTCTCAGATCATAACTGCTAACACTTTGATTTGTAAGTTATGTTAGCATTTCCAGGGAGCCCTGAGGGGCATCTTTCGTCTCAGTTCTCTATAGTGGATTTTGGAACATTCCACCATGCCAACACAAAATTGTTTATTGGGTCTGAACCGTTGTGGTATATAGAAAGGTAAACAGTCAATAACCAATTTTTAAAGGTCTCGTCAGGCACTGCTCTCAGATAAGGCAAAAGCAGTTTCTCTCTCTCTCTACTGTTTACTTTATTCTGAGTTTCAACGGTCAAAGAGAAAGGCCGCTGGCTCTTACACTAGCCACTGTATCACTTAGTGCCAAGGTGGGTGTGAGTTCAAAACATTGTATGTTAAAAACACTGTGTGTGTAACTTAATCCACAGCCTTGCTTTCCAGTAAGATGTCAAAACACTATAATTTCTAGATGAATGACACATTTTAAGTTGACATAATTTTCAGGTTACACTTTCAACTAAATGTTAAATAAGCAAACAATAAAAAGACAGTGGAACCAGTTACCTAATAATATATATATATATTTTTTTTACTGTCCGGCTTTTGCAATAAAATGGACACGTATTGCATTCTGGAGAAGCTTGAATGGTAAAATAACATTTAGTGTAATACAAAATGGGCTCTAGTGGAAAACAACAAATTGTTTATTTTCTGTTGCTCCTTTCACTAGAACAAGGATGTGGTCTAATTTGGTTGGTGCGGTTAGATTGGCTTCTATTGTTTCTCTCATGTTACATTCAAACTAAAGGTGAGCCTGGAAAATCAAGGCCTGCTAATCAACATGATTCACAGACATTTCACAAGCATAATTGCCCCTAATAAAAAAAAGGAAAGGAACATCCTACTCCATAGGCCTTGATCAAACTGGAGTAAGAGGTCATGACCTTCTCCAGCTGAGCTTTGAAGTTGATTGAAGATGTTGATATTCTGGGTTTGATTGCAGAAGACATGCGTGGGGCAAGCTGTCTTGAAAGCAAATGAATCAGGCCCTGTTCCGAGGAAAGAACATGAAATTAATAAAAGCCCAAAGCCATCATTACATTCTATTACTGTATCATGTACCATTTCTATGTCTTTTAAGACTGCAGTTGTTAAGACTTCCACACAATGGGCGTGTTCGCAGAGTTGAGAGATTAGCTCTCCAACCATTCGTGACCCATTTCAGGAAGTTAGGCGTATGTCGCAAGTCACGACTTCACAGGAGACTCATTTGAAAGGTTTTTATTTATTTTTTATCAAAATGCGTTTTTTGGGGCAGAAATGCCTTCTGTTTGGATTGGTCTGCCATATTGAGGCATCTGTCTATTTGAGCTGGTCAGTCTGTGTTGGAAATTCCATTCGAACGCTGTCGAACAAGTGTTGCTCTCCACTTTCTTGGGGGATTGAGTTTTGAAATAAGTGGAATTAGAGTATGATAGCTAAAGAGATGGAGAAAACAGGATTAGGATTACATCTTCAAACTAAGGGCAACCGTGGCATGGCATCCATGACAAGGAGACGCATCCATCATGCACAACAATGTATACGGGTAAGATTGCTACATTTTCAGATATTACTTGTTTCTAATTTTGACAGAAAGTGGTTTCATTTCAAGTTAAAGTGTACAGTTAGCTAGCTAGTTAGCTAACGTTAGCTGACTGGATCCCTTGCTAATGTTACGTGTATGACATTATTATTCGTATCCCAGAGCTGGGTAGTGTCGGGAGTAGCCCGCTAGCGCCCTGCTAGCGCCCCACTCCCGACACTACCCGGTGAAATGCAAGGCACCAAATATAAAATCCAAAAGTAGAATTATTAAACATTCATCAATATATAAGTGTTGCATAGTCATCAAAAGCTCTGCTTCTTGGCAATATCACAGCGCTGTCAGATTTCAAAAAGGCTTTACGGCGAAAGCACCACATTTGATTGTTTGAGGATAGCACCTCCAATATTTTACTATTAGCATAAATTCATAAACCATCGCTGTTCACACAAAACACATTTCACAGCGAAAACAAATCCCTTTGAAGAACTTCTGCTGAGGGCTTCCCAAGTGTCCAATGAAGACAATCCATGGTTCTTTTGTTAGAAAAAGTCATTTATTATATCCATAAATCTCTGTTTGGTTGGTGCGTTATGATCAGAAAATACAGCGTCCACTCGCCCATTGAACCGTGAAGAGAACTTTGTTCAACCTATACCTATACACTTGTCCAAGAACAATCAAACATCATTGATAATGTATCCTTAGGAACACTTTAATGTATATTTACTATAATATTTCAACCGGATTATAAACTGGACGATAAGGAAAGGAAAAAAACACAGCGTGCTCGAGCCCGTGAACGCGCATCCTCTTCTGTTTACATCTGGTGACCACTTTGAAATTCTTCTTCTATTACCATCCAGAGCAACTAAACATCATCAAACACTGTCTAGAGACTGTTGACATCCAGTGGAAGCAATAGGTACTGCAATCTTACTCCCATATAAGGTCATTTTCAATAGGGAGGGGTTCACAATGAGGCAATGTGTCAAAACCACTTTTTCCAGGACAAAAATTCCTCGGCTTTTTGCCTGCTATATCCGTTATGTTATACTCACAGACAATATTTTAACACTTTTAGAATCTTCAGCGTGTTTCCTATCCAATAGTACTACTTATGTGCATATCCTATTTTCTGGGCCTGAGTGGGAGGCATTTTACTTTGGCCACGCCAGACTCTCCAAAACCGTCACCTCGGGATCCGCAACCTAAGAAGTTAACGGGATCAGATCGCTAACAGGTTTTCAAGCTTTTCTGCCAATATCAGATATGTCTATGTCCTGGGAAATGTTCTTGTTACTTACAACCTCATGCTAATCGCATTAGCCAACGTTAGCTCAACCGTTCCGCAGGGGACCCACCAATCCTGAAGAAGTTTTAAGCTAAAGTGTACAACACCCGTTGAAATGGCCAGTGTCAGAAAACATCGGCAAAAAAGCGTAACGAAATTGTTGCCAGCAGAGCTGGAAATGCTGTTTTCATATTATCCAGAGATAAAGAAATCATCGCTCCGAGAGCGAAACGAGATGGGTGGGGCTAAAGCTTAAGAGGGTGTGAATGATGCTGAAAAGGTTTAGACAAAGAAGAGCTCTTCACTAGATACCAAAACATTCAAAGGCCATTTTCTCAAAAGTGAGTTTACAAGTTTATCAACTTTCAAAGCAGAATTACTTTCCCATTGTTCCTCAAAAATGCAGTGTATGATATACCATTTTGTAGCTCTGTCTCTACTTTTATCCAATGTAAAAAAAATTTTTTTACATGTTGCTACATAAAACTCCAAAAAACATTTAATCCAGACTAATTTTGATGTAGGACGGTTATAATAAACATATTTGTTTCTTTGTTGATGTAAAGCAATAACGGGAGCTAATTAAAACACAAATCTAAACTATTCTGCATAAATAAAAATGTACACGTTAATTGCAAATTGGAAGAAAATTACAATTGGAAAAGTTTTGAAAAAGTGAATAACTGGATTTTATAAAAGTAGAACATAAATACGATTCCATAACGGCAGTCTTTATTTCCTCCTGAGTCTTTTGAAGAGTATAAAAGTATGAAGTTGGGGTTAATAAGAAGCTGAGTCATATGGTATCTGTAATTTGTTTCCAGCCACATCTTCCGTTTAGTTTTAATATCATGAATTAGAACAAAAGTACAAAAATCCTTTAACTATCTTCAGAGCTTGTTGCGAAATAAATTTAAAACCCATTTTTTATGTTTAAAGACCAAAGTGGGATAGGTTTCTCTGGCATTTTACTCAGTTTGCATTTTGCCACGTTGAAAGACACATTTAACTGTGCTTTTACTCCTCTGTGGTAATACACAAAATGGCTTGAAGTTGTGTTGTGACCATGGTATAAGATGATACAATTATGTAGGAGACAAATCCAGATGTTATCTCGGGCGGCTGGGCTTATTTTATTTGTACCCCTCACACATTGGAAAGATATACCTACACCATGCTGCATCCCAGGAGATCTCACACATATTAGGTGTCTGGACTAGACCTAGTAGAATTATTTATTTCCTATTCTTCCTCCTCCCTCTGGTTGAAAATCAATTGAGGGATCAATAATATCCCAGGCCGTTCGTTCCTAACAAACATGTTGTTAATCTACGACCGGCAAATAAGGTGCAGGGATTGTGTCTCCTCTAAGCGAACAGCTCTGCTCTCTGTGAGATGCCTCACAAAGTGAAATGAGGAACCAAATATCACATACCATGGAACATTTTAAATTCACGTTCTCGTTCTGTTTGTAAAGGTTTCAAACAAGTTGCTTCTACGGTATACTGTACATACTGCAGAGTATAAGCAATGAGTCTCCAAAAAGCCACAGATATTGTAAGGAACACCTGTTGTCAGAATACCTGAAATAATGCACAAAGAATTAATGACCTTCACATGCTCGGAACCTATGTAAATTTGCATTTTTGATGTCCACCACCAAGATAAGTCCTCCACATTTATGTGTAACCACCCCGGGTGATGAGGTATCACAATACAAGTCCTCACCTGCCCTGGAGATCACTATCCACTTCATTCAAATACAGCCTAACTTCACAAATCATTATATTAGCCAATAGAATTCCCCCCCCTAAAATTATATTTCTATGGCAGTATATCTAAAAAGCAGTAATTTTGGAAGCGGTAGGAAGAAATAAGAAGTAGGAGGTCGTCCATTTTTTCCGCTATTTGATTAGAAATGTAATTCATGTACAGTGGGGCAAAAAAGTATTTAGTCAGCCACCAATTGTGCAAGTTCTCCAACTTAAAAAGATGAGAGAGGCCTGTAATTTTCATCATAGGTACACTTCAACTATGACAGACGAAAGGAGAAAAAGAAATCCAGAAAATCCCATTGTAGGATTTTTAATTTATTTATTTGCAAATTATGGTGGAAAATAAGTATTTGGTCAATAACAAAAGTTTATCTCAATACTTTGTTATATACCCTTTGCTGGCAATGACAGAGGTCAAACGTTTTCTGTAAGTCTTCACAAGGTTTTCACACACTGTTGCTGGTATTTTGGCCCATTCCTCCATGCAGATCTCCTCTAGAGCAGTGATGTTTTGGGGCTGTCGCTGGGCAACACGGACTTTCAACTCCCTCCAAAGATTTTCTATGGGGTTGAGATCTGGAGACTGGCTAGGCCACTCCAGGACCTTGAAATGCTTCTTCTACGGCCACTCCTTCAAGGTTCGGCGGTGTGTTTGGGATCATTGTCATGCTGAAAGACCCAGCCACGTTTCATCTTCAATGCCCTTGCTGATGGAAGGAGGTTTTCACTCAAAATCTCACGATACATGGCCCCATTCATTCTTTCCTTTACACGGATCAGTCGTCCTGGTCCCTTTGCAGAAAAACAGCCCCAAAGCATGATGTTTCCACCCCCATGCTTCACAGTAGGTATGGTGTTCTTTGGATGCAACTCAGCATTCTTTGTCCTCCAAACAAGACGAGTTGAGTTTTTACCAAAAAGTTCTATTTTGGTTTCATCTGACCATATGACATTCTCCCAATCCTCATCTGGATCACCCAAATGCTCTCTAGCAAACTTCAGACGGGCCTGAACATGTACTGGCTTAAGCAGGGGACACGTCTGGCACTGCAGGATTTGAGTCCCTGGCGGCGTAGTGTGTTACTGATGGTAGGCTTTGTTACTTTGGTCCCAGCTCTCTGCAGGTCATTCACTAGGTCCCCCCATGTGGTTCTGGGATTTTTGCTCACCGTTCTTGTGATCATTTTGACCCCACGGGGTGAGATCTTGCGTGGAGTCTTGTATGTCTTCCATTTCCTAATAATTGCTCCCACAGTTGATTTCTTCAAACCAAGCTGCTTACCTATTGCAGATTCAGTCTTCCCAACCTGGTGCAGGTCTACAATTTTGTTTCTGGTGTCCTTTGACAGCTCTTTGGTCTTGGCCATAGTGGAGTTTGGAGTGTGACTGTTTGAGGTTGTGGACAGGTGTCTTTTATACTGATAACAAGTTCAAACAGGTGCCATTAATACAGGTAACGAGTGGAGGACAGAGGAGCCTCTTAAAGAAGAAGTTACAGGTCTGTGAGAGCCAGAAATCTTGCTTGTTTGTATGTGACCAAATACTTATTTTCCACCATCATTTGCAAATAAATTCATTAAAAATCCTACAATGTGATTTTCTGGATTTTCTTTCCTCATTTTGTCTGTCATAGTTGAAGTGTACCTATGATGAAAATTACAGGCCTCTCTCATCTTTTTAAGTGAGAGAACTTGCACAATTGGTGGCTGACTAAATACTTTTTTTCCCCACTGTAGGTACAGATGGTGATTAAAGTATGTCATTTCACAGGGTGAAAGCACAATGCAAGGCATGTGCTTTGAAAAAAGCTGACGGGAACATTTTCTCCTGTGACTAAATGTGATGGTGTTCCAGACGGCTGTAATAGGAACCTGCATTTTACCATGCTATACTTCAGGGTATCTTTTCATTTAGATTATTATTGATCAGTCTTCAAAGGTTTCCACTAAATTCATGTAGCCTATGTGCCATATTCTGAAAAGAAATGCAGATTCATTTTTTTCATGTTTATTTGGTAGCAGAGTAGTAGTGTTTACCCTTTGTTATTTATTGAGTAGGATACAATGGAAACAGCTGTATTACACTGTAATATAGTGGGAACAGCAATAAACATATCCTTAACAACTAGCCAATTAGTACATGAGATGTAGGCAAATCCAGTTATCTTCACAGGTCAATTCTCTAAAGGGCAGAAGCAAGATGTAAATACTACTACCATTCAGTATGTTTGCCTCAAGCACAAACGCTTCCTTAATTTGGTTGCAATCAATTATACATCACCTACATTTCAGAAGCCTGGCGCTAAGTGCATAAAAATGCACACTTAACCTTGCACCTTGCAAATAAATATCTAGAGACAACAACACACCGTGGACGTAGAACTGAAACAGTTATATGATTGATTTCTAAGGGAGATCAGGCATTTTAGTTTACCTGTAAACTGTTCATAGGGTTGGTTTTGTGAGTCTGTGTCACTCTGACAGGAAGCTCAGTAAGATCATGCCGAGCGCACACACTGAAGGTCATTCCACTGCCAAGGAATGAACAGAGAAATAGTGGAAGCCTGCCTTGATTATTGATCTGAAGTATATACACTGAAGACCAATCGGATTCACCACTGACCCTCACATTATGATGTAAACATCTATCCGTGCGTGCGTGCATGAGCGCGCATGTGTGATAAAAAGCCTGTGTGTGTATGATAAAAATGTGTGTGCGCGTGTGTGCAAACTTGCTATATTGTATTTAGGTGTCAAAAGAGGCATGTCTCAAACCTCTATCTCTTGAAATTCCAAGTGTACAGTTATAAAATGGCTGCTAATATAACAGTCTACACTACTGGTGAATCTTTAGCTCTAGAATTACAGATGCTACTATACATCATTTTCTACAGATTTTCATCCAAATAGGTATGATGTGTCAATCCATATTATGCAATTTGTTAATACGTGCTTGAATACATTGATTATCAATAAAACATTGCAGTGTTAATCCTTGCAAGAACTGTACATATTAGGTAATTTACTTTACATTTGCGTACAAATTAAGGTTCAATGAAGAAATTCTATTTCCGAAAACATATAAACCTTTAAATTCTAGATTCAAGCATGGATCGACCTAACAATGTCTGTTTGTGTGTTTTCTTCGTAAACGTGTTTGCATGGCAACAGATGTTTCATATCTCCCATCACCAAAATGTACCCCCAACAGCTAGTGTTGGTTGGATTTGAGCTAATTGGCTTCAAAATTAACAGATTTTAACTGGCATTAGGCTTTCAGGAGGTGACTTTTCTCCTATCTTGTTTACATACACACATGGCCAAACTGTCCACACCTAAAATTCAGAAGCTCTGTTTATTCAGGGTAGAAAATGGCACATGTAGATTCAGCCTGATATGGAGCCTTTCAAGGTTTTTTTTGACAGTGAAAACTTCATGTGATAAATATTTGAACTAAGGCAGTAAAGTATCACCAAAGTCTGAAACATCTATATTATTGCTCTCCGTTGAGCTGTACGTGAAGATCCAATGACCTGACTTGAGGCTGAATCGCTCGGATTCAATTTGTCTCAGCTAGGACGACATGAGCCTAGCTACTCATTATTAATGTGTCAAATCAAATCAAATTTTATTAGTCACATGCGTCGAATACAACAGGTACACCTTTTCCTGTAGTCCACAATCATCTCCAATTATATGTTTTGTTTATACTTCATCCTCCTCCCTCATTTGAATGTGTACCTTGCATTACCTGTCAGTTGCCACCACATCTTCTGATTCAGCAACAGGTCACCGGTAAGAAAAAAAATGGCTTGTCGTTATTGAGTCGTAGGCTGTAAAAGCAATTTACAGTTGTTTTTCTTTCCCAAAAAAAGAAGACTTAATGGAGAAGTGGGTTACATTAGGTTCCCAAATTCAGGATGCACACAAGTTGAACACAAAGAGTGTCGTTTGCAGAGAACATTTTGCAGACAAGTGCTTTGAGAACCTGCTGCAAAAAAAGATGGGTTATGCCAAGCTTCTGATACTGAAGCCTGATATGGTCCCAACACTTGAGTTGCCACTGACAGTCCCAGCAGCAAGCGTGAATCACCATGTAAGTAGCTAACATAGAATAAATTATTAGCTAGCTAGTTTAGCTAGCGTCATCAATGAGCTAATGTTCTATTGCCGGCAAAAACCTCCATATCCTTGCTTTCACTGAGCTAGTTTGCTAACTTATCTAGTTAGTGGTTAGTAAAATGTGTGACTCAAAAGTGAAGATGTTTTACAATCGGATTTCTATTTCTATCTCCTTTTGGTGCATAAAAGATCAAAATCAGATTGTAAAACTACTTCTCATATATATGGCTAATGTTAGCTGTATGATGATAGAGGTGTGGTATTTTTATGATTTGGAAGGAAAATGATGTATAAATGTTAGGCTATTTTAATTTGCATATTTCCTTAGACTACATTTCCAAAATCTCCAGAAAAGACACAGTGGAATACTGTAGCATCATAACTTAGAACAGTGAAAGAAAGGAAATGTAATTCACTACCCCTTAATCTACCATTTTCCTTTTCACAAACATTACAGGCTACATAGACAGGCTGCTGGATCTCCTCTTCAATGAGGTCACCCCTGATCGTATGTGGAGAATGTTTGTGAGCTCTCCATCCCATTTGTGTCCCGCTTTAGCGATGAAGGGTGAAAGTGAGTCTGAGCTCTATGGGATCTTGCACCAGAAGAGATGGCGTATGTTAGTTTCCAATGCACTGAATAATCATTCCATGTTTAAGCATCTGTTTTTGACAAAGATTATTAATTAATAAGAAGTCGAGCACACACATGCACGCGCTCACAAGCCCACACACACACACACACACACACACACACACACACACACACACACACACACACACACACACACACACACACACACACACACACACACACACACACACACACACACACACACACACACACACACTAAACTAACCTCTCTCTTTTCTTTGTGTTTCTGTGGTGGTATCTCCATGCCCATCGCGGCCGTAGACCTGCGGGACCACAACAAGGTGTTCAAACATGTCATGGTGTGCTCCTTCCTGGCCTCTACTTCCCCTCACCATTATGGTGGTCAGCTACTTCCTCACAATCAGCGCCCTGCAGACTGAAACTACCCTCTGCCTGGACCAGCTGGTGCCCCTGCCCAAGTGGAGCACCACCCTGACCCTGGGCTTCTTTCCCCAGGCCTCGCTCTTCTCAGAGAAGCTTTTCTTCAGGCGTTCGCTAAGCCACGAACAGGAGCAGTAGGAAGAGGGGTTGGTGGGCCGGGTGGACCATGCAGTCAATCAGCAACAAGCAGAAGGCCTCCCAAGGTCCTGGGCATGGCCTTCTACCTGTTTGTGGTCATGTGGTGTCCCTTCTTCATCACCAACGTACAGGCGGTGGTGAGCGACCCCATGAACTGTGACCCGGGGGTGATGGGAAAGCTGCAGAACATGTTTGTGTGGGTGGATACCTCTCCTCAGCCGTCAACCCTCTGGTATACATTGTTCAAAAACTCTGTTCAACGTACCGTGTCTCCCGCTACATACGCTGCCAGTACAGCAGGGACAGGAAGCCTCTGCAGCTCATACTGGTGAACACCATCCCTCCGCTGGCCTAAAACTCCACTAAACTTAAAAACATGGTCAGTGCTGATCTACTTAAGGGGGTGGCTCTCCCATAGACACTAATGCAATAGCAGCTGGGTCTGGTCTAAAAAAAAGGAAGTGGGCCACGAGTGGGATGTCTCGTTTCCTTTTTCATCTCTGCTAGTCACACCAGAAGAGAACAATTAAGCTAATGCTAAATTATCAGCAACAGTCAGGGTGCACAAGGGGATTTGATTCCCCAAAAATGTTCATACACCTAGCCTTGGTACCAGTCTGTTTAGCTAACATTCCAGTACTTGTACTCCATGTCATATGCCAAAGATGTTTTGCAATGACACAGAGTACAAGGAGTGGAATGTACACTAAACAGACACCATATACAAATCTACAGTATATTTGTAAATACATTGTGCACATGTGTAAATGAATGTGTATGTTCTGTTTTTATTGTCATTAACCGAAGAGACAGAGCTATCTTTTGATATTCTGTTTTCTATGATAAAAATACAGAAATGTTTATTAGTGGGACACAGGCTAAATAAAATGAATCTGAATCTAATTGAAGTCAAAGCGTGTTTATTTCTTCTGTTTGATGTCATGGTCACCTGGAGGTTGTGTCTCGTTCCCGGTTGGACGTTCTTGGAACGTTGTGTCATGGTCCCCTGAAGCTCACCTGGATGTTCTTGGAGGTATTGTCATGTGATTGTCCAAGGTGTCCCAAACCATTATAAGTAAAGTAATGACATTGTGTGGTGGTTTTTAAGGTAAGTGTTGCGCTGTCCAGCTAAAATAGTGTAAAACACATTTCACATGATCACTAAGTACTGACTTTTCAATGTGATCCCACCTTGGATTTGAACTCACAACCTCTGGATTAGGAGTATTCTGCTATTTCAGCTATTTTTATTTGGGTTTTCAGTATAGTTAAATACAGACATACAGGCATATTATTTCTAAACAAATATTAATCAAGTATTTGGGAACATCAGAGAATTTGTTGTAACTTCTGGTAACCTGTGGAAGAAATAATACATTTAATAGGCCACTCAGTTTATAATGACATCTATAGTAATTCACATTAAATCAATAATAAGAATAGACTATTAACTTCTTGGTGATCAGTGGGGCGCTAGCGCCCCAATCCCGACACTACCAAGTGAAATACAAGGCGCCAAATTCAAAATCCAAAAGTTGAATTATTAAACATCCACCAATATACAAGTGTTCCATACTCATCAAAAGCTCTGTTTCTTGGCAATATCACAGCGTTGTCAGATTTCAAAAAGGCTTTACGGCGAAAGCAGCACATTTGATTGTTTGAGGGTAGCACCTCACATATTTTTCCCATAGCCATGAATCGATTAGCCATCATGGCACACACATAACACATTTCACAGCGAAAACAAATCAATTACCTGTTGAAGAACTGCTGAGGTCATCCTAAGTGTCCAACGAAGACAATCCATGGTTCTTTTGTTAGAAAAAGTAATGTATGTTATCCATAAATCTCCATTTATGGATAAATGAGGGAGGAGGATGAAGTATAAACAAAACATATCATTGGAGATGATTGTGGACTACAGGAAAAGGTGTACCTGTTGTATTCAGCGCATGTGACTAATAAAATTGGAGATTTACAGTTGCAATTATGCTTCATTACACAATTTCATTAATGGATTCTGGCAACGACATTTCAGCTGGAGCGTTTGTCGCTCTGTACCTCAGACTCATTATTTAATTTCTAATTATCCACAATTTTGTGTACCAGGTTAACATTGGGATTTTCAGTACATTTTTATTAATTAAGATGATTTACATGTGTGCAACCAAAACTAAACCAATAGATACTTCCCAAAAATTTCATTTTTGTGCCCTTTAACTAGGCGTCCCGCTAGCGGGACAACTTCCGGTGAAACTGGAGGGCGTGCAAATCAAATAAATAATCATAGAAATTCTGAATATTAAACATTTAGGTACATATGTGTCTTATATCGTTTGAAAGCTTAAATTCTTGTTAATCTAACTGCACTGTCCGATTTACAGTAGCTGTTACAGTGAAAACATACCATGCGATTGTTTGAGGATGGCGCCCCACATAAAAATATTTTTTCACCAGCACAGGTTTCATAAATTCACAAATAGCGATTAAATATTCACTTACTTTTTGAAAATCTTCCTCTGATTTGTCATCAAAAAGTATCCCAGCTATAACATGTAGTGTCGTTTTTTAGATAAAATCCTTCTTTATATCCCAAAAAGTAATTTTATTTGGCACCATCGATTTGAGTAATCCACTCGTTCAACATGCAGAGAAAAGAATCCGAAAATCTATCCCTAAACTTTGTTTCAACAAGTCAAAATAGGTTTCTATTTACTCCTCAGATACCCTAAAATATAACCAAACTATAATATTTCTTAAGGAAAGTAGTACGTTCAATAACAAAACGATTTTAGCAGGTGCATCCTGTCTTCATGGCGCGCGCAAACACGAATTTCTAAGACTGTGTCCTAATAAAACTGTTATTTCTTATTCGTTTTTGAAGTTGAAACCTTGAACATAGACTGCTGATACATACAGGGAGCTGATATTCAGTATGACCTTATACTTGCCATTGTAAGAGGATAGTCTCTCTGGATTTTCTCTTACCATATCTATTGTATTATATTCTCCTACATTATTTTAATATTTCTACAAACTTCAAAGTGTTTTCTTTCCACTGGTACGAATTATATGAATCCTGGCTTTTGGGCCTGAGCAACAGTCAGTTTACTTTGGGCACGTCATTCAGGTGGGAAATTGAGAAAAAAGGGCCCTAGCCCTAAGAGGTTTTAATGTGCATCCTTTTTAACCAGTGATAAAGACACCACAGAATGAATCAAACACAGTATTAACACCACCAACAGATTCATAAGAGGTGGGTTGTGTGTGGTTGCTGGTGTGTGTCGTAATCTATAGACACACACCCCATATTGACAAAAGAAAAACAGTTTTTTAGTAATTGTTGCTAATTTAAAAAATAAAAACGGAAATATCACATTTACATAAGTATTCAGACCCTTTACTCAGTACTTTGTTGAAGCACCTTTGGCAGTATTTACAGCATCAAGTATTTTTGGCTTTGACGCTACAAGCTTGGCACACCTGTATTTGGGGAGTTTCTCCCATTCTTCTCTGCAGATCCTCTCAAGCTTTGTCAGGTTGCTTCACATCTATTTCCAGGTCTCTCCAGAGATGTTCGTTCGGGTTCAAGTCTGTGCTCTGGCTGGGCCACTCAAGGACATTCAGAGACTTGTCCTGAAGCCACTCCTGCGTTGTCTTGGCTGTGTGCTTAGGATCGTTGTCCTGTTGGAAGGTGAACATTCGTCCCAGTCTAAGGTCATGAGCACTCTTGGAGCAGGTTTTCATCAAGGATCTCTCTATATTTTGCTCCGTTCATATTTCCCTCGATCCTGACTAGTCTTCCAGTCCCTGCCGCTGAAAATTTCTCCACAACATGATGCTGCCACCATGCTTCACTATAAGGATGGTGCTAGGTTTCCTCCAGACGTGAAGCTTGGCATTCAAGCCAGAAAGTTGAATCTTGGTTTATCCGACTGGAGATTTTTTCATGGTCTGAGAGTCTTTAGGTGCCTTTTGGCAAACTCCAAGATGGCTGTCATGTGCCTTTCACTGAGGAGTGGCTTCAGTCTGGCCACTCTACCATAACGGCCTGAGTGGAGTGCCGCAGAGATGGTTGTCCTTCTGGAAGGTTCTCCTATCTCCACAGAGGAACTATAGAGCTCTGTCAGAGTGACCATTGAGTTCTTGGTCACCTCGCTGACCAAGGCCCTTTTCTCCCGATTGCTCAGTTTGGCCGGGCAGCCAGCTCTGAAGAGGCTTGGTGGTTCTAAACTTCTTCCATTGAGCAATGATGGAGGCCACTGTGTTCTTGGGGACCTTCAATGCTGCAGACATTTTTTGGTACCCTTCCGCCCGATCTGCGGACAATTCCTTCGACCTCTTGGCTTGGTTTTTGCTCTGATGTGCACTGTCATCTTTAGGACATTATATAGACAGATGTGTGGCTTTCCAAATTATGTCCAATCAATTGAATTTACCACAGGTGGACTCCAATCAAGTTGTAGAAACATCTCAAGGATGATCATTGGAAACAGGATGGACCTGAGCTCAATTTCGAGTCTCATAGCAAAGGGTCTGAATACTAATGTACTAATACATGTGCAAAACTTATACAAACCTGTCTTTGCTTTGTCATTATGGGGTATTGTGTGTAGATTGCTGAGTGTTTCTTAAAATCCATTTTAGTTATGGCTGTAAAGTAACAAAATGTGTAAAAAGTCATGAGTTCTGAATTCTTTCGACGGCACTGTACTTACTTTAGCTAACATACTTAGCACACCCATATTGGATGGTAGGCAGGCTACATCCAAACATTGGCATTATGTGCTTGTAAGGGATACATTAGTTATTTACCATTCTGATACACGTTGGAGTGAATGTTGAATTTGATTAATTTGTAATCCATTAACCAGAAATCAGGTTCATGCTGATTGCCGAACAGTCAACTAGAAAATACACCAGTATGTGATGTGTGGCGATCAGCGTGTCAATCTGAGCTCATTAATGCAAGCATACAGCCTAACTGATGCTGTTTTTGGTCACTCTAAAACTATTTAATCTGGGAAATAGGATGATATTGCAATCCCTTTAATGAGAGAGAGAGAGAGAGAGCAGGAGACGTTCTGCTTGTCATAAAACTAACACAGAGCCCATAATTATCCCCCTTATCATATGGAAATAAGGCTGTTAGCAAAATTTAATGTTCTCAATGCCATTATGAAATACTATAATGTGTGACATATTTTGGGTGGCAATCAATCATAAAGTAATCAGTTCTAAATGCTGTCTAAATAATGGGGGCAATTCATTTTCCACCTTGATTATTCTACAGACACAATTTGAGAATGAAAATTGGAATTAGCTCTCACGAAGTTCCAGCTGTTACTGTTATAGATAGCTTTAATACCTGACATAACTATTACTTTTAAAACGAATTTGACGTGGCATATGTAGGCAAAGGATACGCTTTGCTTCGATTGCAAACACACGCACACACACTCATACTGTATGGATATACAATACCAGTCAAAAGTTTGGACATACCTACTGATTCCAGGGTTTTCCTGATTTTTTTTCCTGTTTTCTAAATTGTAAATAATAGTGACGATATCAAAACTATGAAATATCCCAAAAAGTGTGTCCCGTTTCAGGAAACAAGGCGTATGTCACGGGTCACTACTTCACACGAGAGCCATATGAACGTAATTTTTTTTTCAAAATGCGGTTTTGGGCAGAAATGCATTCTGGAACATGTGAACTTTCATGTGCCTTAATAACAAACTTGTATGCCATCGGTAAATACGAATACAATTGTTAAAATGCAAGTCTAGTTGTTTTTTTTAATTAATTTTTTAACCTTTATTTAACTAGGCAAGTCACTTATTTATTATTTACAATGACAGCCGAGGAACAATGGGTTAACTGCCTTGTTCAGGTTATTACCTTGTCAGCTCAGGGATTCGATTTAGCAACCTTCCGGTTACTGGCCCAACAGCTCTAACCACTAGGCTACCTGCCACCACAGAAAAAGACAGGAACCTGAGATAATGAGTGGACATACCGAGAGATGAGTTTGGATTGGTCTGCCATATAGCACACTTCTGTCTATTTGAGCTGGTTAGTATGTGTATGTAATCCTGTCTAACGCTGCTTTTAAAAAAATATATTGCTTAGTATAACTGTATAAGTGTTGCTATCATCTTTTTTGGAGTGCCGAGTTTTGAAATCATTGGAATTAGATTATGATAGCTAAGGAGATGGAGAAGGTACCTGCCTCCGAATGACATCTGAAAACTAAGGGCAACCATGGCATCTGTGTCAGGGAGAAGTGTCCAACCATGATGTATACGGGTAAGATAGTCTAGCTAGCTACATTTTCAGATATTACACATTTCTAATATTGACAAAGTCATTTTCATGTCAAGTTAAAGTGTACTGTTAGCTAGCTAACTAATGTCAGCTGGCTGGCTCGCTAGCTAACGTTTCGTGTATGATCTTATTATTTGTATCTCATGAGTTGGGATTATGGTTCTAGCTAGCTAGCTACATGTCTTAACAAAACACTTCACTATGCAAGTAACTATTTCGGGTGCGTTCGTAAATTCAGTCAGGCCATCTACTCCGATTTCAGAGCACTCTCGTCTGATTGTGCCAGAGGGCAGAATAACTGATGAATTTACGAATGCTAAACACCCGTTGAATATGGCCGGTGTCAGTAAACGTCTGCAAAAAAACGTCATTAAATTGTTGCCAGCAGCACAGTTAAAGTCACCAACGCACTGGATGACATGACAGCTTATCCAGCACTGCTAGCGCAAGTAAAATGTTCAGAGTGAGGTGTTCTCTCATTTGTGTCTGGAAGTAGCTAGCATGCTAGCCAGTTAACCAGTTAGCTTGGGTGCTTGACTGCCGTTGTGAGGTCAGAACGCTCGGATCAACCCTACTCATCTGCCAGATCGTACAGTGTGTGCTATGAACAGACAATCTGGCAGCACAGTTGCAGTCACTAACACTCTGGATAACTTAAAAACGGCCTAACCAGCTCTGCTAGGGCGAGTAATGATCAGTGAGCTGTTCTCTCATTTTTGTCTGTAAGTAGCTGAGAAGTTAGCCAGTTAGAGTGGGTGCTTGACTGCTGTTGTTAATACAGAACGCTTGGATAAACCCTTAAAGCTTAAGAGTGTGTGAACAATGCTGAATGGGTGTAGACAAAGAATAGCTCTCCAGTTGTTACCAAAACATTCAAAGGACATTTTCTCAAAAGTGAGGTTACAAGAATTACTTTCCCATTGTTCCTCAAATGCAGTGTAGGATATACCATTTTGTATCTCTGTGTCCCTGCTTTTATCCAACGCAAATTTTGCTACATAAGACTGAATCAAGGCGGTCGGCCACATTTGTGGAATTTCAATCCTTCTTAACCCAATTGAGATGGTTTTGACTTGGACCGCAGAGTGAAGGAAAAACAGCCAACAAGTGCTCAGCCTATGTGGGACTCCTTCAAAAACATTCCAGGTGAAGCTGGTTGAGAGAATGCAAAGTGTGCAAAGCTGTCATCAAGGCAAAGGGTGGCTACTTTGAAGAATCAAAAATCTAAAATATCTTTTGATTTGTTTAACACTTTTTTGGTTACTACATGATTCCTTATGTGTTATTTCATGGTTTTGATGTCTTCACTTTCATTCTACAATGTAGAAAATAGTAAAGAAATTAAGAAAAACCCTTGCATGAGTAGGTGTGTCCAAACATTTGACTGGTACTGTATATACTGTATATGGTGTGGGGGTGCTTGCTGGTGACACTGTCTGTGATTTATTTAGAATTCAAGGCACACTTAATAATCTACTTAAGGAGCAGTGGGGCGCTAGTGCCAAATTCAAAATCCAAAAGTTGAATTATTAAACATTCATCAATATACAAGTGTTGCATAGTCATCAAAAGCTCTGCTTCTTGGCAATATCACAGCGTTGTCAGATTTCAAAAAGGCTTTATGGCAAAAGCACAACATTTGATTGTTTGAGGGTAGCAACTCCAATATTTCTTTCTGCATTAGCATAAATTCATAAACCATCGCGGTTCACACAAAACACATTTCACAGCTAAAACAAATCCCTTACCTTTTGAAGAACTTCTGCTGAGGGCTTCCCAAGTGTCCGACGAAGACATCAAATGGTTCTTTTGTTAGAAAAAGTTATTTATTATATCCATAAATCTCTGTTTGGTTGGTGCGTTATGTTCAGAAAATCCAACGTCGAATAGCCCATTGAAACGTGAAGAGAACGCGTTCAAATATACCTATACACTTTTCCTAAACAAATCAAATACCAGTTAAAATGCATCCTTAGCTATCCTTTTATGAAGAATTAGCAATAATATTTCACTCGGATGGTCACCTATACCTTATATAAGTAAAATAAAGTGGGGCGCACCAGCCAGACTCGCGCCCGAGAAAACTTTTTAGGTCCCCATGCCATTTCCTGTACCTATTCGTTGTGTTTACTCCAATCTCTCTGAGTCTTTGTATATGGACTGCTGCCATCTAGTGGAAGCCATAGGTACTGCAGTCTCAGTCCTGGTAACAAATGGATTCAATAGGGAGTGTGTCTAACAGAGCCAAAGGTCACCAGAAACTGATTTCCGGATAGTTTTTTCTTGGGTTTTTGCCTCCTAAATGAGTTCTGTTATACTCACAGACACTATGTTAACAATTTTAGAAACTTCAGAGTGTTTCCTATCCAATAGTACTAATTATATGCATATCCTATTTTCTGAGCCTGAGTGGCAGGCATTTTTCTTTGGGCATGCCAGACTCTCCAAAACCGTCACCTCACCTGCCGCTCCCTAAAAAGTTAACAAGTATGGCTACCACAGCATTCTGCAGCGATACGCCATCCCATCTGGTTTGTGCTTAGTGGAACTATAATTATTTTTCAACAGGACAATGACAAGGGCTATTTGACAAAGAGGGAGAGTGACGGAGAGCCTCATCAGATGACTTGGACCCCACAATCGTCCAGCCTCAAACCAATTGAGATGGTTTGGGATGAGTTGGGGCACAGAGTATTTGGTATTTGGTATTTTATTAGGATCCCCATTAGCTGTTGCAAAAAGCAGCAGGTACTCTTCCTGGGGTCCACTCAAAACATGAAGCATGACATATAGTGGTTGCTCAACTAAAGGTTTTGAGATTATGCTGCAGGATTTAGAGGTAATTTGTGGTTTAGTACGTTACCCTGCGTCACTGCTTCATCACTCCAGACCAGTGCAAGGTTGAGTTAGAACACTGATTATGCTTTTGGGTCCGAAGTCGCTAATGTGTCTGTAACTGAATGGGCGAAATAAACCAAATAGAAACTGATAATTGTGCATGACTTCCAAATAGAATTTCAATTAACTGAATGATGAGGATAACGAAGGTGATTGAATTTAGAACAATAGTGTAAGAATTGCTATTCCTCTGTCCTGAAAAGAAAATGTTCAATTATATTCCATGATATTCTTAAGATATATGTGTTGACTGAATATAAGAAAGTGATGTCTGCTAAATAATCAAGTTGATGGCGCAGTCATAGAGCCATAGAGAGATGGCAAGCTGCAGCTCATATCCATAGTGGTCTGAATCCTGAACCCTGAATAATCAACACAAGGTGTAGGCGAGAAGCTCGCCTCCCAGACAATCACTGGTATGGCTGATTAGCTGTCCTAAGTCAGACATTAAAACCTCTTAGGGAGCACCTAGTGCGCTAGGCCCGCTACTGGGCCACCTACGACAACATCCGGAATTATGCAGAGCGCCAAATTCAAAATAAAAATATAGTAATATTAAACATTCATAAAAATACAAGTGTTGCACATTCTTCAAAGCTTAGAATGTTGGTAATCTCACAGCGTTGTCAGATTTCAAAAAGGCTTCACAGCGAAAGCATGACATTTGATTGTCTGAGGACAGAGCCCCGCATATTTCCTGCATTAGCATAGTAACATAACCAGCAACGGTGTCACAAAACTCAGAAATAGCGATAAAATAAATTGCTTACCTTTAAAGATCTTCCTCTGATGGCAATCCAAAGACTCCCAGCAACATAATAAATATTCCTCTTGTTCAAAAAAGTCCCTCTTTATGTCCCAAAAGCTCTGTTTATTTGGCAAGTTTTGTTCAGAAATCCACCGTCCCACTCGTCCAATATACAAGACATAGAAAATGGAAAAAACATATCTATAAACTTTGTCCAAACAACTCAAACAATGTCACACAGATAATATCCTGGGCGATAGAAAAGTAAAAACTGAATCGCATGATCTCAGTCACGGGCGCCAAACAATAGAGTACACCTCTGAGTCCACTGACAAAAACAGCTCTTACTCCTTGGTTTTTCAAAATAAACACATGAAACCTTGTCTAAAGACTGTTGACATTTAGGTACTGCAATCTGGGAGCTGGATCCCGCTGCTTTCAATAGCATGTCAATGGGAAAAGTGTGTCGTCACAAAATCAGATTTTCTGGATGGACTTTCTTTGAGTTTTCGCCAGCCAAATCAGTTCTGTTATACTTACAGACATTATCTTAACAGTTTTAACAGAGTATTTTCTATCCAATACTACTGATTATGTGCATATCCTAGCTTCTGGGCCTGAGTAACAGGCATCTTACTTAGGGCACGCCAGACTCTCCAAACCTCTGAACACTGCCGCCGCTCCCAAACAGGTTAATAAACTTCTTTGGGATCGGTGTCCCTTCCACGGGACGGTTGAGCTAACGTAGGCTAATGTGATTAGCATGAGGTCAGCACCTCTACCAAGATTCTTGGGTGTCCATCAGCTCATGCTTTTTACTAGACATGTGAGGGATAAACCACCACTGGTTGGACACTTAGGGGATTAGGGGAAAGGATAACTTGTTAAATGTGTTCTTTGTGTTTTGTTTTGTATTTTTGCAACAGTTATTTGTGAGATTGTAACATCATTAGACACACTTAAGGATCAACAACAGCTGATTTTGATACAACTGCAAATGGGGCAGTTAAATGGTTGAACCCCGAGGTTCCGGACGTGACCGACCTTGGGTTTCCAGTGTCCTCACTTGAAGAGAGTCAAAAAAAGGATTTCTGGGCAACCAGACCTAAAAAATAACCAGGTATGGGAAGATGTTAAATCATTAAATGTATTGATGAAAAGCAATTCACCCGAACCAGGCCTCGTTCAATCTGTCCCGGAACGCCGTTCCACCTCGAAATGCCAGCCCTGGGTTTACCATCACCTTGGTGCTTTACCCCCTCGGATGAATAACCCTGTTCTGAGGCAGTACTATAATCACTACTATCTTCATCAGATACTAGTTTGTTGTCTTTCAGATAACATCTTTTGGACTGGCTGGAGAAATTACCACAAAGGAGACCGTGTGGAGAATACTAACTCAACTCCTGACAAATGCCCTGGCTATGAAGATGACTGGAGCGGGGCCAATGGGAAGCAGACATTCAAACCACTTGTCCTGAAAGGCATAGGTCTCAGTAACATTGCTTTCAGAGCTACTGATGAAAACACTTAGTTCAGGAATTGTACTAACATCTCACTCACTCACTCACTCACATATATAGTTACAGCAGGCCAAGGGTAGGAGATTCAGACACACACACACACATGCAACAACACCACTCACACTCATTTCTGGTATTGGAGTTGTTGGTTCTGTGGGTTGGGCGGATGGGGCACCAGCATCCTCCTCATGAATCCTCCTCATGATGGCTGCAGAAGCTGGGGTCTTAGCAATGCCTTGCCCAGCTCCTCGAGAAAGAGCCGTCTCCTCTGGAGCTTCCCTCTGTTCCAATCTGGGTTCAATGCCATCCAGATGACAAACACGTTGTTTGCCGAGATGTCGAAGATGTTGAAGAATATCACAAGTGGCCAGTGTAGGGTTCTTCTTTTCCATCTGTAGCCAGTCACCAGCTTGTCTAAATTGTCCACCCCTCCTTTTGTGACATTGTAATCCATTATGATTTCTGGTTTTTGATGTTCCTGGCCACAGATTCTCCCATCCATATGCAGTGTACTCATGAGTACCACATTTTGCCTTTTTTTGACACATAGGACACTAGGGACGTGTCGGCCGTGAACACAAACATAGAGCAATTGATAGGCCTGTTCCGTGTTTTCAGCTAGCCTGTCTCTCTGCCACCGAGCTGTTCTGGTGTCTCAGTTAACGAAGCGGATAATCCTGGAAATAATATTTTTCCAGAGACATTGTTGACCGGAACAGTTCTCTGCCAGTTTCTGCGTCCCACAGCGATTCTGTGGATTTCCCATTGGATATGAAAACACCAGCAATGATAACACCCAAAGTGTGCATGTAAATGAGTTTTGTCCATCTCTCTCCAAAAACACGCCTTCCCTCCAAATGAGTGCAGTCCAGAATGATTTTCTGGATGGTGTCTGGGATACACAGTTCAAAAGAATACTTTATGTCCTGCACATGAGTAACCACCATCCTGGTCGTGGGGCTGGCTGAGGGTCAATCTCACCCTCTTCTTCCAACTCACTGTCAGACTCCCGAATTGACAGAGACATATTCGGAAAAATCTTCATCTTCCAAAGTGGAAGACGTTCCTTCCACACTAGCCTCTCTCTCTGCAAAAATGTTTTCTAAGGCCCTCTGAGAAAATATTATTATTGCCGTACTGATTGATTGTGGTAAGGAGCCACACATGCAAAGCTATTTATTTGTTGTGTCCCTCCCCCAATTTGCACCTGGCTGGGGTAGAGTTTGGGAAAATACAGAATGTTTTACAATGTATCGAAATAATGTATTGTAATAACATTGTACAGGTTTCCGCGCAAGACATTGTGGAGTTTCACACACTACAAAGGGTAAAGAGTACAAGACAAGCGGGAGACAGGCAGACAGGCAGGGAGACAGACAGACATGTTATTGGTGCTATGTTGAAACACCAGGTCCAGGGAGGAGGAAGACAGAGTGAAGGCACACAGCAAACCTTTTTGTTTTCACCTACACACACACTTTTCCACACTTTTATTACCCATGGGTCCAGGACCCAAACACCACGTATGCAATTAAAATGTGTTGGGGGGTGCACAGTATGCATTCAATGAAAATGTGTTATTTTACATGTTATTCACAGAAAATGAGCCAAGGCCAATGAGTCTCAGGTTGAAAAAATAATGAATTGTATAATTGTTCTTTTAGTAAACATTGAAAATGGGTCCCACAGACCCAGACACCACACAAGGGTTAAAGCAACACTCCGTAATTTGAGTACATTGGGTAGTCAAAAACATTTGTGTCAGAAGTAAACTCATTATTCACAACATAGAGATAGAAAAATAATACATTTATCTAAGCCTACGCTGTAATCAAAATGCAGAAAAGAGAGAGTGCTGCTTTGGCATCAAGTATGAAGACAAAGACAGGTGTTCATCAGAGAACGGGGTATAACTTATAGCGACCAAATTAAGTTGCAGCTGTGTAAAAACATCATACTTCAAAAAAAACGTTGTTTTAGTGGCTATTGCAAAGGAAAAATAAAACAAACCAACGTGTTGCGGCTCCTAAAGGCACACTAAAGAAGGCCTGTGAACCGCAACGCATTGTTATACAATAGCCACTAAAATGAAGGCTTAACTTTTCCAAAAGAAAGACTGCATTGGATGATGTTTTTACACAGCTGTCACTTCATTTGGTCGCTATAAGCCTAAGCTGTCTTTGCTTTAGATGCATAATTTGGCTAGATGTATTTCCTTACATTCACTGAGTGGACATGTGATATTGTGGAATAGGACCATCATTGTCAGATGTTTTTACATGGTATTTCACTACAACCATCAGAGGATGGCATGTTCAAATTGAAATACCTTTCCTGTTACAGCAATTCTGAGCAATCAGTAATTGTCTACGTGTTCATTGTTTAAGGTTGTTACAGCTGTTTTATATTTTGATATAATATAATACAACTGGATTGAAACCAACAGTTGGGGGATGAGTAATATTATACTGAACAAAAATATAAACGCAACATGTAAAGTGTTGGTCCCATGTTTTATGAGCTGAAAGAAAAGATCCCCAAAATGTTCCAAATGCACAAAAGCTTATTTTTCTCAGATTTTATGAACACATTTGTTTTACATCCCTGTTAGAAAGCATTTCTCCTTTGCCAAGAGAATCAATTCACCTGACAGGTGTGGCATATCAAGAAGCTGATTAAACCGCATGATCATTACACAGGTGCACCTTGAGTTGGGGACAATAAAAGGCCACTCTAAAACGTGCAGTTTGTCACAAAACACAATGCCACAGGGAGCGTGCAATTGGCATGCTGACTGCAGGAATGTCCACCAGAGTTGTTGCTAGAGAATTGAATGTTAATTTCTCTATCATACGCCGCTTTCAAAATCATTTTAGAGAATTTGGCAGTGTGTTTAACCGGCCTCACAACCGCAGACCACGTGTAACCACGTCGGGCCACTACCTCCACATCTGACTTCGTTACCTGCGGGATCGTCTGAGACCAGCCACCCGGACAGCTGATGAAAATGTGGGTTTGCACAACCAAAGAATTTCTGCGCAAACTGTCAGAAACCGTCTCAGGGAAGCTCATCTGCGTGCTCTTCATCCTCACCAGGGTCTTGACCTGACTGCAGTTCGCCGTCGTAACCAACTAGTGGGCAAATGCTCACCTTTGATGACCACTGGCATGCATGGTTTCAAAGGATTCCCGGTTTTGTATGTCGTCGTGTGGGCGAGCGGTTTGCTGATGTCAACGTTGTGAACAGAGCGCCCCATGGTGGCGATGAGGTTGTACTATGGGCAGGCATAAGCTACCGACAATGGACACAATTTCATTTTATCGACGGCAATTTGAATGCACAGATCTACCGTGATGAGATCCTGAGGCCCATTGTCGTGCCATTCATCTGCCTTCATCACCTCCTGTTTCAGCATAATAATGTTATTTATCCATTGAGCATGTTTGGGATGCTCTGGATTGATGTGTACGACATCGTGTTCCAATTCCCGCCAAAATCCAGCAACTTCACACAGCCATTGAATAGGAGTGGGACAACATTCCACATGCCACAATCAACAGCCTGATAATGCACAGGAGATATGTTGCGCTGCATGAGGAAAATGTCTTTGTGATCCACGCCCCTACCTTTTTTTACCCAATGAACCCAAAATTAACTCAACATCCATAGATTAGGGCTTTATTTACTTACTTTACCTTCATTTATTTTACCTTTATTTAACCAGGTAGGCTAGTTGAGAACAAGTTCTCATTTACAACTGCGACCTGGCCAAGATAAAGCACAGCAGTTTGATACATACAAAAACTGTAACGCCCAGGCCTGAGATGACAGGCTGGAGTGTGTTGGTTTCGTTTTGGTGTAGGGTTTGTGTGTTCTAGGGTGTCTATTTCTATGTTGGGATAATGGTTCCCAATTAGAGGCAGCTGAGTCTCGTTGTCTCTAATTGGGAACCATATATATGTTTGGGAGTTGCACTTTAGTTTCGTGGGTTATTGTTTATGTTATGATTATCGTACTAAGTCAGGTTCTTGTTTTTCGTGTAAAGTCAGGTTCTTGTCTTTCGTGTGTAGTTTAGGTTCTGCCATTTATGTTTAGTTAGGTTTCGCCAGTCGTGGTTAGTTAGGTTTCGCCAGTCGTGGTTAGTTAGGTTTCGCCAGTCGTGGTTAGGTTAGGTTTTGCCAGTCGTGGTTAGGTTTAGATCTTTGTGTTGAGTTTAGTATTTAGCGTTAGGGCTCACGTCTTGTTCTTCGTTTATTGTTTTGTTCTGTCCCGTCTGTCAATAAATATGTATTCTGGCTACATCGCTGCCTTGGTCTGTCCCGAAGGAAGAGAATCATGACAAAAACAGAGTTACACATGGAATACACAGACATACAGCCAATAATAAAAAAATTCTGCAAATGAGGTAAGACAAGGGAGGTAGGGCAATAAATAGGCCATGGTGGCGAGGTAATTACAATATAGCAATTAAACACTGGGATTGTAGATGTGCAGAAGATAAATGTGCAAGTTACTGGGGGCAAAGGAGCAAGATAAATAAATAAATAAATAGAGTATGGGGATGAGGTAGTAGGATGGGCTGTTTACAGATGGGCTATGTGCAGGTGCAGAGATCCGTGAGCTCTGGTGCAGAGATCTGTAATGAATTGATTTCAATTGACTGATTTCCTTATTTGAACTGTAACTCAGTAAAATCTTAGAAATTGTTGCATGATGCATTTACATTTTTGTTCAGTGTAGTATGAATTTGACACTTCTGGGGGGATTCTGGCAAGACACCAGTAGTTTCGGCTTACTTCTGGCAGATGATTCTGGGCAGTCATTCAACATGACATCAGGCCGATCCCGGCAGCCAGACTCTGGCCAATTAAATCAGTTCTGGCGCACCGGAATAGGGCCACAATTGGGCCGAATGCTCTTTGCTAGCTGGGGTACTTGTGGATTTATCCTCTCACTTGGATGGAAAGGTCCAGGTTGCCATAATGGATAACGTACACATTAGTTATAAGTACACCCGTATAGTAGACCCCAGTCAGTGAGGTTGACCTATATCTGATCTGTTTATGTAAACTCAACCGAGTTACCCAGATGGTACACTTTTGGGGGATAGGTGCTAGCAACAACATTGAGTGGAGATTCCACAGGTAGGTAATTAGAGCCAATTGAGCCTCCAACCTTTGTAATCTCGGACACCCAGCCCATCTGTCCACAAGAGATTACAACCTTGTTACAGTTGTTACTGAATCGGATGCAACTGAGTAAAAACAAAAACACTAGATTGGTGAATTTAGTGTAAACGTACCCATTTGTAACAAGCATGGTAACAAGCATTCGTTGTTACACCTCTGTAATTACAGACTGCAATTACCACCAGTACATGTTGTTAGTGTAACTATGAGTTATTAAAATTAACTACAATACTTGTTACAGTGTAATTACACATGTAATTACACTGCAATAAGGATCCCTTAAAATTAAGTATTACCATTTTAACATTACTATTTTTAACACACACAAAAAAACATTTTATTAAAAAAATACTTAATCAGTTGTCTTCTTCAAATGAAAGGGATGATGATGGAATTGATTTCATTGGTGTCCGAGCCTCACCTCTAGGCTTGGACACTTCATTTAGGATAAATGGAGTTAGCCCTGTTTAATTAGATTGTATATACCAATCGAATTGTGTATTACAGTCTGAAACAATGCAGTGCAAAATCGTGTAAATGTTGCTTATAAGACAGAATGTTGAATAAAATTCAATTTGAACTTACTGTACTGGTTGTAAATTCAGCCCTAAGTTAGCCTGCCCCGGAGCAGGTTAGTTCTGAAGGATTTGTTGCCATTGAAATTTACTTGGCTAAAAGGTGAGCTACTTTCGTGTCACCAGTTATCTCAAGTTGAAGTCAGAGTGGACCAAAGTTACCTTGCTAAGTCATCAAACCAAGTTCGTAGTATAGGGCTCTGACTATGGCAGCTTTGTATCAATATTTAATTGGGATCCTTTGGTTGTATTAGCCAACGATTAACAGAAGATTGTTGATTTAATGACTCCAGAGTCTTTATGATGAGGTGTTTAACTGCCTGTCAAGTCATACCCAGCTGGATTTAAGGAGGAAAGAAGAGCTCTTTACAGATGTTGATGATCATATTGTGGTTGTATCTTGCAAATTGATTCCATTATAGTTCTTGGTGATGCTCCTTATGTCTTTTTTGCTGATGGCCGTCCATTGTGCTACTCCCTCATAATCAACATCAGCAGTAGACATATGCAACAATATGTACCTAAAATGTAATAACACTGTACTTACATGTGGTTACCATGGTATATGTATTGTAAAGTGAGACCCAACAATGTATCAACACTTGATTTGATTTTGATTTATTGGGATCCCCATTAGCCGACACCAATAGCGACAGCTAGTCTTACCAGGGTCCAACACATAATGAAAAAGACATTACAGACAAAAGACTTTAAAACATTAATATGTAGTGTGTGTGTGTGCATCTACTAGTTACACATACTGTATGTGTCAGTACATTTACACAACAAGTAGGTCACATGGGGTAGAGGCGTTGTGCAGTGAGGTGTTGCTTTATTTGTTTTTTGAAACCAGGTTTGGTGTTTACCTGTGTTATGTAAGATGGAAGGGAGTTCCATGGACTCATGGCTCTGTACAATACTGTACGTTTCCTTGAATTTGTTCTGGGGACAGTGAAAAGATCCCTTGTGGCATGTCTGGTGGGGTAAGTGTGTGTGTCAATGCTGTGTGTAAGTTGACTATGCAAACAATTAGGAATTTCCAAAACATTAATGGTGCTTATAAAAACAAGAAGTGACACTAAGAGTTCAGGAAATTTGTAATCACATATATGATAATCTCTTTTCGGTCATATGTTCCAAAACATGGGGAAAATGTTCCAAAACATGGGGAAGTAATGCTGCTTTAAACGTTGATAAACGTATAATCCCATTTAGGTGCGATTTTCACAATTGCTCTACATTCATCTTTGGGAGACATATATTTAGTAAAGGAACACTGTTACAAAATTGCCTATATGCACTCCCTGAACATTATCTCACCAAGTTCCCCCATTAGGCAAACCATTAACAGTATTGAATTGCTTATTGTTGTAGAAAGATAACCTTGCCCATTGAACAGCTAGAGTGCTGCTCTTTGTTGATGCCCATTTAACATTGTTCAGCATTGTTCACACACTCTTAAGCCAATCTCTTAAAGAACGCATAACTGTGGCCATGTGCTAAAGCAGTGAGGTAGTGCTTAAAAAAACTATAAAAGATTTCAAGATTAAAATACTTAATGAACTTCCTGTGTTAAAGGTAGTAGCCTACAATTAGGGACACATTTAAACACATAAAGGCTTAGGTAAAAACTATGACCTAGGACTATATCATGAGATCCTTTCTGTGACTTTGGTTCAGGTCATGTTATGATATGAACAAAGGAATCTAGCCTTTGGAGCAGGACATGTAGGGCCGGTTTCACAAACAGGGCTTAGAATAAGCCAGGAGTAAGCCTTAATGTGTATTAGTTAAACTAGGACATTTAAGTAGCTTTCATGAACATGGCTTACATTTGGCTAAGATACTCCGAGACTATGGAGTCCTGGAGTAAGGTAAGTAAGCCTAAATGAGAACACCTGGGTTAAGCCTGATTAGGTTAAGTATGAGCACATGCTGTTGGTCTATTATCAGTATTTCACATTTCTCATGTTCATGTTTTTGTGACATCACTTATATTGAATGATATCTGCCTTTATAGACTATGTGGAAGAAACTTAAACTGGCTTTAAAAATAGAGAATGCAGAGATCAGAAGAGAGTGATTTACTACTGGTGGTGGACCACCAAAAAAAGACAAGACTGATGAATTGAGTGACTTCCTGTCTGGAATAATAGAGCACCAGCAACCTCTGGCTGGCATACCAGACGATGACCATTTGGACAGTTCAGATGAAGAACTGATGACAAATGGTACATATACCAAAAAAAGTAAATTGGTTACTTCCTTTGGTAAATATATTCCACTGTCTGTCAATCTTTATTCTTCTTTAATTCTAAGGACCATATGAGTTTATTTGTGCTTCTAACGGTGTTCTTTTTCCAGAGGAAAGGAATCTGAACAGGTTGGAAGAGCCAATGCACAGTGAGTGTGTACCCTCCACATCTGCTATAGCATCTCTGAGAGAAGATGCTGCCACCACCTTTCAGCAGAGAACAAGCATAAAAATAAATATCTGAAGGAAGAACATGAAATGAGAATTCTACAGGTTGAATTGGGTATGAAGTTGGAAGAGACAGGTATGATCCAAAAAAGATACAGTATTCAGACAATTGTGATTACCAGCTGTGACCGACTTCCACTGAAGTCGGTCCCTCTCCTAGTTCGGGAGGCTACCGGCGGTCGACGTCACCGGAGTTCTAGCCACCACCGATCCATTTCTCATTTTCTGTTTGTCTTGTCTCATCCACACCTGGTTCCTATTTTCTTAATTACATGTGTTATTTATTCCTCTGTTCCCCCATGGGTTTCTGTCTGTGATTGTTTCGCTGTATGTGTTGGCTCTGTTGTGGTTGTGCACAGAGTATTCTCATTATTGTTGTGAGTAATTAGTTTTCCATATATTAAACGGAAGATTTGACTCATATCCTTTTTCTTCGTTTGATTCCGCCAGACCTGCATCACCAGAGCTGTATTACAGAATCATGGACCTGAAATACATGGAATCAGCAGGTTCACACAGCCCTCCTCTTCAGGTAGAGGAGCGCGTCCAGCAGCACACGACCATGCTTCAACATCTCGGCAGTGCCATGGATCGCGTGTTGCTGACCCTGGAGCGATTGATTCGAGACTGCCAGAACCTCTACCTTCACCACCACCTACCCCACTGGTCACCCCTCCTTCATCTGGTCCCAGTGGGATTAGGCTCTCGCTCCCGAGGGAGTATAATGGGACAGCTGCCGGGTGCCAGAGGTTCTTGCTCCAGCTGGAGTTCTACCTGGCGACCGTCCACCCGGCTTCTTCGGGACGCAAGAGCGTTTCTGCCCTCGTCTCCTGTTTATCTGGGAAAGCTCTGGAGTGGGCCAACGCCGTATGGGGAGAGGATGACACGGCGTTGGACCAATATGAGGAGTTCACTCGCCGTTTCCGGGCGGTTTTTGACCATCCGCCTGAGGGGACAGCGGCGGGTGAACGCCTTTTCCACTTAAGACAGGGGACGAGGAGCTCGCAGGATTTCGCCCTGGACTTCCGTACCCTGGCCGCCGGCGCGCGATTGAATGAGCTGGCCCTGATCGACCATTTCCGGTGTGGTCTGCGGGAGGACGTCCGTCGGGAGCACAACACTCACTCTGGACCAACTGGTGGACATGTCCATTCGACTGGATAACCCGCTGGCTACCCGCGGACGTCCGGATAAGGGCCTGTCAATTCCATCCTCCAGCGTCTCTGCTCCGACCCCTATGAAGCTGGGAGGTGCTGCGCTCAGGGGTACCGGAGAAGGAGCCATTCCCTGCACCAGCTGTGGCCGCAGAGGACACACTGCTGGCCGGTGTTGGGGGGGTTCTTCAGGGAGTCTAGGAGGCAGGCAGAGCACTGTTGTGTCACCCCAGATGAGTAAGCACCAAACTCACCCAGAGCCCCCTGTTGCACACATGTTTTTGTTGGTAGAGTTTCCTGAGTGTTCCCTGCATTCCCAGCATAAGGTGCTAGTAGATTCAGGCGCAGCTGGGCAATTTTATTGACCTTACTTTTGCCTATAGGTTATGGATCCCCATTCTGTCTCTTGATGTTCCTTTCCCTGTGCATGCCCTAGATAGTCGACCCTTAGGGTCAGGGCTGATTAGGGAGGCCACAGCTCCACTAAGTATGGTGACGCAAGGGGGTCATGAGGAGCGTATCAGTCTTTTTCTTATTGATTCTCCTGCGTTTCCCGTGGTGCTGGGCATACCCTGGTTGGCCTATCATGACCCCAATATTTTGTGGCAACAGAGGGCTCTCAAGGGGTGGTCACGAGGGTGCTCGGGGAGGTGTGTAGGTGTTTCCATCGGTGCAACTACGGTGGAGAATCCAGACCAGGTCTCCACCTTGCACATCCCCTCAGAATATGCCGATTTGGCTCTCGCCTTCTGTAAGAAGAGGGTGACTCAATTAACACCCCATCGACGAGGGGACTGTGCGATAAATCTCCTGGTAGACGCAGCACTTCCCAGGAGTCACGTGTATCCTCTGTCACCGGAGGAGACGGCAGCTATGGAGACATATGTTGCCGAATCTCTGGGACAGGGATACATTCGGCCCTCCACTTCACCTGCCTCCTCGAGTTTCTTTTTTGTGAAGAAGGATGGAGGTCTGCGCCTGTGTATTGACTATCGAGGGATCAATCAGATCACTGTGAGGTACAGCTACCCGCTGCCTCTCATAGCCAGTGTGATCGAGTCAATACAAAGGCGCTCTTCTTCACAAAACTGGATCTCAAGAGCACTTACAATCTGGTGCGTATCCGCGAGGGAAACGAGTGGAAGACAGCATTTAGTACCACCTCAGGGCACTATGAATATCTCGTCATGCCGTACGGGTTGAAGAATGCCTTATCAGTCTTCCAATCCTTTGTAGACAAGATCTTCAGGGACCTGCTCGGGCAGGGTGTAGTGGTGTATATCGACGACATATTGATATACTCCGCTACACGCGCCGAGCATGTGTCTCTGGTGCGCAGGGTGCTTGGTCGACTGTTGGAGCATGACCTGTACGTCAAGGCTGAGAAGTGTCTGTTCTTCCAACCGTCCGTCTCTTTCCTAGAATATCGCATTTCCACGTCTGGGGTGGAGATGGAGAGTGACCGCATTTCCACCGTGAGTAATTGGCCGACTCCAACCACGGTAAAGGAGGTGCAGCGGGCCTTAGGGTTTGCCAACTATTACCGGTGGTATGGGAGCTGGATGCGGATATCGAGCGGGCGGTGCATACAGAGCCCACTCCCCCCCAGTGTCACGTGGGCGTATTTACGTTCCGTCCGCTGTCCATGACCTTCTGATCATTTGGGCTCACACATTTGGGCTCACACACATCACCCTCCTCTGGTCATCCTGGCATCGGCCGGACAGTGCGCTGTCTTCGTGAGAAATACTGGTGGCCCACCTTAGCTAAGGACGTGAGGGTTTGTTTCCTCCTGCTCGGTGTGCGCTCAGTACAAGGCACCTGCCCAGAGGGGAATTACAACCCCTACCCGTTCCACAGCGGCTGTGGTCACACCTGTCGGTGGATTTTGTGACGGATCTTCCACCGTCACAAGGTAAAACGACGATCCTGGTTGTGAAAGTCCTGTCGCCTCCTTCCTTTGCCCGGTCTACCTACGGCTCTACAGACCACGGAGGCTCTGTTCACCCATGTCTTCCGGCACTACGGGGTGCCTGAGGACATAGTGTCTGATCGGGGTCCCCAGTTCACGTCTAGGGTGTGGAAGGCATTTATGGAGCATCTGGGGGGTCTCGTCAGCCTTAACTCAAGGTTTCACCCCGAGAGCAACGGGAACGAGTCAACCAAGATGTGGGTAGGTTTCTGAGGTCGTATTGCCAGGACCGGCCGGGGGAGTGGTCGGTGTTCATTCCCTGGGCAGAGATGGCCCAGAACTCACTCCGCCACTCCTCTACTAACCTGTCCCCATTTCAATGTGTGCTAGGGTATCAGCCGGTTCTGGCACCGTGGCGCCACACCGAGGCTCCTGCAGTGGAGGAATGATTTAGGCGCTCGGAGGAGACCTGGGAAGCCGCCCATGTGCACCTGCAACGAGGTGGCAGAAGGCGAGTGCCGGAGCTGGGGCCGCGGTTTGTGGGGCCTTTCAAAGTCCTGAGGAGACTGAACGAGGTTTGTTATAGGTTACAGCTTCCCCCAGACTACCGTATTAACCCCTCGTTCCATGTGTCTCTCCTCAGGCCGGTGGTGGCTGGTCCGCTCCAGGGACCTTCTGGAGGTCCCTCCGCCCCCTCTGGACATCGAGGGGGCCCCGGCGTATGCAGTTCGAGCTATCATGGACTCAAGGCAAGGGGCCTTCAGTACCTCGTGGAGTGGGAGGGGTACGGTCCGGAGGAGAGAATCTGGGTGCGGGTGGAGGACTTCCTGGATCCTTCGCTGCTGCGGGAATTTCACCACCTCCACCCGGATCGCCCTGCGCCTCATCCTCTGACTCGTCCCCGAGACTAGTGTGTAAAGTGAGGTTTGTCTTGTCTCATCCACACCTGGTTCCTATTTCCTTAATTACATGTGTTATTTATTGCTCTGTTCCCCCCTGGGTTTTTGTCCGTGATTGTTTCGCTGTATGTGTTGGCTCTGTTGTGGTTGTGAGCAGAGTATTCTCATTATTGTCGTGAGTAATTCGTTTTCCATATATTAAACGGAAGATTTGACTGATCTCCCTTTCCTTCATTTTGATTCCGCCAGACCAGCATCACCAGAGCTGTATTACACCATGGTGAACAATATATGTAAAAAACAAATGTTTTTTCATTTGGACTTTCATGTGTGAGAGTATTTAAATCACCACAATTTAAACCAGCCTTGGTTTAGCCACTCATTTAATTTTCCTGCACACTATTTGACTTTTGTACAGAACAAACATTATCGAAGCCATAATGAATACATTCCATATTTAAATGCATCTCATCTAGTTGAAGTGCTGCAATGTGAAAGCAACTCTGTGTGCAAGTCCTCATTGGTCATTGCCTGCCTCAGCCATGGGCACATCTGCTAGATCCTGATCTTCCATTGGAGGATCAGGACAGCAATGCTGCTTCAGGTAGTTGTGCAGCACAGCTGTAGCAATGATCACCTTGCAGCATCTTCTAGGCTTGAAACTAAATGTATTGCGTAAACACTGGAATTTATTTTTCCATACTCCAAACATATGCTCGACCATCCCTCTTGTGCGAATATGATCTTGGTTGTATCTTTACTGCTCAGCTGTTGTGGGATTTATGTATGGAGTGAATAAAAAGTTACTCTGACCATATCCACTGTCACCAAGTAGTTGTCCACTATGTTGTCCTCTCTGAAACTGAGCACACAATGAAGAGTTGAGAAAAATCCTTGAATCGTGAGTTGCACCTTTCCAATGGGCAACAATGTTTGAAAACTCTAGATTAGGAGTACATACACCCTGAACATTGATGGTAAACCAGTTATTACGGTTCCTGTACCAGTGGAGGTTCTAGACCCATTCAACTGGGGGGGCCAAGCTGGGGCCAGTTGTACTGTTAGAGGGGCCAATTACATTAGACGTTATTGTTGTCATATTGTTTTCTTCACTTCATTGCAGGCATTAGTAGGCAAAAGACCATGTCCCTCTAGTAAATGTGTGGGTTTAATTAGTGTTCCACGTTGCCACTGTCTAATAACGGATGTAAAAAAAGAACGATAGCAAAAATTAGTTATGCAAAAATTATTTCATACTCCACATTTAGGGGGGCCACAAGGGGGTCCAAAATTGTTGTCACAGGGCACTGGCCCCCTGCCCCCAGAACCGCCAGTGTCCTGTACTCCTCAGCACCAGGAATTGATAGGAACATGACATCCATCTATACAGCCAATCACTCCTGGGAAGTGCCCATATTCATAGAATTGCACTTTATATTTGGCTTGGCTAGCCGCATCAGGGACCTTGATGTAAAGACTCCTCAGTTCACAAATGGCCCTACAGACTTTGTACTATTCTACACACAGTTGTTTCACCAGCACCACACAAGTCACCAGTTTCATGATGAAAGATTCCAGTTGAAAAAAACTTCAAAGTGATCAGAACTTGGAGAGAATTGGGTTTGAGACAGAGGAAAGTCTAGGCTCAAGCAAAGATATTATCTTCAATGCATTTTCTTTGTACATACGAAAGTGGTCTCAAAAAGCTTTTAATGGATTACTCCTATCCACAAGTATTCGTCTGGCTGGCCTCTGTAGTGTCTTCACTTAGATATTCCAGATAATCCATGCTCCCTCACAAACAGTACTAAGTAGAAGTTGTTTTGACCAGAACAGGCTAAATCTACGACGATTTTGAGATAAGTCTGTGCAAGTCGCTTTGAGTTAAGACCGCTCAAACAGGCATTTTAGTCTGGGACTAATGCCTTTTCATTGTAAAAGTCCTGATCTTCTCAAAAATATGTTTCCCGGGTTGTGTCCAGTCCAGGGGATCCTTGCAAATCTCAGAGGAAGGACGTCAGCGTTGCACAGCAGCTAAAACCTGGTTCCATCTGAGTGAAAACTCCTTGGCCACAACACCAGGCTCCAGACAATTGAAGCTGTAAAGGGGGAAAGTAGACCAAAATAAACAAGACATTAAAACCTTGGCATAGTTACCAGCAATGTCTTGACCCCCAAATTCAAGCAATAAGCTTATCAAGTACAAATACAAAATATAATTGATGCTTGTTCACCTGTGATCATCTCTTTGTACTGGTGGTGGATAGCAGGTTCTTCTTATGAGGAAACACAAATTACAGAAACATAGGCTAAAACAGGAATTAATTCATATCCTATAGCTTGTTATTGCCCGTTGACTTCTACATCTGTACTAAAATGCCCTGTACACACTCAACCTGCTTCCAGCCAAACAATGGCAATGCAGATACTACAAGATAACTAGCTAGATTTAGAAAACATGTAACTTCATAATTACCAGCTGGCTAAGTTAGATGTAAATGGTATTCATCTAGCTAGCCAGCTAGTTGAACATGCAAAAAGTATCAAGGCACAAGGCGAGACCCAGATGCAGACACAGGAGGCAGATGGTTGGAGTCTTACAATGTTTATTAATCCAAAGGGGTAGGCAAGTGAATGGTCGTGGACAAGCAAAAGGTCAAAACCAGATCAGAGTCCAGGAGGTACAGAGTGGCAGACAGGCTCGTGGTCAAGGCAGGCAGAATGGTCAGGCAGGCGGGTACAAAGTCCAAAAACAGGCAAGGGGGGAGAACTAGAAAAACAAGGAGAACTAGAAAAAGGATAATGCAAAAAGCAGGATAACGGGAAAAACGCTGGTTGACTTGGAAACATACAAGACAAACTGGCACAGAGAGACAGGAAACACAGGGATTCATACACTGGGGAAAACAAGCAATACCTGGAGGGGGTGGAGACAATAACGAGGACATGTGAAACAGATCAGGGTGTGACAAAAAGAGACCTTAAAATCCATAATCCAATGAAGATAGCTAACGTTATTAGATAGTTAACGTTAATTGCTAACACTATTTAGCTGGTGTCTAGCTAGCTAGTCAACTTATCATGTGTCGCTATCACTTAACATGGGGTTTGATTAGCTTGCTAATTCATTACCATTTGCACCACAGTGGCTATTTTCGGTAGCTAGTTAAACATGACAAACTGACAAACATGACAGAGATTAGAATCATGTTATGCATGGCTTAGCATATCAGCAATCAACATTAACAGCAGAATGCAACTGGCTAGCACTTTCACATGAATGTGGATGCTGTTTTTGTTGTGTTTTCTCTTTGCAATTATTGTGACCTGCATTTGCATGTTCAAAGAGAACACTTCAGTCAAAATCAGCATCCACATTTAAGTGAAAAGTCAGAAATACAACAATTAACTGCTTGCAAAGTTAAACATAGCTGTCCTCGGGTTGGCAGTTTCACTTAACATACCTTCCTCCACACCACTTCAAACTCAAAAATGGTAATATAGGAATTCAGGTAAACTATAGCTCCCTCCTGTTGACATCAACGGGCTGATTGGGAGCTGGAGGGCCAGTGCAGCTGATGCCAATATACCCCCTACTCTTCAGCGTTATCTGGGGAGAGAACACTACTCTGCCTGCCTGGTTAGTCTCTGGAGATTTGTGGCGTGCCAAATCAAATCAAATGTTATTTGTCACATGCGCCAAATACAACAGGTGTAGACCTTACAGTGAAATGCTTACTTACAAGCCCTAACCAACAATTCAGTTATAAAAAAGTTACACATAATTAAAGAGTAGCAGTAAAATAACAGAGGCTGACAGAGTGCCTTCTGCCAGAGAACAGGCTCCTTCTCTGGGCATGAAGAGAGGTGAAAGCCTGCCGATGGCAGTTAACAGGTGGAACTGTCACTTATCTGCCTGCCAGTTGATTGTGATTCCTTTCCCTTGTTTTGATTTTGTTTGGAACTGTTTGAACACCTGACATAAGGAGGGTACAGGTGTGGGGGAGATAATAGACACAAACATCTGCATACAGTTCTCCTTGTCGATCTAAAATATGGAATGTTGTTCCTATCAGAACGGTTGACATTCAAAACTTGTTCATAGAGTGTTATTAATTTATATTTTATTGTAGAAGGTGCTTTTTATTTTACTGCAATTTCCCGACAAATGAGAAACATTCTCGCCATTACACATTCAATCCATGTTTATGTGTTCTATGTGAAGGAATAAGGCATGAGCAAAATTATCTCCAGATAAAGCAGCACACTTCAAAGAGCTCAGGGTTGTTGTAATTAAAGCAGCCATAGGAGTCATTGTTATACTCGTAAATCTCCACTTGCTTTCCACATGCTAAACTCAAACTGGCAGGGCTGCAGCTGTACTTTCATACTGACTACATACTGTATGTATACAGTGGGTAGGTGCTAGAAGTAGGATGATGTTGTCCATAGAACACTGCTCAGTTCTGTGTCCTCAACCCCCAATGGTGAAGGTTAAGATTTGGGAAGGTTAACTGATCCTATATTTTAGCCGAAGGACAATTTTTTACAAATACACAAAGTCATCCGAAATAGAGGCAGGACATGGATGGTAAGACAGTGGTCCTTCCATCTTTCTTTCAACTGTTCCTCAGACACAGCTAGATGGGGGTCTGACCTCCAACAAGGTCTTTCTATTATGTCAGCAGTGTGTCTGCTGTCCCCTACAAATCTAGGGGAGTTATATTGGGCTCCCGAGTGGCGCAGTGGTCTAAGGCACTGCATCTCAGTGCTTGAGGCGTCACTACAGAAACCCACTACAGAAACTACAGACACCCTAGTTTGAATCCAGGCTTTATCACAAACGTCTGTGATTGGGAGTCCCATAGGTTAAATAAATAAAATTGTAATAAATATAGAGGGGACATGGGGCATTTGGCCGTCTGTGGTACTTGACTAAGAGGCACAGAAATATTTGATGAGTCCCCAGATAGCGATACTTTAATGATGTACAACACAAAAGCACAATACCAGCCAAATAACAATATGCAGGCAGTTTGGCAGTTTGGACTGGATGGAAGTTAACAAGCCAAGAATAGTGGTATTGCCAAGGGACATTTAAACTCTGAGCTGAAACATACTTGTGTGTCAAAGCAGAGATTCTGTCAACGCAGTGTGTGTTCCAATTCCAACCAATATCCTGCAAATTCGCACAGCCATCGAAGACGAGTGGGACAAAATTCCAGAGGCCACAATCAACAGCCTGATCAACTCTATGCAAATGAGCTGTCGCACTGCATTAGGCAAATGGTGGTCGCACCAGATACTAAGTGGTTTTCTGATCCACACCCCTACCTTTTTTAAGGTATCTGTGACCAACAGATACATATCTGTATTCCCAGTCATGTGAAATCCGTAGACTAGGGCCTCATCCAACTGTAACTCAGTAAAATCTTTGAAATTGTTGCATTTTCCGTTTATATATATTTTTTGTGTAATTTTTGTAATCCAAGAAACAAAGAGAACAAAACATGTCAAAATGCAAAAGATCTGAGGTTAAGTATGATTCCTTCTGCCATGCTAAATCTATCAACATCAATCTGAAAAGCTCTGACCTTTATCCAACATTGACAGCGTGTATGTAGGAGCTGATTGGTGGGACATAAAGCCACCATTGGTGCTGTAAATGTAGCTCTCTTCACTGACTTCCTGATAGATATTGTACTGGGAGCTCTAAAACCACAGCAGCTTCATATTCACACTGAAGCTCTTATTTCATGGACTGGTGGTCGAGGTATACTGTTTTAGGTGATGTAAGATTAGGGTGTTTCCCTTGAATCGATATCCTAAGTCTTGCTCCTGGACTTTGAGGCGGTTTACTATGGCATCAGCGAGTGATGACATACAGTATCTCAATGTGGTTCACTGAAATCAGGTTTGCTAATCAAAATCTGAGAATCACTTACAGTGAGGGAAAAAAGTATTTGATCCCCTGCTGATTTTGTACGTTTGCCCACTGACAAAGAAATGATCAGTCTATAATTTTTATGGTAGGTTTATTTTAACAGTGAGAGACAGAATAACAACAAAAAATCCAGAAAACGCATGTGAAAAATGTTATAAATTGATTTGCATTTTAATGAGGGAAATAAGTATTTGACCCCTCTGCAAAACATGACTTAGTACTTGGTGGCAAAACCCTTGGAGGCAATCACAGAGGTCAGACGTTTCTTGTAGTTGGCCACCAGGTTTGCACACATGTCAGGAGGGATTTTGTCCCACTCCTCTTTGCAGATCATCTCCAAGTCATTAAGGTTTCGAGGCTGACATTTGGCAACTCAGACCTTCAGCTCCTCCACAGATTTTCTATGGGATTAAGGTCTTGAGACTGGCTAGGCCACTCCAGGACCTTAATGTGCTTCTTCTTGAGCCACTCCTTTGTTGCCTTGGCCGTGTGTTTTGGGTCATTGTCATGCTGGAATACCCAGATTTGGCGGTACATGGCCCCGTCCATCGTCCCTTTGATGCGGTGAAGTTGTCCTGTCCCCTTAGCAGAAAAACACCCCCAAAGCATAATGTTTCCACCTCCATTTTGACGGTGGGGATGGTGTTCTTGGGGTCATAGGCAGCATTCCTCCTCCTCCAAACACGGCGAGTTGAGTTGATGCCAAAGAGCTCCATTTTGGTCTCATCTGACCACAACACTTTCACCCAGTTGTCCTCTGAATCATTCAGATGTTCATTGGCGAACTTCAGACGGGCATGTATATGTGCTTTCTTGAGCAGGGGGACCTTGCGGGCGCTGATTTCAGTCCTTCACGGCGTAGTGTGTTACCAATTGTTTTCTTGGTGACTATCGTCCCAGCTGCCTTGAGATCATTGACAAGATCCTCCCATGTAGTTCTGGGCTGATTCCTCACCGTTTTCATGATCATTGCAACTCCACGAGGTGAGATCTTGCATGGAGCCCCAGGCCGAGGGAGATTGACAGTTCTTTTGTGTTTCTTCCATTTGCGAATAATCGCACCAACTGTTGTCACCTTCTCACCAAGCTGCTTGGCGATGGTCTTGTAGCCCATTCCAGCCTTGTGTAGGTCTACAATCTTGTCCCTGACATCCTTGGAGAGCTCTTTGGTCTTGGCCATGGTGGAGAGTTTGGAATCTGATTGATTGATTGCTTCTGTGGACAGGTGTCTTTTATACAGGTAACAAACTGAGATTAGGAGCACTCCCTTTAAGAGTGTGCTCCTAATCTCAGCTCATTACCTGTATAAAAGACACCTGGGAGCCAGAAATCTTTCTGATTGAGAGGGGGTCAAATACTTATTTCCCTCATTACAATGCATATCAATTTATAACATTTTTAACATGTGTTTTTATGGATTTTTTTGTTGTTATTCTGTCTCTCACTGTTCAAATAAACCTACCATTAAAATTAGACTGATCATTTCTTTGTCAGTGGGCAAACGTGCAAAATCATCAGGGGATCAAATACTTTTTTCCCTCACTGTATAAGAAGCCTTCTAGAAGCATCTTTACAGTGAACAGTATGAAGCCAAATTGAGAGAGAAAAGGATGATACCCGGAACTCATCACAAAGAAAGAAGGAGTAGGAGGAAGAGAAGGAGGAGAAGAAGAAAGAGGAGGAGGAGAAATTCACACCTGCATTCAGTACCTGTTCTGTATTTAATTTCACACAATTATGCCCAACCATTTTCCTGCGGTTACATCCATTGAAAATCCATCCCTGCGTTAATAGAATTATAATGATGTAGTGTATGCCGTGGCACCTAATCACATATAATTTATTTGTTGCTTTTTGGCCCAAGATCCTGGCCTCTCAAGGGCTCTGTGTGTCTTCTCTTTATGAAGGACATTCGTTTATGGTGCTGAGTTGAGGAGATGGGGAGCATGTGTGTGTGTGGTTGCATGGATCATTATCATATTTTTTTTTGTCTTTGTACACATTTTACTGTCCTGTGTGTCTTTGTGAGCTCACATGTTTTTGTCGGTGTGTGTGTGTGCTTGTGTGTGTGTGGTGTGTGCGCTTGTAGTGGTGCGAGAGAGAGAGCGGCAGAGAGAGAGTTGGGGTTAGTCAACTGTGTGTACTAAGCAGGGGAGAACGACTGCCCCTTCATATTGAAGCCATCAGTAGGCCGGCTGCATTATTGCAGGCATTGTTGGCAGAAAAGAGGATCCCCATTATAGTGCATGGAAACATTGCAATTTTCGTGGTCAATCAATTATCTCGGGATAATTGAGTTGCTAATGGCAATCTGCAGTACCGCGTCGGCCTTCAACTTCTGCTACTCAATGAGAGGGGACAGCACTGAGCTAGCCTGCAACACCACTTCCTGGAGTAGCTCAAAGTGGGCATGTTATGTCTCCATGGGACACCATCTTAAAGGGATAGTTCACCCAAATTACAAAGTGAAATATTGGTTTCCTTACCATGTAAGCAGTCGATAGAGCCCCACAGTGGAGGTGTCATAATACCCATGAAACCTAGCGGTCAAACAGGGAAATGGTTATAATAGCCATATTAGCAACGAATTAGCATTTTATTTCTTTGGGGTAAATACAGGTGAATATCTTGATAAAAGTCACCTTGTCTGAAAAAGATTTACATGCTAATCAAAATGTTACGCCAGGGTAAGCCTACGCTAAACACAGCCCTTATTTTATGTGTTTCTAAATTCCCCTATGGGAAAAATTTGGGGTGGAAAAATGTTTGGAACCATTTCCCTGTTTGACCACTAGGTTTTATGGGTATTCAAAATCAAATCAAATCAAATTTTATTTGTCACATACACATGGGTATTATGACACCTCCACTGTGTGGCTTGATAGACAAAGTATGACAGCAATGCATAATTTGGTTTAGTTTTCCTGGCACTGTTCCACATGCTAATGTTTTAGCAATCGTGGCACAAATCCTATTAAATTCATGGGACAGATATTTGCATTTTTCGCTCATCATGTTCACAACATCTATAACTGACTTTGTTGAGCTTCACAATACATTTTGGATACTTTCGGATAACTTGGACATAATGTGCGAAAAATTCTAATATCTGTCATATGACTTGTTCCACAAATGCTAAAGCGTTAGCATGTGGAAACAGTGTCAGCGAAACTAAACCGAAGCATGGATTGCCATCATACCTTGTCCATAGACTGCTTAAAGGTTAAGGAAACCTTTAACCGACTTAATTTGGCTTCAGTGCGCTGCTGATTCTTATCATAGGAATGAATGGTGTCACGTGATCGATGGCATTGTCCATTCATATCCATTCAAGTCGTTGGTACTGAGGGAGAGGGAGAACAGGGATAGAGCTGTGGCCTATGGTGAGAAAGAGGCAGGGGTGACTGATAGTGATGGCTCACTAAACTAGGCAGTCTATGATGAATGTAGATCGACCACAGTATGTTTGCATTGCTTTCTTTCTGAGCTTCGCTCTGCTCTCTTGGCAGCCAGGCCCCTTTCACTGCGTCACAGCTCAGATGTGCAGGGACAAATGACTGATAGCACTTTGAAGGCTAACATTCGACAACTGAAAAATAACCCTAAAATAAACATAAAAACAAGGCAGGGCAATTCCAATTCCCATTGATTTCAATGTAGCAAACCATACAACTCTATGCACAAGGACTACTTTGAACAATTTATACAGAAAATTTCACAAAAATACAGATGCAAAGTTTGGTAACAGAATTACGGTAAAATCTTTCTCAGTTTTTTATGCGACCACATTTCCCCAAAGCTCTGTTAAATATCTGCTGTATCAAGACTAAAAAAATATTGAAGAAAGAATGGGGTGTCAGCCATGACATGACACCTTGAGTTTGAAATAAAATATTTTACAGTGGTAACAGAATTGCGGTAACGGAATAACATCATGGGTACCTTGTTTTTACTATACAGAAATGCATAATTATGGATATGAGTATCATTCTCTTCGTGGTGATTTATCCTGACTAGGTACACAAAGGTAGAAATATGCAATAACCTTCTTTGGCATATTTGGGTATTATTTTACACACCGGCTATTATTGTAATGAGCTCCGCCCCCAAACAGGACCACATTTGGTTGGTCCGGACCAGGCCAAATCTGAAATCATCATAGATGTCTGTGTTTCACAAGTTTGGACATCACAGTATAGAATACAGTACAGCACAGCACAGTAAAGTAAAGTAAATATGCTCAGTACGGTAGAGTACATTACAATACAGTACATTATAGTGTACTCTATTCTAGTGCACTGTACTGCACTGTCCTGAACTGAACTGAGCTCTACTCTTCTCTAATGTACTGTGCTGTCCAAATTTGTGAAACATAGACGTCTATTATTGGTTCAGATTTGGTCTGGCCAGGTCAGACAGACCAAATTTGTATAACTTTTCAACATCCATGGATGACCGGTGTCGGTGTGTAATACTTGTTTTCCATCTGTTTGAACAGAAATCAAAGCCTTTGCTTATTCCACATTTTTAGGATGGAAAATGGTTGAAAATATATATTCCTTAATATAAATAACATTTTATTTGCCACCCAATTTGACATGCTCCTATGAACTTCCCATGTTGGTGCTCATTGGTTCTTATAGATGGAAATTCCCAACAGCAAATCATATAGCCATGTATTAATTTACCAACTTGTGTTTCTGCAAGTCTCCCACTAGCCAATCCCCCAAAGGTAAAACATATCATAGCAAAACTGCTATTCTTGTATTTCTACGGTATTTGCTTATTTCTCCTCTTCTTTAACCTCCTTGTAAGTAAAATAAAACATAAAATACAGCGTGCACACACTGCTTTGATGCTGTGAAATGAAACTGATGACAGGTGGTTTCTGTGCTGCTAGCTAAAGGCTTAGCCATGAAGTACTACTCACATTACACTGTAAGCTCTTCAGAACTGCTGAGGGGACCCAATGCTGCCTGAGCAAAAGTTTAACCATCAAACACGGAACACCAGCTCGCGTTGCCCGTCTTTTACGGCACGGCCTTCCGTCTATTTGCTCAGTTGCTTGGTAAACCAAATATACAAATCAAACACACATTCATCATGCTGACTAGGTTTGCCTTTTTGTAAATTGGCATGTACTTTGAGAGAGATGAAGCGCCTTGAATTAAATGCACCACAAACAATGCCCTTGAACCTAACATTGGCAATGTGCATGTATGCACACGCGCACACGCAAACACATCCACACACACACACACACTTGGCCTATAAGCCTGCCCTCTGGGAAAGGCCTCATTCAAACACAAACAGTTCACAGTTTCTGAATGAACCTTAATGGAGATCCTAAAGCAACTTGACTGAAATCAGCATTAAATAAGGAGATAAGTCATTTCCAGTAACTAGTTGTTGACAAGTTGGAAATACAGTATGACAACAGAGAAATGTAGGTTGGAAATTGGCAGAGTCAGATATTGTCTGGATAAATTATACAAGTCATGGTCACAGATTTCCAGGTATTCTCTCTGGTCTTTTCTGTTGAAGTTGAATGTAGGAAAAAGGCTCTTATGAAAGCTCACCGCTCTAAAGGCACACAGCCAATTGTTTATGACAAGTCGAGAGCATTTTGTGATGCCTTTTGCCAGGCTTGCTCAAAATTAGTTCCACTGCCTCTTTTTCCTCTTTCTATCCTGGACACGATGTGTTCCATTTCCTGCATGCCTTGCAAGCATAAAAGAAAAGTGGTGGCATTTATTAGCCCCAGGTTTATTTGTATTCCATCTCTCCGTTCACTACACGTCGGCTTTTATGAGCTTGCTCGAGTGAAACATTAAAGAGCTTCATTCTTTATTAATCCTCAAACTGACAAATTAAAACTTCCGACACACCAGCTTCACTATGTGTGTGCCTGCACTTTCTACATTAAGAAATCAGGTTACTGTCATAATTTTTTAAACACCCCTTGGTTGTCTGACTTGAGGAAAGTTTGGAACCAACAAATATGTAGAATAAATTACAATGCATACGTTTATTTTGGGGGTCTAGAACCGAGTGCTTGCTGTGCCTAGTGCTTAGTTGCCTTACCTTGTTTGACAACTTCTTGTGCTTAGAGTGTGACATGGAGCGTCTGCATCTAGCTGTTGAGTAAATATTGACAGAGCCTTGTTGCCTATTCATATCCTTTGCTTCGCCTTATCTGGCATGCCTCATGTGGAGCCAAACAACATCAATACTGAATGAAATCATGAGGGGAATAGGTAAGAGGAGGCTGACATGTGGAATATGAAGTGAAGCCAGAAGGAAACAGTGGGTGAGATAGGAAGCTGACAATGTATTGTCAACTCACTCTCTCTCTGGAGGAGTGTCAGTGGAGACTGTCTGGGGTCAGTAGTGTAAAGTAGACTTGGGACATTCTTTGTTACAAGTTCATTAATGGACAATACCATTTCACATAAAGATGGCTTCATTATGGGTGACTATTATGGTCTTGAATGGGTTTGATATCTCTGGTCATTAGGAAATATGCCAGTCTCCCAATATCAGCCAAACACAATTATTCAACAAGTGTGTTGATGTTGTGATAATGGCAAGTTGTTGTCACATAATTAGTAGCACTTGTGAATCTTGTCAATCATGTTTGATTACTGTGCAAATCCCAAAAGACTTTGTCAATTCTTAATGAGCTGTCTTCCGTCCCACCAGATTAGCCACTGAGAATGATTATAATCAGTTCTTGTCTTGACAACAGTGTCTCACACAGAGGAAGGTTATCTCTGACAAAGATGGTGGCAGAGGTTCACACAAGAATATAAAATAGAAAAAGGAAAATCCAGATATGAGGAAGGTGGAATGGAGGAAAATGACAGAAGAGCTACAGTAGAACTGAGACAAAAGACAAAATAAAAATACCTATTGCTTGTTCAGAATAACTATAGATTGAACAATCACTATATATACACTGCTCAAAAAAATAAAGGGAACACTTAAACAACACAATGTAACTCCAAGTCAATCACACTTCTGTGAAATCAAACTGTCCACTTAGGAAGCAACACTGATTGACAATAAATTTCACATGCTGTTGTGCAAATGGAATAGACAACAGGTGTAAATTATAGGCAATTAGCAAGACACCCCCAATAAAGGAGTGGTTCTGAAGGTGGTGACCACAGACCACTTCTCAGTTCCTATGCTTCCTGGCTGATGTTTTGGTCACTTTTGAATGCTGGCGGTGCTTTCACTCTAGTGGTAGCATGAGACGGAGTCTACAACCCACACAAGTGGCTCAGGTAGTGCAGCTCATCCAGAATGGCACATCAATGCGAGCTGTGGCAAGAAGGTTTGCTGTGTCTGTCAGCGTAGTGTCCAGAGCATGGAGGCGCTACCAGGAGACAGGCCAGTACATCAGGAGACGTGGAGGAGGCCGTAGGAGGGCAACAACCCAGCAGCAGGACCACTACCTCCGCCGTTGTGCAAGGAGGAGCACTGCCAGAGCCCTGCAAAATGACCTCCAGCAGGCCACAAATGTGCATTTGTCTGCTCAAACGGTCAGAAACAGACTCTATGAGGGTGGTATGAGGGCCCAACGTCCACAGGTGGGGGTTGTGCTTACAGCCCAACACCGTGCAGGAGGTTTGGCATTTGCCAGAGAACACCAAGATTGGCAAATTCGCCACTGGCACCCTGTGCTCTTCACAGATGAAAGCAGGTTCACACTGAGCACGTGACAGACGTGACAGAGTCTGGAGACGCCGTGGAGAACGTTCTGCTGCCTGCAACATCCTCCAGCATGACCGGTTTGGCGGTGGGTCAGTCATGGTGTGGGGTGGCATTTCTTTGGGGGGCCGCACAGCCCTCCATGTGCTCACCAGAGGTAGCCTGACTGCCATTAGGTACCGAGATGAGATCCTCAGACCCCTTGTGAGACCATATGCTGGTGCGGTTGGCCCTGGGTTCCTCCTAAAGCAAGACAATGCTAGACCTCATGTGGCTGGAGTGTGTCAGCAGTTCCTGCAAGAGGAAGGCATTGATGCTAAGGACTGGCCCGCCCGTTCCCCAGACCTGAATCCAATTGAGCACATCTGGGACATCATGTCTCGCTCCATCCACCAACGCCACGTTGCACCACAGACTGTCCAGGAGTTGGCGGATGCTTTAGACCAGGTCTGGGAGGAGATCCTCAGGAGACCATCCGCCACCTCATCAGGAGCATGCCCAGGCGTTGTAGGGAGGTCATTCAGGCACATGGAGGCCACACACACTACTGAGCCTCATTTTGACTTGTTTTAAGGACATTACATCAAAGTTGGATCAGCCTGTAGTGTGGTTTTCCACTTTAATTTTGAGTGTGACTCCAAATCCAGACCTCCATGGGTTGATAAATTTGATTTCCATTGATAATTTTTGTGTGATTTTGTTGTCAGCACATTCAACTATGTAAAGACAAAAGTATTTAATAAGATTATTTCATTCATTCAGATCTATGATGTGTTATTTTAGTGTTCCCTTTATTTTTTTGAGCAGTGTATATATAGGCTCTGCATCTGTCTTCATGCTCCTAGACCTTAGTGCTGCTTTTGATATCATCGATCACCACATTCTTTTGGAGAGATTGGAAACCCAAATTGGTCTACACGGACAAGTTCTGGCCTGGTTTAGATCTTATCTGTTGGAAAGATATCAGTTTGTCTCTGTGGATGGTTTGTCCTCTGACAAATGATAGCGAAATGTGTATGTTTAAGTAATAACTAAGAATATTCCATTCTGAAAATGTATGCAATAGGGATAGGGTTATAAAACAATGATAATCCAACTGATGTGTGTGTGTCTAGAAATGTATACTGTATAGAGACTAGAACATGGTGGTACTATCTTGCAATGTAAGAAGGAGTATCTGGGAGAACAAAGAATTCTTTGTGAAACCAGACTACAGAAGAGAGGCCTTCTCGTCTTCAGGAAGGGAGGAACGGCTAGGAGCTGTCCAGATTGACTTATGTTGCAGAAAGTGATAAGCCAATGAATGTGTACTGTGCGAAAGTACTGTTGACTAGAGAGGGTGTAGCATTTGTATCATTTGTATTCAGCTTAAAGCTTGTACAATATAAAAAGACTGTGTTCACATTTCTTGTTCAGAATTCTCATGAATAAAACAACCTGACCTATTGCAGATTTGGGACTTTTTCAAATTTTTCATTAACTATAGCTTTTCAACCTCTGGGAATTATTCAAAGCCTGATTGATATTTTATTTCAACAATTGAGAACAAAATTCTCGTGACACAAATCAACGGTACATTTCGGTGTTCCTCAAGGCTCCACTATTGTTTTCACTATATATTTTACGTCTTGATGTCATTCGGGAAACATAATGTTAACTTTCACTGCTATGCAGATGACACACAGCTGTACATTTCGATGAAACATGGTGAAGCCCCAAAATTGCCCTCCCTGGAAGTGTAATGTGTCTGTGTATTGCTGGTGTAGAGGAGTCAGGCGCAGGACAGCAGATATGAGTAAATATAGCAAATTTTACTCAATATAAAACAAACGTCAAAAATATCCAAGCCCACAAATACGGACCGCAATACAATAAAACAATCACTCACAAACAAACATGGGGGAACAGAGGGTTAAATAATGAACAAGTAATTGTGGGATTGAAACCAGGTGTGTAAAACAAGACAAAAACGATGGAATAATGAAAAGTGGATTGGCGATGGCTAGAAAACCGGTGACGTCGACCACCGAAACGCCGCCCGAGCAAGGAGAAGGACCGACTTCGGAGGAAGTCGTGACAGGAAGCCTGTGTTTCAGACATAAGGAAGTGGATGGCGGCAAATGTTCTACTTTTAAACTAGGACAAACAGAGATGCTTGTTCTAGGTCCCAAGAAACAAAGAGATCTTCTGTTGAATCTGACAAAAATCTTGATGGTTGTACAGTCGTCTCAAAGAAAACACCCTGATCTCTCTTTTGACAAACATATCAAGACTGTTTCAAGGACAGCTTTTTTTCCATCTACGTAACATTGCAAAAATCTGAAACTTTCTGTCCAAAAATGATGCAGAAAAATGTATCCATGCTTTTGTCACTTCTAGGTTGGACTACTGCAATGCTCTACTTTCCGGCTACCCGGATAAAGCACTAAATAACCTTCAGTTAGTGCTAAACACGGCTGCTAGAATCTTGACTAGAACCAAAGAATTTGATCATATTACTCCAGTGTTAGACTCTCTACACTGGCTTCCTGTTAAGGCAAGGGCTGATTTCAAGGTTTTACTGCTAACCTACAAAGCATTACATGGGCTTGCTCCTACCTATCTTTCCGATTTGGTCCTGCCGTACATACCTACACGTACACTACGGTCACAAGGCGCAGGCCTCCGTACTGTCCCTAGAATTTCTAAGCAAACAGCTGGAGGCAGGGCTTTCTCCTATAGAGCTACATTTTTATGGAATGGTCTGCCTATCCATGTGAGAGACGCAGACTCGGTCTCAATTTTTAAGTCTTTATTGAAGACTCATCTCTTCAGTAGTTCCTATGATTGAGTGTAGTCTGGCCCAGGAGTGTGAAGGTGAACGGATAGGCACAGGAGCAACGAACCGCCCTTGCTGTCTCTGCCTGGCCGGTTCCCCTCTTCACTGGGATTCTCTGCCTCTAACACTATTAAAGGGGCTGAGTCACTGGCTTACTGGTGCTCTTCCATGCCGTTCCTGGGGGGGGCATCGCTTGAGTGGGTTGAGTCACGGGCGTGATCTTCTTGTCTGGGTTGGCGCCCCCCCCTTGGGTTGTGCCATGGCAGAGATCTTTGTGGGCTATACTCGGCCTTGTCTCAGGATGGTAAGTTGGTGGTTGGCGATATCCCTCGAGTGGTGTGGGCTCTGTGCTTTGGTAGAATAGGTGGGGTTATATCCTGCCTGTTTGATCCTGTCCGGGGGTATCGTCGGACGGGGCCACAGTGTCTCCCGACCCCTCCTGTCTCAGCCTCCAGTATTTATGCTGCAGTAGTTTATGTGTCGGGGGCTAGGGTCAGTCTGGAGTATTTCTCCACTCTTATCCGGTGTCCTGTGTGAATTTAAGTATGCTCTCTCTTATTCTCTCTCTCTTTCTTTCTTTCTTTCTTTCTTTCTTTCTCTCTCTTGGAGGACAGGAGCCTTTGGACCATTCCTCAGTACTACTTGGCCTGATGACTCATGCTGTCCCCAGTCCACCTGGCCGTGCTGCTGTTCCAGTTTCAACTGTTCTGCCTGCGGCTATGGAACCCTGACCTGTTCACCAGACATGCTACCTGTCCCAGACCTGCTGTTTTCAACTCTCTAGAGACAGCAGGAGCAGTAGAGATACTCTGAATAATCGGCTATGAAAAGCCAACTGACATTTACTCCTGAGGTGCTGACCTGTTGCACCCTCTTCAACCACTGTGATTATTGTTATTATTTGACCCTGCTCGTCATCTATGAACATTTTAAAATCTTGGCCATGTTCTGTTATAATCTGCACCCGGCACAGCCAGAAGAGGACTGGCCACCCCTCACAGCCTGGTTCCTCTCTAGGTTTCTTCCTAGGTTCTGGCCTTTCTAGGGAGTTTTTCCTAACCACCGTGCTTTTACACCTGTATTGCTTACATCAGCTGATGTAAGAAGGGCTTAATAAATACATTTAATTGATCAGCATTTGTGGATTCGATTACAGGCTCAAAATGTCTAGAACCAAAGACTCTTCTGAAACTCATCAGTCTATTCTTGTTCTGAGAAATGAAGGCTATTCCATGCGAGAAATTGCCAAGAAACTGAAGATCTCGTACAACGCTGTGTACTACCCCATTCACAGAACAGTTCAAACGGTCTCTAATCAGAATGGAAATAGGAGTGGGAGGCCCCGGTGTATAACTGAGCAAGAGGACAAGTACATTCGAGTGTCTAGGTTGAGAAGCAGACGCCTCACAAGTCCTCAATTGGCAGCATCATTAAATAGTACCCGCAAAACACACTTCTCAATGTCAACAGTGAAGAGGCGACTCCGGGATACTGGCCTTCTGGGCATTTCTAATTGACCACAAACTTTTGAACGGTTGTGTATATATACTGTACCAGTCAAAAGTTAGGACACACCTACTCATTCAAGGGTTTTACTATTTTCTACATTGCAGAATAATAGTGAATACATTTAATCTATGAAACAACACATATGGAATCATATAGCAACCAAAAAAGTGTTACGCAAATCAAAATATTTTGATATTTTAGATCCTTGATAACAGCTTTGCACACTCTTGGCATTCTCTAAACCAGCTTCACCTGTAATGCTTTTCCAATGGTCTTGAAGGAGTTTCCATATATGCTGAGCACTTGTTGGCTGCTTTTCCTTCACTCTGCGGTCCAACTCATCCCAAACCATTGTAATTGGGTTGAGGTCGGGTGATTGTGTAGGCCAGGTCATCTGATGCAGCACTCCATCACTCTCGTTATTGGTCAAATAGCCCTTACACAGCCTTGAGGTGTGTTGGGTCATTGTCCTGTTGAGAAAAAAAGAAGATAGTTCCACTAAGCGCAAACCAGTTGGGATGGCATATTGCTGCAGAATGCTGTGGTAGCCATGCTGGTTAAGTGTGCCTTGAATTCTAAATAAATCACCGACAGTGTCACCAGCAAAGCACCCCTACACCATCACACCTCCTCCTCCTTGCTTCATGGTGGGAGCCGCACATGCAGAGATCATCCGTTCACTTATTCTGCGTCTCACAAAGACATGGCGGTTGCAACAAAAAATCTCAAATTTGGACTCATCAGACCAAAGGACAGATTTCTACGAGTCTAATGTCCATTGCTCATGTTTCTTGGCAAAAGCAAGTCTCTTCTTCTTATTGGTGTCCTTTAGTAGTGGTTTCTTTGCAGCAATTCATCCATGAAGGCCTGATTCACACAGTCTCCTCTGAACAGTTGATGTTGAGATGTGTCTGTTACTTGAACAATTTCTGAGGCTGCTAACTCTAATGAAAGTATCCTCTCCAGCAGAAGTAACTCTGGGTCATCCTTTCCTGTGGCGGTCCTCAAGAGAGCCAGTTTCATTATAGTGCTTGATGGTTTTTGGACTGAACTTTCAAAGTTCTTGACATTTTCTGCATTGACTGACCTTCAAGTAATGATGGACTGTAATTTCTCTTTGCTTAATTGAGCTGTTCTTGCCATAATACGGACTTGGTCTGAATACTTTCCAAATGCACTGTATACAGCACATACAGTCCCATCGGAAAGTATTCAGACCCCTTGACATTTTCCACATTTTGTTACGTTACAACCTTATTGTAAAACATATTAAATTTAGTTTTTCCCTCATCAATCTACACACAATACCCCAAAATGACAAAGCAACAAGACGTTTATTTTTTTTTTTTAGTAATTGTTGCTAATATATTAAATATAAAAACTTAAATATCACATTTACATAAGTATTCAGAACCTTTACTATATACTTTTATGAAGCACCTTTGGCAGCGATTACAGCATTGAATCTTGGGTATGAAGCTACAAGCTTGGCACACCTGTTTTTTTTTCTTCCCCTTCTTCTCTGCATATCCTCTCAAACTCTGTCAGGTTGGATGGGGTGTGTTGCTGCACAGCTATTTTCAGGTCTACCCAGATATGTTAGATCCCAGTCTGAGGTCCTGAGTTCTCCTGAGCAGGTTTTCATGAAGGATCTCTCTGTACTTCGCTCCGTTCATCTTTGCCTCGATCCTGACTAGTCTCCTTGTCCCTGCCGCTGAAAAAACATCCCCACAGCATGATGCTGCCACCGCCATGTTTCACCGTATGGGTGCTGCCAGGTTTCCTCCAGACATGACGCTTGGCATTCAGGCCAAAGAGTTCAATCTTGGTTTTGTCAGAAACAGCAGCAGCCGCCTTCTTTCCTTTAGTTTCCGAAGCAATCACGCATCAGTAGAGCACAACAGCAGCGCAATTAAGCTGTCTGTGATTTTTTATTAAAACTAAGAGGCGTGATCATTCCCAAACTTGTGTTGCCTGAAAGGCCTCTATGGCTACTATTTCAAGGGTCGTTCCATGTAATTTCATGAAATCGTTTCTGTAGTTACAGTTATATTTTTTATATTTTTGGTAACCAGTTTATAATAGCAATATGGCACCTCTGAGGTTTGTGGTATATGGACAATACACGGCTAACATAGAGGCTGCTTATTCAATTCAGTTTTCGTTCATTTATTTCAGACATTGTTAACTTTCGAAAAACAAATGCAACATCAACATAGTCTTCTAAAATGGATAAATCCTATTTGAAGTATTCTAATGCAAGTCATGCCCTGGGGCTCAAGAAATTTTCCACATTTTGTTACTTTACAGCCTTATTCTAAAATGAATTAAATTGTTTTTTTCCCTCATCAATCTACTCGCATTAACCCACAATGACGAAGCAAAAACTGGTTTTTACATAAGTATTCAGACCCTTTACTCAGTACTTTGTTGAAGCATATTTGGCAGCGATTGCAGACTCAAGTCTTTTTAGGTATGACGGTACAAGCTTGGTACACCTGTATTTTGGGAGTGTCTCCCATTTTTCTCTGCAGATCCTCTCAAGCTCTGTCAGGTTGGATGGGGAGCATCACTGCACAGCTATTTTCAGGTCTCTCCAGAGATGTTTGATCGGGTTCAAGCCTGGGCTCTGGCTGGGCCACTCAAGGACATTCAGAGAATTGTCCTGAAGCCACTCCTGCATTATCTTGGCTGTGTACCTAGGGTCATTGTTCTGTTGAAAGATTCACTTTTTCCCCAGTCTGAGGTCCGAGCGCTCTGGAGCAGGTTTTCATGAAGGATCTCTCTGTTCTTTGCCTCGATCCTGACTAGTCTCCCAGTCCCTGCCGCTGAAAAACATCCCCACAGAATGATGCTGCCACCACTACGCTTCACCGTAGGGATGGTGCCATGTTTCCTCCAGACGTGACGCTTGGCATTTAGGCCAAAGAGTTAAATCTCGGTTTCATCACACCAGAGAATCTTGTTTCTCATGGTCTGAGAGTCCTTGAGGTGTCTTTTGGCAAACTCTAAGTGGGCTGTCATGTGCCTTTTACTGTGGAGTGGCATCTGTCTGGCCACTCTACAATAAAGGCCTGATTGGTGAAGTGCTGCAGAGATCGTTGTCCTTCTTGAAGATTCTCCCGTCTCCACAGGGGAACTGGAGCTCTGTCAGTGACCATCGGGTTCTTGGTCACCTCCCTGACCAAGGCCCTTCTCCCCCGATTGCTCAGTGTGGCCAGGCTTTCTAGCTTTCTAGCTTTCTAGCTCTAGGAAGAGTCTTGGTGGTTCCAAACTTCTTCCATTTAAGAATGATGGAGGCCACTGTGTTCTTGGGGACTTTCAATGCTGCAGAATTTTTGGGTACCCTTTCCCAGATCTGTGCCTCAACACAATCCTGTCTCGGAATTCTACGGACAATTCCTTTGACCTCATAGCTTGGTTTTTGCTCTGATATGCAATTTCATCGATTGGACCTTATATAGATAGTGTTGGCTTTTCCAAATCATGTCCAATCAATTGAATTTACCACAGGTGGACTCCAATCAAGTTGTAGATACATCTCAATGATGTTCAATCGATTCAGGATGCACCTGAGCTCAATTCAGAGTCTCATAGCAAAGGGTCTGAATACTTATTTAAATAAATATCATTTTTTATTTTCCAAACTTTCTAAAAACCTGTTTTTCCATTGTCATTATGGGATATTGTGTGTAGATAGATTTAAAAAAATCTCATCAATGTTATAATAAAGCTGTAACTTTTCGAATGCACTGTATATTCTCTCAAGTTTAAAGACTGGATAGTACCTCAGTGCAATCCTATTTGGAAATAGAAACATGATGAGATGTAGAATTCAGCAGACAAATAACATTTCATCAGTGTATATTGCTAACTGCTGCAATGAAAAACGTTATCACTTTAGTTGCATTTGATGGTATTGATGTTTCAAAACACATCAATGGCGACCAGGCTTTGGAATGGAAAAAGGATTGTGTGTCACCCATCTACACACAATATCCCATAATGACAAAGTCAAAACAAGGTTTTAGAAATATCTAATTTACTACATTAGTATTCACAACTGTATCAGTACTTTGTAGAAGCACCTTTGGCGGTGATTACAGCTGTGAGTGTCGCTAAGAGATTTGCACACCTGGATTGTACAAAATTCTACAAGCTCTGTCAAGTTGATTGTTGATCATTGCTCAACAGACATTTTAAAGTTTTGCCATATATTTTCAAGACGATTTATGTCAAAACTGTAACTAGGCCACTCAAGAACATGCAATGTCATCTTGGTAATCAACTCCAGTGTAGAGTTGTCCTTGTCTTTAGGTTATTGTCCTGCTGAAATGTTAATTCATCTCCCAGTGTCTGTTGGAAAGCAGACTGAACCATGTTATCCTCTTGGCTTTTGCTTGCGCTTCCATTCCGTTCCGTTCATTTTCAATCTAAAAAACTGCCTAGACCTTGTTGATAACAAACATACCCATAAGACAAGAGGTGGAGGTCTGTGTATATTTGTAAATAACAGCTGGTCCACAAAATTGACTATTAATGAAGTCTCAAGGATTTGCCTGCCTGAGGTAGAGAATCTCATGATAAGCTATAGACCACACCATTTACCAAGACAGTTTTCATCTATATTTTTCGTAGCTGTTTATTTACCACCACAAACAGATGCTGACACTAAGATGGCACTCAATGAACTGTAAAAGGCCATAAGCAAACAAAAAAATTATCATCCAGCAGATGCGCTCCTAGAGGCCGGGGACTTTAATGCAAGGAACTTAAATCCATTTGACTTAACAGCATGTTAAATATGCAACGAGAGGAAAAAAATCTAAATCACCTTTACTCCACACACAGAGACACGTACAAAGCTCTCCCTCGCACTCCATTTCGCAAATCGGACCATAACTCTATCCTCCTGATTCCTGCTTACAAGCAAAAAGTAAAGCAGGAAGTACCAGTGACTCGCTCAATAAGGAAGTTGTCAGATGACGCAGATGCTAAGCTACAGAACTCTTTTGCTAGCACAGACTGGAATATGTTCCGGGATTCTTCGGATGGCACTGAGGAGTATACCACATCAGTCACTGGCTTCATCAATAAGTGCATCGATGACGTCATCCCCACAGTGACCATACGCATATACTCGAACCCGAAGCCATGGATTACAGGCAACATCCGCACTGAGCTAAAGGGTAGAGCTACCGATTTCAAGGAGCGGGACTCTAACCTGGACGCTTATAAGAAATCCCGCTACACCATCAAACAGGCAAAGCGTCAATACAGGACTAAGGTTGAATCGTACTACACCGGCTCCAACGCTCGTCGGATGTGGCAGGGCTTGCAAACTATTACAGACTACAAAGGGAAGCACAGCCGCGAGCTGCCTAGTGACACGAGCCTACCAGACAAGCTAAATAACGACTGTGTGATCACGCTCTCTGTAGCCGATGTGAATAAGACCTTTATACAGGTCAACATTCACAAGGCCGCAGGGTCAGACGGATTACCTGGACGAGTACTCCAAGCATTCGCTGACCAACTGGCAAGTGTCCACTGACATTTTCAACCATTTTCACCCTGAGTCTGTAATACCAACATGTTTCAAGCAGACCACCATAGTCCCTGTGCCCAAGAACACCAAGGTAACCTGCCTAAATGACTACCGACCCGTAGCACTCAGATTTGTAGACATGAAGTGCTTTGAAAGGCTGGTCGCATCAACACCATTATCCCAGAAACCCTGGTCCCACTCCAATTTGCTTACCGCCCCAACAGATCCACAGATGATGCAATCTCTATTGCACTCCACACTGCCCTTTCCCACCTGGACAAAAGGAACACCTATGTGAGAATGCTATTCATTGACTACAGCTCAGTGTTCAACACCATAGTGTCTTTAAAGCTCATCACTAAGCTAAGGACCCTGGGGCTAAACACCTCCCTCTGCAAATTTATTCTGGACTTTCTGACGGGCCGCCCCCCAGGTGGTAAAGGTAGGTAACAACACATCTGCCATGCTGATCCTCAACACCGGGGCCCCTCAGGGGTGCGTGCTCAGTCCCCCCTCCTGTACTCCCTGTTCACCCATGACTGCATGGCCAAGCACGACTCCAACACCATCATTAACTTTGCCAACGACACAACAGTGGTAGGCCTGATCACCGACAATGATGAGTTGATGCAACCTGACTGGTTTCATCACCACCTGGTATGGCAATTGCCGGTAGTGCAAACAGACGGTAGTGCGAACGGCCCAGTACATCACTGGGGCCAAGCTTCCTGCCATCCTGGACCTCTATACCAGACAGTGTCAGAGGAAGGCCCAAAAAATTCCCAAAGACTAAGTCCAAGACGCTTCTTAACAGCTTCAACCCCTAAGCCATAAGACTCCTGAACAGCTAATCAAATGGCTACCCAGACTATTTGCATTGTCTCCCCCACCCCCATTTTTTCGCTGCTGCTACTCTCTGTTTATTATCTATGCACAGTCACTTTACCTCTATCTACATGTACATATTACCTCAATTACCTTGACTAACCGATGTCCCCCCACTCTGTAACGGTACCCCCGTATAAAGCCTTGATATTGTTATTTATACATTTTTTACTTCAGTTTATTTAAGTAAATACTTAATTTTTTCTTAAAATTGCATTGTTGGTTAAGGATTTGTAAGTAAGCATTTCACTTTAAGGTCTACACCTGTCATATGCGCCGAATACAACAAGTACAATTAGATTTTTTATTTGATTTATGATGCAGCCACCACTTTTCTATAAAATATGAAGGGTGGTATTCAGTGATGTGTTGTGTTGGATTTGCCCCAAACATAACGCTTTGCTTCGAGGACCAAAAGTACATTTATTGCTATGTTTGTTGCAGAATTAAGTGCCTTGTTGCAAACAGGATGCATGTTTTGAAATATTTTTACTCTGTACAAGCTTCCTTCTTTTCACTCTTATGTAGGTTAGTATTGTGGAGTAACTATAATGTTGTTGAGTTCTCGTATTACAAGCATTAAACTCTGTAACTGTTTTAAAATCACTTGTGGTGAAATCCCTGAGTAGTTTCCTTCCTGAGTTAGGAAGGACACCTGTATCTTTGTAGTGACTGGGTTGAATACGTATTGACTCAAGGCAGCTTAAAAAATTGTATTTATTAAAACAAAATTCTTCAAACAAAAAAATACATTATGGGGTATTGTGTGTAGATCAGTGAAACAAAATATAATTTAATCACTTTTAAATTCAGGTTGTAACACAACACAATTTTTGAAAAGTAAAGGGTATATGAATACTTTCTGAATCCACTATAAATATGCTCTGTTAGCAAAGGTTTTGTTGATATTGAATCTGCACAGAAGTCTCTCGCCAGTCAATTTACTTAATCTACATTTAATTTCACTGCACAGTTTCTCTTGGATATTGGCACATCTTATTATAGTCTCACATTTAGTCTGCGTGAGACGTAATTGAAGTATACCACAAATGTTTGTAATTACACTTTAATTAATATGTTTGGAGATTCCCCTGAGATTTGGGGAAAATATAGTAACATATATTAACAGAATTCCAAGCAGACAGGAATTTATCAATTCTCTCTAGATGCCAGCTGTGAGATGAGAAAACATTTTTAAAAAGCATGTTGTAAACTCATACTGAAGTTACACATTATCACAGGCACACGGTTATCAATTTTGGCCTCTATTTTTTTTTTTGCTGGCATTACAGATTAGAACTCACTCTCATCAACCCCTGCAGAGTCAGGGTAGATACAGTGCCTGGTGAAATATTAAACATTCCTTTCACAGTCTTCACATTTTTCTGTCTTAAAATTATATTTAAAATGGGATAACGTTGGATTTGTTCATACTTACTGGGTCAGGTCGTCAGGATATCCAGGATCCAGTTGCAGAGGGAGGTGTTCAGACCCAGAGTCCTAAGCTTGGTGACAAGATTGGAGGGGACAATGGTGTTGAGCGCTGAGCTGTAGTCATTGAACAGCATTGTCACGTAGGTATTCTTCTTATTGAGATTGCAATTGAGATTGCATCATCTTTGGATCTGTTTGGGCGGTATGCAAATTAGAATGGGTCTAGGGTGGCTGGGATGGTGGAGTTAATGTGGCATGAAGACTGACCACACCGCCACGTCGCGTGAGCGAGCATTGCAAAATAAATGTTATTCAACCATTGCACCCACACTGTTCGCATGCGTCAACGAGCATCTGCGTAGCCAGGTGGTAAAAATAGAACTTGGTTCTATTTGTGACGCTTGACGCACTGAAAGTTGTTTGCCAACCGCCCTATAAAGTCCAAAGAAGAAGAAGAAGAAGCCTGAAGCCTTTACCTTTTTATCTGTGGATTAATTGTCGGAGTAGAGGACCTTGTGCATTTCAGGTAAAATAGCATTGCTATAAATGTTTAATGCTTTTTGACCTATCCCCAAATTATTATATTTGGTTCAGAGTTGTTTTTTTATATTTCAACCTGCGTTTCCTGATCGCTTCTGGTGTGGGTGGACAAAATCAACATGCACATAATGGCCACGTGCGCAAGCGGTTTGGTCAGGATGTTAGAGTTCTTAGGAACAGGAATGATTAAGGTAATCTTAAAACATGTGCGGATCACAGACTGAGAGAATGAGAGGTTGGAAATTATAGGTGTTCTGTGCATGCTCTAAAACAATTTATTAAGCTTGAGAAACTATTGACACCCTTGATAAAGATGAGCAATAACGACTATATAAAATAACTAATTCAAATATTGAGCTGTACTGCATGCTCCAAAAATGTGGGAAATTATACTATTTTATACTAATACATATTTAAGTCAGGATTATTGACACCCCAAAAGATTCTAGGAAATAAAGTAGTCAAAAGTGTAGTATTTGGTCCTTTACTATATCAAGCTTTATCACGTCTACTCCCGCTCCCCTTCTCCGGCGCTCGACATCGCACACCTGCGCCTCATCATTAGGCATGCCTGGACTTCATCACTTCCCTGATTACTCCCCCTTTATCTAGCACTCCTTTGTTATCACCAATCAAGCAGTATTGTTTCTGTGTTATGTTCAGACACTTCTCTTGTTCCTGTATCCACTCTAAGTTTGTTCTTATTAAACTCACCGGCTGCACCTGCTTCCTGACTCCCACCGTTATCATTACAAGCTTGTGACTACAAACTTGTTGGATGCATTTGTAGTTTGTTTTGGTTGTTGCAGATTATTTTGTGCCAAGTAGAAATGAATGATGAATAATTTATTCTGTCATTTTTGAATCGCTTTCATTATAAATAATAATATGCTACCGTGATTAGGCATAATGACGAGTGAGAAAGTTACAGAGGGTCAAAGATAATACCCCCAAGACATGCTTCCCTCACACCATTACCAATAACAGAGAAGGTTAGCATGTCTTGAGAGTATGAAAGCAAACCAGGCCGGTCTTTGAATGCTCCCCATCCGCTAGTATTTCAGTTAAACACTTATCAGGTATCACACCTCCTATGGGGTTGAGTGGGGCTTTTATAGTTACAAATCTGCTGCTGAACTGACATGGTGCAGTCCCTTTCGTTTCCCTTTCCATCACCTAGATATCAGACGCTGTATTCTCTATATTAGTCATCACACAGCATGTACTCTTGGCCACAATAGAGGGGTAAAGCATTGAGCAGAGGGAATTAAACAGGGCTGCAAAATTAGATCACCTTAGAGTTACGCGTGTGTGAAAGGTCATTGTAAAAGATGTTGTATAAGGGGAGAGTCATAAGCAATGTATTTGGAGGAGGTTGACATGCTATGTACAGTAGAAGGCCAACATCCCAGAGTCGCCTCTTTACTGTTGACATTGAGACTGATGTTTTGCGGGTACTATTTAATGAAGCTGCCAGTTGAGGACTTGTGATGTGTCTGTTTCTCAAACTAGACACTCTAATGTACTTGTCCTCTTGCTCAGTTGCACACCGGGGCCTCCCTCTCCTCTTTCAATTCTGGTTAGAGACAGTTTGTGCTGTTCTGTGAAGAGAGTAGTACACAGCGTTGTACGAGATCTTCAGTTTCTTGGCAATTTCTCGCATGCAGTAGCCTTCATTTCTCAGAACAAGAATAGACTGATGAGTTTCAGAAGAAGGTATTTGTTTCTGGCCATTTTGAGCCTGTAATCGAACCCACAAATGCTGATGCTCCAGACACTCAACTAGTCTAATGAAGGACAGTTTTATTGCTTCTTTAATCAGGACATCAGTTTTCACGTTCTAACATAATTGAAAAAGGGTTTTCTAATGATCAATTAGCCTTTTAAAATGATAAACTTGGATTAGCTAACACAGCGTGCCATTGGAACACAGGAGCTAGCTACAATAGTCGTTTACAACATTAACAATGTCTACACTATATTTCTGATCAATTTGATGTTATTTTAATTGACATATTTTTTTTATTTTCTTTCAAAAACAAGGACATTTCTAAGTGACCCCAAACTTTTGAACGTTAGTGTAAATATATGTTTACCTGACCAAATGGTCAGTAATGTTTTATAATTTAGTCTAAGAGAGGATAATAGTATCTCATGCAGCAATACATTATGATACTCCAAAAAGCAAAACACTTTGGAACTCCTTTAATCTCTCTCTCCGAAGTCATTGATCGAAAATGCTTGCCATTTAACAAAGCCAAAGGGCAAATTATGCTGGTTCAGTCTATGACACACTGATTTTCTGTCTCTTCTATTCTTTTGGTATCTCACAGGCAGAAGCTTTCCCTTACTGTTTGCTACATGCAGAAGCCCACTCAGGTGTAAAAATTCATATTCATTTTCAATTGACTGTTTTATTGATTTCAGGAGGATAGCCTGAATTGACTGTGCCTAAAGACGGCACCAAGGTGTTGAAAGCCGTGCCCACTGTTTCTACAAAGTAAAAAAGAAAGACAAGACTGTGGGGAAATTAGTATGATATGTTTAGTTTTGTTTAGTTTTTGGTCCAATGTGACCAATTTGACAGACACAGTCTTCGTGTGTTCCTATTTGGTCCTTGCGGAGAGACATATTTGAGTAACAGCATGGTGTCTGGTGGAGCAGTATCTGTGTCATTTTATATGCCTGCTGCCTGGAGTAAAAATAGTCCCAGTTAGTCTACAGTCAACTGTACACTGTCAAAGCCTGATTTGACTGTGTGAAATGTAATATCTGAGGTTCATAGAAAGTTCAGGTAGTTCTGCATTAGTATTACCTGCTGCTTCTCCCAATGAATGATTCATATAGGGGATGAATTGAACACACACTATGATCTTTCACAGTCTTTAACAGCCAAAATTTGCTTATGTCCATAGCTGTGTACTGTTAGGGTCTTCATAGGGGGTCAAACATGGTCTATCTTGCATTGTTAACTTCTGTACTATTCTTTTGCATTACAAGGTTGATTTACCATGGTTTCCGAGGACTAGGAAGCCATTACACAAAACACTGCAGACTGACCTTAAGGAACACCACAGACAGTGGCTAAGCATAGGGTCTGACTGACCACTTCAGTTTTATCATGGCACATCAGTTCTTTCACCAGATATAGTAAAGGTTGACTCGTGTCCAGCTTAACCTGCATCTTAGAGGCAATTACAAAATAAATCACAGAACAATTTATGCAATAATTTCACAACTTTTACCAGTGAATTAAACAGCTCACCTCTCAAGCTAACACAATCTTCATGACACTAAAGTGATATAATGTTAAAATGGCGCCAGAGCAGAAGGCAGACGTTTTACGTGCCCCCTACCAATTGTGTTTTTTTGTTTGTTTATCTGCGTTGTTTGTAACTGTAATGAGGTCCGTGATGCCGGTAGGCAGAGTCAACATACGAGTGAATAAACCAAACACTCGAAAATACACGGAATCAAAATACAACAAACAATCACGCACAAAAACATGGGGGAAACAGAGGGTTAAATAAGGAACATGTAATTATGGGAATGTAAACCAGGTGTGTGAAAAAGGAAGACAAAACCAACAGAAAAAAAATAATGGATCGGTGGCGACTAGAAGGCCGATGACGTCAACCCTCGAAGGCCACCCGAGCAAGTAGAGGGACCAACTTTGCCTGAAGTCGTGACAGTAACTTATTTTTGTACATAATGTTACCGTCTCTTATGACCGAAAACAGCTTCTAGACATCAGGACTGAGATTACTCACCACGGGCTAGCAGAATCCTTTTTCTTCTTTCACGACTCTGACGAGCCCGAGGCAGAGGATATACGGCTCCCTCGGGAACAGGCCCGACCCCAGTGATCTGCATGAAGAGGAGGCGGAGAAAGAGAGGCCCGGAGGGCTGGCTGCCTTCAGAGGAGTAAGAGGCGATCGAATAAACCCCCACTCCCCTCAATTCTGCTCACAAACATGCAATCTTTGGACAATAAAATGGACAAGTTATTGGGAAGATTAAACTACCAATGGGACAGTAAAACCTGTAATATCTTATACTTCATGGAGTCGTGTCTGAACGCCGACAATATCAACATACAGCTGGCTGGTTATACGATGTACCAGCAGGATAGAACAGCGGAGTCTGGTAAGACAAGGTGCGGCGGTCTATGTATTTTTGTAAACAACAGCTGGTGCACAATATCTAAGGAAGTCTCGAGCCATTGAACGTCTGAGGTAGAGATTCTCATGATAAGCTGCAGACCACATTACCTACCAACAGAGTTCTTATCTATATTCTTTGTAGCTGTTTACATACCATCAGTCAGAGGCTGGCACCGAGATAGCATTGAATGAGAAAACGCTCACCTAGAGGCGGCTCTCCTAGCAGCCGGGCACTTTAAAGCAGGGAAACTTAAATCAGTTTTACCTAATTTCTATCAACATGTTAAATGTGCAACAAGAGGGAAAATAACTATGGACCACCTATACTCCACACACAGAGATGCATACAAAGCTCTCTGTCGCCCTCCATTTGGCAAATCTGACCATAATTCTATCCTCTTGAATCCTGCTTACAAGCACAAATTAAAGCAGGAAGCACCAGCGATCAGATCAATAAAAAAGTGGTCAACTGAAGCACATGCTAAGCTACAGGACTGTTTTGCTAGCACAGACTGGAATATGTTCCAGGATTCCTCCAATGGCATTGAGGAGTACACAACATCTGTCATTGTCTTATTCAATAAGTGCATCGATGTTGTCGTCCCCACAGTGACCGTACGTACATACCCCAACCAGAAACCATGGATTACAGGCATCATCCGCACTGAGCTAAAGGCTAGAGCTGCCGCTTTCAAGGAGCAGGGCTCTAACCCGCAAGCGTATAAGAAATCTCACTATGCCCTCCGACGAACAATCAAACAGGCAAAGCGTCCATGCAGGACTAAGATCGAGTTGTACTACACCGGCTCTGACGCTCGTCGGATGTGGCATTGCCTGCAAACCATTACAGACTACAAATGGAAGCACAGCCGAGAGCTGCCCAGTAACACGAGCCTACTGGATGAGCTAAACAACTTCTATGCTCACTTCGAGGCAAATGACACTGAAACGTGCATTAGAGCACCAGCTGTAACTGACGACTGTGTGATCACGCTCTCCGCAGCCGATGTGAGTAAGAACTTTAGACAGGTCAACATTCACAAGGCTACGGGGCCAGATGGATTACCAGGACGAGTACTGCGAGCATGAGCTGACCAACTAGCAAGTGTCTTCACTGAAATGTTCAACCTCTCCCTGTCCGAGTCTGTAATACCAACATGTTTTAAGGAGACCACCATAGGGCCTGTGCCCAAGAACGGTAAGGTAACCTACCTAAATGGCTACCGACCCTTGGCACTCACGTCTGTAGCCATGAAGTGCTTTGAAAGGCTGGTCACGGCTCACATCAACACCATCATCCCAGAAGCCCTAGACCCACTCCAATTTGCATACCGCCCCAACAGATCCATAGATGATGCAGTCTCTATTGCATTCCACACTGCCCTTTCAAACCTGGACAAAAAGAACACCTATGTGAGAATGCTATTCATTGACTACAGCTCAGCGTTCAACATCATGGTGCCCTCAAACTCATCAATAAGCTAAGGAGCCTGGGACTAAATACCTCCCTCTGAAACCGGATCCTGGATTTCCTGACGGGCCGCCCCCAGGTCAAAGTCAAAGTCAAAGTCACCATTATTAGTCAGTTGTACAACCGAATGCCTTCAACTGAAATGTGTCTTCCGCATTTAACCCAACCCCTCTGAATCAGAGAGGTGCGGGGGGCTGCCTTAATCGACAAGGGTAGGTAACAAGGGTAGTAAGGGTAGGTAACAACACATACGCCACGCTGATCCTCAACACAGGGGCCCCTCAGGGGTGCCTGCTCAGCCCCCTCCTGTATTCCCTGTTCACTCATGACTGCACGGCCAGGCACGACTCCAACACCATCATTAAATTTGCCGATGACACAACAGTGGTAGGCCTGATCACCGACAACAACGAGACAGCCTATAGGGAGGAGGTCAGAGACCTGGCCGTGTGGTGCCAGGACAACAACCTCTCCCTCAAAGTGATCAAGACAAAGGAGATGATTGTGGACTACAGGAAAAAGAGGACCGAGCACGCCCCCATTCTCATCAACGGGGCTGCAGTGGAGCAGGTTGAGATCTTCAAGTTCCTTGGTGTCCATATCACCAACAAACTAACATGGTCCAAGCACACCATGTCAGTCGTGAAGAGGGCACAACAAAATCTATTCCCCCTCAGGTGACCGAAAAGATTTGGCATTGGTACTCAGATCCTCAAAAGGTTCTACAGCTGCACCATCGAGAGCATCCTGACAGGTTGCATCACTGCCTGGTATGGCAACTGCTCGGCCTCCGACCGCAAGGCACTACAGAGGGTTGTGCGAACGGCCCAGTTCATCAATGGGGCTAAGCTTCCTGCCATCCAGGACCTCTATACCAGGCGGTGTCAGAGGAAGGCCCTGAAAATTGTCAAAGACTCCAGCCACCCTAGTCATAGACTGTTCTTAGAGCTCAATTTTTATGGAATAGTGAGAGAGCCTATCGATGTGAGAGACGCAAACTCGGTCTCAACCTTTAACTTCTTAATGAGCAGCAAGGTGCGCTGGGGCGCCAGCGCCCCACTCCCGACACTACCAGGTAAAATGCAAGGTGCCAAATTCAAAATCCAAAAGTTGAACTATTAAACATGCATCAATATACAAGTGTTTCATAGTCATCAAAAGCTATGGTTCTTGGCAATATCACAGTGTTGTCAGATTTCAAAAAGGCTTCACGGCGAAAGCACCACATTTGATTGTTTGAGGATAGCACCCCCACATATTTTTCACATTACCATAAATTCATAAACCATGAGGTTCACACAAAACACATTTCACAGCGAAAACAAATGAATTACCTTTTGAAGAACTTCTGCTGAGGGCTTCAACGAAGACAATCCATGGTTCTTTTATTAGACAATCCATGGTTCTTTTATTAGAAAAAGTAATGTATTATATCCATAAATCTCTGTTTGGTTGGCGCGTTATATTTTCGCTTTTAGAAAAAAACACTTTTAGAAAATTCAGAGTGTTTCCTATCCAATGGTACTAAATATGTGCATATCCTATTTTCTGGGCCTGAATGGGAGGCATTTTACTTTGGGCACACCAGGCTCTCCAAAACGGTCACCTCATGCGCTGCTCCCTAAGAAGTTAAGTCTTTATTGAAGACTCATCTCTTCAGTAGGTCCTATGATTGAGTGTAGTCTGGCCCAGGAGTGTGAAGGTGAACGGAAAGGCACTGGAGCAACGAACCACCCTTGCTGTCTTTGCCTGGCCGGTTCCCCTCCACTGGGACTCCACTGAGCCTCTAACCCTATTACAGGGTCTGAGTCACTGGCTTACTGGTGCCGTGGCGGAGATCTTGTGGGCTATACTCTGCCTTGTCTCAGGATGGTAAGTTGGTGGTTGAAGATATCCCTCTAGTGGTGTGGGGGCTGTGCTTCGGCAGAGTGAGTTGGGTTATATCCTGCCTGTTTGGCCCTGTCCAGGGGTATCGTCGGACGGGACCCCTCCTGTCTCAGCCCCCAGTATTTATGCTGCAGTAGTTTATGTGTCGGGGGGCTAGGGTCCGTCTGTTATATCTGGAGTATTTCTTCTCTTATCTGGTGTCCTGTGTGAATTTAGGTATGCTCTCTCTAATTATCTCTCTCTCTCATTCTTTTTTTTCTCTCTCTCTCAGAGGACCTGAGCATTAGGACCATTCCACAAGGCCTACCTGGCCTGATGACTCCTTGATGTCCCGAGTCCACCTGGCCGTGCTGTTTCTCCAGTTTCAACTGTTCTGCCTGTTTTATGAACATTTTAAAATCTTGTCCATGTTCTGTTATAATCTGCACCCGGCACAGCCAGAAGAGGACTGGGCACCCCTCACAGCCTGGTTTCTCTCTAGGTTTCTTCCTAGATTTTGGCCTTTCTAGGGAGTTTTTCCTAGCCACCGTGCTTTTACACCTGCATTGCTTGCTGTTTGGGGTTTTAGGCTGGGTTTCTGTACAGCACTCTGTGACATCAGCTGATGTAAGAAGGGCTTTATAAATAAATTTGATTTGATTTGATTTCTCTCTGCTACCACACGGCAAGTGGTACCGGAGCACCAAGTCTAGGTCCAAGAGGCTTCTAAACAGCTTCTACCCCCAAGCCATAAGACTCCTGAACATCTAGTCAAATGGCTACCCAGACTATTCACATTGCCCCCCCTCCTCCCCTCTCCACACCACTGACACTCTCTGTTGTCATCTATGCATAATCACTTTATTTAACTCTACTTACATGTACGTACTACCTCAACTAACCGGTGCCCCCGCACACTAACCCCCCTGTTTCTATTGTAATTTTAACTTTAATCACTTGTTACTTTTATCTCTTATTCTTATCTGTATTTTTTAAACTGCACTGTCAGTTAGGGGCTCGTAAGTAAGCATTTCACTTTAAGGTCTACACCTGTTGTATTCGGGGCATGTGAATAATACAATTTGATTTGATTTGATATATTCATGTCCCCCTCCAGTGCATGTGCTGAATCCCTGAGTATTTGTATTAAAGGCCGAGTGCAGTCAAAAGCGTGTTTTATATATATATATTCACACAGTGAGATTGGAATAATACTGTGAAATTGTGAGTGTAAGAGCTGTTTGAAAATACATTTCAGCCTGTTTTGGTGGGATGGAGTTTTGGCCTTACATGGTGACATTACCTTGCGGTAAATAAGTTAATAGACCAATAAGATCCAAACCTCTCTGCCAATAACAGCTCATTTTCATTTTCCCCTCCACACATTTAGACCACTGGCAAAATTCTTGCTTGAGAAATTGCAATTTGCCAAGAAGCTGTTTTTATTTATTTTAGATCATTTTTATTGAAAACAATCACAGTAAGGTTGTTACCAAGAAATTATTTGATATTGAGATAAAAAATTATGTATTAGATGGCAGCATCTTTTAAGAGCATTGTCGTTTGCTTATCACTAATGTAGTGTTTAAGTAAAACATGGCTCCAAGGGAATCCAGATGGATTCCATTAGATAGTAAATATTGATGACGTAACGGTATCATGTGAACACATCGAAGTCATTACTTTAATCCATACAGTACTCCCATGCATTATTAATATTAGTAACATGGCCTGTTGTTTCAATGCTAGCTTTAAAAGGCCTGCATGCAAATTGTTAAAACACTTCAATATAAACGGAAGAATGATACCTTCAGGCACACAAGGTGCAAATTTAGTACTACTAGCTTCACTCATAGTGTGATCTGACATATACAACATCTGTGTGTAACTTTTGACACACTTCGAAATACCTATAATTCCTCTATAGTAGGCCACTTAAATACATCCAGACCACTTAAATTCAAGTCGTAAAGAAGAAGAGCAAGTAGAATGGTTTAGAATGGTAAAGGAGAAATATTGTGAGGACCAATGTCGCAGGAGGACTACATTCATAACTGTGGCTCCTCTGAGTCTTCGCTGAGGTGGTCCCATTACCTCTGACATAATGGAGGACCTATCTGATATCCCCCAGGCTGTGAACCACACTATTCTCTAGCTGCCTTCCTTATCTCCCTGGTGTGTGTGTGTGGGGAGGGGGGGTGTCTTATGTGTGCTCGTACCCATATCCAAACCTGCGGTTCCGCCCAAGTGTGCTTATGTACGTGCTTTAGTGCTTGCATGTGGTCCGTTGTAGAGTATGTTGAAAGTGAAGAAGATGAAAAGTATTATGCCTCCTCCAGTGTGGGTGTGGAGCAGTGTCACTATAAACAAAGCCCTGCTTCCTCTACACCACGGCCGTCACACAGCTGGCGCATTCAACAGGCTCCTATTCATCACGGTTGAGTGTTTGTGTATGTGAGAAAATGGAGATTGTAACATAGGCACTCTACAGACTAGCTCTAAGCACAACTCGGGGTGCCTCTCTTCTCACCAACCCAACTGTAAGATGTCGATTCCTGGCATGTGCTAGCACAGCCTAACAAGATATCCATAAGTGCCAAAAATCACAATAATCCATATTTAATTCAGGGCAAACACAAAGGTCTCTATTTCTCATTTTAATATGCTTGGCACTGGGAGACAGACTCCAGAATTTGATGGAGAGGCACTTCTCAATGGAAAAACAAGGACAATGAATGCTTAGTCTCCACAGAGTGTGCTGGATATGAGTCATTAGGCCTCTCTCCCTGAGATGTGCTTGCTGCCAGGGATTGTGTCACCTGGCACTGCCAGCCAAACTCGCCTACGCAGACACAGCGGGCTTCTGCGTCTATACAAGCTCACCTTTGGCACCAAGTGCCACAAGAAATAGTCACATGCATACTTGTGCTATGAATGGAACATACTGTATCTCTAGAAACAGTGTGGTTTTGACTATGAGATGGAAAATAACTGTGCAACAACGATGCATCTGAAAATATTTAGCCCTTATTTATGACTCCATATTACTTTTTGTTTGCTTTCTTCTTGATTTTTAAAAGTTTAAAGTTAACATTGAATTCAACAAATTGATTAAAAAAAAATATATATATATATACACAGTAACAGTCAAAAGTTTGGACATACCTACTCACTCATTATTTTTACTATTTTCTACAGTGCCTCGCAAACGTTTTCATCCCCCTTGGCATTTTTCCTATTTTGTTGCATTACAACTTGTAATTTAAATAGATGTTTATTAGGTATTCATGCAATGGAAATAAACAAATTTGTCCAAATTGGTGAAGTGAAATGAAAAAAATTAAAAAAGTGGTGCGTGCATATGTATTCACCCCCTTTGTTATGAAGCCTCTGAATAAGATCTGGTGCAACCAATTACCTTCAGAAGTCACATAATTAGTTAAATAAAGTCCACCTGTGTGCTATCTAAGTGTCACGTGATCTGTCACATGATCTCAGTATATATACACCTGTTCTGAAAGGCACCAGAGTCTGCAACACCTCTAAGCAAGCGACACCATGAAGACCAAGGAGCTCTCCAAACAGGTCAGGGACAAAGGTGTGGAGAAATACAGATCAGGGTTGGGTTATAAAAAAATATCTGAAACTTTGAACATCCAACGGAGCACCATTAAATCCATTATAAAAAAATTGAAAGAATATGGCACCACAACAAACCTGCCAAGAGAGAGCCGCCCACCAGGCAAGGAGGGCATTAATCAGAGATAGTCCTGAAGGAGCTGCAAAGCTCTACAGCGGAGATTGGAGTATCTGTCCATAGGACAACTTTAAGCCGTACACTCAACAGAGCTGGGCTTTATGGAAGAGTGGCAAGAAATAAGCCATTGCTTAGAGAAAATAATAAGCAAACATGTTTGGTGTTCGCCAAAAGGCATGTGCGAGACTCCCCAAACATATGGAAGAAGGTACTCTGGTCAGATGAGACTGAAATTGAGCTTTTTGGCCATCAAGGAAAATGCTATGTCTGGCGCAAACCCAACACCTCTCATCACCCCATCGGCAGGGACTGGGAAACTGGTCAGAATTTAAGGAATAATGGATGGCGCAAAATACAGGGAAATTCTTGAGGGAAACCAGTTTCAGTCTTCCAGAGATTTGAAACTGGGACGGAAGTTCACCTTCCAGCAGGACAATGACCCTACGCATACTGCTAAAGCAACACTTGAGGGGTTTAAGGGGAAACATTTAAATGTTCAGGAAGGAGATGCATTCTCCTAAAGATGAACATACTTTGGTGCGAAAAGTGCAAATCAATCCCAGAACAACAGCAAAGGACCTTGTGAAGATGATGGAGGAAACAGGTACAAAAGTATCTATATCCACAGTAAAACGAGTCCTATATCGACATAACCTGAAATGCCGCTCTGCAAGGAAGAAGCCACTGCTCCAAAAATGCCATAAAAAAGCCAGACTACGGTTTGCAACTGCACATGAGGACAAAGATCATACTTTTTGGAGAAATGTCCTCTGGTCTGATGAAACAAAAATAGAACTGTTTGGCCATAATGACCATCGTTATTTTTGGAGGAAAAATGGGGAGGCTTGCAAGCCGAAGAACACCATCCCATCCGTGAAGCACGCGGGTGGCAGCATCATGTTGTGGGGGTGCTTTGCTGCACGAGGGACTGGTGCACTTCACAAAATAGATGGCTTCATGAGGAAGGAGCATTATGTGAATATATTGAAGCAACATCTCAAGACATCAGTCAGGAAGTTAAAGCTTGGTTGCAAATGGGTCTTCCAAATGGACAATGACCCCATGCATACTTCCAAAGTTGTGGCAAAATGGCTTAAGGACAGCAAAGTCAAGGTATTGGAGTGGCCATCACAAAGCCCTGACCTCAATCCTATAGAACGTTTGTGGGCAGAACTGAAAAAGTGTGTGTGAACAAAAGCTGTTTGTCTTGTAGTCCTGAACAGAACTACAGAGTTCACTCTGTTCCATTCGCTCCTGAAGCTGCTTATTTGATAATAAGCTAGCCAGCCGTGCCAATGGTTCCAGTGGGGTGATGAGAGTAGTGTACAGTGATTTGAGACTCGTAGTAAGATTGGATGGTTTGAAGAGTCACAGGATGGTCCCTCTTTGATTTGCTTTTCTCATCATTTCCATAAACTTCTAAGTGTTTCCTTTCAAATGGTATCAAGAATATGCATAGGCGGATCCTTAAGAGGATTTTATAGTGAGTAGTCTAGATAGATAACTCAAAACATTGGAAGCATTCAACTTTCCGGCTGAAATAATAAATAAACAAACACGTAATTGTCTTTTTCAATATTAAAAGTAACAATGGAAATTGACAATTCTGTCTCTATTGATTTCTTTCTTGTAAGCATTTTCCCATTCTGGAGTCTGAGACCTTTTAGGAATCTGTGGTAGAGAAGAATGTATGACAATTTAGCAGAGACGATCTATAGTACCCTATACTAGATATCATCATAATCATGATTTTGATAGTTTAGGCCAACAGCTAGGCCTAGCTAGCTACCCAGCTATTTATCGTGTTAAGCTAGCAATAATAGTGTTTGCTAAAACGAATAAGTTGGCTAGTGTTTAGCTACATTGAAAATAAACTAACGTTACTCATAGTGTGTGTTGACGCAGGTAGGTAGCTAGCTAGGTGGGTGCATCTCACATAGGGAATACCCTTGGGGTACGGATACCCTGAGAACAAGGTTCAGGGAAGATAAGACAATCAAGCCCAGTTAGCTAGCTAATTAGTTAGCGAGTAGTGACCATAGCATAGCCTATTTGCCAGCTTTAGATAGCTAGCTAACTGGTCAAGGTTAGAAAACTAGATAACTAGCGTGCACAACATATTGCATGAAAGTCTAGCTAGCTAGCCTAGTTGGCAGGCCTAACAAAAACACCAGCTAAAGTTTTCTAGCAAGCTAGCTGGCAAGTGCTAGCTAGCTAGCTACCTAACGAGCTACCTATGCTAAATCATCCAGCAGAATGTATGTATCCAAAAAAGCTAAACAAATAGCATGTAAAACTGACTTTTTCTCTACTGTGTTGACTTTTTTCTGTCATCTACAACACTGTTTATTTTGTGGCAATCTCTCCTGTCTGAATTTTGTATACTGACCTTCTTCTTGACCCTGTTCTTTGTGCACTGTCACATGATGTCAGTATTTAATTATAAATGTCTACTAATTGCAAAATAAAAAGTTATACGATAAAAGTAATGTTTCTTTGAAGGACAAGGATTGTCCTGACTTTAAAAAATGCTTGAATAGCTTCACCTGGCTTTTCTGGTTGACTGGCAAGTTTCACCGTCCAATTATTTCAGATCTAAGTTTCACCATGGCCCGGACAGTGGAGATACGTTGGCACATGAGAACTATTAGAATATGGCAAATATTTGAAAATGATTGCATTCTATCCATCCTGGCTTTTGCGGGCTACCTGAGTCATGAAACAGAAAGGTGGGAGGGCATACAGGCTGATGCCAATTTATTAATGTGCAATTTGCCTAAACGGGTAACGGAAACACTTTAACCACTTCATTTTTATTCAACACTGTAGGTTTTTGCTCAAAATATTTTTGGGATGTGTGGTCATTATATCCAGCTGTTTTTATTGAAACAAGATAATTAAATGGTAACCCAACAAAAAATGTTGCATCTACTTTCAATGCAAACGTTTTATTTAAAAATCACTGGGCAAAGAAAATGGAAACATAGCTTGTGTCAACAAATGTGGGCACGTTCGAGGTCGTCGCTATTTGGAGTGTTGCACTGCTGGGATTAATAAATAATTGCACGAATGCATCCCATCCAAAAGTGAGAATCCAACACTGAAACCCTTGCATTGTTACATGAGTTTGTATTATGACCATTTTGAGTGCATTTATAAACCATTACTCAAACAAACTTAATAGGTTTACAATTAAGCAAATCTCCCAATTTGAACCCTAACTGTTTAATATGTCTGAAAATGTTTAATTGATGGTTAAAGTAATTGACCCATTGTTAAATGCACCGTTAAATTATTTAACAATAAATTTACCCGTTTTTGCCAATGCGCTCATAAGCTTCCATGAATTTGAAATGAAAGCTGGGCCTGGGTATCAGACTCGTGAGCCCTTTATTGCAGAGTTTTGTCAATGAGGTGGTCATTTTCAAGTGGCTAACACTTATCACATGGTTTGTGCAGGCTGTAAATCAAGTGTTAATCAAATCTTCTAATTGATATTTCGACTAGGTAGATTGCTACACACACTTGACCGGTGACTGCATCTCAAGGCATGCATGTTTGGATACCGGGCGCGCTCAATCTCCATATAGGGCATACTGGGACAAAGGCACAAGGATATGTGAGTGAGTTCCATACAGGTTAGACCAACGGACAGGATAGGGGTTGGGGATGGGGAACTTAACAACGTCACGACTACTTGGGAGCAGTGGGTTCAGAACAACAACTACAAAAGCTGAATACAAAAAAAGTAGTATACCACCACCCAAATGGGCACTTGGTGAGTGGGAGGGTAAAGGGTCAGGTGAGAGGGCACAAGTAAAACCACTCTGTGTATGTGCCTGCTGCTTTTAGAAAACCACCAGCAGGGGGGAAACAATTACACTCACAAGATAAATAAAGCTCTTGTAGAACAATAGTGTTACATCACATTAAATCAAAATCTACATGTTTTTGAGAGTTATCATCTAACAGTTGTATTGATGTGATGAATCAGATCAAACTTTGGAATTCTTTACGTTAAAATACAGGTGCAACTCCAAGTTAAGTATTATACTTAGTGTATTATTTTGTAACCTTTGATGCTCTCAAAAGATGTGCATCAGCAACTTGAAAGCATGTACCCCATGACTGAAGATATGAAAGTCCATTAGATGAGATGGTAACAGATATGTTGACAGAGGTACCTTGACTCTAGACTGAGTATAGCCAGATCTGTAATTGAAGGATGTGAGGCTTGCTCTCTAACCCTACGGATATTGAATTCCGAGTCAATATCCCAAATGAAACCATATCACGTCACAGACCTCCTAAATCTTCTCTAAACAATGGCCAGACAGTCTGGCAGTTGCTTCTGATTAAATCTAGTGTCTTGTAAGAATATATAGTGTTACCCAGAGAAACATTAGGGGTTGAGGGGCTATATGCCAGGAAATGCATCCGGCTTTCCCTTCCTCAGAGGGTAAGTATGAACAGGAAGGTCTGACTCAATGCTACTGTTAAGTGACTCAAATTGATGTTTCAGAAGGAGAGAGGGGTTTGAGAGAGAGGAATATTTGAAGACTGCCTGTCACAGGTGGTTATGGATTGTTGTTGTCTAGGGCAGTGGCACAAGGATTTCATGGTTTCTGCCTTTCATTGTCACAGCACATCAACAGAGATTGCTCAGACAAAATTACTGACATGATTTCTGTGATCTCAGCCAGGTAGTTTGGTTTGAAGGATGGGATGTGGAAATGGATCTGTCCCACCCCTGCTGAAAAAAACAGCATAGACCAGCATGGTCTGGAGACTTGCCTTTGTTGTGTTTTCATCGATGACCAGCCTTTGTTGCATTTTCGCTGGAGACCAGCCTTCTTTGTGATTTTGCTGGAGACCAGCTTTTATTTGTGTTTTGGACACATAAGCAGGTCACCCGCAAAACCAGCATCAAGTCACATTATGCTGGCTTGCAAAGAGATGTCAAATTCCTATTGGAATCCAGCCTGACTGGGAAATCAAAAAAATGTGAACTTGTATTCACACCCACAAGATGAATTCAGAATGACTGGGAATGGGTTAGAAAAATTTATAAATGAGATTACCTAAACCATCTAAACTTGAACAACCATTTCAGAAACAGGTGCAATAAGTCCAACTAATAGATCAAATCAAATGTTATTTGTCACATTCGTGTAGACCTCACAGTGAAATGCTTACTTACAAGCCCCAAACCAACAATGCAGTTTTAAGGAAAATACATACAAATAAGAAATAAAAAGTAACAAATAATTAAAGAGCAGCAGTAAAATAACAATAGCGAGGCTATATACAGGGGGTACCGGTACAGAGTCAATGTGCGGGGGCACCGGTTAGTCGAGGTAATTGAGGTAATATGTACATGTAGGTAGAGTTAAAGTGACTATGCAAAGATAATACACATAGAGTAGCAGCAGCGTAAAAGAGGGTGGGGGGGTCAATGCAAATAATCTGGGTAGCCATTTGATTAGCTGTTCAGGACTCTTATATCTTGGGGGTAGAAGCTGTTAAGAATTATTTTGGACCTACAGTAGACTTGGCGCTCCGGTACTGCTTGCTGTGCATAGAACAGTCTATGGCTAGGGGTGGCTAGAGTCTTTGACAATTAGGGCCTTCCTCTGACACCGCCTGGTACTGAGGACCTGGATGGCAGGAAACTTGACCCAGTGATGTACTGGGACGTACGCATTACCCTCCGTAGTGCCGAGCAGTTGCCAGACCAGGCAGTGATGCAACCTGTCATGATGCTCTAGATGGTGCAGATGTAGAACTTTTTGACTCCTGAAGGGGAATCGGTGCTGTCGTGCCCTCTTCACGACTGTCTTGGTGTGTTTGGACGATGATAGTTTTTTGTTGATGTGGACACCAAGGAACTTGAAGCTCTCAACCTGCTGCACTACAGCTCCGGGGAGGAGAATGGGGGCATGCTCAGTCCTCCTTTTCCTGTAGTCTACAATCATCTCCTTTGTCTTGATCACTTTGAGGGAGAGGTTGTTGTCCTGGCACCACCCGGCCAGGTCTCTGACCTCCTCCCTATAGGCTGTCTCGTCGTTGTCGGTGATCAGGCCTACCACTGTTGTGTCGTCTGCAAACTTAATGATGGTGTTGGAGTCGTGCCTGGCCATGCAGTCGTGGGTGAAAAGGGAATACAGGAGGGGACTGAGCACGTACCCCTGGGGAGCTCCAGTGTTGAGGATCAGGTTGGCAGATGTGTTGCTACCTACCCTCACCACCTGGGGGCGGCCCGTCAGGAAGTCCAGGATCCAGTCGCAGAGGGAGGTGTTTAGTCCCAGGCTCCTGAGCTTAGAGTTGAGCTTTGAGGGTACTATGGTGTTGAACGCTGAGCTGTAGTCAATGAATAGTATTCTCACATAAGTGTTCCTTTTGTCCAGGTGGGAAAGGGCAGTGTGGAGTGCAATAGAGATTGCATCATCTGTAGATCTGTTTGGGCAGTATACAAATTGGAGTCGAGAAGCTTATTATCTGCTTCATCTGATCACTTTTTTATTAATTGAGTCACTGGTGCTTCCTGCTTTAATATTAGCTTGTAAGCCGGAATCAGGAGGATAGAATTATGGTCAGATTTGTCAAATGGAGGGCGAGGGAGAGCATTGTATGCATCTCTGTGTGTGGAGTAAAGGTGGTCCAGAGTTTTTTTTCCTCTCCGGCGCCATCTTGTAACACATGCTCAACCCCTGCAATACCAGCAGATCCTTGGCTTTTCTTAGCTGTAGCTCTGATTGGGACATGGGCACCTCTGGACTCCTGGGGGAATCTCCGCCTTCCAGGAAGACTCAACCATTGAGGCCATGACAGCAGCTCCTCTACGGCTCACATCAGCAACTGGAGGTCTACCCACTGCTCCCTCAATTGGGCTCAGGCCGCACCCAACTCCTCAGATAGTAGTCCTACGATTCCTCCACTGCAGTCTGCTTCTTAGAGATCACGCCAGCCAGGTCCATTCGACGATTTGCAAAAATCTGACCAAAACCTCTTCTCTATAAACATGAATACTGTGGATCTCCCCAAAAAGATCTAGGGGATTTTATCCCACCACTGCCACCATGTGTAGAATAGCAGGGAGGTCATCGGTGGGTGAGGAGGACCCATGATTGTACAAAAACAATACTTTAATTTATTACAGATGTATTGTTTCAAGATACATGGCTTGTCTCAATAAACAGTTGTCCATAGCAGCAAAATTCAGGATACGAAATCCCCAAAAAATTATGGATGACAGCAAGTCTAAAGCTCAGCTCCTCAATAGGGGTCCTACTGCAGCTAGACTAGGCATCAATGCTAAACAGCATTAGTGATTACCCCTTTTCCAGTTCTAAACAGAGCCCAACTGCCCATAATGGAACTAAAGAGAGTGTACCAGAGCACCCTAAATCAACTGCTAGTACATACAGCACTTGTCAAAAGCTTGGACACACCTAATCATTCCAGGGTTTTTCTTTTTTTTTCTTCAAATGTATACATTGTAGAATAATAGTGAAGACATCAAAACTATGAAATAACACATATGGAATCATGTAGTAACCAAAATAGTGTTGAATATACACTGCTCAAAAAAATAAAGGGAACACTAAAATAACACATCATAGATCTGAATGAATGAAATAATCTTTCTCTTTACATAGTTGAATGTGCTGACAACAAAATCACACAAAAATTATCAATGGAAATCAAATTTATCAACCCATGGAGGTCTGGATTTGGAGTCACACTCAAAATTAAAGTGGAAAGCCACACTACAGGCTGATCCAACTTTGATGTAATGTCCTTAAAACAAGTCAAAATGAGGCTCAGTAGTGTGTGTGGCCTCCACGTGCCTGAAAGACCTCCCCTACAACACCTGGGCATGCTCCTGATGAGGTGGCGGATGGTCTCCTGAGGGATCTCCTCCCAGACCTGGACTAAAGCATCCGCCAACTCCTGGACAGTCTGTGGAGCAACGTATGCGTTGGTGGATGGAGCGAGACATGATGTCCCAGATGTGCTCAATTGGATTCAGGTCTGGGGAACGGGCGGGCCAGTCCTTAGCATCAATGCCTTCCTCTTGCAGGAACTGCTGACACACTCCAGCCACATGAGGTCTAGCATTGTCTTGCATTAGAGGAACCCAGGGCCAACCGCACCAGCATATGGTCTCACAAGGGGTCTGAGGATCTCATCTCGGTACCTAATGGCAGTCAGGCTACCTCTGGCGAGCACATGGAGGGCTGTGCGGCCCCCAAAGAAATGCCACCCCACACCATGACTGACCCACCGCCAAACCGATCATGCTGGAGGATGTTGCAGGCAGCAGAACGTTCTCCACGGGCGTCTCCAGACTCTGTCACGCCTGTCACGTGCTCAGTGTGAACCTGCTTTCATCTGTGAAGAGCACAGGGCACCAGTGGCGAATTTGCCAATCTTGGTGTTCTCTGGCAAATGCCAAACGTCCTGCACGGTGTTGGGCTGTAAGCACAACCCCCACCTGTGGACGTTTGGCCCTCATACCACCCTCATGGAGTCTGTTTCTGACCGCTTGAGCAGACACATGCACATTTGTGGCCTGCTGGAGGTCATTTTGCAGGGCTCTGGCAATGCTCCTCCTTGCACAAAGGCGGAGGTAGTGGTCCTGCTGCTGGGTTGTTGCCCTCCCACGGCCTCCTCCACGCCTCCTGATGTACTGGCCTGTCTCCTGGTAGCGCCTCCATGCTCTGGACACTACGCTGACAGACACAGCAAACCTTCTTGCCACAGCTCGCATTGATGTGCCATCCTGGATGAGCTGCACTACCTGAGCCACTTGTGTGGGTTGTAGACTCCGTCTCATGCTACCACTAGAGTGAAAGCACCGCCAGCATTCAAAAGTGACCAAAACATCAGCCAGGAAGCATAGGAACTGAGAAGTGGTCTGTGGTCACCACCTTCAGAACCACTCCTTTATTGGGGGTGTCTTGCTAATTGCCTATAATTTCCACCTGTTGTCTATTCCATTTGCACAACAGCATGTGAAATTTATTGTCAATCAGTGTTGCTTCCTAAGTGGACAGTTTGATTTCACAGAAGTGTGATTGACTTGGAGTTACATTGTGTTGTTTAAGTGTTCCCTTTATTTTTTTGAGCAGTGTATTTTCTATTTTAGTATCCACCCTTTGTCTTGATGACAGCTTTGCACACTCTTGGCATTCTCACAACCAGCTTCATGAGTTAGTCACCTGGAATGCATTTCAATAAACACATGTGCCTTGTTAAAAATAAATTTGGGGATTTTGTTTTCAACGTGTTTCAGCCAATCAGTTGTGTTGTGACAAGGTAGGGGTGGGTATACAGAAGATAGCCCTATTTTGTAAAAGACCAAGTCCATATAATGGCAAAAACAGCTCAAATAAGCAAAGAGAAACGACAGTCCATCATTACTTCATGACATGAAGGTCAGTCAATGCAAAAGATTTCAAGAACTTTGAACGTGTCTTCAAGGGCAGTGGCAAAAACCATCAAGAGCTATGATGAAACTGGCTATCATGAGGACTGCCACAGGAAAGGAAGACCCAGAGTTACCTGTGGAGAAAAATTCATTAGTGTTAAGAGCCTCAGAAATTGCAGCCCAAATAAATGCTTCACGGAGTTCAAGTAACAGACACATCTCAACATCAACTGTTCAGAGGAGACTGAGTGAATCAGGCCTACATGGTCAAACTGCTGCAAAGAAACCACTACTAAAGGACACCAATAAGAAAGAGACTTGCTTGGGCCAAGAAACTCAAGCAATGGACATTAGACCGGTGGAAATCTGTCTCATGAGTCCAAATTTGAGATTTCTGGTTCCAATTGACGTGTCTGTGAGACGCAGAGTAGGTGAACGGATGATCTCTGCATGTGTGGTTCCCACCGTGAAGCATGGAGGAGGAGTTGTGATGGTTTAGGGGTGCTTTGCTGGTGACACTGTCTGTGAATTATTTAGAATTCAAGGCACACTTCACCAGCATGGCTACCACAGCATTCTGCAGCTATATGCCATTCCATCTGGTATGCACTTAGTGGGACTATCATTTGTTTTTCAACAGGACAAGGACCCAACACACCTCCAGGCTGTGTAAGGGCTATTTGACCAAGGATGAGAGTGATGGAGAGCTCCATCAGATGATCTGGCCTCCGCAATCACCTGACCTCCACGCAATTGAGATGGTTTGGGATGAGCTGGACCACAGTGTGAAGGAAAAGCAGCCATCGAGTGCTCAGCATATGTGGGAACTCCTTCAAGACTGTTGGAAAGCATTACAGGTGAAGCTGGTTGAGAGAATTCCAAGAGTGTGCAAAGCTGTCACTAAGGCAAAGGGTGGCTACTTTGAAGAATCTTAAATATAAAAAATATTGTTTAACACTTTTCTGCTTACTACATGTTTCCATATGTGTTATTTCATCGTGTTGATTTCTTCACTATTATTCTACAATGTAGAAAATAGCAAAAATAAAGTAAAAGCCTTGAATGAGTAGGTCTGTCCAAACATGACTGGAACTGTACATACTGTATTCTAGTCAAAGCCTATCCTATTGAACTTTAGCTGTACATATGCTATTCTATGCTACATTTTCTATTCATATACTGTCCATAATGTCTATATATCCCATTATATACATATATATTTATATTCCAGGCACTGACATTGCTCATCCTAATATTTCTTAATTCCATCCTATTACTTTTTAGATAATGTTTTGTATAACCAGCTTCAGTACAGTATAATTAGATATTACTGCACTGTTGGAGCTAGGAACATGTCTTACATTACTTATCTCATATGTATATACTGTACCTTATACCATCTATTGCACCTTGCCTATGCCACTCGGCCATCGCTTATCCATATATTTATATGTACATATTCTTATTCCATCCTTTTAGATGTATGTGTATTATGTAGTTGTTGGGGAATTGTTAGATATTACTGCACTGTCGGAACTAGAAGCACAAGCATTTAGCTACACTCTCATTAACATCTGCTAACCATGTGTATGCGACCAATAAAATTTGATTTGATTTGAATTGGGGTTCACTGCAGTTTTTGAGAAATACTGTCCTCTATTGGCTGGTAAGTGAGTTGCAGAATAGGATCAGTTACTTGTGCTGAAAACTCCCTTACACCCTCAATAAAAAAATGTTTTTGTTGTTTTAGTACTACAGGTGATACAAATACAACAGAAGACCAACACATAACATTGATATAGTAAGGTGAGAGACATAATTTAATTACAACCATCCTGAGGTAGTGTTACATGTTTTTTGTGTGTACACACTGCATTTGCCCTGGAGTCTTGAAGCCAGTGTGTGTAATTGTAATGTGCCTCATGAGAGGCAAATTGAAGGTGCCATTGTTAGCTCCTGGGGCAGCAGGAGTGATGTCACTGCTTGACAGTTCCCATTAGGGAATTAGACACATACACTGATACAGATGCTCCCGGTCAGTCGTGGGCCCAGCTGCTTCTGACAGGTGGCTTTGTGTCTCATGGTTGACAGGTTGGCAAAGCAGGGCTAATTTCCTGTGGAATGCCAAAGTTGACAGATGTTTCACACACAGGAATATCACAAACACTCATACTGATTATGTATTCACACATATGTTTGTGAAGAACTGAGGCACACAGCATCACACACACAATTATAAACACACGCACACACAGAGGCACATGCACGCACACACACATAGAGAATTATGCATTATTTCTAACGTCTTTATGACTTCATCCGCCCACCTTGCTTAAATGAAAACAGAGAAAATCAATGTATTGAAGAATGTCAAAACATTGCAGGCCTACAAAGCTTGGGTAAAAGAGAAATGTGTATTTTTCTGCCAAACCTTTCACACCTTCGCAATTGGAAGTCTGAATGGTAAATTGCATTGCTGCTTTACAGTTTTCTTCAATTGTTTAAGCACAATTTTGAAAACAGGGCCCGGTTTGTCAAAACACTACACACAATTAGCACAACCCTACACCAAAGAAGCACAACACTTCAGATCATTTGCAAAATGGAACACTTTTGTCAAAACTATACACGACTTCATAAAAACAATATTTTGTTTCCATTCGAAACACATTTCATATGACTTCAATCTTATTGAACCAGTTACACACTGCTGTTGCTAACCTAAAACACTTTTAGCAAGTCTAATTCTCAGTGATTAGAATACTGTAAATGAAGTACACAGAGAAAGTGCAACTACACAAACACTACACAAGACCAATGCTGCAGACTGAGGAAAATATCATTTATTTCTCTCCATATACCCAAATCAGTCAACATGGAGAATCAAACGTGTCCCAGTTTCCATGCTACTACTGTAGTGTGCATAACACTGTTAGCTCAGCAAACAGACAAACGTAAAATACTGTATCCAGTACAGGTTACAATTACAGTAAATAACAACAAACATAAAATAATCTGAAAAAAACTGACAATATTGTACAGAAAATACTATACATTATCTCTTCGCCTAGCTGGATCTGGCCAGAGAATTTCATCAACATCACAAGCAATATCCTCATTAGCAAGACAAGGCGGGAAGAACCGTCTTGAATGTCGAATCCATCCTTGCACAGCTGCGGCGTCGACTTGGTCACAGGCGTCCTCCATGGCCTGAATGAGGGGTACCTGAGCCTGGGGCTGGAGATCGTAACTCTTCGATAGAAACGGAGAGTATGGTGGAAGGTATAGTACTGTCAACTGTGGATGGTGTTGAAACCAGTTCTGGACCAAAGCAGAGCGGTGGAATGACACATTGTCCCAGATGACAGTGTATTGCATCTGGTGCATTTCATTACCTGCTGTGACGATGTGGTGCAATCGGGTCCAAAAATGCGAGAATGTGAGGTGTGTTGTAAGGGCCCATTTTGGCATGACGGAGGAGAATCTCATGCCGTGAAATGGCAGCGCAAAGGGTGATGTTACCCCCACGTTGCCCTGGGACATTGATTATAGCCCTGTGGCCAATGATATTTCTGCCTCTCCTTGATTTTGTGAGGTTGAACCCTGCCTCATCAATAGATATGAATTCATGCAGGATTTCCTCAGCATCCACTCTGAAACTCTGAAATACAGTGAAAGACAAGATTGTGTAGTTCAGGATAGGTCTAGTATACAGTCAATGTCAAAAAGTAATGTGTGCAGTATGCAACATCACAGTGCTAAAGTGAACAATACAAACCTCCACATACTCATGCCGCAGCCATTTGACCCTCTCTGAATTCCACTCAAAAGGCACTCGATAAAGTTGTTTCATTTGATCCGGATGTCTTTTCAGGATGCGTGCCAGTGTTTACTGAGAGACCTGATGGACATTATTGAAAATTGCATGGTCACCGATAATGTTTGCTTGTAGTTCTCTGAGCCTGATAGCATTATTGGCCAAAACCGTGTTTATTATCTCCCTCTCTTGTTCTTGCGTGAATATGGGCCCCCTTCCTCCTTGTCGTTCCCAACCCTCAATCCTATGTAGAGAATAATACATGTAACTTACTGTACAATGTCACAGGAAGGGGTATCACAAGTGCTGATATGGTGCATATAATAAGCGGCTGATTACTGTAACTGTAGACAGATCTTCTTTTACCTGTTTTCCTGTCGAAAAGTCCTTATGACAGATGCCACTGTATATCTGGTAAGATTTGGCTGAACTCTCAGTCCAGCCTCCCTCAGCATCAATCCGTGGTTCACAACATGGTCCACTAGTGTTGCACGAATGTCATTTGATAAGTTTGGTCCTCTTCTTCTTTGTGCACGTTCTCTGCCTCTGCATACTCCTCCTCTCACCCTCACTCGTCTTCTGACTCCTTCCATTTTGGTTGAAAGCAGGTGAACCTACCTGCTGCATTTTTATAGTGCTTAAACCTGATTGGTGTGTCTACAATTTAGCAATCATGTGTTTGTGCACCTGATGGCTGTGTTTAACAGATTGGCTCATAGGTGTGGTAATTTGACAGTCAGTGCTTTGGAATTGCAAGGAAGTGACATCATGATATACTTCTGTGTCTGATGTATACAAGTGTGTTTAGTGTTTTGAAAATCACTGTGTGTAATGTTTTGCAAATAGTGTGAAGCTGACAATGTGCTTACAGTTGTGCAAATCTAGCCTTGTGTTTTGCTCCTTGAGTGTAAGTTTTTGCTAATTGTGGGAAAAGTTTAATTTTAGTGTGTAAGCAATCGTAAAAAACTGTAATGCGAGAAGCTCAATGTCACCTATACAGACTGGAGAATATCTGAAGAATTGAATGCAAAGGGACAATAGAGGGTGACCCCAACTTACTAACTACTTTACTTCTAGTTCATCTTCAGAGTTGATTCCCCTACATAATTGTATAGAATAACTTTAGCAAATATTTTGAAATACAAACCAGGCAATTCAATTGCCTACATGCTTTGCTATAGCAGTAGATGAATTCAAACAAAATGTGTCATACTGTCACGTGTATGACGTGTCCCAAAAATAGGTCACTTTCTGTCATCTCAACACCCCAAAGACATTCAACTTGAAGCAAAACTTGAAATAAGTTGCTGATATTTGAGAAACAGCAACATCATGGGTAGGCAGGAGGACATTGCACACCCTACATAACATACAAATTTGGAGCTCATAAATGAGCTCGCTTATCAGTACCAATGGGTGCTGATATAGGAGAAACTAGAAGTTAGTAATATCCGTCATGTTTACCACTGGCCTCTGGAATAAGTTCCCATCCAATTCTCCATCCAATTCCACTTTGAACATTTTAATCTAGGACCCAATCATCACCAGTCATTCTTATTGGGAAAGAGCAGTAAAAAAACTAATTTATGTCATTACGGTGTACTGCCTTTATATCTTCGAGCAATAGTGATATTGCATGAAAACAAATCTAGAGTAAGAGTTAATTTTACATGAAGTCAAAGACTCACTCTATCAGGCCACAGGTTAGCTATCACAAGGGGACTAGGTCAGCAGTAAGCCCACACAATTTTCCCTCCGTCCACTTTAAAGATTAATGTCAGCCGCACTACTAGGTGCGTGTTATGAACTCCTGTGTGTGTGTGTGTGTGTGTGTGTGTGTGTGTGTGTGTGTGTGTGTGTGTGTGTGTGTGTGTGTGTGTGTGTGTGTGTGTGTGTGTGTGTGTGTGTGTGTGTGTGCTGTACATGTCTGTGCATTTAAAGGATGAGATCAGTGGGAATGTGTGACCACACTCTAGGTCAAGACCTTGAACAAAGAGAGTTGGAAAACCAGCTGGAAAGGAGACAAACAGTATTGACTGATGAACAAGCAGATAGTAAAATATAGAAGGAGAAATAGAGAGGGTCACAGAGAGGACATTCAGAATTGGCATGATTTACCCTCCTCTCATCACTCCACCCCCTCTAGCAGCCTTTGGCGCAGGGAGATAAAGCCGTCAGTCTGAGCCTGTCTGACGGGGAGAGGCTGACAAGGAGGGGTGAGTGCCACCTGATAAAGTGCTTTCTTTTATGCCCAAGGAATCAAAAAAATGAAGTTTTTAGTCCAAAAGATACAGGTGTGCAACTTTCACTGGGAACCTCCCAGTTTTATAATTGGTGATACAAAACGATAATGTGATACAAAACGAGGCCACGTTATGCTTTAGGTCCATGCAGACACCTCCGAGCGGTCGGGTAGGCTGTTTGGAGTGTTCATCCGACTGGATAAAAACAATAAAAAAAAAAAAAACATGTCCCCCCCACTTCTGAAACCAAAGTTGCGCCCCTGCAAATAAAAGAGCACATCTTTACACTCTCGCCTTCTGCAACATAATCTTTTGAATGAGCCCTTGCCAACGCCAATGATGCAGGAAGTCTGTGCGCGTGAGGGGCTGCTGCCAAAATGAACTATCGTCATTGATTAACATTCTCCATTACCTCTCCTCTCCTTTGTGTAAAGTTGTTGCAGATCCAGAAAGTGAGTGATACTGTTTACCTTGGCAGCCCTCAGTGTCATTCATCATCATAGCGCTAGATTGGTAGATAGCTGCCAGTGGTATTTACATTAATTAAAGGTCTAATGCAGCCATTTTATCTCAGTATCAAATAATTTCTGGGTAACAATTATGTACCTTACCTTGTGATTGTTTTCAATTAAAATGGTCAAAAAGTAACAAGAATTGCTTCTTAGCAAAGATACATTTCTCTGTGAGTGGTCTGAGTGACGGAAAACTAGCTGTTATTGGAACTCTTTTTCTTATTGATCTATTAACTAATTTACCGCCTCGTGATGTCACCAGAAGGCCAAAACTTCATCCCACCAAAAAAGGATGGAATTTCAGGCAGTCTTTTCAAACACTAAAAGGGCATTATCATAATTTTCACAATTTCACAGTTTAATTTTAACCTCATAGTGTGGATATATACTGAATATATACAGGAAAATCTCGTTTTTGACTGCACTGGGCTTTTAAGACTAGATGTACAGGTACAAGCTTATGAGCTGCTGGAGGAAATGTTCAATTGTTGTGATGATATATTCGTTGCTAATCTGCGTGTTAATACATGCACAATATTTGACATGGTTGATTGCAGGTTTGTTTGGAGATATGACCTCAATTAGTTTTTTTGTCATTCAGGTTGGTGGGTATTATTGAGTAGGATGTCAATGTGGACGTACTGTAGGCTTGTAGGCTCAGTATATTTGTAATAATCTCATGCTGATCTTTAACTATTTGTAGACAGAGCATTCATCCTTAAAAGCCTTGAACGCACATCAGTGAAAATAAATAGAAGGAAATCAAGAAATATCAACAAAAAACAAATCTTTGGAACAAACATTGTGTGTACACTCTGGATGAATAGAGGCAGCACACCATAGAGTTCAGTTTAATAATATAGTTACATAGCAAATAACACATCCACACAGTATTTGCAGTAGGGCCATGCAGCTTAGTGTTTTTTGCTGGTGGGTGTATGGCAGAGAGAAGGTGAACTGATTCTCAAGCCTTAATTTCCCTAATGGTTGTGGGAGTGACAATGCAGACAGGTGACAGCAGGCCAGGTTTTGACCCCAGGCTGATGGATGTGGCAGTAGTGACGGGGGTAAGTACCGTAGCTCCGTACCGCCGTCACCGTCCAAACAGACACCTTTAGAGCTCCTGCTTGTCCAGGAGCAGAGCTCTAGGGGGCAGCTCTGCGGCGGTCAATGCTGATGAAGCAACAATACAGTGGTATCCATCCCTGCCTACACCAGCATAGCCAGTGGTATGCATGCCTGCCTACACCAACATAATCAGTTAGGTGGAACATAGCAAGTGTTACCTTTTCAAATATAGTATAGCCCACACACTGTAGATTGCTGTACATATATAAATGATTATCAAGATTATAAATGTATCAAACCTATTTCAAATATGCATGCAGAGGTATTAAGGGCACATGCAGTAGCCAACTAGTCAGTGTTAATAAATTACAGTTAGGTAAAACTACTACTGCAGTGCATATCGATCATACCTGTGGGGCCCATCATCCTTTCCCACATGACACAGCAAGGGGGAGAGAACACATAATTCATGACATTTCATATGTTATCACTCTCTCCCTTTCACTCTGTCTTCCTCATACAAGGAGGCAAAGGAGGCGGGCGTGGGTATTAGTTCACCACAGAGTTCAGGTACGTGAACTTACTGATAGTGCTGATAGATAATTTGGGTTTGGACTTACTTGACATTATTGGACTAAAATGCCATGAGAGGAGTTCTTTTAATTTGGTAATGATTACTTTTGGAAAATATTCTACCGGTCTTCTTGAGAAATCCAATTCACAATGATTCTAAGCGGCCCTAAAATAAATTATACATTTTCTTACCCACTCTTTAAAGTATTGCACCATTCAATTATTTACTGTGCAGTAAGTTTGAGTCAGCATTCAGCAAACTGTTTTCATGCCATGCAATTGTGAGTGGAGCCAATAAAGTAGCAAACTGGGACGCTAAATATGCCTAACAGTTTAATTACAGCAGAAAGTGAGTTAGTATAAAAGTAAAGTTATTTTGAAGTTCTCTTGGAGGATGTTAACCACTCCATGTCCTTGATGGTAATATGTGTAAATAAAGTGTTATTTAAAGTGTAAATAAATATATTAGTCCCTGTAAGTGAGTGCTCGTATCTATGAGTGACTATGGTTGATATTTTAATGCATGGTGTAAATATATGACACAATGACATCACTTAAAGGGACAGGTTCAGGGATAGTTCACCCAAATTACAAAATTACATATTGGTTTCCTTACCATGTAAGCAGTCTATGGGCAAGGTATCACAGCAATCCATTCTTTGGTTTAGCTTCCCTGGCATTGTTTCCTAATGCTAATATTTTTGCATTTGAGGCACAAATCCTATTCAAGTCATTAGATCGATATTGGCATATTTCGCACATCATGTCCAAACCATTCGAAAGTATCTCAAATTGATTGTGTTGCTCAACAAAGTCACTTATTGATTGTTTGAACATGATGCAAGAAAAAAACTAATATCGATCCCATCACGAGAATGGGATTTTTGCCACAAATGCTAAAACATTAACATTTGGAAACAGTGCCAGGGAAACTAAACCAAAGAATGGATTGCTGTCACATCTGGTCCATATACTGATTAAAGGGTAAGGAAACCAATATGGGTGAACTATCCCTTTAACGAGAACACAGTTTGGAAACCATTCGGAAAAAAACAAAAGTTCCATCAGAAATCATAGCAAGGACCTGATGAGAGGCGTACGATCATCGTAGAGGCCAAAATTAAACAAAGCACTCACGTTAGCTGATGAAAAAAATATGACCCAGAGAATATAACTGCCTTGTAGTATCCATTTGAAAGAAAATAATAGGACATTATGCAAATAAACTTGAGAAGAAAATAACATGTTGGTCTTTTGAAGTGAATTAGTCATGATGAAAGCCAAGTATGGTTTTCTTTGGAGAGCCAGTTGAGGTAACCTGACAACTTGGAGGTGAATGAACAAAATGTCCAGACAAATAGCATGCCAAGTGAAGAAAGGGAGGCATTTATTTGACACATGCATGCATGGGCGCACACGCATACAGACACACACAACATAACATTTTATCTGCACAGTACAAATATGCCAGTGGGAATCTCACCATCCAGGAATTTAAGAGTTCATGGTCATCCTAATCATGGTCATCCTAATCAAATAGACTTTGAGAATTCGTCATACCATTCTAACTATCTAATGAAAAGCGAGAGATAAATCGGGGAGAAATGGGAGTTTGTGGTAAAAAAGTTTCTATGACAGTAAAGCTATTAAAAATATGTATGGGAGTGGATTGGTAGGGTTAAGCACACATTCTGAATAAAAGAGCACTTTCAATATCATAAATTAAACATCACCTGCAGTGTTTTGACATGAAGGTGTGTGGGTGTATGGCACCGTTTTGCACACATAAGCATAAATCAAAGTTAAGGTCCAGTTGCAGCATAAAATATTAATTGCGTTCAGCAGGTTTATCGGAGTGTACAGTGTCAGTCCTACCTGGAATATAGCTTCATTCCAGAATGTTTAGCCTATCACATCCCTGGGCCATAGAGATACAGATTTCTTTGATAATATCTATAGAAATAATTATGCACCCATATGATCACAGGAACAACACATTTTATCAACATCAAATACACTGATTATACAACACATTAAGAACACCTGCTCTTTCCATGACATAAACTGACCGGGTGAATCCAGTTGAAAGCTAGGATCCCTTATTGAAGTCACTTGTTAATTTACGGCTAGCGGGACACCAGTCGACAGCATCTTGTGAAATTGGAGGGCGCGGAATCCAAAGAAAAAATCATAATATTAAACATTCATGAAAATACAAGTGTCTTACATCATTCAAAAGCTTAGAATCTTGTTAATCGAACTGCGTTGTCTGATTTAGCATGCGATTTAGCATGCGATAGCATGAGATTTAGCATGCAATTGTGTGAGGACAGCGCCCCACAACATATTCTTCAACCAGCACAGGCATCACAAAATCACAAATAGTGATAAAATAAATAACTTACTTTTGAAGATTTTCCTCTTTTTGCAATCCCAAGGGTCCCAGCTACACAATGAATGGTTGTTTTGTTCGATAAAGTCCTTCTTTATATCTCAAAAAGTCTGTTTAGTTGGCGCCATTGATTTCAGTAATCCACTCGTTCAACATGCAGACAAAGGAATCCAAAAAGCTACCGGTAAACTTTGTACAAACAAGTCAAATGACGTTTCTAATTAATCCTCAGGTACTCTAATATCTAAATAAATGATAATATTTCATACGGAAAGTAGTATGTTCAATAGGAAAGGAAAATAACGAATAGCGCGCCCTCATTCACACGCGCCAAAACACTACTTTTCTTATGGAACTTTATGTCTGAGTGAAAACGTTGGTTTAATGTTGGATGACCTGCATAAATTATTGTTATGGCCTGCATAGATTATTGTTATGACTCCCTAGACAATGAGACATCTGCTGGAAAACTACATTTCCCAGCCCCAGCCTCGCATTTAGATTACCTGTAGGGCTGCTCAACATTCTCTCTACAGCAACCCACATCGCTTTTGCTCTTGGTTGAAGGAACAAGCAAATAATAATAATGTTGGGCCAGGTTGTACGACGATTCACAACCTCTGCGGTTCGCTCATCGCATTACGGCGAGGGACCAGGACAGGTATTTTCCTCAAAAAATAAGTTATAAAATAGATTAGTTAAAATAGATTAGTTAAATAAAGCCGCTGTTAGGGCTTTAGGCTTAGCCTGCGTGTGTACGTCACAAGCTAGGTAGCCTTCATCTGCAGGTTTGTCGTTTCAAAACGAAGTGCTAATTTAGGTAACGTTAGTTATGATTCATATCGAGATACACACCAATATTGTAGTCAAGGTCGTTGTCTATTTGACTCCTGTGTGTGGTTTTTACTTGCTGTAACGTTGGGTAGGTAGCTAGTTAACGTTACAAACCATGCATAGCCATCTATGTAGCTAAATTAGTCAGTTAATTTAGGCTAGCTAACTCTTCAAATGTTGTTCACGTTAACTAATTTAGTCCTGGATTGTCAGAAGATACTGTGAAATAAATTTCTTCAAGTCGTCATAAAGGACATGGAGTGGTTAACATCCCTATTAAACATGATTATTAGGGCTACATTATTGGTAAAATCGTCAACTTGTACGATTAAACTAAGACCGAGCATACCATGTAACTGCAGCCTATGTCGAAAATATAAGACAACGTCGTCACAAATCTGGGACCAGGCTTGGAAACTCGAACCCTGGCAATTGACAGGGAAACTCAAGGGTACACTCACAATGGCTGCCTGGTATTGTGATGCAATAATTTCTATGGTATTTTAGAATGTTCTGTCAACTGATACTGGATTACCATGGTAATGTAGACTGTTCATTCAAATTTTGAAAACTGATGTGGCTCTTGCAATGGATTGTAATTTTTGTAATGTCAGTTGAGTTGACTCAACAAATCACAGCACAAATTGAAGGGCACACGTCCTGCTTTTAGTCCTGACTCAATGGCTGCCAGTCCACCCATTATGCCATCATTGACTTGACTGGAGATGCCCTTTCTATTCATTCTTATTTCTATGGTCTTAACCATTGTCATCATCATCCTAGACTGCAGCTAGCCAGCTAACGGTTAGTGCTATCCGGAATCCTTTGAACGTCCCTAAAACTAAAGCAAAATCTTAACACCTAACACTTAACCATGAAAATGTTCAACTTCAATGGTGTAGGATCCCGAATAGCAAGTACCGACAGCTAACGTTACTTTCAAAGTATTGCATTGAGCTCCAATTGTACTGGTTGACACTGATTGTCCTCAAGCTGATGTTGGCTGCAGTCCCACTTAGACGGACATAACCTTGTCCATGTATTCAGTCACGTGGAACTGTGATAAGCTTATTACATGGTCAGCTCTCTCTAAACACCTATGTTGTGTTTATGTTTGATAGAACCTGCCATTCTCAGTGGACAACAAGTGGCGTCTGCTGGCAATGATGGTGGTGTTCTTCGGCAGTGGCTTCGCCTTCCCCTTCATCGTCGTCAGACACCAGCTCCTGAAGAAGTGAAGTGGCAATGCATGCCACGTAACCTCCAAGGTAATTGCCGCTGATCTATTTTTCATTTGAATGTCAGCACTGTTTGGCATTTACATGCATCCTGATTGGAACAATTACCAGACTTTGACATCTATCACGCAGTTGGTAGTTGTATCTTATTCTACAGCAGACCTCAAGTAAATTATCGGTGTATGTGGGCGACAATTACAAATGTCATGCAAGTTTATTTTCAGTTCAGCTTTTAAGATAAGCTTGCACATTAGCATGGTAATGTGATAGTTTATTACCAACCCTGATAAATATCAGATTGAAGTTAGGCTGAATTTCAATCGTCACTGTCACATTTATCTCTGGTGTTTACTCAGAAATTGGATTTCTGTCATCGGCTTTGTGTAAGCCTTCTTATCAATCTGTCTTTTGTGTCTTTTGCAGGTCTGCGCCCAGAACATATTTATCCAGCAGAACTCTATTCGCTTCGAAGAATGGAAATCCCTAATTGTGTTTGTAAATAAAGTTCACTCAAATGTATATTGTTCAGATACGTTTTTGTCCTTGAGTTTGGGTTTCCACTAGATTCTGTAGCCACGAAGTAAAAATTGGCTATTGTAAAAATTCATGAAAACAAATCTGCTTTTTGGTCTTAATTTAAGGTTAGGCATAAAGTTAGCAGTGTGTTTGTTTAAAATCTGATTTTAAGAAGATACATTGTGGAAATAGGTGGGGTTTAGCCATGATTATGACTTTGTGGCTATAGAAGCTAGTGACAACCTTGAGTTTGTGGTCCAGACTGTGATGTCATGCTTCAGCATATGCATCTCCAGAAGTATCACTCGTGGAGTAATGATTTTAATGGGAGTTTTAAGAATAATGTAGGCACAAAATGGGGAGAAGGCATGTCTGAGACTTATTTTCAGTTTTGTGCATAATGTCTGTTTTATGCCTAGTGTACAGAAAGGTGTCAACTAGGTTTGTTTCCAAGTGGTATTTTCTGTGTGTATTTGACTTCATAATATACACTACCGTTCACAAGTTTTGGGTCACTTAGAAATGTCCTTGTTTCTGAAAGAAAAGCAAGTTTTTTTTAATTTTTAAATAACATCAAATTGATCAGAAATACAGTGTAGACATTGCTAATGTTGTAAATGACTTGTAGCTGGAAACGGATGATGTTTAAAGGAATATCTACATAGGAGTACAGAGGCCCATTAGCAGCAACCATCACTCCTGTGTTCCAATGGCACGTTGTGTTAGCTAATCCAAGTTTATCATTTTAAAAGGCTAATTGATCATTAGAAAACCCTTTTACAATTATGTTAGAACAGCTGAAAACTGTTGTTCTGATTAAAGAAGCAATAAAACTGGCCTTTGAGATAAAAATGGCTGCATTGGACCTTTAGGTAATTAACGTCCCATCATGCTTAGGGTCATGTATGAAAATGCTGGGCAGGCCATTATTTTGGCTACCATGGCTATGGCCCCATAGGATGACAATACCCCCATACACAGGGCACGAGTGGTCACTGACTGGTTTGATGAGCATGAAAACGATGTAAACCATATGCCATGGCAGTCTCATTCACCAGATCTCAACCCAATTGAATACTTATTTGGAGATTCTGGAGCAGTGCCTGAAACTGCGTTTTCCACCATCAACAAAACACCAAATGATGGAATTTCTTGTGATATAGCGTTAGCTTAATTTCTAAGTAGCGCTAGTTAGCATTGGCTTGGGAAACTAACTCTAACTTCCTTCACACTGCATGCAGACATAAAAATGGTATCCATGAGTTCATTGCCAAAATCCCTAAATATTCCTTCAAGACACTTGTTGGTATTTCCTTTATTTTGGCAGTTATCTGGATTTCCATGCAGTAGGAGGAGGCTCTATCGCTCCTGACTGCCTGAATGCAGAGGTTATCTCAAATTAATGCTTTTTTAACTGAAGAAAGCAGTTCGCCTTTGAGATGTTAGGTCCATAGAATTCTGTCTTGAGGTGTGAACAAAATTGCTTCAATAATAGCATGCTGCTAGCACACTTTCAGAATATTGAATTACACAAAATAGGATTGACTCCTGGAGAAAAATCTCAATGTTCACTAAGTTAGATAAGACTGATTTAGATGTTGGGTCTGTCACAAAGGCAATTCAGTAGAAGGTATGGAAAGCCTAGAGGGTTGTTATAAAATGGAACTATTTGTGCTACTGCCAAAAGCCTTAAATGTATTTAGCGTTGAAATTGAATGTCAATTTGAATGCAGGGCATGAACCGAAACATCCAGTTCCCTCTGCTCTTTACTGTAGCTTTATGGATGGAATATTTTCTCTTTCTCTCTCGCTTGCTCCCCCTGTGTGTGTGCCTTCTTCATCTGAAATTCCTTGAATAACCTATTTCAGTTCAATAACCTTCCACCACTGGTATAAATATCCAAGAACAGAAAAGAGAAGAACTGGGAAAGTGTCATGGGTAATATTCCAAAAGTAAATCATTTTAATTTGCCTGTGCTCTGGACTCATTTTAGGGATGTGGTGCAGGGTAGATTTTAAGGCTAGGGATGATATTTTTGGTGTGTGTGTCAGCAGGAGAGAGACCGTCACAAAGGGACATTGGTCATAAGAATGAGAAAGGACCAGGGCCCGGTTGTTCAATCGCCAAACTTTTTACCGAAAACAATCGTTACTAAAGTTGCACTTGAAAACCCTTGTTCTTTACAAGTAAGTGTGTCGTTAAATATTATTTTTATTCCAATTGAGTTCTATTTTGCTAATTGTAGGCTACTGTTTTTCACTCTGGAGCTAAAATAAGCCGGCTCAATATTTGCAGCCATACTGTAAAGCAGGATAATCCCCCTTGGTGAATTTTATAAAAGGGTGATTCTGTGTCCTCAGGGTACATTTTTAGGATTTTATCAAAAATATATGTTTTTATATAAGTTCACAAACTACAATCACCACAGATTTTTTCTCCCACTTCTATCAAGTATTTTAGCTACTTTTCAGATGCATTTTATACCTCAATTTTCACTGTTCAATTCTAGGCCGAGTTCCTCTGTCCAGTGTATGTGTTCTTTTGCCCATCTTAATCTTTTCTTTGCAACTCTGCCTTGAAGGCCAGCATCCCAGAGTTGCCTCTTCACTCTTGACATTGAGACTGGTGTTTTGCGGGTACTATTTAATGAAGCTGCCAGTTGAGGACTTGTGAGGCATCTGTTTCTCAAACTAGACACTCTAATGTACTTGTCCTCTTGCTCCGTTGTGCACCGGGGCCTCACACTCCTCTTCCTATTCTGGTTAGAGCCAGTCTGAGCTGTTCTGTAAAGGGAGTAGTACACAGTGTTGGTTGTACGAGATCTTCAGTTTCTTGGCAGTTTATCGCATGAAATAGCCTTCATTTCCCAGAACAAGAATAGACTGACGAGTTTCAAAAGAAAGTACTTTGTTTCTGGCCAATTTGAGCCTGTAATCTAACCCACAAATGCTGATGCTCCAAATACGCAACTAGTCTAAAGAAGGCCCGTTTTATTACTTCTTTATTCAGAACAACAGTTTTGAGCTATGCTAACATAATTGCAAAAGTTTTTTTTTAATGATCAATTAGAATTGATAAAATGATAAACTTGGATTAGCTAACACAACGTGCCATTGGAACACAGGAGTGATGGTTGCTGATAATGGGCCTCTGTACGCCTACAGTATGTAGATATTCCATATCAAATTGTCAGTTTCCTGCTACAATAATCATTTACAACATTAACAATGTCTACACAGTATTTCTGATCAATTTGATGTTATTTTAATGGGCAATTTGTTTTTCAAAAACAAGGACATTTCTAAGTGACCCCAAACTTTTGAACAGTAGTGTATATATTTTATGTATTTAGTGTAAACTATATGCTAGCTGTAATACTAGCCAAAGCATGTATGAAAAGGCTAAGTTATTTTTCTCAAAAAACTGTACAAGCATAATTTCCATCAAACTTAACTGTGGTGGAAAGGACAAAAATCCATTGTTATTAGTTTAAAATATATATTTTTTAACATTAGGCTTATTTATTAATGTTTTAAATTAATTTAATCTAGAAAATGCTCCAAGGTGTGCAAGTTGTATTTTTCTTCATTTTTAGAAGATGCCACATAAAACAGCACAGAGGTCACAGACATAGAAACAAAATAAAAAATGAATCCTATATGATACCAGGAACATCTGCAAAAAGACAGGGAGATATACTGGAAGAAAAAAGGGAGAAGGGAGAAGTGAAATCTATTTCTGACCTTACAAAGCGAGAACAAAGAAGCTAGAGAAGGCAATGGAAAGGCAACCAACGTATTAGAAGACAGACTATATAGAGAACAGTTGAAATGGACACCTACCTATCAGGCAACACACCACCTCAGTCACCAGATGACTTGAGGCCAACTTACCTGCCCCTTATGCACACTCTGGTACCCCTTCCTCATAGTCTGCAACAGGATTAAGAAGTCAAAAACTTGATGGAAGGTTGGAAGAGGTCACTCAAAAACATACAGAGATCTTTGAGTTTTACGGAAACCTGAGAAATACAAAAAAAGTATGATCAACTGATGAAGAAAATGGAGAGACAACATTCCCCAAAGACAACGTGAGCAAGACAAAGGAGATGATCGTGTAATACAGGAAAAGGAGGGCCTAACATGCCCCCATTCACATTGATGGGGCTGTAGTAGAGCGGGTTGAGAGTTTCAAGTTCCTTGGTGTCCACATCACCAACAAACTATCATGTTCCAAACACACCAGGAAAGTTGTGAAGAGGACACAACAATGCCTTTTCGGCCTCAGGAGACTGAAAAATTTGGCATGGGTAGCCAGATCCTCAAAAAGTTCAACAGATGCACCATAGAGCGCATCCTGACCGGTTGCGTCACCGCCTGGTATGGCAACTGCTCGGCTGTCAGGAGGTTGTGCATTTTCTTGCATTGCGTTGGCTTGTTATTAAATCATAAGACATTTAATGGTGTCAACGAGGAGGGGCAATACTTTATAGGTGTGTTGTTTGGTGCCCACTTTGAGTTTTCCATCGCTCGAGGACAGCACTGTTGGCCGGCTGTTATGATTTATACAATGATAATAACAGCTTCCTGGTTGCAGGTATAGGAAACATCTTTCATTTCCACACAAGTCATTGCCATGCTACTAGCTATTCTGTTCATTTGATACCAAGGATGTACAGTAGGTTACATGGTTCTATCATAGTTATAAGGGTGAGATTGAGAGATGGTTGTTTGACAGTGGTGTAAAGTACTTAAGTAAAAATACTTGAAAGTACTACTTAAGTTGTTTATTTGGGTCTGTACAAAAAATCTGTACTTCACTATTTATATTTTTGACAACTTTTACTTTTACTCCACTACATTTCTAAAGAAAATAATGTACTTTTTACTCCTTACATTTTCCCTGACACCAAAAATTACCAGTTACATTTTGAATGCTTAGGCAGGACAGGAAAATTGTCTAATTCACACATCAAGAGAACATCCCCAGTCATCCCTACTGCCTCTGATCTGGCAGACTCACTAAACACAAATGCTTCTTTTGTAAATTATGTCAGAGTGTTGAAGTGTGCCCTTGGCTAACCGTAAATAAAAAAAATCTAGAAAAGTGGGCCGTCTGGTTTGCTTAATATAAGGAATTTGAAATTATTTATACTTTTACTTTTGATACTTAAGTATATTTTAGCGATTACATTTACTTTTGATACATGAGTACATTTAAAACCAAATACTTTTAGACTTTTACTGAAGTAGTATTTTACTGGGTGACTTTCACTTTTACTTGAGTCATCTTTACTTTTACTCAAGTATAACAGTTAGGTACTTTTACCACTACTGCTGTTTGAGGACCATCGAAATACATATATAATACAAATGCATGTTGCTTAGTGTGAGGGGAACAATAATGAAAGGAAGAATCATTGCCACTCAGTTCAACCTAGCTCACTGAGTCCGCTCGTTCAAATCAAATGTTATTTGTCACATGCGCCGAATAGATTACCAACAATGCAGTTTTAAGAAAATAGAGTTAGGAAAATATTTACTAAATAAACTAAAGTATAATTTTTTTAAAGTTACAATTAAATAACAATAATGAGGCTATATACAAGGGGTAATGTGTGGGGTAAAGTTTATTCTAAGTAATTTGTACATGTAGGTAGGGGAAGAGTGACTATGCACAGATAATAAACCGCAAGTAGCAGAAGTGTAAAAACAAAGGGTGGGGTTGTCAATGCAAATAGTCTGGGTGACCATTGGATTAATTGTTCAGCAGTCTTATGGCTTGGGGGTCGAAGCTGTGTGGGCCCCCATGTTGAGGATCAGCGTAGCAGATGTGTTGTTACCTACCCTTATCACCTGGGGGGCGGCCCGTCAGGAAGTCCAGGATCCAGTTGCAGAGGGAGATGTTTAGTCCCAGGGTCCTTAGCTTAGTGATGAGCTTTGTGTGCACTATGGTGTTGAACGCTGAGCTGTAGTCAATGAACAGCATTCTCACATAGGTGTTCCTTTTGTCCAGGTGGGAAAGGGCAGTGTGGAGTGCGATTGAGTTTACATCATCTGTGGATCTGTTTGTGCGGTATGCTAATTGGTGTGGGTCCAGGGTTTCCAGGATGATGGTGTTGATGTGTGCCATGACCAGCCTTTCAAAGCACTTCAAAGCACTTCATGGCTACCAGCGTGAGTGCTTTGGGGCGGTAGTCATTTAGGCAGGTTACCTTAGCTTTCTTGGTCACAGGGATTATGGTGGTCTGCTTGAAACATGTTGGTATTACAGACTCGGTCAGGGAGAGGTTGAAAATGTCAGTAAAGACTCTTGCCAGTTGGTCTGCGCATGCTCTGAGTACACGTCCTGGTAATCCATCTGGCCCCGCGGCCTTCTGAATGTTGACCCGTTTAAAGGTCTTGCTCACATCGATACCACGGTATGGTGTCTTCCACCAGCTGTTAATGTATCTATTAATAATAGCCTCATTATTATTCTCCTTGTGTTGCCATATTTACCTGGTTGGCGATGAAACAAGCCCCGCTTATCTCACATCAGAACAATAATTCTCATGTCTCTTCCAGATTGGCATGTAATTGTGTCACGGTGTCCTTTCTTGTACCCAGAATGCAGTTCTTTTTCTCCTCAGCGCTGCTGGGAGCCACATGAATCAAATTAAATTGTATTTGTCACATGCTTCGGAAACAGCCGGTATAGACCAACAGTGAAATGCTCACTCACGGGCCCCTGCCAACAATGCAGAAGGAAAAAAAGAGAGAAACAATAGAGAATTGCCAATGTTGTGTGGTGTTCAAAAGGTGGAAGGGACTACTTCACCCCTTTGTATTATCCAAGGATCCATTGGGTGACCTCAAGCAGTTATCAAGTTGTGATACAAAAACAAGTAAGCAAAAGTTAAAATATTCACATTATTTTGATATTAAGAATCCCAGTATGTTCCAGCCTCGTGAGAGCATGGGGGGCCAATTAGAAAACAACGGTGCTATGATATTTGTACGAGGTCCAAACTGCACTGCAGCACCCATGGCTTATGAAAAGTACATAAGGCTGCGCTGGGAATGTCGGTAGATCAGGCCATTTGTATGGCATGCCACAATACATCACACCTTGTGATGGGCCAGCCACGTCTTAGCTGCGTGGCACTGCAAGGGGCTCTGTGAAGGATATTGGGCATATATTACAGGAGTATTATGCTCTCAGAATGCCAAGGCATTTTGAAGGAGTTTGTCATACTGCATTTGAGATGCTTGAGACAGAGAGAGATTGTATGTGTGTGCATACGTGCAGAGGGATAGCGAGAGTGCTAAATCTGTTTAGCCGAATAGGATGGAACAGATAAGGTAAATGCACTACTCTAATCATTCCAAATACATTATGATCCCCAATGTACAGGTACTAATTAAAACTAAGCGCAGTCATTAAAGATCAATTCCATAATAGCTTATTAACATTTAACGATTATGTACCATCATGCACCATCATTAACTTAATGGGTTAGCCATTAGATATTGTCTTCTTTCAATTCTGAGTTGTTTATCTTCCTTTTTCGAAGAACATTTAATTGTGCATGCTGTTGGAAAAATATTAATAATTGTGGACTTTGACTTTTGTGTTCTTACAGTTTGGTCTCAATAAAAATGCTTTATGGTTTCTCCTGTATCTTGCATATGTAATCTAATTATAAACTAATTTACACTTCAGAGAAGGCGGCGGTTGGTTCAGTCGGATCTCAGGAACTCACAACCATATGATGAATACTCCTAACCGTCTTTGCCTTACTGAATGTATTTATTTCTATTTATCTGATGAGAGACACCTCCGTATCATATTATCCTCCATATCATAGCAACCAATAATTTCAAATGACTATTAGAATGGAAGTTATTTTTGCTCAGAGTTTATGGAACTTTATAGTCTAACTGGCTCAAATCCTGGGAGATTGTAAGGCATTTTGGAGGAAAAGCATAGGATGGTAGAAACGTTACACTCTATCCAACCTAATCTGCTGCCTGATGAATCCTCCTTGGTGAATTGTTATCATGCAATCTCATGATCTGGTTTTAGAGGTTTTATCACCTTTATCATGTTTGAGCTATGCACTGCTATCTTTCACACCTAACCATCTATGCCATACTGAATGTATTGGCCCAATATTTAGTCATATCAGCTGGCTCCTGCCTCATATGTTCAGAAACTCCTGTGATGCTTCACTAAAGTTTCAAGGACATCTTAACTCCAAGCTCTCTGCCAAGTCCATCCTCTCGCTCTCTTCTCTCTCACTCTGTTTACTACACTATACCTGCAGAAGCTGACTGGGTGGATTGTCAGTGTGTGGATTGTCAGTGGAGAAGATGAAGTGTGTATGCACCTCCCATTTCGTCAGTGACTCGGCATGGAACTCTATACAATTAGTATGGAACCTCAAGGGGAACACCATTCATGGGAGAAGGTGATATTTCCTGGGCTATTTTACCTCCAAAGGGGAGAAAGTAATAGATACCCAAAGTCACTATTTGGTGGCCCACATTGGGTAGTCTCATTCACACTTCCACTCCTTTCATTTATGGTTTTATAATAAAATAATGGGTGCAGAGACCTAGAAGCGACTCTTGTCGAGATTTGAAGCATGAATATCATTAATCTACACATTCACTTTGGCCCAATTTAGCCTCCGGAAACAGGCCCAGTTTCAATAATGTAACACTTTGCACCACCCGACTTAATAGCAGCAAGTTTCGGACTAGGAAATTCTCATTTTAAATAATCATGGCCACTTTAATATGAGTTCCCACAAAAAGCCTTGTGCTAATACAGTAGGGATTGAGAGTGAATTTTCTGTCTTCATGCAATATACATTTGGGTTAATCAGAGTCTCACTTCTTCATTAATGAAAAGCCTAGATTTCTATTCTCCATTTAACAAACATTCTTAAAGAGTGCGACACACGTCTCTTATGATCTTTTGAAGAGGACTTTAGCTCAGTTTTGAATACATTTTTTATGCTGAATGAGCAATGAATAATTGGAAATGTTGTGTAATAGAAAATATGTATTATTCATGTGTTGAACCTCAATCCAGCGATTCTGAACAAATACAGTATATTTTGTATTTGGGTTATACTGAAACCCAGGATCATATTATTGCAGTTTTTTTGCCTTCAAAAAGCTGGTGAATCTTCATCCAAATTTCTATGCCAGTCATATTTGTAATGGTGTTTGTGTGAGGCAGGGGGAGGGATGATCCTTTGTTGTTGTTTTCATCTCACAATGCAGTTCTCCTCCCACAGATAGAGAGAATACGTTTCAGCCTCGCCGTGCCACCAGCTGCGTCTGCTCTGTCTCTTTATTTGCCTCTCTCCCTTGCTACTTGTAAGTGCTTGCCTGTGAGATCCCTGCGGCGTCTCACGCTGCGAGAGACAGCCACCAAACACCAACCATACACTGGACACACATACACACACACAACCACCTCCATAAAGCTGGTCTCCAACTCTGAGATTAAAAAAGCCCTGAACATCCACAGTGCTCGTGTTGACAAGAGAGCAGAATGCACCACTACTAGCTTCATTGCAAACTTTCAGGTTCCAAAGAGTGTGTCTGTGCTGAGTGTATTTGTTGGAAATTAAGGAAGAAAACCAACACTGCTGTTGTAGAATCAGCACTTCCCCACATGCACCTGTGGAACGGTCGTTAACTTCTTAGGGAGCGGCAGCATAGGGGACGGTTTTGGTGAGTCTAGCGTGCCCAAAGTAAAATGCCTGCCACTCAGGCCCACAAAATAGGATATGCACATAATTAGTACTATTGGATAGGAAACACTCTGATGTTTCTAAAAGTGTTAAAATAATGTATGTGAGTATAACAGAAGTGATATAGCAGGCGAAAATCCGAGAATTTTCTGTCCAGAATGTTTTTTTTTGTGGCCTTTGCTCTGTTTGATACTCTCCCTAATGATTTCTATTTTAACTAGGACTGAGACTGCAGTACCTATGGCTTCCACTAGATGTCAACAGTGTTTATACAGAGTCTGGAAGCTGTAGCCCTGAGCAGAACGGATAGGAACAGGAAATAGTCGAGGTAGCTCAGATGTCAACAAGATTTTACGGGCGCGAGACCGAGTGCGCGCCCCCATGTATTTTCCTTTCATAACGTTTAGGTTACCATCCGAGTTAAATATTATCGCTAATATTCATGAAAGGATAGCTAAGGATGCATTATAAATGATCTATGATTTGTTTAGGAAACTTTGATAGGTATATTTGAACGCGTTCTTTTCACGGTTCAATGGGCGATTCGACGTTGGATTTTCTGATCATAACGCGCCAACTAAACGGAGATTTATGGATATAATAAATGACTTTTTCTAACAAAAGAACCATAGGATGTCTTCATTGGACACTTGGGAAGCCCTCAGCAGAAGTTCTTCGAAAAGTAATAAATGATAAAAAAAGTATAAATTTATTAAGCTAACCAGATGCCATTATTATTATTTTTTAAATGTACAGATAGCCAGGGGAACACTCCAACACACACAGATCAGAGGCAGTAGGGTTGACCATGGATGTTCTCTTGATAAGTGCGTGAATTTGACTATTTTCCTGTCTTTCTAAGCATTCAAAATGTAATGAGTAAAAACAACATAATTTTCTTTAGTAGTGTAGTGACGTAAAATAAAAAGTTGTAAAAGATATAAAGAGTAAAGCACACATACCCAAAATATTTACCTAAGTAGTACTTTAAATTATTTGTACTTAAGTACTTTACACCACTGTCATTTGGCAACAATAGAGTTAAAGTAGTTACAGTCATGTAAGGAAATCAGTCAATTGAAATAAATTCATTAGGCCCTAATCTATTGATTTCACATAACTGGGCAAGGGCACAGTTATGGGTGGGCTTGGGAGGGAATTGGCACAGCTATTGGTGGGCTTGGGAGGGAATAGGCCCACCCACTTGGGAGCCAGGCCCGCCCAATGGGGAGTCAGGCCCAGCCTATCAGAATGAGTTTTTCCCCACAATAAGCTTTATTACTGACAGAAATACTCCTCAGCACCCCGTCAGACAATCCCACAGGTGAAGAAGCCGGATGTGGAGGTCCTGAGCTGGCGTGGTTACAAGTGGTCTGCGGTTGTGAGACCGATTGGATGTACTGCCAAATTCTCTAAAATGCAAAGGGTAGAGAAATTAATTAAATTATCTGGCAACAGCTCTGGTGGACATTCCTGCAGTCAGCATGCCAATTGCATGCTCCTTCAAAACTTGAGACATCTTTAGAGTGGCCTTTTATTGTCCCCAGTCGCACCTGTCTAATGATCATGCTGTTTAAGTTCTTAGGGAGCGGCTCCCGAGGTGACGGTTTTGGAGAGTCTGGCGTGCCCAAAGTAAAATGCATGACACTCAGGCCCAGAAAATAGGATATGCACGTAATTAGTACTATTGTATAGGAAACACTCTGAAGTTTCTAAGAGTGTTAAAATAATGTATGTGAGTATAACAGAACTGATATAGCAGGCGAAAACCCGAGGAAAATCCATCCGGATTTGCAGTTTTTTTTGTAAATGTGCATCTTCTCCATTGTGCCTATTGCATACAACTTTATGTAGGACTGAGACTGCAGTACCTATGGCTTCCACTAGATGTCAACAGTAAACAGTCAAAGACTGGGAATTCTATATTACAGCAAATATACCCAAAAGGATACCTAAGGATACATTAAAAATGATGTTTGATTTGTTTGTAGAATGTGTATAGGTATAATTTGAACGTGTTCTCTTCACGGTTCAATGGGTGACTCAATGGTGGATTTTATGATCATAACGCGCCAACCAAACAGAGATTTATGGATATAATAAATGATATAATAAAATTTGGCGCCTCACATTTCACCGGGTAGTGTCGGGAGTGGGGCGCTAGCGCTAGCGCCCCACTGCTCCCTAAGTAGTTTTTAACTACTTAGGTGAAATGTGAGGCACCAAATTCAAAATCCAAAAGTAGAATTATTAAACATTCATCAATATACTAGTGTTGCATAGTCATCAAAAGCTCTGCTTCTTGGCAATATCACAGCGTTGTCAGATTTCAAAAAGGCTTTACGGCGAAAGCACAACATTTGATTGTTTGAGGATAGCACCTTCCAATATTTATATATTAGCATAAATTCATAAACAAGCACGGTTCACACAAAACCCATATCACAGCGAAAAACAAATCCCTTACCTTTTGAAGAACTTCTGCTGAGGGCTTCCCAAGTGTCCAACGAAGACATCCAATGGTTCTTTTGTTAGAAAAAGTCATTTATTATATCCATAAATCTCTGTTTGGTTGGCGCGTTATGTTCAGAAAATCCAACGTCGAATCACCCACTGAAACGTGAAGAGAACGCATTCAAATTTACCTATAAACTTTTCCTAAACAAATCAAAGACCAGTTATAATGCATCCTTAGCTATCCTTTTATGAATATTAGCGATAATATTTCACTCGGATGGTCACCTATACGTTATATAAGTAAAATAAACAGGGGCGCGCACCAAGTCTCGCGCCCGAGAAATCTTGTTGACATCTGAGCTCCCTTGACCATTTCCTCTTCCTATCCGTTTTGCTTACTCCTATCACTCTCAGTCTTTGTATGAAGACTGCTGACATCTAGTGGAAGCCATAGGTACTGCAGTCCTGGTTAAAATAAAAATGAATAGGCTGCCTGAAGAAGAAGGTCAAGTACAAAAAAAACTGCAAATCCGGATGGATTTTCCTCGGGTTTTCGCCTGCTATATCAGTTCTGTTATACTCACATACATTGTTTTAACACTCTTAGAAACTTCAGAGTGTTTCCTATCCAATAGTACTAATTACGTGCATATCCTATTTTCTGGGCCTGAGTGGTATGCATTTTACTTTGGGCACGCCAGACTCTCCAAAACCGTCACCTCGGGAGCCGCTCCCTAAGAACTTAAACAGCATGATCATTAGACAGGTGCGACTGGGGACAATAAAAGGCCACTCTAAAGATGTCTCAAGTTTTGAAGGAGCATGCAATTGGCATGCTGACTGCAGGAATGTCCACCAGAGCTGTTGCCAGATAATTCAGGCATTTTACTTTGGGCATGCCAGACTCTCCAAAACTGTCACCTATGCAGCCGCTCCCTAAGAAGTTAATCAGCTTCTTGATATGCCACACCTGGATGGATTATTTTAGCAAATGAGAAATACTCACTAACAGGGATGTTAAAAAAGTGTGTGCAAAATGTGAGAGAAATTAGCTTGTTGTACATATGAAACAATTCTGGGATCTTTTATTTCAGATCATGAAACATGGTACTGTCACGATCGTCTTTGAAATTATTGAACCAAGGCACAGCGTGCGTGGAGTTCCACATATTTATTTTGTAGTGGAACATACAAAAACAACAAAGAAACAACTGATCGAACAGTAACGTAGCGCTCAAAGGCACTAACACAAACAATATCCCACAATCGCAGGTGGGAAAAGTACACACTAAGTATGATCCACAATTAGAGGTAACGAATAACAGCTGCCTCTAATTGGGAACCATACACAATACCAACATAGAAATTACCAACTAGAAAACCCCCCTAGTCACGTCCTGACCTAAAACACCATAGAGAACCCCCCAAAGGTGCGGACTCCGGCCGCAAAACCTGAAACTAGATGGGGAGGTTTTGGGTGGGCAACTAGCGTCGGTGGCGGCTCCGGTGCGGGACGTAGCACCCGCTCAGACCGCGGATCCGGCCATGGAGCCGCGCTGAATGCCGTGCCCGGACTGGGCACCGGCGCAGAGGAATGCTCCGGCCTTGGAGCAGGACTGGACGCCGTGCCTGGACTGGGCACCGGCGCATAGGAAAGCTCCGGCCTTGGAGCGGGACTGGACGCTGTGCCCGGACTGGGCCCCCGGCGCAGAGGAAGGTTCCAGCCTTGGAGCGGGACTGGCCGCCGTGCCTGGACGGGTCACCAGCGCAGAGGAAGACTCCGGCCTTGCAGCAGGACTGGACACCGTGCCTGGACTGAGCACCGGCGCAGTGGAAACGTCTGGCCATGGAGCCGGATTGGACGCCGTGCCTGGACTGGTCACCGGCGCAGAGGAAGGTTCCAGCCTTGGAGTGGGACTGGACACTGTGCCTGGATGGGTCACCGGCGCAGAGGAAGACTCCGGCCTAGGAGCAGGACTGGACACCGTGCCTGGACTGAGCACCAGCGCAGTGGAAACGTCCGGCCATGGATCCGGATTGGACACCGTGCCTGGACTGGGCACCGGCACAGAGGAAGGCTCCGGCCTTGGAGCAGGACTGGACGCCGTGCCTGGACTGGGCACCGGCGCCGAGGAAGGCTCCGGGCCTTGGAGCAGGACTGGACGCAGTGCCTGGACTGGGCACCAGTGCAGACGAAGGCTCCGGCCCTGGCACAGGGCTGGGAAGGTGCACTAGAGGCCTGTTGCGTGGAGCCGGCACAGGTTGCACCGGACTGGTGACACGCTCTTCGGGGCGAGTGCGGGGAGCCGGCACAGGACGTATCGGGCTGGGAAGGCGCACTGGAGGCTTGGTGCGTGGAGCCGGCACAGGTTGCACCGGACTGGTGACACGCTCTTCAGGGCGAGTGCGGGGAGCTGGCACAGGACGTACCGTGCTGGGAAGGCGCACTGAAGGCCTGGTGCATGGAGCCGGCACAAGTTGCACCGGACTAGTGACATGATCTTCCAAACGCCTGTGCTGCAGCATACTCCTTGCCAACACCTCACTCCGATATCCTTCCTCAAACTGTTCGAACGACTCCCAGACGGGCTCTGGCTCTCTCCTCGGCTCGGCCGCCCGCCAATTGTGCCCCCCAAAAAAATATTGGGATTGCCCTTGGGCTGTTTGTGGCCGCGGACACCGTTGCTGTCCTCCCGCCAAGGAAGGGTCTCGCATCCACCTAGTATCTCCTCCCAAGACCAATTCTCTTTCACCTCCTGGTCACGCTGCTTGGTCCTGTAATGGTGGGATATTCTGTCACGATCGTCTTTGAAATTGTTGAACCAAGGCTCAGTGTGCGTGGAGTTCAACATATTTATTTTGTAGTGGAACATATAAAAACAACAAAGAAACAACTGATCAAACAATAACGTAGCGCTCAAAGGCACTAACACAAACAATATCCCACAATTGCAGGTGGGAAAAGTACACACTATTTATGATCCCCAATTAGAGGTAACGAATAACAGCTGCCTCTAATTGGGAACCATACACAACACCAACATAGAAATTACCAACTAGAAAAAAACCCTAGTCACGTCCTGACCTAAAACACTATAGAGAACCCTGAGGGCTCTCTATGGCCAGGGTGTGACAGGTACCAACACTTTACATGTTGCCTTTATATTTATGTTCAGTATGTATGAGGGAACCACTGGAAGAGCCAGACTCTAGATGTATGCCTACATACTCATCTTGTCATCAGAAGCATGGATGGCAGAGGGCAGCTCAGGGCTAACCTGCCACGTTGACTTACAGCACTGTGTGCAGTTAGTGTTCATACACAGACATCTTAATACCAGCTTTTGTCTGTCAGTGGTGGGATGGCAGGGGTGTTACAACAACAGTTTCCTTGGCACCAATGAACAGAACTGACCGTGCCAGTATGTTATGAATGAGAGGTTTGTGTCCAGCACGGAATGGGGTAAGGATAGGAGGATGAGGCCGGAGGAGGAGGTAAGGGATGGAGACGAATGTGCTGGGAGCTGTTTGGGTCTCTGCTGACTGGACCCTTCCAGAATGTTCTTGGGGCACCCCAGATGTTGTGATGAAAGGAGCAGGCGTCGTTTGGCTTGGCCCCGGTTCAGCCATGTGCTGAATGGTTCCTTTCAAAGCCCTTCGGACCAGAGGATTTCCAGGACCTCATCCAGCACCACACTTTACTAACAACACACTGTAGACATCATGGGAGGATCGGAGAACCTCTTTGTGGGTTGAATTAATGTCTAATTTTATGCCGTTATAATTTTTATTTGAGTTGTCGTGTAAAAATTGGTTCTCTTTTAGTAGCAATATGGCTGCCGAAAGGCAGACAGCAACATTGAGTATCCCACTGCGAACCTCTCTCTCAGGAAATCCTCAAGATCTGGTCCCTCTAGTGAGGCTTTGTCTAAGAGCAAAGTTTGGGAAAGAGCAGAACTTTCTGAAGTACACTAATGATCCTCAAAACTGGTAGATTTGAGTTATTAGCAATTTCCAACAAGCTGGGTGATGACTTTTCAGTTCCAAAAAGTTTATCTTCATCCCTTTTGGTTTTGTATTTCCACAGTGGTTAATCAAGAGAGAGTTGCTCAGCTCTCCTTTTCTGTCTGCGTAAGAAAAAAAATATTAGACACCGCATTGTAGAGTAGGAAAATGTCTCCACCATAATGGAATCATGCACCCCTGGCGTTATTCAGAACTTGCTGCTCTGAAGTCAGCTGTGGTCCATACAGCTGTGGTCTTCCATCCCCTCTATTCTATGAAGCAGATGAAGTGGTCATATTGGATTCTCTCCCAGCTAGGCCCAATCTCCGTAATGCCATGGCTAGGTGGCCATGGAGAGATAAAAGGAGCAGAAGCGAGGAGGATTGAGGAGAGCAGTGAAAAGGAAATATGATGAGGGCTGAAGGAAAGACTATGGCCCCCTGACCACTCCGGTTGCACAATCTGAATCTGTAATAGAAAGGTTCTATAGTATACTGTATGTTAGTCAGACCACATGAATCAGTGGAAAGTACTGTAATTCAGCAAAGACAATGAAATAACTTTTGAAGCAACGTTGTGTAAATCTTGATCCATTTATGTCTTAAACTGATTCTCTGACCCGAATCCCTTCCAGTTTGTATTATTTCTTTATTCTACAGTATGTTCCAGAGAACAGTCGCTGTTGTTCTCTTCCATGGAAGAACAGCACCATCTGCATGACCACACAGAGCCGTAGGCCTTCAAGAGAATATCTCTCTGACACGCCAAGTGCCACCCCACACTTTTGCCTCAGACAGCCATTTGGGAGCCCATTCAAATGCATCACTCACTTGACTCTGACCATGATGCCAGCACTTCTCTATCCCCCAAAGTGAATCGCTAATGCGTGAGATTGATGGATGTGACAGGAATACACTCTGTCATTTAATCGTCCCAAGAGTGGGTCCCTTCACTGATCAAAAACAACAGTGGAGGACACAGGGGCACACCAACTGTTCCCAAATTCCAAGAAGGACAGACCGGCATCAACAAGGACTCGCTGCCTGAGAGATATTCATGTCTAGCGTCTTTCTTCTTCTCTCGCATTCGGATAGCTCCCTCACATTGCTCACGCTTTGATTTGTAAATCCAAGCTGACGAGAGGCAGACTTTTTACACTTTCATAAAGTGGAGGCTTGGAATAGAACATGTGGCCCATCACTCCTAAGGGCCTCGAAATGCCTGGAACCTTCTGGAACAGAACATTTAGAAAACGTTCAAAGTCTTCAAAACAGAAGGATCCGTGTTACGGCAGAATGTAAGATAACATCGACATGTTTATGGATTACACTCCATAAAGATGCTCACATAATAGCCTATTTTAAGGAGACAAGAGAGAAAGATGACCAGAGAGACTTGTTAATTATCTAGGCAATTGATACAAGCCTGTTATCATGCATAGAATATTGCACATGTTACTGTTGACCAGTTGGATCAAATGGCTCTTCTCCATTAAGGTCATCAATACTGGGGTTTTCTCATCTTTAAAAATTATTATTATCTTTATCAGCCATAATGATAAAACAAAGCCATTTGATCATATTACAGGAATGTGCCAAAGCTCAGTCTGAACAAAACCTTTTCATTAAAACCTAAAAGCCCAATAGTGATATCAATTACTGTGCTGTAATTGATACAGAAATAAATTAGATAAAAATACACATAATTCAATGTTCTCGGGTTCTGTAAAACCTTGAAACTGAATTTCAATTATCTTCTAAGTCCAATATACTTTTAAACATAAAGTTCTGTTCTTTAATCTTCATCCACCATTTAATGGGATTTTCTCATGAGCTTCTTTGTTTGAGAATATGGAACTGCATTCTAAGAAGTGAATTACTTTTCAGAGAATGTCTGCAATATGAAATAGGCATTCACGATTAACCAACTAATGTCTCCGACTTTAGCTCAACTGTTCACCATTCACTTGATCTAAATGAATTTGAATACTTTCACAAAGAGAAAGTTGAATGCCTGGCTATGAAGTCTAGATGGTTTTTACATAGCAGCTCTTTGAGTATTCCATCACAGTTCCCTTTGCCGATTTCACTTGACCCTTTTGTGTTTTTCACTTTCTGTTGTGTATTGAGCTTTTGGTTCCATTGAAGTTCACATCACAGGTCTACTTGGAGCCACTTCAATGGTGCGGAGGTCGATCGTGTTGGTATTTTTTTAATTACTGTCATCTGGCCCTTTATAGTTGGAGAAATGTCTAAGAGTACAACAAAATAGGCAATTAGAGAAAGGTCTCACTGTGTTCTCCTCCTCTACACTGTTTAACCTCTGACCCACTCTAAAGGCATTACTTATATGGAACTGCTTCCATTTCCAGTCTGTTTAATAAAACATTCATATAAGGAGAATTTCGCTTTTTTACAACCATATCTCTATTTTAGATACGGAAAAGCTCTCAGTATAGTGATGGACGTCTTTAGATGTTGTACACATGAAATTGTGTCATTCTGAACTTGATCTGCAACTTTATGTACTCTACATGGCCCTTATAATGAGTTGATTCGGGCTATTTCAGCCATGCCCTTTGCTGACAGGTGTATAAAATCAACCACACAGCCATGCAATCTCCATAGACAAACACTGGCAGTAGAATGGCCCATACTGAAGAGCTCAGTGACTTTCAATGTGGCACCATCATATACCACCTTTCCAACAAGTCAGTTCGTAAAATTTCTGCCCTGCTAGAACTGCCCAGGTCAACTGTAAGTGCTGTTATTGTGAAGTGGAAACGTCTAATAGCAACAACGGCTCAGCTGCGAAGTGGTAGGCCACACAAGTTTACAGAACGAGACCGCCGAGTGCTGAAGTGCGTAGCGCGTAAAAATTGTCTGTCCTTGGTTGCAACACTCACTACCGAGTTCCAAATTGTCTCTGAAAGCAACGTCAGGACAATAATTGTTTGTGGGAAGCTTAATGAAATGGGTTTCCATGGACGAGCAGCTGCACACAAGCCTAACATCACCATGCGCAATGCCAAGCGTCGGCTGGAGTGGTGTAAAGGTCCCCGCCATTGGACTTGGAAATGCAAAATTCGTTTTCTGGAGTGATGAATCACGCTTCACCATCTGGCAGTCCGATGGAGGAATCTGGATTTGGCTGATGCCAGGAGAACGAAACCTGACCCAAAAGCCCCTTAGTTCCAATGAAGGTAAATCTTAACGCTACAGCATACAATGACATTCTAGACGATTCTGTGCTTCCAACTTTGTGGCAACAGTTTGGGGAACGCCCTTTCCTGTTTCTGCATGACAATGCCCCGTGCACAAAGCAAGGTCCATACAGAAATGGTTGGTCGAGATCGGTGTGGAAGAACCTGAATGGCCTGCACAGAGCCCTGACCTCAACCCCATCGAACACCTTCGGGATGAATTGGAACGCCGACTGCAAGCCAGGCCTAATCGCCCAACATCAGTGCCCGAACTCACTAATGCTCTTGTGGCTGAATGGAAGCAAGTCCCCGCAGGAATGTTCCAACTTCTAAGATGGGGAGAAGTCTGTCCATAATAAAGTGTTGCTCTGCTTTTTAACAACACTATCATCAAGGCAGGTCCTACAGGCTCTAGTTTTGTTGCACATGGACTACTGTTCAGTCGTGTGGTCAGGTGCCAGAAAGAGGGACCTCGGAAAATTACAATTGGCTCAGAACAGGGCAGCACGGCTAGCCCTTAAATGTGCACAGAGGGCTAACATTAATAATATTCATGTAAATCTCTCATGGCTCAAAGTGGAGGAGAGATTGACTTCACCATTATTGGTTTTTGTAGAAGTGTTGACATGCTGATTGTACAGAGGACACCCATGCATACTCCACAAGACATGCCATCAAAGGTCTCTTCAAAATCCCCAAGTCAAGAACAGACTGTGGGAGGTGCACAGTACTACATTGAGCAATGGCTACATGCAATTCTATTCCACATCAGGTAACTGATGCAAGCAGTAGAATAAGATTTAAAAAACAGATAAAAATACACCTTATGGAAAGTGGAGACTGAAGAGACACATAGGCACAGACACACATACACATGATGAGACGCACTCTACACACACGTGCACATGGATGTTGTATTGTAAATATGTGGTGATGGAGTGATGGTCTGTGTTGGGTAAGGTTTTATGAAATGTAATGTCATCTAGTATTTTATACTGTATGTAACTGTCTCATGCTGCTAGAACCCAGGAAGAGTAGGCAGCAGCTAATGGGGACACATAATAAATACAAATACAAATCTAGTGGAAAGCTTTCCCAGAAGAGTGAGGGCTGTTATAGGGGCAAAGGCGGGCCCGAATCCATATTGAAATCTATGATACTCCCCCACTTAACATACTGCTTGACTAGTTGAGCCCAAGCTTTCTGTACAACAGGCTCTCAAAGTGAAAGCCCAATAGCCATCATCACTGTAACATCCTCAGAAAGCATGAGTTCCTGAGTTGGGAAAATCTTATATTCAAGATCCTCAATGGCATGGCTCCCCCTTCACTTAGTACTTTTGTTAAACAGAAAACCCAAACCCATGGCAGCAGATTAACAAGGTCTGCCATGAGAGGCAACTTTAGTCAATCTGCTTTCTCTGTGAGAGCTTCCCATGTCTGGAACACACTGCTATCAGACACACACAACTGCACCACCTATCCTACCTTCACAAACATAAAGACATGGCTAAAGGCCAATCAGACTTGTGAATATAATCCTTAGCTGTGTATTGCCACTTTCCATGTTATCTGTTGTCTGTAGCCTGAGAGTTGTGGAAACACTTTGTTGCTTTTATGTATTTTGTTTTGTTGTTTTTTGTGCTATTGCTCTGTTTGCATGCTACGTGTTCCTTGTCCTATGTTGCTCTGCATGTGCTCACTGCTCTTTGTCTGTATTGTTATTGTAATTGTTTTTAGTAACCTGCACAGGGACTGTGGTTGAAAATTTGCCGGCTGGCTAAAACCCGCACTTTTACTGAAACATTGATTTAATGTGCACTGTCCCTGTAAAAATAAAAATAAACTCAAGCTCAATTCATGCCCATGATTTTGGAATGAGATGTTCGACGAGCAGTTCTCCACATACATTTGGCTATGTAGTGTACCATTTTGTGTGGCTCGGGCTGTTTCCCCTATGTAGCTATTCCATTCTCTGTGTAACCTACTGCTAGAATAGATGGAGAGGTATCGCTCGAGTTACAACAAAATGGAATACAACATTGCGGATAAGGTTCGGAATGGCACAATTTTATGTGTACAACATCTAAATACCTGCATTACTATACTGAGAGGGTTTCTGTTTCTAAAAGGATGTATTTGGTTGTTTTTGGAGCATTTGTTCACGTTTTTTCAGAGCCAACGCACTGCACAAAGAGGATTAGTTACTTTTTTGCGACTTGACCAGAGTGTTATTATCACATTCAGATATTGAATGTGGTTTAGCAACATTGGGGAGAAACTGAATGCTTCAGTACTTAAATCCAGGGGTGCACTTTTAAAACCAGGGTTTTTTCCCTGTGACTTTTATCATACTGTACAATAGCTGATGAAACTAACACTGTAAAGTGTGAACAAATGTGATCACTGTTATTTCCTGATATTTGCTGGTTGTAAAATACAATTTACACAGGACCTTCTAATCAGCAGGTTTTGCATCGGTGGAATTTTGGCTTGCCTGGTGACATCACCTGGCAATATAAGTTAATAGACCAATAACAAAGAGAGTTTCAAACCTCTCTGCCAATAACAGCTAGTTTTCAGGTTACATATCCCTCCCATTAGACCCCTCCAATTAGGCCCATCACTCAGACCACTCCCAGACAGTCTTAGCAACATTCTTGCTTGAGGATGTATTTTTGTTTCATTTTGACAATTTTAATGGAAAAATATTACGCGGGGAGGGGTGGACACAGACAGCTTGACCTGAGCTTTTACGTAGCTGAGGGGTATAGCTCAGCCTGCTATCCTATTGGGTATTATTTAGGGGTGAAATAGGCTTTCTAAAATATGACTATGTCCCATTGTTCTTACATTATTACACACTACAATGAACAGGAAATTACCACCGGACTACTGTTTCTAACTGCAGTCAATATCAAGTGGAGTTTCACTGTTCTCCCAATCTAAACAACAAGAGAAATGTCTTCATTCCAGTACAGAACCAATAATATGTAGGACATCTCTCTTTCAATGGTTTGTCACTGGGGGCTGTGCCAGGGTTTCTCAATAATGAGTTACATTATTTTCTCCTTTGTTCAATCATATTACATCTACTGTGGGCAACAAAACAACAGGCCAGGATCTATACTTGATATAGAGGGATGGGGAGAGAGGAGGAGCTGCAGAATGAAAAGCAGAATGTACCAGAAGAAGTGCTGACTGTCTATACCTGGGCTTTAGACAAGACGTCCGGGACCAGGCTGAGCAATGCAGTAGCTCATCTCAGCACAACTAAACAAATGATCAACAAGAGATATTCATCTCAGTCAGCAACCACAAAATCACTGCTTTTCACTACACACTCAGTATCTCATACACAGACGATAAATGTGAAGTAAATATTCAACATTTACAGTATGGGAATCATGCCCCCTGAAGGGCATGAGATGTTTCTACATTGTATAGGAGGAAAATGGATAGGAAATTGAGAAAATTAAGTTATAATGCTTCAACAAAATGCTTGCAGAGAACAGCAAAAGGAAGTAGATTGACAGAGGGAGTTGCTCTGCCACTATGTTAGACCCCAGCTGCCCCTTCCAAATAATAATGTAAGACACCAAAAATATAAAAATGTTCAACCAGTGTTGTCACTGTGCACTATTTTGTTGAATTAACATTGTAGGCTAACACTAAATACATTTTGGGGCCAGACCAGTACTGCAGGATGGGAGCCTTCATGTGTTTTCTTAAGAGTGTTATAGCAGGTTCGCATGACAGACTGGGCTCCTGTCACTGTGGAGTGCAGTGCACTCTGATTGACACTGTTCATGGCTACAACCCTATGCCCTGACCAATTATAAGCACCAGCATGCCCACGAGTAGGATTTTAGGATGTATTGGTGGTACACTATAATTTCCTGTAGTGAATAATGTATCTATTGCCTAAAACATTTTGGATTAAATAGCAATTTTCATCTGTGAAATTCAATGGCCACATGCGATTAAGACATTATGTTTGAATTCTAACATGTTCCATGGCAAGTGAATTGACTTGATGACCTGTTTCCAATACATTTGAAATGCATTTAGGGACAAAAAATCTAATCCACTCCAATCTAGATTTTGAGGTGGTTGTAAATGCATTTTTAACGTGTTGAATTGTGTCAGTGTACAATCCATCAAATAAGATTCCCAAATCTGAAAAGGAGTAAAAATGTGCTTGATGCATGGCTGCAGTCTGGTTGTGAAAACTGATCCACTTCCAGAAGTGGCAGTTCACCTGTTGGAGAAGCTAATGCATCATCCTTAATCATGATTATACCTCTCCTATGCAACATGTGAGCAGAATCCAACCGTCTAAGTCTAATGGTCTACAGCTGATTGAACAGGAAGCCACCACATTCAAGCAGACACGGTGCATGTCTGTGTGGCCAGTCATTTCTGAGGGGAGCAGACACAGTGGTTTTAACTCCCAATCACACACAGACATTAATAACCGCCAACCCAGTCTCAAAAATGACTTATGGGGATGTGGAAAAAAACATAATTCCCTGAACGGTGTGTGTACAACATAATAAATTTCAGGAGCGTGACAAACCCAAGCAACTTCGTTTTACCATTAATAAATTAACATTAGACTGGTGGTAATGCACACAATTTGTCTTTCTGAGTCCCGCTAATGGCACGAAACATGTCGCGTGAACCCGACAGAAAACTTCAGTTATTCCGGCACCTTCTATTCAAAATTGAAATACAATCAGTGTTGTAAACTTGAGCTGCGACAGTGCCTAGACTCAATGGTGCTGAAACAACAACCAGTTCAATATAATATCAATCAATCACAAGGGGCTGGTTCTCACTGAGTAAAACTACTGAGGGAGAGAGAGACAGTCAGAGAGAGAAAATCAGAGAAAGAAAGAACTGAAGTCCTGCCTTTTTATTTTGGAGACAAAGTACAGTGGTGAAATGCATAGGCTTGGTATGGGTTTGATGACGTGCTGGGTTCCAGCAAATGTCAACAGATGTATCTGCTCGTTCCAGACTGTATGGCATAAAAGCAATCACTCTGCCTCCCATCTGAAAGTGCTATGATCATAATTTGTATTGCTGGGATACAGATGTATTCCAGATGCCCTTGCTAATATGGTCTAGTAGTTTCACCATGCCCGTTTATATCCGTTCAGAAGGTCGCAGGATCACGGGCAGTGGGCTGGTGGAGGATGGGACAGTGGTGAGTCATCTGGGGTTGTGTACCAGAACCCTAGACCTGGCTGGAGCAGCGAGCGCTCAGCCCTGCACACTCAGATGAATAATTTCTATAAGTCTGCAGTGTTTCTCAGACACACAACTCAGGACAACATGAGAGAGAGAGAGGAGAGAGTGAGACAGAGTACATTTAAACACAGGAACAGAGACATAGAGATGGGGAATTGCTGGGAGGAAGAGGGGTGAGCAGACAGTGGAGAGTGAAAGAGTGATAGAGAGAGAGAGAGAGAGAGACCCCCAGCACAACCACTCCCCAGTTCAGTGGCTCAGGAAATGTTTCCTGTGCCCAGGCATCGTAAATAGGATTTATGTAATTTAATTAAGCAGTTGCACAATCACCCTTATTTATGGCTGCTGGGCGGGCCACTCCATGCGGGCTGTGGAGATCCGGGAAGGCCTGGCCCAGTCAACTGAAGGGGTCATAATTTATGTCCTTTTTTCTCTCATTGTTCCCCAGATGTGAGAACATGGTGCCTGTGTACGTACACGCTGTGTTTGGAAGTGTTTGGTACATTAGTCCCGGCATTGATTCTCCAATGGGATTGTCTTGCTTTGTTTGATTACATAGGTAAAAAGCTTGAGAGGCGAGCATTGGCATGATAATTAGAAAATATATCAATAAAGAAGAGGTTATTTAATGTGTCGGCACAGATGGGATAGTTCATATTGGTTTGGGATGAACGAATGTTGTTGATAAACATCTTTTTGCAACATTGTATCAAGATTGTGAATTAAGCATGCTTGCCTTCTCAACAACACATTTTCTAGGGGATGTGGGAGACATTATGTATGGGTCTTTTCATAATGGTTTGTGTACACAAACTGATGAAATTTGCAGGGAAAAGTGTTTCCCTTCCCTTTGTTATAGTGACCTCTGTTGGACAAACTATGTTCTGCAATATTATGAGGTGGAATAAAAATAGGAATTAAGTACAGTACATTCATAATTATATACCTTCTGGTATAACATAAACATGATATATATATAGTTTAAATTAATGATAAGCCTCTTGTTGGACATTGTTACCAGTGTGTGTGTGTGTGTGTGTGTGTTTGGTTTTAACAGTGGCCCTTTATTTAATAGCTATTCTATACTCTGAATGACCAACACAGCATATGTCAATATGTGTTTTTTACATACCAGAAGCAGTGTTGCACACACAAGTTCACCATTATGACTGTTGTCACACTGAAGGACATGTCTCCCATCAATGTGGTCTTTGTGACAGTGGCACACACAGAAACAACGGTGTACTGTTGCCATTGGAGGCTTCGGATCAGCATTTTATTACTGCAAATGGGGGTCTATAGAAACTCTATACAAACACAAGGAATGACTGAAACAAATAATGAAACCTCAGCCCTTTTCATTTGTTTAAGCTAAGCCCCTCATATGGAGAAGAATACTTTGGTTCTTGTGAAGCGACATATTTGTTCTTTAATATCATACAGTGAAGTCCAAATATCACAGTGAAATGTTATTTTATATATATTATTTTACTATACATTCGGTGGGTACACCCTCTCCTGGATGGAGACAAACACTTCCAAACACAGCATGTACGTACACAGGCACCATGTTCTCAGACAAGTCTCCATCCAGGAGAGGGTGCTTTAAACACACTTTTCCTCCATATAAGAGACGCCTTGGATAGTAGCCTACATATCATAGAAACTCAGCACATGATAACAGAGATTGTGTTGTTGTAAGAGACATAAGGAAAGACAATATGCTTCATATAATATACAGTATATCTTGCAATTTTCATTAGTATTTGCAGCTATAAAATATGTGTGAACTATGGCACCCGGAGAGAATGGTTGCCGTTTTACGGTCTCCTTACCAATTGTGCTATTGTGTGTGTTTTTTCGCTTTATTTGTAACTTATTTTGTACATAATGTTTCTGCCACCGTTTCTTATGACCGAAAAGAGCTTCTAGAAATCAGGACAGCGATTACTCACCGCTTATTGAAGGAAGATTTTTCCTTTAATGTGTCGGACTAGAGTGATTTACTCCAGACACCCGACAAGGCCCTCATCCCCGTCATTTGCAGGAGAAAGAGACGTAGATATCGTGGACGAAGGTCGGGGTGCCTTGTAAGGACCTGGCGGCGAGTGGGTAATTTGCCTTTACCATCGGTCCTATTAGCCAATGTACAATCATTGGATAATAAAATAGACAAACTACAAGCACGTATATCCTACCAACGGGACATTAAAAACTGTAATATCTTATGCTTCACTGAGTTGTGGCTGAACGACGACATGAATAACATACAGCTGGCGGGTTATACACTGTATCGTCAGTAGAGAACAGTAGCATCTGGTAAGACAAGGGGTGCAGGTCTATGTATATTTGTAAACAACAGCTGGTGCACGATATCTAAGGAAGAATTAAGGTTTTGCTCGCCTGAAGTAGAGTATATCATGATAAGCTGTAGAACACACTATTCACCAAGTTTTCATCTATATTCTTCGTAGCTGTTTATTTACCACCACAAACCGATGCTGGCACTTAGAAAGCACTCAATGAGCTGTATACAGCCATAAGCATAACCTCATCCAGAGGTGGCGCTCCTAGTACCCGGGGACTTTAATGCAGGGAAACCTAAATCCGTTTTACCTCATTTCTACCAGCATGTTAAATGTGCAACCAGAGAGAAAAAAACTATAGACCACCTTTACTCCACACACAGAGACGCATACAAAGCTTTCCCTCGTACTCCATTTAGCAAATCTGACGATAATTCTATCCTCCTGACTCCTGCTTACTTGAAAAAACTAAAGCTGGAAGCACCAGTGACTCAGTCAATAAAAAAGTGGTCAGATAAAGCAGATGCTAAGCTTCTGGACTGTTTTGCTAGCACAGACTGGAATATGTTCTGGGATTCTTCCGATGGCATTGAGGAGTACACCACATCAGTCACTGGATTCATCATTAAGTGCATCGATGACGTCGTCCTCACAGTGACCGTACGTATATACCCCAAACAAAAGCCATGGATTACAGGCAACATCCGCACTGAGCTAAAGGGTAGAGCTGCCGCTTTCAAGGAGAAGGACTCTAACCCGGAAGCTTATAATAAATCCCGCTATGCCCTCCAATGAACCATCAAACAGGCAAAGAGTCAATACAGGACTACAGTGCCTTGCAAAAGTATTCATCCCTTTGGCGTTTTTCCTATGTTGTTGCATTACAACCTGTGATTTTTATTTGGATTTCATGTAATGGACATACACAAAATAGTCCAAATTGGTGAAGTGAAATGAAAAAAAAAAAAACGTATTTCAAAAACCTTTTTTATTAAACTACAGAAAAGTGGTGTGTGCATATGTATTCACCCCCTTTGCTATAAAGCCCCTAAATAAGATCTGGCGAAACAAATTACCTTCAGAAGTTACAGAATTATTTAAATAAAGTCCACCTGTGTTCAATCTAAGTGTCACATGATCTGTCACATGATCTCAGCAGTCTGCAACGCTACTAAGCAAGGGGCACCACCAAGCAAGCGGCACCATGAAGACCAAGGAGCTCTCCAAACAGGTCAGGGACAAAGTTGTGGAGAAATACAGATCAGAGTTGGGTTATAAAAAAATATCAGAAACTTTGAACATCCCACGAGCACCCTTAAATGCATGATAAAAATGTTGAAAGAATATGGCAAACCTGCCAAGAGAGGGCTACCCACCAAAACTCACAGACCAGGCAAGGAGGGCATTAATCATAGAGGCAACAAGGAAAAAAAGATAACCAAGAAGGAGCTGCAAAGCTCCACAGCGGAGATTGGAGTATCTGTCCATAGGACCTCTTAAAGCCGTACAATCCACAGAGCTGGGCATTACGGAAGAGTGGCCAGAAAAAAGCCATTGCTTAACCTCTTACGGATCCGATCCCGAGAGCGGGTTAGTTTTCGGAGCAAACAAAGCGTGGCAAATTCAAAATAAAAATGTGTAATATTTAACATTCATGAATATACAAGTGTTGCATATGGTTGCAAAGATTAGAGTCTTGTTAATGAGGGGATTGTGTTGCTGGAGCCAGGAGAATCCCAATACCACGGGAATCTGAGGGGACTTGATGAGCAGGAACTGAATAGCCTCGCTGTGGTTCCCTGACACACGTAGGTTGATGGGAGTGGTGTTGTGGGTGACTCGGCCTATAGAGCGCCTGTCCAGCGCTCCAACGTCCATGGGAATGGAGAGGGGCTGAGTGGGGATGTTCAGCTCGGACGCCAGGGTAGCATCCAAAAAACTAATTGCGGCCCCAGAGTCAATGAGAACCCGGAGAGATTTGGACTGGGTTCCCCACAACAGAATGGCATGAAAAGGTGTGCGAACAAAAAAAGCAGGAACATTCTCCACATGGCCCGTATTCGCTCCTACCGGTGAGCCTGTTTAAAAATAAAAACAAGAGGACACAAAATGACCAAGAGTCCCCCAATACAGACAACTCTTCGTGTCAAACCTGTATTGCCGTTCCGCTGGTGACAGCCCAGCTCTGCCTAGTGGCATAGGCTCAGGAGCGGTGACTCGGCCATCTTCAGCAGCCCTCGGGGCAGGTTGGGAAGCCTCAGGTTCTCTCGGCAATGAGACCGTCGGGAGCTTCCGGGATGACTCGGAGGAAAGGTGGGATCCCTGGGCGTGTAAGTGAAATCCATTTCCTCTCCCCCCGTCATTCCCGTAATCGCCCATCGATACGGATGGTCAAAGCAATGAGGGAATCGAGCTCTGTAGGTAACTCCTGGGCTGAAAGCTCGTCCTTGACCTCCTTCGAGACGCCGTGCAGGAACATATCGAACGTTGCTTCTTGATTCCAAGCACTGTCTGCTTCCAACGTGCGGAAATCAACTGCATAATCAGCTACACAAGCTGGATTAGCTTCAGGGCAGCCTCTCGCCTGGAGAACGGGGGAATCAAAAACCTTCCTCACTTCTCCCACGAACCCCTCCAGACTAGCCCATATGGCCGGCTGTTGTTCCCACACGACAGTAGCCCAAGTAAGAGCCCTCCCGGACATCAGCGTAATGAGGTAGGCTAATTTGGAGCGATCCGAGGGGAAGGAGGAGGGCTGAAGTTCAAAGACGAGGGCACACTGAGCTAGAAATGCCCGAAAGGTGCTCGGCTCTCCATTGAAGCGTTCTGGAGGAGGTAAGCGGGGCTCCCGAGAAGGTGGACTGACCAATGAGACGGCGCTGCTAGTGGTTACCACCGTGGTAGGTGGCCTCCCAGACAACCCAGGGAATTGCTTAAGTAAACTGTCCAAAACATGGTGTTCAGCCATGTTTTGACCCGGGCCACGAAGCAATTCCTTGTGCCTACCGATGGTGGCTCCCTGGGTGGAGATGGCGTTGCGCAGCTGGCCCGGGTCTGCTGGATCAGTCATGGCCAGTTCGTACTATCAGGAATCAAGGTAAGGCAGAGTGGTCAGGCAGGCTGGCTCAGAGTCAGGACAGGGTCAAAACCAGGAGGGCTGGGAAAATAAGAAGCTGAGAACAAAAATGCTGGTTGAATTGACAAACAAGACCAACTGGCAACGGACAAACAAAGAACACAGGCATAAATACACAGGGGATAATGTGGAAGATGGGCGACATCTGGAGGGGGGTGGAGACAATCACAAGGACAGGTGAAACAGATCAGGGTGTGACACATGGATGTCCGGCCAGTCCATGACTCTTTCTTTTAGCTATAGAACCCTTGGCCATTGCAGTAAGGGCCGACCCGTCAATTAGTGAAATTAAAACATCAGATTTTGAACATCGAGTGGTCCTGTATGCCAATGATACCCTCTTAATCCTAACAGATCTAAAGAATTACACTGCTCAAAAAAATAAAGGGAACACTTAAACAACACAATGTAACTCCAAGTCAATCACACTTCTGTGAAATCAAACTGTCCACTTAGGAAGCAACACTGATTGACAATAAATTTCACATGCTGTTGTGCAAATGGAATAGACAACAGGTGGAAATTATAGGCAATTAGCAAGACACCCCCAATAAAGGAGTGGTTCTGAAGGTGGTGACCACAGACCACTTCTCAGTTCCTATGCTTCCTGGCTGATGTTTTGGTCACTTTTGAATGCTGGCGGTGCTTTCACTCTAGTGGTAGCATGAGACGGAGTCTACAACCCACACAAGTGGCTCAGGTAGTGCAGCTCATCCAGGATGGCACATCAATGCGAGCTGTGGCAAGAAGGTTTGCTGTGTCTGTCAGCGTAGTGTCCAGAGCATGGAGGCGCTACCAGGAGACAGGCCAGTACATCAGGAGACGTGGAGGAGGCCGTAGGAGGGCAACAACCCAGCAGCAGGACCACTACCTCCGCCGTTGTGTAAGGAGGAGCACTGCCAGAGCCCTGCAAAATGACCTCCAGCAGGCCACAAATGTGCATGTGTCTGCTCAAAAGGTCAGAAACAGACTCTATGAGGGTGGTATGAGGGCCCAACGTCCACAGGTGGGGGTTGTGTTTACAGCCCAACACCGTGCAGGATGTTTGGCATTTGCCAGAGAACACCAAGATTGGCAAATTCGCCACTGGCGCCCTGTGCTCTTCACAGATGAAAGCAGTTCACACTGAGCACGTGACAGACGTGACAGAGTCTGGAGACGCCGTGGAGAACGTTCTGCTGCCTGCAACATCCTCCAGCATGACCGGTTTGGCGGTGGGTCAGTCATGGTGTGGGGTGGCATTTCTTTGGGGGGCCGCACAGCCCTCCATGTGCTCGCCAGAGGTAGCCTGACTGCCATTAGGTACCGAGATGAGATCCTCAGACCCCTTGTGAGACCATATGCTGGTGCGGTTGGCCCTGGGTTCCTCCTAAAGCAAGACAATGCTAGACCTCATGTGGCTGGAGTGTGTCAGCAGTTCCTGCAAGAGGAAGGCATTGATGCTAAGGACTGGCCCGCCCGTTCCCCAGACCTGAATCCAATTGAGCACATCTGGGACATCATGTCTCGCTCCATCCACCAACGCCACGTTGCACCACAGACTGTCCAGGAGTTGGCGGATGCTTTAGTCCAGGTCTGGGAGGAGATCCCTCAGGAGACCATCCGCCACCTCATCAGGAGCATGCCCAGGCGTTGTAGGGAGGTCATTCAGGCACATGGAGGCCACACACACTACTGAGCCTCATTTTGACTTGTTTTAAGGACATTACATCAAAGTTGGATCAGCCTGTAGTGTGGTTTTCCACTTTAATTTTGAGTGTGACTCCAAATCCAGACCTCCATGGGTTGATAAATTTGATTTCCATTGATAATTTTTGTGTGATTTTGTTGTCAGCACATTCAACTATGTAAAGACAAAAGTATTTAATAAGATTATTTCATTCATTCAGATCTATGATGTGTTATTTTAGTGTTCCCTTTATTTTTTTGAGCAGTGTATATCTCTTCCCTCTGACACGCCTGCTCCCGCTCTCCCTCCCTGGCACTCGAGGGCACCAGGCTGCCCAGCACTACGCACTCCTGCCACCATCATTACGCACAGCTGTTTCCATCGTCACGGGCATCAACGATTCATTGGACTTAATCACCTGTGTTATCGCCTCCCCTATATCTGTCTGTTCCCCAACTCTGTTCCCCGCTTCAGCATTAATTGTCGTTTGTCAATGTGTTACCCGGCTCTGTTCCATGTCTGTGCAGTATTATATGTTCACTCTCCGTACCTGCTTCTCATTTCCAGCGTCAGTTCTTACACCCTCTCCAATTTAATTAATAACTATGATCAGTTTTCTGGGTTTAAAGTTAATAAAACCAAATATTCTGTCATTTTCCTAAACAAGGAAGAGAGACTGAATCCAGTTGTACAGCATCCATTTGAATACAGAACAAGGTTTCACTAATCATGGTATTAAAATCACACCAGCATTTTCTCCTTATTATGATTATGAACCCATGGTAACGAGTGTAACAGAATCCATCAACAGATGGACATCATTGCCTATATCTATTATTGGTAGAATAAATATCATTAAGATTAATATTCCGCCCAAATGTCTTTATCTATTTCAATCAATTCCTCTTGCTCCACCACATTTATTTCAGATCAGAAAGATTTTCTCAAATGTTATCTGGAGCAACAGAAAACCAAGGCTTAGACTTCTTTATTTGCCCTAAGACAGAGGGGGGTTGCAACTTCCAAACCTACAGTGGTATTACTGGGCTGCACGACTTAGGGCTGCAATGTTTTGGTTCTCCAATAAACCATACTTACCCTGGCTGCAGACTGAAATGCTGTCCACAAAAGGCTTAACTAGGGATGGATATTTGTACTCTGCTCCCTTTAAGAAACTAAAGAAAAATACTACTAATCCTTTGTTAAAAACACCCTAACTATATGGCACAAAGTACAGAGATATCTGGGCGATCCCCTGTATTATCCAGTTTTACACCAATTTGAGGGAATTACAATTTCACACCTGGTAAAAATGACTTGGGATTTAAAGAATGGACAAGAAAAGGTATTGTTAAAGTAATAGACTTATGGAATGAAAAAGGGCTCATGTCGTTTCATTTTTTCAAATACTTTAAATTTCCTGCCTTACAACCTCCTTTGACCACTTTAGAAATGTTCTCTGTTAATATGTGTTAAGGGAGAGGTCAATTTACGTCATTATATGGGAAAATGGTAGCTACTCGTAAAGACAACTCTGATAGTAAGAGACTTCAGTCGATACAAGATATGCAGGAAGATATTTCAGCAGAGGACTGGGGTATGATGTGCTATAGAGCTCAGACAATAAACACCCACCTGAGATTGTTGCAAAACAATTGGATAATGAGAACACATCCCCCCCTGTTAAGCTCCACAAATTTGACCCTAATATCCCAGACCTGTGTGTTAAATGTAATATGTAGCACCTTGTATTATTGCCTGTGGGAATGTGCTTAGACAAAAGTTTTGGAGCTCAGTACTGCGCTATATCTCTGAGATGACCTCTATCCCAATACCATGGTTGACCTCTGTCTATTACAAGCTAGTTCAATTGCTCTCCACTGGAGCAGCTCTGAAACAATGTTGGAGGTGGCTTATGGTAGATAAATTAACATTTAATTCTCTGGCAACAGCTCTGGCAATCAACATGCCAATTGTACACACCTTCAAAACTTGAGACATCTGTGACATTGTGTTCTGTGACAGAACTGCACATTTTAGAGTGGCCTTTTATTGTCCCCAGCACAAGGTGCACCTGTGTAATGATCGTGCTGTTTATCAGCTTCTTGATATGCCACACCTGTCACGGTTTTCTGATGGAGCAGACCAAGATGCAGCGAGGGTTCCAGTATACATTCTTTTTATTAAGTGCAACTGGCAAAAAACAATGAACAGACCGTAACACAGGTGTGGCACACACAGGTACACACACACAAATACAAACAATAACCCTCAAGGCAAGTGGGGCAGGGAACCAACTTAAATAGGATTCCCAATTAGAGGCAACGACAACCAGCTGCCTCTAATTGGGAACCTAACAAAAAACCAACATAGAGTTACCTACATAACCCTAGTCACGCCCTGACCCAACTCACCATAGAGAAACCTAGAGAGCTCTCTATGGCCAGGGCATGACAGTCCCCCCCCCAAAGGTGCGGACTCCGACCTTCACCTAGAGTCAATGGGGGGGACTTCGGGTGGGCCTTTGTCGGTGGCGGCTCCGGTGCGGGCCGTACCAACCCGCGAAGACGCACTGGAGGCCCGGTGTGTGGAGCAGGAACAGTACGTACCAGGCTGGGACGACACCCTGGAGGCCTGGTGTGTGGAGCAGGAACAATACGTACCAGGCTGGGACGACACCCTAGAGGCCTGGTGCGTGGAGCAGGAACAGTACGTACCAGGCTGGGATGACACCCTAGAGGCCTGGTGCGTGGAGCAGAGACATGCCGTGCCGGGTGCTCGATGCGCACAGGGAACCTGATGCGTGGAGCAGGAACAGGACGTGCTGGGCTCTCGATGCGCACAGGGGACCTGATGCGTGGAGCAGGAACAGGACGTGCTGGGCTCTCGATGCGCACAGGGTACCTGATGCGTGGAGCAGGAACAGGACGTGCTGGGCTCTCGATGCGCACAGGGGACCTGATGCGTGGAGCAGGAACAGGACGTGCTGGGCCTCAATGCGCACAGGGGACCTGATGCGTGGAGCAGGAACTGGACCTTGCTGGGCTCTCGATGCGCACTGTGGACCTGATGCGTCGAGCAGGAACAGGACGTGCCGGGCTCTGACGGCGCACAGGGGATCTGATATGTGGAACAGGAACAGGTCGTGCCGGGCTCTGACGGCGCACAGGGGACCTTGTACGTGGAGCAGGAACAGGTTGTGCCGGGCTCTGAAGACGCACATGGAGCCTGGTGCATGGAGCAGGAACAGGACGTGCCGGGCTCTGACGGCGCACAGGGGATCTGATACGTGGAACAGGAACATGTCGTGCCGGGCTCTGACGGCGCACAGGGGACCTGGTACGTGGAGCAGGAACAGGTCGTGCCGGGCTCTGAAGACGCACAGGGGATCTGATATGTGGAACAGGAACAGGTTGTGCCGGGCTCTGAAGACGCACATGGAGCCTGGTGCATGGAGCAGGAACAGGACGTGCCGGGCTCTGACGGCGCACAGGGGATCTGATACGTGGAACAGGAACATGTCGTGCCGGGCTCTGACGGCGCACAGGGGACCTGGTACGTGGAGCAGGAACAGGTCGTGCCGGGCTCTGAAGACGCACAGGGAGCCTGGTGCATGGAGCAGGGACAGGACATGCTGGGCCCTTGATGCGCATAGGGGGCCTGGTGCGCGGAGCAGGAACAGGACGTGCTGAGCTATGAGGGCGCACTGGAAGCCTGGTGCGTGGAGCAGGAACAAGTCGTGCCGGGCTCTCGATGCACACAGGGGGCCTGGTGCGCGGAGCAGGAACAGGACGTGCTGGGCTCGGAAGGCGCACAGGGAGCCTGGTGCGCGGAGCAGGAACAGGATGTGCTGGGCTCGCGATGCGCACAGGGAGCCTGGTGCGCAGAGCAGGATGTGCTGGGCTCTTGATGCGCACAGGGGGCCTGGTGCGCCGGAGCAGGAACAGGACGTGCTGGGCTCGCGATGCGCACTGGGGGCCTGGTGCGCGGAGCAGGAACAGGACGTGCTGGGCTCGCGATGCGCACAGGGGACCTGATGCGTGGAGCAGGAACAGGCCGTGCCGGTCTCTGAACGCGCACTGGAGGCACCGTGCACTTCACTGTATAACACAGTGCAACGCTCACTCCGGTAAGCACGGGGAGTTGGAGCAACACAGCTCCGTGTCTGATGCAAACGCATACCGGCACCGGACCCATCCATTCTCATCCTGCGTCACATACCGCACAAACACCCCTTTAGGGATAGACAGGACCCCGGCTACCCCCAACAGGACATCTAGCAGCCCCCTCTCCTTTGCCACTCGCATTCTGGCCAAGCTGTGGGACTGAACTACCTAGAGGTAGCGCTGGAATGCTCAGTAGTGTGACAGTCAGCAGGCTAGTGTAGGCACTGAAGTAGAAAAAGTAGGTGATGAGCTCACATAGGACTAGACCCAGGCTCCAGGTAAAGACTAGGTTGTAGATTACGAAAGGTAGGGTGAGGAGGCAAAGCAGTTCACATGAAGCCAAGTTCACCATCAGCATCTGGCTCAAACTGGAGGTTTGACCATCACTGCAATGTTCCCTGGAATACCCATTAGGAAGCAGAGTCAAAACCACGCCAGGCTCTCCACCCCTATTTGTCTTTGAAGTATGTAGGATTCAGTGTTTTTAAATTGACCCGTTGGTTCTGCTTGTGCAAATATGCACATGCTCAATGCTAGTATTTTCAGAGTGATACACAATGTAACAATTCTTCCCCTTTTACCATGCATCTTAAAATGATTTTCTACTAAGTAATTGTGCAATACGATCCGTTTAAAAGATGATTTAGGAAAGAAATTCCAAACATGCTACGGGGGATCTACAGATACTGTATGTCATGCTTTTTCACAGTTATAACCAAATGCTACTGTGGGTAGGAGGAGGGCAATGAAGACAAACAATACAGAAGCTCTGAACACAATGGAATGGGTATAATCCAGCATGTACTGATATATTTATTACACGAACTGAAGGTCTGTTTTCTGGGTTTTGGAGTGGAGACACATCGACCATGGTTAGACACTTCAGACTATTTAAACATCTCTGTTTCTGAATGACAAACCAACTCCCCTTCAGAACTCTTAACCCATGACAAAACTTCACTCAATAGAGTATTGATAGCCCTCTTCCATACCCATTGGACTGGGTGGACGACCGGCAGAGTTCTTCCACTGCCTCCTTGGCCTCTGCCCGCTTTCTTGTTTGTTTCCTTCAAACTTGTAAACTGTAATATACTTGGCTGCCAGAGAAAAGCTTGGTTGTCATCTTTCCTGTTGGGTGGAAATGTCTTCTCCATATGAGGGTTAACACATGTACACATAAGCATAATTAGATTCTAATGAATCATAGTTCTTGAAAGTCTTCCATGGCTATCCTAGTATCCTAGTAGCTGGAATGATTTCACTGTTAGATTCCTATTCAGTCTGTGGTCTCATAATGGCTTGTTCTATTTTCCCACCTGCAGTGGCAGTATTTCTCACAGCGGTGTCTAACCCCTCATTGTTCTTCCAGCTAATACACAACCACCACATCTCATTCACCTGTTGGTTTTATCACATCACAATTAAACAGAACACGTATTTTATCTCATTTTGCTGCAATAAAGAAAATATCCCTAAAACAGACTGGAGATTCCTTTACTCTTGTGTGTATAAGGTAGCTGTTGTGAATTTGTTAGATTACTTGTAAGATACTACTGCATGGTCGGAACTAGAAGCACAAGCATTTCGCTACACTCGCATTAACATCTGATAACCATGTGTATGTGACAAATAAAATTTGATTTGATTTGAGATGACCTTTCAGCTCCAACTTCTCCCAAAGGTTCCTCAATCCAATCTGTGTTAACTAAAATTATCTTACATTATTCATGCTTGGATGTACTTCTACTTACTTAACTAAACAGATGGACATCTCAAATAAGCCATGATCTAAATTATGTTGTGTGAGGAAAGCAAGAGTTGGTTTGTTTCTATGAATAAACGTAATTTAACAGACCATGGCAAAATAACAATACAAATAATAATATATGTCTTTTACCAGCCACTTTTATCCAAAGAGACTTACAGTCATGCGTGCATACATGTTTATCATGGGAGGCCCCTGTACTTTATGATATTGATGTATAGAGTTCCCTAGAGGTTTGGATACACCCTCCCATCCTCAGAATCTACTCAAAATGTACTACTGTATTTCTCAATGTCCAACAAAAATCCAATGGCAATAATACTCAACTGCACTCCCTGAGCAGCAAATCCTTGGAAGACATAACATCCTGGGATAATGAATGTGTGTGTGAGAGAGGTACTGTAGCCTACACCAGGCAGGAGATGAGAGCTTAGATATGATTTATGTGTCAGGGGACTACAGGGAATGTGCGCCCCCTGGAGGCTACATGTACGCTCACGCATGCATGCACACACGCAGTATACACTGAGTGTACAAAACATTAAGAACACCTTCCTAATATTGAGCTTCACCCCCCCCACCCTGCCCCACCCCTTTTGCCCTCAGAACAAGCTCAATTTGTCAGGGCATGGACTAAAGTGTCGAAAGCATTCCACAGGCCCGTGTTGACTCCAATGCTTCCCACAGTTATGTCAAGTTGGCTGGATGTCCTTGGGTGGTGGACTATTCTTAATACACACGGGAAACTGTTGAGCTTGAAAAACGCAGCAGCGATTCAGTTCTTGACACAAACCCGTGCGCATTGCAACTACTCATAAACTCCATTCAAAGGCACTTAAATCTTTTGTCTTGCTCATTTACCCTCTGAATGGCACACATAAACCATCCATGTCTCAATGCCTAAAAATCCTTATTTAACCTGTCTCCTTCACTGATTGAAGTGGATTTAACAAGTGACATCAATAAGGGATCATAGCTTTCCCTTGGATTCACCTGGTCAGTCTATGTCATGGTAAGAGCAGGTGTTCTTAAGGTTTTGTACACTCAGTATCTACAAGTCAACCCATAGCATAGCTCCCAGTTGCCACATATTAGGCATTGGTAGCCAAATGCAGACAGATCAAACATAATAAAGAATAAAAAAATATCTGGGTATCATTGCTGAGCTGTAGGAGGGTTGCATGGGTTGTTGGAATACAGCTTCAATGAAAATGAAAGGTGTGCTATGCTTAGTGGAGATAAATGCATCACAAAGGGAGGTGTGTTGTACAGTACATGACCCTCTGGACATTTTTCAGCGTGCTGTGTTTTAGGGACCACCCACTGTAGATGTCTGACTGGTGACATTTTTCACATGATTCTACATGTAAAATCAATGCGCACTCGCAAATTACATTCAGAGGTGCATAGTATTCCCGGGCAGCAAACACTATTGGTGTGTCTAAACACTTAAGGTTTGGGATAGGGTTAACCTCGACGGTTAAGTTGAGGTATTCATAATGAGTGGTTAAGGTAAGGGTTAAGGTTTGGCATAGGGTTAAAAGAGAAAAACAAAAAATTACAAAACAAGTTCCTAGCACTGGGATTAAACCCACGATCCTCAGAACCAAAGTTCACGGTTTAAGCCCATCCTCGACCCAATTGCGAGTCTACTATATGGTAATAGGTGCTCGCGTTGCCCCTAGTGGATGGTAGGAAATTTCCACGGAAAACAAATTACTCCTCAGGCAATAATTTCAACATTTCAAATATGCCTAAATACGCCGTAATATATTAAAGTTCGACCTGTCATTTCTACAAACTTTCACACACACACGCCATGTGGTGCAGTATGTCTTTTGACAAGTGCTCAGATCAGCTCTACAGGGATTCCCATTCATTAGTACAGACACAGTCATTACTCTACACAGACACACAGAGACAGTGACAACATACAAACAGAGATTGCCCACATCCAGACATCTAAAACTTAACTTCAAAACCCGCCTCACCCAATGTGGTACGGATATGTTTTTTTTCTTCCAAGTATTATCCACCTCGATTCCGGAATTCCCTAACAGAAGCTAGCTACTAGCTAACGTTAGTATTTAGCTTACCATTGCTAACGGACATAAGCTAACCTTTAGCTCGGAAAAGCTCTCGCCGTTCGTATAACGCGACTCAAACCAGAGCATACCGGACCTATTTTCTCTCCATATCCCCGGACATTTTCACCTGGATCTTGCAGCTAGCTAACTGCTATCCGAGTGCCTATTGGCTAACGTCGGTCCCGGAGTAAGCACCAACTAGCCCGGAGCTAGCCTACGCTTGGCCCATCTCCCGGCTGGCTGAAGAATCCCATTAGCCACTCCTGGGCTACAACACCTATCCGGACACGTTTCTACTGCCGCTGCAGAGCCCCACCGGGCCTTCACGACTGGACCACCGACGTTATCTGCCCGAGGGGGTTATTCAACCGGCCCTCCGTCGCGACGTCACCTGAACGCCCATCAGCTAACTGTGGCTTGCTAACGTTAGCTGTCTTGAGTGTATCGGCTGCTAGCTAAACAGGTCCATCGGACAATTTCTTGGGCCACTATTACCTACTTTGCCAATTGGCCTGGTCCCCTTCACCACACGGAACACCACTAACACATCACGACTGGTCTACCGACGAAAACGCACGAGGAGGCTATAAACAGACTTCCTCCGTCTTTGTTAGCCGGCCTGCTAGCCTTTGCTAGCTTGCTACCCCCGGCTAGCTGTCTGAAACGCTGTGTCCCCAACCAGCCTCACTACTAACTGAACCCTTATGATCACTCGGCTAAGCATGCCTCTCCTCAATGTCAATATGCCTTGTCCATTGCTGTTCTGGTTAGTGTTTATTGTCTTATTTCACTGTAGAGCCTCTAGCCCTGCTCAATATGCCTTAACCAAGACTTTAGTTCCACCTCCAACACATGCGGTGACATCATCTGGTTTAAATGTTTCTAGAGACAATATCTCTTTCATCACCACTCAATGCCTAGGTTTACCTCCACTGTATTTACGTCCTACCATACCTTTGTCTGTACTTTTTACTCTCGGTTCATGACGTCCTAGACGATCAGTCATTATAGCCTTTAGCCGTACCCTTATCCTACTCCTCCTCTGTTCCTCTGGTGATATAGAGGTTAATCCAGGCCCTGCAGTGCCTAGCTCCACTCCTATTCCCCAGGCGCTCTCATTTGTTGACTTCTGCAACGGGAAGAAAAAACTTGGTTTCATGCATGTTAACATTAGAAGAATCCTCCCTAAGTTTGTTTTATTCACTGCTTTAGCACACTCTGCCAACCCGGATAGCCGTGTCTGAATCCTGGCTTAGGAAGACCACCAATAACGCTGAAATTTCCATCCCTAACTACAACATTTTCAGACAAGATAGAACGGCCAAAGGGGGCAGTGTTGCTATCTACTGCAGAGATAGCCTGCAGAGTTCTGTCTTACTATCCAGGTCTGTACCCAAACAATTTAAACTTTTCCTTTTAAAAATCCACCTTTCTAGAAACAAGTCTCTCACTGTTGCTGCTTGCTAAATACCACCCTCTGCCCCTAGCTGTGCTCTGGACACCATATGTGAACTGATTGCCCCCCATCTATCTTCAGAGTTTGTGCTGTTAGTTGACCTAAACTGGGACATGCTTAACACCTCGGCCATCCTACAATCTAAGCGTGATGCCCTAAACCTTACACAAATCATAATTGAACCTACTAGGTACAATCCCAAAGCTGTAAACACGGGCACCCTCATAGATGTCATCTTAACTAACTTGCCCTCCAAATACACCCCCGCTGTTTTCAACCAAGATCACTGCCTCATTGCCTGCATCTATAATGGGTTTGCGGTCAAACGATCTCCCCTCATTACTGTTAAACGTTCCCTAAAACAGTTCAGCGAGCAGGCCTTTCTAATCGACCTGGCCCGGGTATCCTGGAAGAATATTGACCTCATCCCGTCAGTAGAGGATGCCTGGTTATTCTTTAAAAGTGCCTTCCTCACCATCTTAAATAAGCATGCCCCATTCAAGAAATTTAGAACCAGGAACAGATATAGCCCTTGGTTCTCTCCAGACCTGACTGCCCTTAACCAACACAAAAACATCCTGTGGCGGTCTGCATTAGCATCGAACAGTCCCCGTGATATGCAACTTTTCAGGGGAAGTCAGGAACCAATATACACTGGCAGGAAAGCCAAGGCTAGCTTTTTCAAGCAGAAATCTGCCTCCTGTAACACAAACTCAAAAAACACTGGGACACTGTAAAGTCTATGGAGAATAAGAGGACCTCCTCCCAGCTGCCCACTGCACTGAGGATAGGAAATGCTGTCACCACCGATAAACCCACAATAATTGCGAATTTCAATAAGCATTTTTCTACGGCTGGCCATGCTTTCCACCTAGCTACCCCTACCCCGGTCAACAGCGCTGCACCCCCCTCAGTAACTCGCCAAAGCCTCCCCCCATTTATCCTTCTCCCAAATCCAGTTAGCTGATGTTCTGAAAGAGCTGTGAAATCTGGACCCCTACAAATCAGCCGGGCTAGACAATCTTGACCCTTTCTTTTTAAAATGATCTGCCAAAATTGTTGCAACCCCTATTACTAGCCTGTTCAACCTCTCTTTCGTGATGTCTGAGATTCCCAAAGACTGGAAAGCAGCTGCGGTCATCCCCCTCTTCAAAGTGGGAAACACTCTTGACCCAAACTGCTACAGACCTATATCTATCCTACCCTGCCTTTCTAAGGTCTTTGAAAGCCAAGTTAATAAACAAATCACCGACCATTTCGAATCCCACCGTAACTTCTCCGCTATGCAATCTGGTTTCAGGGCTGGTCATGGGTGCACCTCAGCCACGCTCAAGGTCCTAAATGACATCATAACTGCCATTGATAAGAGATATTACTGTGCAGCCATTTTTATTGATCTGGCCAAGGCTTTCGACTCTGTCAATCACCACATCCTTATCGGCAGACTCGACAACCTTGGTTTCTCAAATGATTGCCTCGCATGGTTCATCAACTACTTCTCCGATAGAGTTCAGTGTGTCAAATCAGAGGGCCTGTTGTCCGGGCCTCTGGCAGTCTCTATGGGGGTGCCACAGGGTTCAATTCTTGGGCCGACTCTCTTCTCTGTATACATCAATGATGTTGCTCTTGCTGCAGGTGAGTCTCTGATCCACCTCTACGCAGATGACACCATTCTGTATACTTCTGGCACCTCTTTGGACACTGTGTTAACTACCCTCCAGAAAGCTTCAATGCCGTACAACTCTCCTTCCGTGGCCTACAACTGCTCTTAAACGCAAGTAAAACTAAATGCATGCTCTTCAACCGATCGCTGCCCCGCACCTGTCCCCCCGTCCAGCATCACTACTCTGGACGGTTCTGTCTTAGATTATGTGAACAACTACAAATATCTAGGTGTCTTTTTTAGACTGTAAACTCTCCTTCCAGACTCACATCAAACATCTCCAATCTAAAATTAAATCTAGAATTGGCTTCCTATTTCGCAGCAAAGCATCCTTCACTCATGCTGCCAAACATACCCTCGTAAAACTGACCATCCTACCGATCCTCGACTTCGGTGATGTCATTTACAAAATAGCCTCTAATACTCTACTCAACAAATTGGATGCAGTCTATCACAGTGCCATCCGTTTTGTTACCAAAGCCCCATATACCACCCACCACTGCGACCTGTACACTCTCGTTGGCTGGCCCTCGCTTTACACTCGTCGCCATACCCACTGGCTCCAGGTCATCAACAAGTCCCTGCTAGGTAAAGTCCCACCTTATCTCAGCTCGCTGGTCACCTTAGCTGCACCAACCCGTAGCACGCGCTCCAGCAGGTATATCTCACTGGTCACCCCCAAAGCCAATTCCTCCTTTGGCCGACTCTCCTTCCAGTTCTCTACCTCATCCCCTACCGTATTTATTTATTTATCTTGTTCCTTTGCACCCCAGTTTTTCTACATTGCACATTCATCTACTGCACATCTACCATTTCAGTGTTTAAATGCTATATTGTAATTACTTTGCCACCATGGCCTATTTATCGCCTTACCTTCCTTCCTAAAAAAACTTTTAAAAATAAAAATTGACAAAGGATGATTCTTACAGTGAGTGATGAGGACAATGACAATGATAGGGACCCTCTCCTTAGAGAGCTCAACCTGGATTAGTCCCCAACACAGATATCTTGATGCATAAAACGTCCATCAAGACCTGTGAGACTAGTTCACAATGTACATTGCAACAACCACGTCATCCTCAGCCCAATGTTTGTCTTCTGGGCCACGCTGTGGGGGTGGGGATGGGGAGCAGAGGGAGGGTCACAAATGCACAAATACACACACACCATGGCCCGGTCTGATTTCTCCCTGGGTTAGTTTAGAGGGAAGAACACATTGATCTATGAATCTCATTAGGTGTCTTACTGTATTTAACCAGGTAGGCAAGTTGAGAACAAGTTCTCATTTACAACTGCGACCTGCCAAGATAAAGCAAAGCAGTTCGACACATACAACAACAGAGTTACACATGGAGTAAACAAACAAACAAACATACATACTGTTGGATCCTACAGGCAGTCATTGATGGACTGCTCCTTCACAGCACTCCTGCCAAAGATGATGTCAATAGAATGCTTGGAGGTGATCAATGTTAAAGATCCTAGTGATGACTGGATGTGACACTAATTTCATTATATCAGTTGCACCCCAGTACAGGATCAGTGGTCATAATAAGCGATAGGAGAGAATACAACAATATTCATGTGTTACTGTAGTATAGTTAATACATTATGCCATGTGTGTTGACAATGAGACAATGAAACAATATAGCCAAGCTGTTTTTTTTAGTTCATGACATGGCATTCATGTTTCTAATGTATGCGAGAGATAGTATTTTTGTACATGTTATATTCATTTCAGCTGCTTTGCATTTTCCAATGGTTGTGTTTATGTGTGTTAATTATACACGTGACAGAGATAAAGAATGTGACACCCATGACTGTCTGTGTCTGTGTGTAGTGTGTGAATGAATGCATTCATGACTGTGTGCTCACAACACGTGTCTGTTATTCTTTTCCCAAATGCTAAAGTTTGTATGACCACCTCGTGTGTCAGAAATGCAGAGGGAGAGAGAGAGAGACAAAGACACAGAGAGCCCTTACAAAAAAATCATGTCAAATTTGCAGTTTCACTTGTGAAATCACATTTTCACATAAAAAAACAGCTGTTTCACATGTTGAGCTTAAATTTCAAGTCAAACCATATTTTCACAAGTATTACATTTAGAGTTCACATGTTCACACCACCTTTTCACACGAGAAGAAAAACATGTTTTCACCTCACATGTGAAAATCTAAATTGCATTTTCACATGTAAAAAAAATTATCACATGTAAAAATAACATTTTCAGTATCATATGTAAGAAAACTCCACATTTAAAAATGTACTTTCACATATGGAATTGCAAGTTCCCAAGTGAAAAACAATCATATGCAAAAATCTAATTTGCATCTTCACACGTAAGAAAATTTTTCATGTGAAAATCTAACTTTCACATATATAATTGCAAGTTCACATGTGGTGAAATAGTGTTATTCTCCTCACGTGAAAAGGTGGTGTTAACATGTTGCAATAACATTGGCATTACAGTTACATATGTTGAAAAATTCTGTAAAAAAGGTAACTTAGCCTACCTGAGTACAATAATTCAGGTGTGTTAAAAATAATTACATTATTTCTTATTTCTGAGCCATGCATTCAGAGTGTTACTGCAGCAGGCGCACACCTCTCTTCTTCCTACGTTGGTCAGTGACCATTGGAACTAGCCCAGAGAAAAGACCAGAGAAGTTAGCGTTCTGTGTCTCCTTATTTATCCTTTTTGTTACGTGGAGCGAAGGGGGGGGGAACCCAAGAGCGAACTCAGAGGAAGCCGGGATGAATGCACCAACAAAAAAAAAATGTACAGAGAAATGTGGAGTGCAGAACCGGGGTAGCTCAGATGAGTTGCAAAAACCAGGAGTGTAGAGTGAGCTTGGAGTTGGCTGAGTAGAACAGGGAAACAGGTCCTGAGTGGAGTCCAAGGTATGGTAGGGAGTGAAATCCAGAGCAAGGTAGGTGGAGGTGAGATGTGGAACAGGAGACAGGAGCCAGAGACAGAGCGGTACTGCAAGGAGAGAACAAAAATGTTGTAAGGCAGGAAAACAAGCACAGCAGAGCAACAGGATCTTGAGAAACGAGGCTAGAATTATAACTAACTGAGCAGAGATTACGACCTGGCAGAGTGGAGTTGGCAGGAATGGTATTTGTAGAGGTCTAGATTAATGGACGAGTTGCAGCTGGTAGGGAATTGCTCTGACTCCAGCACACCTGTCTCCAACCACACAATTAAACAGAGAGGGATAGAGAGAGAGAGAGTACAGGGGAAGAACTGCAGGTCAGTGAGACACCGGACGACCAGCAGAGGGCGTAGCAAAAACAGATGTGACAGTACCCCCCTCTCTACGGACGCCACCTGGCGCACGACCCGGCTTGTCTGGTGGTGAGGTGTAAAAATCCTGTAAGAGGGAGGGATTCAGAATGTGAAGACGGGGCACCGAGTAGCGCTCCTCAGGCCCGTATCCTTCCCTGTCTACCAGATACTGCCAACCGCGGCCCCGACGGCGCACATCCAAAAGCCGCCGAACAGTATAGGCAGGATGGTCGTCGATTAGCCGAGGGGGTGGAGAAGCAGGTGCAGGAGGGGATAGGGGACTAGAGCAGACTGGTTTGATTAAGGATTACATGAAAGGTGGGGTGAATCTTGAGAGTGTCTGGGAGTTTCAGATGAACAGCGGAGGGGTTTATGACATGATCAATTTCAAAGGGGCCCAATCAACGGGGGAGCTAGTTTTTTGGAGGCCACCTTCAGAGGCAAGTCCTTAGAACAAAGCCATACCCTTTGGCCTGGAGTGTAGACTGGAGCTGGAGCACGGCGACGGATAGCTTTGGATTGGGTCCTGGCGGAGGCACGAAGAAGGGCAGCCCGGGTCCTCCTCCAGGTGCGACGACAACGGAGTATGTGGTCCTGAACTGAGGGCACCGCTACTTCAACCTCTTGGGCAGGGAACAAGGGAGGTTGATAACCAAGAGCGCACTCAAATGGAGACATACCTGAAGAGGTGTTGATGAGGGTGTTGTGGGCATATTCCACCCAGGGTAGCTGGGCACTGCATGAGGAAGGGTTAGCTGAAGTCACACAGCGAATTGCAGTTTCCAACTCCTGGCTGGCCCGCTCTGTCTGACCGTTGGTCTGGGGGTGATATCCAGATGAAAGGCTGACCTTAATACCCAAAGCTGTGCAGAAGGCTCTCCATACCTAGGAAGTAAACTGGGGTCCTCTGTCAGAAACAATGTCATTAGGGATGCCTTGCAGCCGCAAAACATGGGATAGCAGCAAGTCCGCAGTCTCCCTGGAGGAAGGGAGCTTGGAGAGGGGAATGAAGTGAGAAGCCTTGGAATTATTTTTTTAATTTTTTTAAATCGGTCAATAATAGTGAGAATGACCATTCGATGGGGGAAGCCCAATGACGAAGTCCAAAGCTATGTGTGACCAGGGGCGACTGGGTATGGGAAGAGGACGAAGCAGACCAGATTAAGGTTTGGTGGAGGTTTTATTTCGGGCACAGACTGAGCAAGCTGAGATGAATTCCAGAGCGTCTCGCTCCATGGTGGACCACCAAAATCACTAACGCAGGAAGGCGACTGTCCGGTTCATGCCAGGGTGACAGGTGAGGTGAGTAGAATGGGCCCATTGAAGAACATCAGAACGAACTGAATCTGGCACAAACAGAGCTTTACTAGGACCGTTTATAGGATCAGGCTGGTTCAGCTGAGCCTGACGAGCACGGGACTCAATCTCCCAGGAGACAGCAGCAACGATACAGGAGGATGGCATAATGGTTTCAGGCTTGGAACTTGTGTTGTCTGTGGTGAACTGATGAGAGAGGGCTTCAGGCTTGGTATTCTTAGATCCGGGATGATAAGTGAGTGTGAAGTTGAATCTTAAAAAAATAAATATCCACCTGGCCTGCCGAGAGTTCAGACGTTTGGCGGTCTGGATGTAGGTGTTTTTGTGATCCGTCCACACAATGAAGGGAATGACTGAACCCTCTAACCAGTGACGCCACTCCTCAAGAGCCAAGAGTTCCCGGTTGCCTACATCAAAATTCCTCTCTGCAGGTGAAAGCTTGCGGAACAAGAAGGCACAAGGATGGAGCTTCTGATCCGAGGGAGAACGTTGAGACAGGACTGCACCTATCCCAGTGTCAGAAGCGTCCACCTCGAGGACGAACTAGAGTTCTGGGTCTGGCTGGGTAAGGATAGGAGCAGAAGTGAAGCGATGCTTGAGTTCCCGAAACGCTACCTCTGCCTCAAGGGACCAGTGGAATGGAGTGGAGGTGGAGGTGAGAGTGGTGAGAGGAGCTGCAAAACGACTGTAGTCACGGATGAATCGTCTATAGAAATTGTCAAACCACTGTAAACACTGTAACGGCTTCAGATTAGCCGGCACTGGCCACTCAGTGACTGCCCTAACCTTGGCAGGGTCCATTCGTAGCTGTCCTTGAGCAAAAATGTAACCCAAGAAGGACACAGAGGAAACATGAAACCCACATTTCTCAGCCTTGACAAATAGCTTATTCTCCAACAGCCTTTGGAGAACTTGGTGGACGTGTTGTTTGTAAGCCTCAAGGCCCTTCAAAAAAATAAGGATGTCATCCACATAGACAAAAACAGAAACGCCCAATGACATCCCTCAGGACATCATTCACCAGGCTCTGAAAGACAGCAGGGGCATTAGTGAGGCCAAAAGGCATAACGAGGTACTCGAAATGTCCAAGTGTTGTGTTGAATGCCATTTTCCACTTGTCCCCCTCTCTGATGCAAACAAGGTGGTAGGCATTCTGGAGGTCGAGCTTAGTAAATACATTAGCATCATGGAGGGGGGAAAAAGCAGAACTGATAAGTGGCAAGGGATACTTGTTCCTGACAGTAATACTATTCAACCCACGGAAGTATATGCATGGCCTCTATGACCCGTCCTTCTTCTTGACAAAGAAAAATCCAGCTCCCACCGGAGAGGAAGAAGGCGTGACATGTCCGACAGCCAGAGAGTCCTGGATGTATTCTTCCATGGCTTCTTGCTCGAGGCGAGAGAGGTTATAGTCGTATGGCCGATGAGGCGGCAGAGATGGGGTGTGGTGCTTACTGAATACAGGAGCTAGATTATGATAATCTGGAGGAACAGTAGACAGGTCTGGGGGTTCTGGAATGGACTGGGGTGCAGACAAAGCAGGAGGGAGGGCAGAATGTAGACAATTAGAATGACAAAATGTACTCCAAGTAGTAACCCTCCCAGTAGACCAGTCAATCTGTGGGTTGTGTAGCTTTAACCATGGATGGCCCAGAACCAGAGGTGACTGAGAACAGTCGATTATGTGGAAACTGATATTTTCCTGGTGATTACCAGAGAGACGCAGGATAACATGAACAGTTCTCTCCAAAACACGGAAGAGTAGCTTTCCATTGAGAGCGGTGGCATCCAGAGGTGAATCAAGCAACACAGTGTCCAGGCCAAACTGATTAACAACCCCACGGTCCAGAAAACTTTAGTCGGTGCCTGAATCGACGAGAGCGGGCAGAGGAAAAGCCTGGCTCTGCCACAAAAGGTTTGCCTCAAGCAGGGGTCTGGGAGATGATGGGCAGGCGATTTGGCTCAACAGTATATCCCCTACTACTGCTGAGCCCTCTCTTTTGCTGGACACAGGGAATAAGTGGAGACCAGATGACCTCTCCTCTGGAGATAGACGGGTCCGGCCGAGCTGCATGGTTTCAGGATTAGAACCTGTCTGGTGATGTGATGCAGTCGAAGAAATTGAGCAAGGCACAGAAGCAGATGTTATGGGACATGCAACCCTACCTCCCCTCTCTCTCCGACGCTCACGGAGACGGTTGTCAATGCGGATAGTTAGAGAAATGAGTTTGTCCAGTCCATCCGGCTCTTCTCTGGACACCAACTCGTCCTTGAGGGTCTCCGTGAGTGCGTTCCGGAATGCTCCCTGAAGAGCGTCATCATTCCAGCCGGTGCGGAACTCACATGCCATCTCAGCCACACTCTGAGAGCCTTGACAAAGGGACAGAAGTCGTTTGGCAGCATCCTTTCCACAGACCGGGTGGTCGAAGACCTTCATCTCATCTGTGAAGCCACTGTAGGAGAAGCAGATAGAAGACTGTCTCTCCCAAACCTCAGTGGCCCAGGAGAGTGGTGCTCCCTGAAGGCAGCCAATCAAAAAATAAATCTTTGCTCGTTCACTAGCATAAGAGTAGGGCTGTTGCTCAAATACTAGTGAGCATTGTACTAGAAAGGCTCTGCAAACGCCAAGATTGCCATCATAGCGCTCAGGAGTTGGAACAAAATGTTCCCGGGGTGGAGAAGAGAAACTGGAGACAGCTTGTGAATTCAGAGCTGTAGATCAGACAAGCTCTGCGAAAACTTTTCACGGCTTGATCATGTTGCTCAAGAAGGGTGCCTTGACCAACAAGAATTTGGTGAAGAGTAGTAGAGTGCTGGGTTAATCTCTTGGCCAGATCGTACTGTTAAGTGGAATGAAGGGGGGGAACCAGAGAGCGGACTCAGAGAGGAAGCTGGGATGAATGGACCAAAATGTTTATTTAACAGAGAAATATGGAATGCAGAACTGGGGTAGCTCAGATGAGTTGCAAAAACCAGGAGTGTAGAGTGAGGTTGGAGTTGGCTAAGTAGAACAGGGAAACAGGTTTTGAGTGGAGTTCAAGGTATGGTGGGGAGTGAAATCCAGAGAAAGGTAGTTGGTGGTGAGATGTGGAACAGGAGACAGAGACAGAGCGGTACTGCAAGGAGAGAACAAAAATGGTGTAAGGCAGGAAAACAAGCACAGCAAGGCAACAGGATCTTGAGAAAAGACTAAAGGCTAGAATTATAACTGACTGAGCAGAGATAACGACTTGGCAGAGTGGAGTTGGCAAGAATGGTATTTGTAGAGGTCTTGATTACTGGATGAGTTGCAGCTGGTAGGGACTCCAGCACACCTGTCTCCAACCACACAATTAAACAGAGAGGGCTAGAGAGAGAGAGTACAGGGGAAGAACTGCAGGTCAGTGAGACACCGGACGACCAGCAGAGGGCGTAGCTGAAGCAGATGTGACACTTTTGACATGTAAAAATTAGCACTGTCAGATTTAATCAATATATTTTTGGAAATGTTTGTCACATTCCAAATACACTGAAAACATCCAAAATACATAATCTATACAGCTAACAACAAAAATGTGATGTTTATCATGAGGTAGTCACCTGGAATGCATTTCAATTAACAGGTGTTCCTTAACTTCTTACGGAGCGGTGGGGCTGCTAGTCATTTGCGCTGCTCCCAAAGAAGTTAACAGGTGTTAATTTGTGGAATTTCTTTCCTTCTAAAGCCTATCATTTGTGTTGTGACTAGGTAGGGGTGGTATACAGAAGATAGCCTTATTTGGTAAAAGACCAAGACCATTTTATGGTAACAGCTCAAATGAGCTTTAAGACATGAAGGCCAGTCAATCCGGAAAATCTCAAGAACTTTGACAGTTTCTTCAAGTGCAGTCGCAAAAACCATCAAGCGCTATGATGAAACTGGCTCTCATGAGGACCGCCACAGGAAAGGAAGACCCAGAGTTACCTCTGCTGCAGAGGATAAGTTCATTAGAGTTAGCAGCCCCAGAAATCAACTGTTTAGAGGAGACTGCGTGAATCAGGCCTTCATGGTCGAATTGCTGCAAAGAAACCACTACTAAAGGACAACTATAAGAAGAGATTTGCTTGGGCCAAGTTTGTGATGTATTTAGAATTCAAGGCACACTTAACCAGCATGACTACTATAGCATTCTGCAGCGATACTATTTGACCAAGAAGGAGAGTTACGGAGTGCTGCATCAGATGACCTGGCCTTCACAATCACCCGATTTCAACCAAATTGAGATGGTTAGGGATGAGTTGGACCGCAGAGTGATGGGAACTCCTTCAAGACTGTTTGGAAGGCATTCCTCATGAAGCTGGTTGAGAATGCCAAGAGTGCAAAGCTGTCATCAAAGCAAAGGGTGGCTTCTTTGAAGAATACAAAATATAAAATATTTTTTATTTGTTTAACACTTTTTTGGTTACAAAACCCTTGAATGAGTAGGTGTGTCAAAACTTTTGATTGGTACTGCATGTATTATTTCATAGTTTTGATGTCTTCACTATAATTCTAATTATAGTTGGCTTCTCCCATGGGAGACCGGGTTCTAATCCCGCCAGTTACAAAAGCTCATCGGGAATTTATTATATCACGTGAAATGTTTGGAAACCACATCTAAGTAGTGAAAAATGTACATGTGAAAACATGTGAAACTCCACACATGTCCGAAAACCACATCTGACTCATGAACATTTTACGTGGATACATTTTTTTAATAATAATAATAATTTACATGTGAAATGTAATGTTTTTTTTTTAAGGCAGAGTGAGAGTCGCTCTTGTCCCCCTCCACAGGAGTGTGGCGCAGAACTGGGAAAGCCAGCATTGAACTTGTCTTTGGGGAATCTCAATTATTTACACTCTACCATCCTGTGGACACGATGTGAGTTGACAGGAGCAATAGGAAGTTCATGAATTAAACACAGGGGCCTAAAAGCAGAAGGGTGGAGTGGGGACAGGAGGTAAGGGTGCACTGTAAAACATTTCCTGTAAAATTGACAGTAACTTACTGTCAGCAATAGGCCAGTAAATTACTGTAACTTATTTTACAGTACATCTACTTTAATCCATTTTACAATAATCCATTTTACGGTACTTAAATGCCCAAATGAACAATGCAGTTCAAGAAATAGAGTTAAGAAAATATTTAATAATGAACTAAAGTAAAAAATGTAATAAGAAGTAACACAATAAAATAGAATAACGAGGCTATATACAGGGGTACTGGTACTGAGTCAATGTGCAGGGGTACAGGTTAGTTGAGGTAATTTGTACATGTAGGTAGGGGTAAAGTGACTTTGCACAGATAATAAACAGCGAGTAACAGCAGCGTAAAAACAAAGGGGTGGGTGAATGTAAATAGTCTGGGTGGCCATTTTATTAACAGGTCAGCAGTCTTATGGCTTGGGGGTAGAAGCTGGTACCACTTGCAGTAGCAGAGAAAGCAGTCTATGACTTGGGTGACTGGAATCTTTTTTGTTTGGGCCTTCCTCTGACACCTCCTAGTATATAGCTCCTGGATGGCAGGAAGCTTGGCCCTAGTGATGTACTGGGTCATACGCACTACCCTCTGTAGCGCCTTACGGTCAGATACCGAGCAGTTGCCTTACCAGGCGGTGATGCAACCGGTAAGGATTCTCTCAATGGTGCAGCTGTATAACTTTTTGAAGATCAGGGTACCCTTACAAGATCTTTCAGTCTCCTGAGGGGGAAAAGGTGTTGTTGTGCCCTCTTCACAGCTGTCTTTGTGTTTTTTGGACCATGAAAGTTTGTTGGTGATGCGGACACCAAGGAACTTGAAACTCTCGACCTGCTCCACTACAGTCCCGTCGATGTTAACCTCTTAAGCATCATTAAGGAGATCTGGGGCGCTATGCGCCCCCGTTCCCGACACTACCCGGTGAAATGTAAGGCGCCAAATTCAAAATCCAAAAGTTGAATTATTAAGCATTCATCAATATACAAGTGTTGTATAGTAGAAAGCTCTGAGTCTTGGCAATATCACAGCGTTGTTAGATTTCAAAAAGGCTTTACGGCGAAAGCACAACATTTGATTGTTTGAGGATAACACCTCTCATTTTATGCATTAGCATAAATCTATAACCAGTGCGGGTCACACAAAACACATATAAGAGCTAAAATAAATCACTTACCTTTTGAAGATCTTCTGCTGAGGGCATCCGAAGTGTCCAAACAAGACAATCCATGGTTCTTTTGTTAGAAAAAGTCATTTATTATATCCATACATCTCCGTTTGGTTGGCTCATTATGTTCAGAAAATCCACCGTCGAGTCGCACGTTGTACAGTGAAGAGAAAGCGGTCAAATTATACCTATCAACTTTGCCCAAACAAATCAAACATCATTTATAATGTATCCTTAGGTATACTTTAATGAATATTAATGATTATATTTTACACGGATGATATCCTAAACTATATAAAAGGAAAATAAAGAGGAGAGCGCTCACGGTCTCGCGCCCAGGAAAAGTTATTGACATCCGTGGTTCTTTCACCAATTCTTCTTCTGTTCGGTTGTCTTCCATGATAAAGCCATGGAACACTGTCTAAAGACTGTTGACATCTAGTGGAAGCCATAGGTACTGCAATCTGGGAGCTATTATACTGGGATTTCAATAGGAAGCCAATCAAACTAAGGAAATGCCACCCCAAAAAAATTCTGGACAGAAATTCCTCAGGTTTTTGCCTGCTATATCAGTTATGTTATACTTACAGACATTATTTTAACAGTTTTAGAAACTTCAGAGTGTTCCCTATCCAATAGTATTAATCCTAGTTTCTGGGCCTGAGTGGCAGGCATTTTACTTTGGGCACACCAGACTCTCCAAAACCGACACCACTGCTGCTGATCCCTATTAATGGGGGCCTGTTCGGCCCTCCTTTTCCTGTAGTCCACGATCAGCTCCTGTGTCTTGCTCACATTGAGGTAGAGGTTGTTGTCCTGGCGCCACACTGCCAGGTCTCTGACCTCCTCCCTACAGGCTATCTCATCGTTGTTGGTGATAAGGCCTACCACTATTGTGTCTTCAGCAAACTTAATGATGGTGTTGGAGTCGTGCTTGGGTGAATGGGGAGTACAGGAGGGGACTAAGCATGCACCTCTGAGGGGCCCCAGGGTTGAGGATTAGCGTGGCAGATGTGTTGTTGCCTAACCTTAAAACCTGGGGGCGCCCATCAGGAAGTCCAGGATCCAGTTATGGGGGGGTTAGTCCCAGGGTCCTTAGCTTAGTGATGAGCTTTGTGGGCACTATGGTGTTGAACACTGAGCTGTAGTCAATGAACAGCATTCTTACATAAGTGTTCCTTTCATCCAGGTGGAAAGGGCAGTGTGGAGAGCGATTGAGATTAAGTCATCTGTGGATCTGTTGGGGCGTTATGCGAGTTGGAGTGGGTCTAGGGTTTCCGGGATGATGGTGTTAATGTGTGTCATGATGAGTTCTACGGGGCGGTAGTCATTTAGGCAGGTTACCACAGTGCTAAGGGGACAGGACAACTTCACTGCATCAAAGGGACGATGGACAGGGCCATGTACCGTCAAATCTTGGGTGAGAACCTCCTTCCCTCAGCCAGGGCATTGAAAATGGGTCGTGGATGGGTATTCCAGCATGACAATGACCCAAAACACACGGCCAAGGCAACAAAGAAGTGGCTCAAGAAGAAGCACATTAAGGTCCTGGAGTAGCCTAGCCAGTCTCCAGACCTTAATCCCATAGAAAATCTGTGGAGGGAGCTGAAGGTTCGAGTTGCCAAACGTCAGCCTCGAAACCTTAATGACTTGGAGAAGGTCTGCAAAGAGGAGTGGGACAAAATCCCTCCTGAGATGTGTGCTAACCTGGTGGCCAACTGCAAAAAACGTCTGACCTCTGTGACTGCCAACAAGGGTTTTGCCACCAAGTACTAAGTCATGTTTTGCAGAGGGGTCAAATACTTATTTCCCTCATTAAAATGCAATTCCATTCATAAAAATGTTCACATGCGTTTTTCTGGAGTTTTTTGTTGTTATTCTGTCTCTCACTGTTCAAATAAACCTACCATTAAAATTATAGACTGATCATTTCTTTGTCAGTGGGAAAACGTACAAAATCAGCAGGGGATCAAATACTTTTTTCCCTCACTGTACATAAAAGAATACCTAAGGAAACATTAAAAATGATGTTTGATTTGTTTGTAGAAATATGATAGGTATAATTTCAATGCCTTCTCTTCACGGTTCTATGGGCGACTCAACGGTGGATTTTATGAACATAATGCGCCAACCAAACGGAGATTTATGGATATAATAAATGACTTTTTCTAACCAAAGAAGCATGGATTGTCTTCATTGGACACTTGGGAAGCCCTCAGCAGAAGTTCATCAAAGGTAATTGATTTTATATTAGCGATTTTATGCGTTTTGTGATTATGTACTTATGCTAACGCATAAATATTAGAGGTGCTACCCTCAAACATTCAAATGTTGTGCTTCCGCTGTAAAGCTTTTTTGAAATCTGACAATGCTGTGATATTGCCAAGAGTCAGAGCTTTTGATGGCTATGAAACGCGTGTATATTGATGAATTTCTTATAATTCAACTTTTGGATTTTGAATTTGGCGCTTTACATTTCACCGGGTAGTGTCGGGAGTGGGGCTAGTGCCCCACTGCTCGGTAAGAGGTTAAAGACTCAGATAGGGAGAGGTTGACAATGTCAGTGAAGACACTTGCATGACACAAGTCATTTTTCAAACAATTGTTTACAAACAGATTATTTCACTTATAATAATTCACTGTATCACAATTCCAGAAGTTTACATACACTAAGTTGACTGTGCATTGGAAAATTCCAGAAAATTATGTCATGGCTTTAGAAGCTTCTGATAGGTTAATTGACATCATTTGAGTCAATTGGATGTGTACCTGTGGATGTATTTCAAGGCCTACCTTCAAACTCAGTGCCTCTGCTTGACATCATGGGAAAAGCAAGCCATCATACCGCTCAGGAAAGAGATGCGTTCTGTCTCTTAGAGATGAATGTACTTTGGTGCGAAAAGTGCAAATCAATCCCAGAACAACAGCAAAGGACCTTGTGAAGATGCTGGAGGAAACAGGTACAAAAGTATCTACAGTGGGGCAAAAAAAGTATTTAGTCAGCCACCAATTGTGCAAGTTCTCCAACTTAAAAAGATGAGAGAGGCCTGTAATTTTCATCATAGGTACACTTCAACTATGACAGACGAAATGAGAAAAAGAAATCCAGAAAATCACATTGTAGGATTTTTTATTTATTTATTTGCAAATTATGCTGGAAAATAAGTATTTGGTCAATAACAAAAGTTTATCTCAATACTTTGTTATATACCCTTTGTTGGCAATGACAGAGGTCAAACGTTTTCTGTAAGTCTTCACAAGGTTTTCACACACTGTTGCTGGTATTTTGGCCCATTCCTCCATGCAGATCTCCTCTAGAGCAGTGATGTTTTGGGGCTGTCGCTGGGCAACACAGACTTTCAACTCCCTCCAAAGATTTTCTATGGGGTTGAGATCTGGAGACTGGCTAGGCCACTCCAGGACCTTGAAATGCTTCTTACGGCCACTCCTTCGTTGCCCAGGCGGTGTGTTTGGGATCATTGTCATGCTGAAAGACCCAGCCACGTTTCATCTTCAATGCCCTTGCTGATGGTAGGCTTTGTTACTTTGGTCCCAGCTCTCTGCAGGTCATTCACTAGGTCCCCCCGTGTGGTTCTGGGATTTTTGCTCACCGTTCTTGTGATCATTTTGACCCCACGGGGTGAGATCTTGCGTGGAGCCCCAGATCGAGGAAGATTATCAGTGGTCTTGTATGTCTTCCATTTCCTAATAATTGCTCCCACAGTTGATTTCTTCAAACCAAGCTGCTTACCTATTGCAGATTCAGTCTTCCCAACCTGGTGCAGGTCTACAATTTTGTTTCTGGTGTCCTTTGACAGCTCTTTGGTCTTGGCCATAGTGGAGTTTGGAGTGTGACTGTTTGAGGTTGTGGACAGGTGTCTTTTATACTGATAACAAGTTCAAACAGGTGCCATTAATACAGGTAACGAGTGGAGGACAGAGGAGCCTCTTAAAGAAGAAGTTACAGGTCTGTGAGAGCCAGAAATCTTGCTTGTTTGTATGTGACCAAATACTTATTTTCCAGCATAATTTGCAAATAAATTCATTAAAAATCCTACAATGTGATTTTCTGGGGTTTTTTCTTCCTTTTGTCTGTCATAGTTGAAGTGTACCTATGATGAAAATTACAGGCCTCTCTCATCTTTTTAAGTGAGAGAACTTGCACAATTGGTGGCTGACTAAATACTTTTTTACCCCACTGTATATCCACGGGAAAACGAGTTCTATATCGACATAACCTGAAAGGCTGCTCAACAAGGAAGAAGCCACTGGTCCAAATCCACGATAAAAAAGCTAGACTACGGGTTGCAACTGCACATGGGGACAAAGATCGTACTTTTTGGAGAAATGTCCTCTGGTCTGATGAAACAAAAATAGAACTGTTTGGCCATAATGACCATCGTTATGTTTGGAGGAAAAAAAGGGTGAGGCTTGCAAGCAGAAGAACACCATCCAAACTGTGAAACACGGGGGTGACAGCATCATGTTATGAGGGTGTTTTGCTGAAGGAGGGACTGGTGCACTTCAAAAAATAGATGGCATAATGAGGAAGGAAAATTATGAGGATATATTGAAGCAACATCTCAATAGAAAATATGTGGGCAGAACTGAAAAAGCATGTGAGAGCAAGGAGGCCTCCAAACCCTGACTCAGTTGCACCAGCTCTGTCAGGAGGAATGGGCCAAAATTCACCCAACTTATTGTGGGAAGCTTGTGGAAGGCTACCCAATTGTTTGACCCAAATTAAGGGGCTAGGCTTCCCGCTAGCGGGACAACTTCCGGCGAAACTGGAGGGTGCACAATTGAAATAAATAATCATAAACATTATGGATATTAAATACAAGTGTCTTATATCAGTTGAAAGCTAAAAGCTTAAAATCTTGTTAATCTAATAATCAGTTTAATATCAGTTGAAAGCTTAAACTCTTGTTAATCTAACTGCACTGTCAGAATTACAGTAGCGAAAGCATGCCATGCAATTGTTTGAGGACGGCGCCCCACATCAAAATATTTTTCCAACGGCACGAGTTTCATAAATTCCAAAATAGCGATTAAATATTCACTTACTTTTTGAAAATCTTCCTCTGATTTGTCATCCAAAGGGTTCCAGCTATAACATGTAGCGTCGTTTTGTTAGATAAAATCATTTTTTATATCCCAAAAAGTCTGTTTAGTTGGCACCATTGATTTGAATAATTCACTCCGTTCAACACGCAGAGAAAGGAATCCAAAAATCTACGGCTAAATTTGTTAAAACAAGTCAAAATACGCTTCTATTGACTCCTCAGTTACCCTAAAATGTAATCAACCTATAATATTTCATACGGAAAGAAGTATGTTCAATAGGAAACCGATATTAGCAGGTGCGTCTTCTCTTCCTCGCGCACCCAAACACGAATTTCCAATAGTGTGTCCCAGTACTAAAACTCATATTTCTTACTCGTTTTGGAAGGAATAAGCCTGAAACCTTAAACATAGAGTGCTGACACCCTGTGGAAGCCATAGGAATTGCATACTGGGAGCTAGATTTCATTATTTTCCTATACTTGCCATTGTAAGAGCATGGGCTCTCAAAAGAAAATATTCCAGTTGGTCTCCTACATTATTTTAACATTTCTACAAACGTCAGAGTGTTTTCTTTCCAATGGTATCAATTATATGCATATCCTGGCTTTAGGGCCTGATCAACAGGCAGTTTATTTTGGGCATGTCAGTCAGGTGAAAATTTAGAAAAAAGGACCCTAGCCTGAAGAAGTTAAACAATTTAAAGGCAATGCTACCAAATACTAATTGAGTGTATGTAAACGTCTGACCCATTAGGAATGTGATGAAAGAAATAAAAGCTGAAATAAATCATTCTCTCTACTATTATTCTGACATTTCACATTCTTAAAATAAATTGGTGATCTTAACTGACCTAAGACAGGGAATTTTTACGAGGATTAAATGTCCGGAATTGTGAAAAACGGAGTTTAAATGTATTTGGCTAAGGTGTATGTAAACTTCCGACTTCAACTGTATATGGTCAGCTATGTAAACTTTTACGTTGATTTATCCTGTAATAGATCAATTGGTAACATACGTTTTTTGTCGTCTTCTAAAACCTCTAAGGGGAAAGTAATCTAAAAGTAATTGAATGTAATCAGATTGCATTACTGAGTTTGGGTAATCCAAAAGTTACGTTACTGATTACAATTTTGGACAGATAACTAGTAACGGTAACAGATTACATTTAGAAAGTAACCTACCCAACCCTGATCGTCAGTCACAGGCTTCATTAAGAAATGTATTTATAATGTTGTAGCCACAATAACAATCTGGACATTTTTGTGAGGCTGGTCATGGCTCATATCAAGGCCAGCATGTCAGGCACCCTGGACCCACTCCAATTTGCCTACCACTTCAACAGATCCACAGAAGATGCCATTTCCATCGCTATTCCCACGGCCGTAACACATCTGGACAAGAGGAACACCTATGAGAGAATGCTATTCATTGACTACAGTTCAGCATTCAACAATATTGTTCCCTCCAAACTCAGAGCCCTGGATCTGGGCACCACCCTATGTAACTGGATCCTGGACATCCTGATGGACAGACCATAGGCTGTAAGGATTGGCAACAACAACTCCTGCACACTGACTCTCAACACAGGGTATCCCAGGGGTGTGTCCTCAGCCCTCTGCTGTACAGTCTGATCACCACAAATGTGTGGCTTTGCACAACACCAACTCCATCGTTAAGTTTGCTGACAACAGCAGGCCTGATAACCATCAACGACTAGTCAGCCTATAGAGATGAGGTAAGTGAACTGGCATTGTGGAGCCAGGACAACAACCTCTCCCTCAACGTCAGCAAAACAAAAGAGTTGATTGTTGGCATCAGGAAGCAGAGGGGGGAACATGCCCGATCCACATCAATGGGACTGCAATAGAAAGAGTCAGCGTTTTAAGTTATTTGGCTTCCACATCACAGAGGACTTGACATGGACCAACAACACCACCACTCTTGTCAAGAGAGTGCAACAGTGTCTCTACTTCCTAAGGCGGCTGAATAAATTTGGCATGCCACCCTGGGTCCTCTCCAAGTACTACCGCTGGACCATTGAGAGCATCCTGACCAGTTGTACCATAGCCTGGTACTGGAATTACTTTGTCCATGACCTCAAGACCCTCCAGGAGGTGGTGAGGATGGCCCAGTACATGACTGGGACTGTACTCCCACCCATCCAGGACTTCTACTCAAAATGGTGCCACCCCAGCCTTGAGCTGTTCACTCACTTACCGTAGGGCAGACAGTATTGGAACATGAGGTCTGATACCAACAGGCTCAAGGACCGTTTCTATCTACAAGCCAACAGACTGCTGAAAACTTGAACTGGACTGGCCACCTGTTCTGATTCTCCGCACCTCAGCACACATGCACTCACTTGCTCACACATCCACACACATACATGCATGCTATACACACACATCACAACTGCTGCTACCAGACTCTTATTAGGATTGCTAAAAACTGCACAATTTAAACACTTGCCCCTAAATCAAATCAAATTGTAATTGTCACATACACATGGTTAGCAGATGTTAATGCGAGTGTAGCAAAATGCTTGTGCTTCTAGTTCCGACCATGCAGTAGAATCTAACAAGTAATCTAACAATTTCACAACAACTACCTTATACACACAAGTGTAAAGGAATGAATACGAGTATGTACATATAAATATATGGATGAGCGATGGCCGACCGGCATAGGCAAGATGCAGTAGATGGTACAGAGTACAGTATATACATATGAGATGAGTAATGTAGGATATGTAAACATTATATAAAGTAACATCGTTTAAAGTTGCTAGTGATACATTTATTACATCCAATTTTAAATTATTAAAGTGGCTAGAGATTTCAGTAGGTGGCCAAAGGGCATAGGCAAGGTGCAGTAGATGGTATAGAGTACAGTATATAAATATGAGATAAGTAATGTCGGAAATGTAAACATTATATAAAGCATTGTTTAAAGTGGCTAGTGATACATTTGTTACATCCAATTTTCAATTATTTCAAGTGGCAAGAGATTTGAGTTAGTATGTTGGCAGCAGCCACTCAATGTTAGTGATGGCTATTTAACCTCTTCCAGCTAGGGTCCCATTTTCCCGAATTTTCGCCTGTCTGATGTGCCCAAAGTTAAATGCCTGCCACTCATGGCCAGAAACTAGGATATTCACATAATTAGTACTATTGGATAGGAAACACTCACACCATTAAGATATAGTCTGTGGGTATACCAGAACAGATATAGCAGGCAAAAACCAGAGAAATTTCTGTCCGGAATTCCTTTTTCTGTTGCCTTCCTCCCACTTTGAAGCCCTGGTAATATAAATCAATGAGGAATAGGACACAGGTTGCAGTACTTATGGCTTCCACTGGATGTCAACAGTCTCTATAAAGTGTCTGGAGGAAAAAGCCCTGAGCAGATCCTTATAGAAGAAGAAATACTACAGGAAGGGAAAAATGTAAACAACCGTGCACGTTCACGAGAACGTGAGCGCGCCCAGCTTTCTTTTCCTTTTATAACGTTTCAGTTACCATCCATGTAAAATATGATCGCTATTATTCATAAAAGAATACATAAGGATGCATTATTAATGATATTTGATTTGTTTGTGAAAAGATGAGAGGTATAACTTGAACACGATCCCTTCACTGTAAAACGGGCGAGTAGACTGACAATGCTTGGTGGAGTAGCTGAACATAACGTGCCAACAAAACGGAGATTTATGGATATAATGAATTACTTTTTCTAACAAAAGAACCATGGATTCTCTTGTTTGGACACTTGGGAAGACCTCAGCAGAAGTTATTTGAAAGGTAAGCGATTTATATTAGCTGTGATATGGAAATTTTGAGAACTGAGCTGGATATGAATTTATGCTAATGTGGAAAATATGTGAGGTACTAGCCTCAAACAATCAAATGTAGTGCTTTCGCCGTAAAGCCTTTTTAAAATCTGACAACGCAGTGATATTGCCAAGAAGCAGAGCTTTTGATGGCTATGCAACACTATGCAACACTTGTATATCGAAGGATGTTAAATATTACGAATTTGTATTTTGAATTTGCCGCGTTATGTTTGCTCTTGCTCAGATTTCCAATCCCCACTTCCCCAAAACACGTAAATATTGGAGCATAAATTGTACATTCCTGTATTATACTTAAGCTAAAAAAAATATTATATTCTATTGAGCCATTTACTTTATGTAACTATTTCTTGTTGTTGTTGCTGTCAAGGCTCAGGTGAAGACACAGATGCAGACAGTTTCGAAGTGACAAAAGTTTGTTACAAATACAGGGGGCGGGGGCAAACAACAGGGGAAGGGCAGGCAGAGGTCAGTAGTCCAGAGCAAAGTCCAAAAGATACAGAACGGCAGGCAGGCTCAGGGTCAGGGCAGGCAGAGGTCAGTAGTCCAGAGCAGAGTCCGAAAGATACAGAATGACTGGCAGGCTCGGTGTCAGGCCAGGAAGAACGGAGCACAGGAAAAAATGCTGGCTTGACGAAACACAAAACGAACTGGCAACAGACAAACAGAGAACACAGGTGTAAATACACTGGGGATAATGAGGAAGAATGGCGACACCTGGAGGGGGGTGGAGACAAGCACAAAGACAGGTGAAACAGATCAGGGTGTGACAGTACCCCCGCTCTCTAGGGGCACCACCTGGCATCCTACCTGGACGCATACCTAGTTGACCGGAGTGCCGGCGTTGGAACTAAGCAATGAGGCCTGGGTCCAGGATGTCCCTAACGGGGACCCAGCACCTCTCCCCCGGGCCATAACCCTCCCAGTCAATCAGGTACTGGAATCCCCTGCCCCGCGGTCGAAACTTCAGGAGGTGCCTCACCATGTACAGTGGGGCAAAAAAGTATTTAGTCAGCCACCAATTGTGCAAGTTCTCTCACTTAAAAAGATGAGAGAGGCCTGTAATTTTCATCATAGGTACACTTCAACTATGACAGACAAAATGAATTTATTTGCAAATTATGGTGGAAAATAAGTATTTGGTCACATACAAACAAGCAAGATTTCTGGCTCTCACAGACCTGTAACTTCTTCTTTAAGAGGCTCCTCTGTCCTCCACTCGTTACCTGTATTAATGGCACCTGTTTGAACTTGTTATCAGTATAAAAGACACCTGTCCACAACCTCAAACAGTCACACTCCAAACTCCACTATGGCCAAGACCAAAGAGCTGTCAAAGGACACCAGAAACAAAATTGTAGACCTGCACCAGGTTGGGAAGACTGAATCTGCAATAGGTAAGCAGCTTGGTTTGAATAAATCAACTGTGGGAGCAATTATTAGGAAATGGAAGACATACAAGACCACTGATAATCTTCCTCGATCTGGGGCTCCACGCAAGATCTCACCCCGTGGGGTCAAAATGATCACAAGAACGGTGAGCAAAAATCCCAGAACCACATGAGGGGACCTAGTGAAGGACCTGCAGAGAGCTGGGACCAAAGTAACAAAGCCTACCATCAGTAACACACTACGCCGCCAGGGACTCAAATCCTGCAGTGCCAGACGTGTCCCCCTGCTTAAGCCAGTACATGTTCAGGCCCCTCTAAAGTTTGCTAGAGAGCATTTGGATGATCCAGATGAGGATTGGGAGAATGTCATATGGTCAGATGAAACTAAAATATAACTTTTTGGTAAAAACTCAACTCGTCGTGTTTGGAGGACAAAGAATGCTGAGTTGCATCCAAACAACACCATACCTACTGTGAAGCATGGGGGTGGAAACATCATGCTTTGGGGCTGTTTTTCTGCAAAGGGACCAGGACGACTGATCCGTGTAAAGGAAAGAATGAATGGGGTCATGTATCGTGAGATTTTGAGTGAAAACCTCCTTCCATCAGCAAGGGCATTGAAGATGAAACGTGGCTGGGTCTTTCAGCATGACAATGATCCCAAACACACCGCCTGGGCAACGAAGGAGTGGCTTCAGAAGAAGCATTTCAAGGTCCTGGAGTGGCCTAGCCAGTCTCCAGATCTCAACCCCATAGAAAATCTTTGGAGGGAGTTGAAAGTCCGTGTTGCCCAGCGACAGCCCCAAAACATCACTGCTCTAGAGGAGATCTGCATGGAGGAATGGGCCAAAATACCAGCAACAGTGTGTGAAAACCTTGTGAAGACTTACAGAAAACGTTTGACCTCTGTCATTGCCAACAAAGGGAATATAACAAAGTATTGAGATAAACTTTTGTTATTGACCAAATACTTATTTTCCAGCATAATTTGCAAATTAATAAATAAAAAATCCTACAATGTGATTTTCTGGATTTCTTTTTCTCATTTCGTCTGTCATAGTTGAAGTGTACCTATGATGAAAATTACAGGCCTCTCTCATCTTTTTAAGTTGGAGAACTTGCACAATTGGTGGCTGACTAAATACTTTTTTGCCCCACTGTATGTCGGTTGGTCGTCGATGAGACAGGGAATAGGGGTGGGCCTAGAGACAGGAGACAAAGGGCGGTGAGACATAGGTTTAATCCTAGACACATGAAAGTAGAATGCATATGGAGGGTACGGGGGCAACAGAATACGGACAGCAGAGAGGCTAAAGTTTACTGGAGTGGACAGCCACACCCTCTGCCCGAGACAATACCGGGGAGCCGGGGTCCGGTGGTGGTCCACTTCTCATCGATACCTGCAGGTGGTCTTGAGAAGACCTGACCGGGCTCTCTTCCAGGTACAGCGACAGCAGGGCCGAGGGTATGCCGACCTCATACTCTTGCTCCGGGAAGATCAGGGGCTGATAACCCAGGGAACACATGAAAGGCGAGAGCCCAGCGGCAGAGCAGGGGAGGGTGTTGCGGGCGTATTCAACCCACACAAGTTGCTGGCTCCAGGTGGTGGGGTTGGCGGAGACAAAGTAGCGAAGAGTCGTCTCCAGGTCTTGATTGGCTCACTCCGACTGGCCGTTGGATTGAGGGTGGAACACAGAGGACAGGCTGGTCGACGACCCAATGAGCATTCAGAACGCCTTCCAGCACCGGGACGAGAACTGAGGACCCCGGTTGGAGACCATGTCCATGGGGAGTCTGTGGATCCGGAAGACGTGCTGCACCATGAGCTGGGCCGTCTTTTAGGCAGAGGGTAGCTTGGGGAGGAGAATGAAGTGGGCGGCTTTGGAAAACTGGTCCACTACAATCTGGATGGCGGTGTTGACATCAGACGGGGGAAGACCCGTGAAGTCCAGTGATATGTAAAACCAGGGACAGTGAGGGACAGGCAGTGGTTGAAAGAGACCAGCTGGAGCATGCCGACGAGTCTTGTTCTGCACACAGACCGTGCAGGCGGCGATGAACGCGGAGACATCCAGGACCATGATCGGCCAACAAAAGCATTGCCGCAAAAAGGCCAGGGTTAGACAGGAACCTGTGTGGCAGGCAAGCATGGAGGAGTGGTCCCACTCCAGGACCGGGGAGCAGACAGCTTCAGGAATAAACATCTGGTTATCTGTGCCCCTTCCCCCGGGGTTCGGCTGGGAACACTGCGCCTCATGGACCTGCTTCCCTATTCCCCAGCTGAGAGCGGTCACCAGGCACGAGGTGGGAAGGATAGTCTAGGGGTCTGAGGGTGTAGCCGCGGGGCTATAGCGGCGTGACAGCTTATCCGGCTTGATTTACTTGGATCCTGGTCAGTAGGAGAGGGAGAAGTTAAACCAGGTGAAAAGCAGAGCCCACCTAGCTTGCCTGGAATTGAGATGCTTGGCGGTGCGAAGATATTCCAGGTTCTTGTGATCCGTCCACACAATTAATGGATGTTCCACCCCCTCCAACCAGGGTCTCCACTCCTCCAACGCCATCTTCACAGCAAGAAGCTCACGATTTCCCACATCGTAATTCCTCTCCGTGGCATTGAGGCGACGGGAGAAAAAGGCGCAGGGATGTAACTTGAGGTCCAGGGCAGAACGTTGGGACAGGACAGCCCCCACTCTGACATCCGAAGCATCGTCCTCCACCACAAACTGATGGGACGGAGCAGGATGAACCAATACAAGAGCTGTGGTGAAGCAGTGCTTGAGGTCCCAGAACGCCGGTCAGCAGCTGGGAACCACGTGAACGGAACCTTGGGAGAGGTGAGTGCAGACGGGGGAAGCCAGGGTGCTGTAGCCCCGGGTAAAGCGGTGATAAAAGTTGGCAAATCCCAGGAAATGTTGCAGTTACACTCTGGACGTAGGCTGGGGCCAATCCAATGCTGCTTTCACCTTCCCGGGATCCATCTGTTCATTCACTGCAGCGATGATGTAACCAAGGAAGGGGATGGTGGAGTGATGGAATTTCTCTGCTTTCACAAAAAGCTGGTTCTCCAGGAGGCGCTGGAGTACCTGTCGGATGTGGAGCACCTAATCTTGGGCTGAGTGGGAGAAAATGAGAATGTCATCGAGGTAGACTAAGACGAACCGGTTCAACATGTCCCAGAGAACGTCATTGACCAGGGCCTGGAACACTGATGGGGCATTGGTAAGGCCAAACGGCATGACCAGATATTCGTAGTGACCGTAGTGAAGGCAGTCTTCCACTCATCCCCCTCCTGTATCTGCACCAGGTGGTAGGGGTTTCGCAGGTCCAACTTGGAGAAAACGGTGGCCCGCTGGAGCAGCTCAAAGGGGTAGCGGTTCTTCACCGTGATGTCATTGTGGCCCAGGTAGTCAATGCACGCCAGCGGGGGAGGCAGAAGGACAGATATACCCTGCAGCTAGGGAGTCCTCGATGTAGGTCTCCATAGCCTTTGTCTCCTGACCCGACAGAGAGTAAAGTCGTCCCTGGGGCGGTGTGGTGCCTGGAATAAAGTCAATTCCACAGTCATAGGGTCAGTGCGGAAGAAGTGAAGTGACCCGGGCCTCACTGAAATCCTCCTGGAGGTCCTGATACTCCGCGGGACTGGCGGTAAGGTCCAGAGCAACTTCCGAGCCCACCGGAAGACTTCCCGGGCAGGCTGCACTGACTTCTGGCAATGGGTGTGGCAGAACGAACTCCAGCCCATGATGGCACCAGCAGTCATGTCAATAAGGGGATTGTGTCGCTGGAGCCAAGAGAATCCCCATACTACGGGAACCTGAGGAGACTTAGCCTCGCTGTGGTTCCCTGACACTCGTAGGTTGATGGGAGTGGTATTGTGGGTGACCTGGCCCATAGAGTGCCCATCCACTGCTCTAACGTCCATGGGAATGGAGAGGGGCTTAGTGGGGATGCTCAGCTCGGGCGCCAGTGTAGCGTCCATAAAACTCTCATCGGCTCCAGAGTCGATGAGTACCCGGAGAGATTTCGACTGGTTCCCCGTACAGCAGGGTGGCATGGAAAGGGGTGCGAGTAAGGGGAGAGGAAAAGTTATCCATATGACGCACCAGAGTACTCGCCCCTACTGGTGAGCCTGGACTTTTAGTGTACAGGAGTACACAAAATGACCAGTAGTCCCGAAATACAGACAACTCTTCGTGTGAAGCCGGTGTAGACATTCGGCTGGTGACAGCCTAGCTCTGCCTAGTTGCATTGGCTCAGGAAGACGTGATTCGGCAAACTTCGCAACAGATACGTTGGGGACTTCCAGGATGCCTCGGAGGCAAGGTGGAATCGATGTAATAAAACTTGAAACTTACAATTGAAACTTGAAATTGACATACCGGATGTCTGAAAGACAAATGCTTTTTCTCTTTTTCTGTATGAATGAATCAAAACGTGTTTCTGATATTTGTCCGGATGTCCTAGCCGTGTCTGAATCCTGGCTTAGGAAGACCACCAATAACACTGAAATTTCCATCCCTAACTATAACATCTTCAGACAAGATAGAATGGCCAAAGGGGGCGGTGTTGCTATCTATTGCAGAGATTGCCTGCAGAGTTCTGTCTTGCTTTCCAGGTCTGTACCCAAACAATTTGAACTTTTACTTTTAAAAATCTGCCTTTCTAGAAACAAGTCTCTCACTGTTGCCGCTTGCTATAGACCACCCTCTGCCCCCAGCTGTGCTCTGGACACCATATGTGAACTGATTGCCCCCCATCTATCTTCAGAGTTCGTGCTGCTAGGTGACCTAAACTGGGACATGCTTAACACCCCGGCCATCCTACAATCTAAGCTTGATGCCCTCAACCTCACACAAATCATAATTGAACCTACTAGGTACAATCCCAAAGCCGTAAACACGGGAACCCTCATAGATGTAATCCTAACTAACTTGCCCTCCAAATAAACCCCTGCTGTTTTCAACCAAGATCTCAGCGATCACTGCCTCATTGCCTGCATCCGTAATGGGTTTGCGGTCAAACGATCTCCCCTCATTACTGTTAAACGTTCCCTAAAACAATTCAGCGAGCAGGCCTTTCTAATTGACCTGTCCAGGGTATCCTGGAAGGATATTGACCTCATCCCGTCAGTAGAGGATGCCTGGTTATTCTTTAAAAGTGCCTTCCTCACCATCTTAAATAAGCATGCCCCATTCAAGAAATTTAGAACCAGGAATAGATATAGCCCTTGTTTCTCTCTAGACCTGACTGCTATGACCAGCGCAAAAACATCCTGTGTAATTCTGCATTAGCATCGAACAGCCCCCGTGATATGCAACTTTTCAGGGAAGTCAGAAACCAATATACGCTGGCAGTTAGGAAAGCCAAGGCTAGCTTTTTCAAGCAGAAATTTGCCTCCTGTAACACAAACTCAAAAAAGTTCTGGGACACTGTTAAGTCCATGGAGAATAAGAGCACCTCCTCCCAGCTGCCCACTGCATTGAGGATAGGAAATACTGTCACCACCGATAAACCCACAATAATTGAGAATTTCAATAAGCATTTTTCTATGGCTGGCCATGCTTTCCACCTGGCTACCCCTACCCCGGTCAACAGCCCTGCACCCCCCTCAGCAACTCGCCAAAGCCTCCCCCACTTCTCCTTCTCCCAAATCCAGTCAGCTGATGTTCTAAAAGAGCTGCGAAATCTGGACCCTACAAATCAGCCGGCTAGACAATCTGGACCCTTTCTTTTTAAAATTATCTGCCGAAATTGTTGCAACCCCTATTACTAGCCTGTTTAACCTCTCTTTCGTGACGCCTGAGATTCCCAAAGACTGGAAAGCAGCTGCGGTCATCCCCTCTTCAAAGGGGAGACACTCTTGACCCAAACTGCTACAGACCTATATCCATCCTACCCTGCCTTTCTAAGGTCTTTGAAGGCCAAGTTAACAAACAAATTACCAACCATTTCGAATCCCACCGTACCTTCTCCGCTATGCATTCTGGTTTCAGGGCTGGTCATGGGTGCACCTCAGCCACGCTCAAGGTCCTAAATGACATCATAACCACCATCGATAAGAGACATTATTGTGCAGCCGTTTTCATTGATCTGGCCAAGGCTTTCGACTCTGTCAATCACCTCATCCTTATCGGCAGACTCGACAGCCTTGGTTTCTCAAATGACTGCCTCGCATGGTTCACCAATTACTTCTCTGATAGAGTTCAGTGTGTCAAATCAGAGGGCTTGTTGTCCGGGCCTCTGGCAGTCTCCATGGGGGTGCCACAGGGTTCAGTTCTTGGGCCGACTCTCTTCTCTGTATACATCAATGATGTTGCTCTTGCTGCAGGTGAGTCTCTGATTCACCTCTATGCAGACGAAACCATTCTGTATACTTCTGGCCCCTCTTTGGACACTGTGTTAACTACCCTCCATACAACTCTCCTTCCGTGGCCTACAACTGCTCTTAACCTCTCTGGGATTGCTGGGGCGCTAGAGCCCCAATCCCGACACTACCAGGTGAAATGCAAGGCGCCAAATTCAATTATTAATCAAATTCAATATTAAACATCCACCAATATACAAGTGTTCCATACTCATCAAAAGCTCTGTTTCTTGGCAATATCACAGCGTTGTCAGATTTCAAAAAGGCTTTACGGCGAAAGCAGCACATTTGATTGTTTGAGGTTAGCACCTCACATATTTTTCCCATAGCCATGAATCCATTAGCTATCATGGCACACACATAACACATTTCACAGCGAAAACAAATCAATTACGTGTTGAAGAACTTCTGCTGAGGTCATCCTAAGTGTCCAACGAAGACAATCCATGGTTCTTTTGTTAGAAAAAGTAATGTATTTTATCCATAAATCTCCATTTGGTTCGCGCGCGTTATAATCAGAAACGACAGCTTCCACTCCTCCATTGAAACGTGACGAGAACTCGTTCATCTTATACCTATAAACTTGTCCAAGAACAATCAAACATAGTTTTAAATGTATCCTTAGGAACACTTTTACGTATATTTACTATTATAAATCAATGATCGATAAAGACGGTAAAAAAGACACAGCGCGCCTTGTCGGGGAGCGCGCGCTGGGTACTGTTGACATAAAAAGGATACTTCCTGGTTTGCTCTTATTCTCTGGTCTAAAGCATCCAAAATGAAAATTTACACTGTCTCGAGACTGTTGACATCTAAAGGAAGCGATGGGTACTGCATTCATATGCCCTTATATGGTAATTTTCATGAGGGAGGGGTTCCAAATGAGCAATGTGTCAGAATCACTTTTTCCAGGACAGAAATTCACGGGGTTTCGCCTGCCATATGCGTTCTGTTTTACTCACAGACAAATGGTTAACACTTTTGGAAAATTCAGAGTGTTTCCTATCCAATGGTACTAAATATGTGCATATCCTATTTTCTGGGCCTGAATGGGAGGCATTTTACTTTGGGCACGCCAGGCTCTCCAAAACGGTCACCTCATGAGCCGATCACTAAGAAGTTAAACGCAAGTAAAACTAAATGCATGCTCTTCAACCGATCGCTGCCCGCACCTGTCCCCCCATCCAGCATCACTACTCTGGACGGTTCTGTCTTAGATTATGTGGAAAACTACAAATACCTAGGTGTCTGGTTAGACTGTAAACTCTCCTTCCAGACTCACATCAAACATCTCCAATCTAAAATTAAATCTAGAATTGGCTTCCTATTTCGCAACAAAGCTTCCTTCACTCATGCTGCCAAACATACCCTCGTAAAACTGACCATCCTACCGATCCTCGACTTCGTGATGTAATTTACAAAATAGCCTCCAATACTCTACTCAACAAACTGGATGCAGTCTATCACAGTGCCATCCGTTTTGTTACCAAAGCCCCATATACCACCCACCACTGCGACCTGTACGCTCGTGAGGCTGGCCTTCGCACACTCGCCGCCATATCCACTGGCTCCTGGTCATCTACAAGTCCTTGCTAGGTAAAGTCCCACCTTATCTCAGCTCGCTGGTCACCTTAGCAGCACCAACCCGTAGCACGCTCCAGCAGGTATATCTCACTGGTCACCCCCAAAGCCAATTCCTCCTTTGGCCGACTCTCCTTCCAGTTCTCTGCTGCCAATGACTGGAACGAACTTCAAAAATCTCTGAAACTGGAGACACTTATCTCCCTCAACAGCTTTAAGCACCAGCTGTCAGAGCAGCTCACAGACCACTGTACCTGTTTATAGCCCATCTGTAAATAGCCCAACCAACTACCTCATCCCCTACCGTATTTATTTATTTATCTTGTTCCTTTGCACCCCAGTTTTTCTACTTTGCACATTCATCCACTGCACATTTTTACCATTCCAGTGTTAAATTGCTATATTGTAATTACTCTGCCACCATGGCCTATTTATTGTCTTACCTTCCTTATCCTACCTCATTTGCACTCTTTGTATATAGATTTTTTTTTTTCTACTGTATTATTGACTGTATGTTTGTTTTACTCTATGTGTAACTCTGTGTTGTTGTATGTGTCGAACTGCTTTGCTTTATCTTGGCCAGGTCGCAGTTGTAAATGAGAACTTGTTCTCAACTTGCCTACCTGGTTAAATAAAGGTGAAATAAAAAATAAAAAAATAGTAACTTATTTTTACAGGAAGTGCTTTTCATAATGACCCTTCTCATTAGACCCCAGAGTGCTGCTGTCCATCTCCCATGGTAACTCCAGACGGGAAGAGGAACCGCCCTGACTGCCTATGCCAGGGCGATATCATCTGATAATGCATTCAACCTCAAATACGTGAACTGAGCCACATGATGCATTTTCATAGAGAAATCTTTCTTGTTCTCACTCTGTGTGTGTGTGCGTGTGTGTTTTGGGGACATTTTGATCCCGTATGAGGAATCAAATTGGGTCATAATACAATACATAGATGGGTAGCCATGCACATTACTTAATTTGGAAGGTTTGCGGATCAAAATCATACTTGTCTACCTTGAAATAGTCAAATCAGTGGCTAACTATCAATAAAACGTGTATCTCACTAGTTCAGTGGCTTATTGCTGTACTGCATTAGATTGCTATGGATTGGTATCAAATGTCACTCTATTTGTACTTGAGTGCTCTGACTTCCCACAAGTGTCCATCTGGACAAGAGTGTTTTCAAAAAAGGTTAGGTTATAAGACTTGCAGCTATACTCAAGATCAGATTAAATACACACACGCACACAAACACAGAGACACACAGAGACACACACACTCATTCACTTATAAACTCCTTCAAATGTATATACTTAGCACACCGTTCTCTACTTGGGCCATCATAACCCTAACACAACCAATCCTATTACAGCATGAAAATAAAAGCAAGGAAACATGAAAGCCTTAAATATTAATACAAACAGATAAGTGGCTTTCCCCAAACCTTACAAACCAGTGGCAGTCTGATTTAACAATCCTTCCCAATTAAAAGTTATTAACCACACTCACACATGTAATTTGCTGTGACAATGCTCTGTTTAGCGTTACGAGTCTCATAACGAAATGCAAATGAGTTGGTGTGATGCGTGCATGGCTGGCAGTGAGGATACATTTGATTACCACACATTTTTCGGTTTCTGTCCTTCCACTACGCATCCCTCAAAAGGCATTCACATGCTGTCTTAGCCTGTGTGAAACAGAAAGAGAAAAATACGCTCTAAAAATAAGGATAAACAAGCATGAGATTCAGAAGACTGTCTGTCTGTTCTAATTGGTGGTCTGAGGTGTTATTTGCAGTGTTTCTATCTGTACTGTATATAGTCTATGGTGCATTGACAAAGAATAAAAAGACATCAAATGTTACCATAAACAGCCAGGCAGTCCAACAATAACTATTTTCACACTGATTACGATCTTAAGGATGCATAATAAATGCAGTGCTTTTTTTAAGGGAAACCAAAATCCTCAACACAATAATTGATTCTGCATCTAAATGAAAATATTGTAGTATACATTGTGTAATTGCAGCTATAGAACAGGCCTTAATCTGCATAGTTTGGCTTTGTCTGACTGTAAAACAGCGCCAGCTAATGTCTCAAAATTCAGATACACCCACACACACACCATATCCATCTATTTCTATTGGTCTCTTTCTCTCTCCCACTTTCTGTTTCTCTCAGTATTTGGAAAGTTTCCTTTGTTGTCCCACACACTGAAGCAGATGCGTGATGTGGACCTTAGCCCAGTTCCTACAATCAGTCATCCCTCTCATAGAGGTGACTGAGGGAGCCATGTGCCTCCCCCTCTACCCGGGCCCACCACCCTGCTGCCTATACGTTCCATCGAATGGCAGCTGCAATCCTCCCCCCAACCCCCTTCCCAAAAAAAGAGAAAAAGCTGTCCAGTCTGCCCAGTGAATGTGGGTCTACTTTACAGGGAGATTCCTTCTGCTCAAACTCACTGTAGCTTACAATGTCAATGTCAGTAGGAAACAAAATGGCTGAACAGAGGTTTGCTGTGGTCATCAGAAAGATAGCTAAAACTCCTTACATCTGTAACTAGAAAACACAGTTTGTTGAGAGGTACAGTATTAGTGTACATGCAGTGTTGTGTATTAATCAATCATATTTATTTATAAAGCCCTTTTTACATCAGCAGTTGTCACAAAGTGCTTATACAGAAACCTAGACTTAAACACCAAAGAGCAAGCAATGCAGATGTAGAAGCGAGGAGGCTAGGAAAAACTACCTAGAAAGGAAGGAACCTAGGAAGAAAGCAAGAGAAGGGGCAGGCTCTGAGGGGTGGCCAGTCCTCTTCTGGATGTGGCGGGTGGAGAATATAAGAGTACGTGGTCATTCATTAAGGACAAATATTTATTTAAGATGCTCAAATGTTCATAGATGAACAACAGGGTGAAATAACAATCACAGTGGTTATAGAGGGTGCAACAGGTCAGCACCTCAGGAGTAAATGTCAGTTGGCTTGTCATAGCCGAGCATTCAGAGATTAAGACAGCAGGTGCGGTAGAGAAAGAGAGAGAGAGCAAGAGCGAGAGCGAGAGCGAGAGAGAAATAGTGAGAGAGAATGCCTAAGATCACACAGGACACTAAATAAGACAGGCGAATTATACCAGACAGGACAGAGTGACCCTAGCCCCCCGGCACATAGACTATTGCAGCATAGATACTGGCGACTGAGTCAGGGGGGGGGTTGGGGGACACAAAGTTACCCCCGGACAGGGCCAACCAGGTAGGATATAAACCCAAAAACTTTGCCAAAGCATTGCCCCCATACCAGCAAATGGATATCAACAGACCTCGAACTTACTACCCTGAGACAAGGATGAGTATAGCCCACAAAGATCTACCCCACCGCACGAGCCGAAGGGGTGCAACACCGGACAGGCATGACATAATGCACCCCTCCTAGTGACGCCATGGAAGAGCGCGAGCAAGCCAGTGACTCAGCACCCGTAAAAGGGCCAGAGGCAGAGAATCCCAGTGGAGAGAGGACAGCCGGCCAGGCAGAGACAGCAAGGGTGGTTCGTCACTCCAGTGCATTGCCGTTCACCTTCACACCTGAGCCAGAATACATTCAATCATAGGACCTACTGAAGAGATGAGTTGAGAACGAGCCTGTGTCTCCCACATGGATCGGCAGACCATTCCATAAAAATGTGGCTCAATAGGAAAAAGCCCTGCCTCCAGCTATTTGCTTAAAAATTCTAGGAACAATAGGGAGGCCTGTGTCTTGTGACCGTAGCGTACGTGTAGGTACACAATACATACAAAAGTATGTGGACACCCCTTCAAATGACTGGATTCAGCTATTTCAGCCACACCTGTTGCTGACAAGTTTATAAAACCGAGCATACATGCATGCAATCTCCATAGACAAACATTGGCAGTAGAATATCCTTACTGAAGAGCTCAGTGACTTTCAACGTGGCACGGTCATAGGATGCCACCTTTCCAACAAATCAGTTTGTCAAATGTCTGCCCTGATAGAGCTGCCCCAGCCGACTAATCTAGGTTTGGCAGATGCCAGGAGAATGCTACCTGCCCCAATGCATAGTGCCAACTGTAAAGTTTGGTGGAGGAAGAATAATGGTCTGGGGCTGTTTTTCATGTTTTGGGCTTGGCCCCTTAGTTCCAGTTGAGGGAAATCTTAATGCTACAGCATACAATGACATTCAAGACGATCCAACATGGTGTCAACAGTTTGGGGAAGGCCCTTCCCTGTTTCAGCATGACCATGCCCCAGTGCACAAAGCGACGGCCATACAGAAATGGTTTGTTGATATACAGTGAGGGAAAAAAGTATTTGATCCCCTGCTAATTTTGTACGTTTGCCCACTGACAAAGAAATGATCAGTCTAAAATTTTAATGGGAGGTTTATTTGAACAGTGAGAGACAGAATAACAACAAAAAAATCCAGAAAAACGTATGTGAAAAATTTTATAAATTGATTTGCATTTTAATGAGGGAAATAAGTATTTGACCACTCTGCAAAACATGACTTAGTACTTGGTGGCAAAACCTTTGATGGCAATCACAGAGGTCAGATGTTTCTTGTAGTTGGCCACCAGGTTTGCATACATCTCAGGAGGGATTTTGTCCCTCCACAGATTTTCTATGGGATTAAGGTCTGGAGACTGGCTAGGCCACTCCAGGGCCTTAATGTGCTTCTTCTTGAGCCACTCCTTTGTTGCCTTGGCCGTGTGTTTTGGGTCATTGTCATGCTGGATTACCCATCCACGACCCATTTTCAATGCCCTGGCTGAGGGAAGGAGGTTCTCACCCAAGTCCTTCACGGCGTAGTGTGTTACCAATTGTTTTCTTGGTGACTATGGTCCCAGCTGCCTTGAGATTGACAAGATCCTCCCGTGTAGTTCTGGGCTGATTCCTCACCGTTCTCATGATCATTGCAACTCCACGAGGTGAGATCTTGCATGGAGCCCCAGGCCGAGGGAGATTGACAGTTCTTTTGTGTTTCTTCCATATGCGAATAATCGCACCAGCTGTTGTCACCTTCTCACCAAGCTGCTTGGCGATGGTCTTGTAGCCCATTCCAGCCTTGTGTAGGTCTACAATCTTGTCCCTGACATCCTTGGAGAGCTCGTTGGTCTTGGCCATGGTGGAGAGTTTGGAATCTGATTGATTGATTGCTTCTGTGGACAGGTGTCTTTTATACAGGTAACAAGCTGAGATTAGGAGCACTCCCTTTAAGAGTGTGCTTCTAATCTCCGCTCGTTCCCTGTATAAAAGACACCTGGGAGCCAGAAATCTTTCTGAGTGAGAGGGGTCAAATACTAATTTCCCTCATTAAAATGCAATTCCATTTATAACATTTTTCACATGCGTTTTTCTTTTTGTTTTTGTTGTTATTCTGTCTCTCACTGTTCAAATAAGCCTACCATTAAAATTATAGATAGATCCTTTCTTTGTCAGTGGGCAAACGTACAAAATCAGCAGGGGATCAAATACTTTTTTCCCTCACTGTAGGTGTGGAAGAACTTGACTGGCCTGCACAGAGCCTGACCTTAACCCCATTGAATACCTTTAGGATTAATTGGAACGCTGACTGCGAGCCAGGCTTATTTGCCCATCAGTGTCCAACCTCACTAATGCTCTTGTGACTGAATGGAAGCAAGTCCCCGCAGCAATGTTCCTACATCTAGTGGAAAGCCTTCCCAGAAGAGAGGAGGCTGTTATATCAGCAAAGGGGGGACCAACTCCATTATAATGCCCATAATTTTTGGAATGAGATGTTTGACGAGCAGGTGTCCACATAATCTTGGTAATGTAGTGTATGTACGGTAGTACCAAATCAGAGAGATAAGTAGGAGCAAGTCATGATAAATTAATACATGTGTTGGTTCTGGTCAATATTCTAGCAGCTGTATACAGTACTAGCTGAAGTATATTTAGTTACTTATCAGTGTAGCTGGAGAGTAGAGCATTGCAGTAGTCTAATCTTGAAGTGAGAACAAATAGATGAGCTTTTCAGCTTTATTTTTGGATGAGAAATGTCAGATGTTACGAAGATGGAAAAAAGCTGTTCTTGAAATATGTTTTATATGTTCATCAAAAGAGAGATCAGGGTCTACAGCAATGACGAGGTCCTTCACAGTTTTATTTGAGACGACTGTACAGCCATCGAGATTCATCCAACAGCAGACCTCTTCATTTCTTGGGACCTAGAACAATCTTTTTTTTTGTCCGAGTTTAAAAGTATAATATTTGCAGCCATCCACTTCCTTGTCTGAAACACAGGCTACGAGGGTAGGCAATTTGGGGGCTTCACCATGTTTCATCGAAATGTACAGATGTGTGTCGTCTGCATTGCAGTGAAAGTTGACATTGTGTTTTTCCATATGACATCACCAAGAGGTAGCATATATACTGAGAAAAAATAGTGGTCCTAGAACAGAACCTTGAAGAACACCAAAACTTAACATTGATTTGTCAGAGGACAAACCATCCACAAAGACAAACTAATAACTTACTGACAGATAAGATCTAAACCTGGCAAGAATTGTCCGCAAAGACGAATTAGGGTTTCCAATCTTTCCAAAACAACGTGGTGATCAGTGGTGTTGAAAACAGCACTATGTTCTAGGAGCATAAGGACAGAGGTAGAGCCTTGGTCTAACGCCATTAAAAAGGTAATATACCACCTTCACAAGTTCGGTCTCAGTACTATGATGGGGTCTAAAGCCAGACTGGAGCGTTTCATATACATTATTATTTTCAACAACAAAAAAACTAGGAAGAGATTCGATATAAGCCAATCGTTTTCTTTTTTTTTTCAGGTCAAGGTTTGACTTTTTCAGGAGAGTCTTTATTACTGCCACTTTTTGTGTGTTTGGTATGCAACTGCAAGATAGGGAGACGTTAATTATGTTCAACATAGGAGGGGTGAGCACAGGAAGTAGCTATTTCAGTAGTTTAGTTGAAGTAGGGTCCAGTAGACCGCTGGAAGGTTTAGATGTCATGACTATTTTAGTGAATTTGTTGAGATATACAGGATTTAAAAAACTTTAGTGTCTCCATTGAGCTGAGGTCCTGGCTGTTCTGTGCAGTCTCAGGACAACTGTGCACATGCACGCACGCACGCACACAGCCTCCGGTGATCCACTTATAATGCACCACGGAAGAATCCCCATCTGCTTCCCCGTCCCCCCAGGGGATTGTGGGAGGTGTGGATCAGCAGCCTGCGCCATACGTTCTCCGGCACATCTGTATCTGTACGACACAACTGGAGGGCAGGGCCTCTGTGAGAGAGCAGCAGGAGGCGTCCACAGACCCAATTAGGACAGTGGGAAACAGGCAAGGAAAGCTGGCACACTCACGCACTAACACACACTCATAAATTCATAAACTTACACATATACAGTATATTCAACAATATACATTTACAGGCACATACAGAGCCTTCAGAAAGTATTCCTACCCCTTGACTTCATTCACATTCTGTTGTGTTATAGCCTGAATTAAAAATGTATTAAATATATTTGTTTTCTCACCCATCTACACACAATACCGCATAGTGAAAAAGTTAAAACGTGTTTTTAGACAATTTTTGCAAATTCATTGAAAAGAAAATACAGAAATATTGCATTTACATAAGTATTCATACATGTCAGAATCACCTTTGGTGTCAATTACAACTGTTAGTCTTTCAAGGTATGTTTCTAAGAGCCTTGCACACCTGGATTGCACAATATTTGCACATTATTCTTGGAAAATTCTTAAAGTTCTGTCAAGTTGGTTGTTGATCATTGCTAGACAGCAATTTTTAAGTCTTGCAATAGATCTTCAAGCCAATTTACTGTAAGTCAAATCTGTACCTATGCCACTCAGGAACATGCAATGTCTTCTTGATAAGCAACTGTAGCAACTCTATTCCATCTAGGATTTTTCCTGTGCTCTATTCCGTTTATTTTTATCCTAAAGAAATCTCCAAAGGCCTTGCCAATTACAAGCATACACATAGCCTGATGCAGCCACCACCATGCTTGAAAATGGGTGAGAGTGGTACTCAGTGAGGTGTTGTGTTGGATTTGCCCCAAACAACACTTTGTATTCAGGACATAAAGTAAATTTCTTTGCCACATTCTTTGCAGTTTTACTTAAGTATCTTATTGCAAACAGGATGCATGTTTTGGTACACAGATGAGGTAGTCATTCAAATATCATGTTAAAAATTATTATTGTACACAGAGTGAGTCCATGCAACTTATTATGTGACTCATTTGAGTCAATTGGAGGTGTACCTCTTGTGACGACCCTCCCACTCTGTCTGTTGTATTCTCTCTTTGCTCTTGTTTCCTTGTTAGGATGCCGGTGGGCGGAGTCGGGAGGGTCGTCAGTGACATGGGAAACACCTGGGCCGGGTGTGTCCCAGGATAAATAGAACTCTTCCCCAGTCATTGGGAGACTCGCTAGGCAGACACCCTTATGGATTTTGGTTGTGCCAGTTTTGGTTGTTTACTTTGGTACCTTTCAACACCCCTCATTATCACATTTATGCACGCAAACACTCACTTACACTACTGATTACTGACTACACACACCATTGTTAATTGTAATTGGTTTACTTTAGTTAATAAATATGTTATTTTTTTCCCTATCTCCACGTTGTCTCCCTTTTTGTTACGAACTCTGAGCCGGTTCGTGACACTCTGGATGTATTTCAAGGCCTACCTTCAAACTCAGTGCCTCTTTGCTTGACATCACACACTTTGCTTGACACACACACACCCCAGGCAGGCATTCAGTGACTAGTCGCCCTGCACACACACACTCACAGGTTTTTCTGCTGACATGTGTGAGGAATGGAGGGAACTGTTTACACCCCTGGTGAGCAAAGCAAGGCCCATCTCAGGTGAAGGTGTTAATGGAGAGAGTACAGTATTGGGAGTGTATGCTGAGATGGCATGTATTTCTCTATGACCCAAAATAGGCTTTTTTCTTCTTTACGTAGATGTAGACCAGGATCATCCATTGGAAACATAAGCAGTTAGGGTGTGTATTTGTGTATGATCACAAAAATCCATTATGTTACTAATTAAAATGTTTTAACCACTTGTGTGTACTTGTGTGTAGTTGTACGTGTGTGTGTGTGTGTGTGTACTTTTGGATGTGAGAGTGAGTTTGTGAACAGACCTTTCTGTCCTTGCACAATCTTCTTCAGCACACTCTAAGAAGCTAATTTATCTGAGTTTGTTACTGGAGGACGAGCTTACTTAAAGTTTCATAGCACTACTTAATTCTAAAATCGAAAGTGCACATGGCATACATTTTTATGCAGGTGGTTAACATTGGACATGGCACATTTTTATAGGTCCCAGGATAGTAATGTTCAAGAACCAAGACGTTCCCTCCCAAACGACCCTCACTCATGCCAACCCTCATGTGTCACTCAGTCTCTGTTAACATTTCATGCTAACGGGGTGAATTATTCAGAGTCCTGGTGCGAGTAGCCCCCATTTATTTGGGGAAGTAAAGGCAATTTGGGCAAGTGCACTGGTCCAGAGGCTTGGAGGCAAAGTGTCAATGTGTGTACAGAGGATTCCACTTCAGATGTTCCCCACTTACCTAGGCACTTAAAAGAGACATAAGGGGGTCCGAGACATATCACAGAGTGCCTGGTGAATAAGGAAGCTGAGGGGAGGAAGTTAGAATGTTGCTATTCTTGTCTGAGTTCTGCCATGCACAAGCTGGACGAACCAAGGGATGTTTTGCCTGATAGTAGCTCCCATTGAGACCATTCATGAAAAACATCAAAGAATGATGCTTCGAAGTGTGTCTTTGATTGAGAGGTCTGCTGAATGAAGCCTTATGATAATTCAGTGTTGAATATGAATGAGAACATCTCTGCACTCAGTCAGGCTCCTGCTATTCTCAAATCAGTGCCTAGTATTCACATCAGTTTGTCTCACAGAACTAGAATGAGATTGACGTTCTATGATCTATCTTCTCTGATAGACATGAACCAGCAATTCTCATCTCTCCAGCGTTGCACTTCATAATGTATTTCCTTATAGAATCATAGCTGCGCAAAGGGTTTCAGAGGAGCTGCCACACCCCTGATAAAACCTTTTTTCTTTGCCAAAGTTATAGAAAAAAAATTGTCTTAAAATAAATACATGAAATGGCCTAAAATTTTGCCACAGAGGATCATTATTTATTTATTTTTTTAGCCTAGCTGTGGATGTAGCCCAATAACCAGGCATAGTCTACAGTTGGGAACGTGCAGCAAATCTGTCAGTAAACAAACAGCATGCAGACGACATGCCTTTCACAATATTTCAAATACAATAGCAGGAAAAGAAAGGTTGGAAAGCAAATGGCTCCTGCTGAAAAGAGAAGACTAATCTGTCTGCTGTAGACTACCAAAATATTTGATACATTTCAAAATATTATTAAAAAGTAAAACAAGAGTGAGATATAGGCTTTTGGCAAGAGCACCACCTGAAACTGGAAACAATTTTTGGACTATAATTTTCTCCTCATATTGGAACCTACAGTATGTTTCCAAACACATAGGCCTAGGCTATTGATGGATTCAAGACAAGGTCGTTTTTTTTTATCTCAGTTTGTCAGTGTCAAAGTAGTCATTATGATCATTTGTGAGGTTTAAAAAAATATTCTGCTGAAGTCTCCAGTTGTGTAAATGTAAACTCCAGTTGTGTAAATTTACGTAGCATTTAAACTCCAGTTGTGTAAATGTACGTAGAATTTCATGAAATGCGTTTCTAAAAGGCTACATTTTTACCAGACCCTAGACTACTAAAACTTTTCCCCACGTGTGCCTCTACTCTACTGCTCTTTGCCACTACGCAAATGCAATGACATGCATGCAATGATTTCTTTTCTCATGAGTACCTCAGAGCTCCCCAGGTCACACCCCCTCTCGTGCTCACTTTTTGTTCCGGCACCTCCCGATTTACAATTTAAGCACTGGGTATTGGTCCTCTTCCACCCAGTGAGGAGACTCCTATACTAGGTACACCTATAGCTTATCTCTTGGCAGAAGTACTGTAGAATACTTTGTCACTGACCTCAACCCAGAGTTTCTCAGAACGTTCACAGTCAGCCCACTGACACCCCTATCAGATCACAGCAAAATAACAGTCTACTTGAACAGAGCAATACTCAATCATGAGGTATCAAAGACAAAGGAACTGCATCATATTAAGAAATGCTTTAGATGGAAGCAAAGTAGAGTAGAAACCTACCCCAAAAACAATTAGGCAACAAAAAATTCTAATACTGCAATGCTTTACTTTCCGGCTACCCGGATAAAGCACTAAATAAACTTTAGTTAGTGCTAAACACGGCTGCTGGAAACATGACTAGAACCAAAAAGAAATATCATATTACTCCAGTGCTAGCCTCTCTACACTGGCTTCCTGTTAAGGCAAGGGCTGATTTCAAGGTTTTACTGCTAACCTACAAAGCACTACATGGGCTTGCTCCTACCTATCTTTCCTGATTTGGTCCTGCCGTACATACCTACACGTACGCTACGGTCATAAGACGCAGGCCTCCTTAGAGTCCCTAGAATTTCTAAGCAAGCAGCTGGAAGCAGGGCTTTCTCCTATAGAGCTCAATTTTAATGGAATGGTCTGCCTATCCATGTGAGAGACGCAGACTCGGTCTCAACCTTTAAGTCTTTATTGAAGACTCATCTCTTCAGTAGGTCCTATGACTGAGTGTAGTCTGGCCCAGGAGTGTGAAGGTGAACGGAAAGGCACTGGAGCAACGAACCACCCTTGCTGTCTCTGCCTGGACGGTTCCCCTCTCTCCACTGGGATTCTCTGCCTCTAACCCTATTACAGGGGCTGAGTCACTGGCTTACTGGTGCTCTTCCATGCCGTCCCTGGGGGGGTGCGTCGCTTGAGTGGGTTGAGTCACTGACGTGATCTTCCTGTCTGGGTTGCCCCCCCCCCCTTGGGTTGTGCCGTGGCGGAGATCTTTGTGGGCTATACTCGGCCTTGTCTCAGGATGGTAAGTTGGTGGTTGGAGACATCCCTCTAGTGGTGTGGGGGCTGTGCTTCGGCAGAGTGGTTGGGGTTATATCCTGCCTGTTTGGCCCTGTCCGGGGGTATTGTCGGACGGAGCCACAGTGTCTCCCGACCCCTCCTGTCTCAGCCCCCAGTATTTATGCTGCAGTAGTTTATGTGTCGGGGGGCTAGGGTCCGTCTGTTATATCTGGAGAATTTCTCCTCTCTTATCTGGTGTCCTGTGTGAATTTAAGTATGCTCTCTCTAATTCTCTCTCTTTTTCTCTCTTTCTTTTGTTCTCTCTCTCGGAGGAGGACCTGAGCATTAGGACCATTCCTCAAGGCCTACCTGGCCTGATGACTCCTTGATGTCCTGAGTCCACCTTGCCGTGCTGCTTCTCCAGTTTCAACTGTTCTGCCTGTTTTATGAACATTTCAAAATCTTGTCCATGTTCTGTTATAATCTGCACCCGGCACAGCCAGAAGAGGACTGGCCACCCCTCACAGCCTGGTTCCTCTCTAGGTTTTGGCCTTTCTAGGGAGTTTTTCCTAGCCACCATGCTTTTACACCTACATTGCTTGCTGTTTGGGGTTTTAGGCTGGGTTTCTGTACAACACTCTATGACATCAGCTGATTAGAAGGGCTTTATAAATAAATTTGATTTGATTTGATAACCCTTTTAGACAACTTCCTGGACAAAATGTTTCTCTGTAGTAATGAAGGTGTGAACTTTGCAGTAGAAAACCTAAACAGTAACCTAACCTAAGCAGACAACATAAGAAAATTAACAACAATGACAAATGGTTTGAGGAAGAATGCAAAAACCTAAGAAATTAATTGAGAAACCTATACAACCAAAAACATAGAGACCCAGAAAACCTGAGCCTACACCTTCACTATGGTGAATCACTAAAACAATAAAGAAATACACCACAGAAAAAGAAGGAACAGCACGTTAGAAATCTGCTCAATGTAATTGAAGAATCCATAGAATCTAACCACTTCTGGGAAAATTGGAACACACTAAACAAATAACAACATGAAGAGTTATCTATCTAAAATGGAGATGTAAGAATAAACCACTTCTCCAATCATTTTGTCTCAACAACAAAGAACAAACAGCAAAAACATACATGATCAAATAAAATCTTACAACAAACCATTAAAGACTACCAGATAAAACTGGATTCTCCAATTACATTGAATGAACTACAGGACAAAATACAAACCCTCCAAACCGAAAAGTCCTGTGGTGTTGATGGTATCCGAAATGAAATGATTAAATATACAGATGACAAATTCCAATTGGCTATACTTAAACTCTTTAACATCCACCTCTGTCAGGGATCAGCCAGGCTCCACCACCACACAATCACAGAGATCACTGTCACCTGAGTTCTAATCACCCACACCTGCACGTCATTTGATCATCAGCACAGTCCGCATATAGGCACTCTCTCCACACAGTCACTTTGTCTGGTCTCGTTTGAGTAAGGACTCACTCACGGTTCCTCTGACCTATTCCTTTGATATCAGCATTGTTTCATCTGCCTTCCAGTGTCTCCTTCGTCTTCCTGGTTCCAGTTGTCATCATCCGGCTACCTCCTTCATCTTCTACAAGAAAACTATAACCTGTCTGGATTTCCCATCATCATCTAACAGATACTTTCTTTACTACATTTTACCTCACCATCATTGTTTCATTAAACCTGTTTTTCTTTTGGAACCTTTTTGTCTTGAGTCTCTGTTCCATAACAACCTCAGCTCTGGCATCTTCCCCAATATTTGGAGCCAAAGACTGATCACCGCAATCAACAAAAGCTGACCCCAATAACTACTGTGGGATATGAGTCAACAGCAACCTTGGGAAAATCTTCTGCATTATCATTAACAGCAGACCCATACATCTCCTCAGTGAAGACAATCTACTGAGCAAATGTCAAATTGGCTTTATACCAAATTACAATACGACAGACCACGTATTCACCCTGCACACCCTAATTGACAAACAAACAAAACAAAGGCAAAGTCTTCTCATGCTTTGTTGATTTCAAAGAAGCTTTCGACTAAATTTGGCATGAGGGCCTGCTATACAAATTGCTGAAAAGTGGTGTTGGTGAAAACATACATTATACAATCCATGTACGAAAACAACAAGTGTGTGGTTATAATTGGCAAGAAACACACATCTTTTACACAGTGTCATGGTGGGAGACAGGGATGCAGCTTGAGCCCCACCCTCTTCAAAAATATATAAATGAATTGTTGAGGGCACTAGAACTGTCTGCAGCACCTTGACTTACCCTACTCGAATCACATAAAGTCAAACGTCTACTGTTTGCTGATGATCTGGTGCTTCTGTCCCCAACCAAGGAGGGCCTACATCAGCACCTAGATCTTCTGCACAGATTCTGTCAAACCTGGTTGGATCTAGATCAGTAAATCTCAGTAAGACTAAAATAATGGTGTTCCAAAAAAGATCCAGTTGCCAGGACCACAAATACAAATTCCATCTAGACACCGTTGCCCTAGAGCAGTGATTTCCAAATGTTTTATAGTCCCGTACTCCTACAAACGTACCTTCTCTAGCACCAGGGTCGGCGCACTCTCAAATGTAGTTTTTTGTCATCATTGTAAGCCTGCCACACACACACTATACGATACCTTTATTAAACATAAGAATGAGTGTGAGTTTTTGTCACAGCCTGGCTCGTGGGATGTGACAAAGAGCTCTTATAGGATAATATTTTTGCTCTTTATTTAGCCATCTTACATATAAAACCTTAATTGTTCATAAAAAAAAGTGTGAATAACTCACCACAGGTTAATGAGAAGGGTGTGCTTGAAAGGATGCACATAACTCTGCAATGTTGAGTTGTATTGGAGTGAGTCTCAGTCTTAAATAGTTTTCCACACACAGTCTGTGCTTGTATTTAGTTTTCATGCTAGTGAGGGCCGAGAATCCACTCTCACATAGGTACATGGTTGCAAAGGGCATCAGTGTCTTAAAAGGGCAATTTTCCAAGGCAAGATACTCTGAGCGCAACCCTATCCATAAATTTGGCAGTGGCTTCTGATTAAATACAATTTTCACAGATCCGCTTGTTGCAATTTTGATGAGGCTCTCTTGTTCAGATATCGGTAAGTGGACTAGAGGCAGGGCATGAAAGGGATAACGAATTCAGTTGTTTATGTCGTCCGTTTCGGGAAAGTTCCTGCGTAATTGCGCACCCAGCTCACTCAGGTGCTTCGCTATTTCACATTTGACATTGTCCGTAAGCTTGAGTTAATTTGCACACAAAAAATCATAAAATGATGGAAAGACCAGTGTGTTGTCCTTCTTAATGCAGACAGAGAATAGCTCCAACTTCTTAAGCATAGCCTCAATTTTGTCCCGCACATTGAATATAGTTGCGGAGAGTCCCTGTAATCCTAGATTAAGATCATTCAGGCGAGAAAAAACATCACCCAGATAGGCCAGTCGTGTGAGAAACTCATCATTGTCACGACTTCCGCCGATGTCGGTCCCTCTCCTTGTTCGGGCGGCGTTTGGCGATGCTGGGTGCCGGGGGAGGACGTTCTGGACCCTTCATTGCTGCGGGAGTTCCACCATCTCCATCCGGATCGCCCTGCGCCTCGTCCTCCGGGTCCCTCTTCTTGTTCGGGCGACATTTGGTGGTCGACGTCACCGGTCTTCTAGCCATTGCCGATCCATTTTTAATTTTTCCATTTGTTTTGTTTTTGTCTTACACACCTTGTTCCAATCCCCCAATTACTTGTTCATTATTTAACCCTCTGTTCCCCCATGGTTTATGTGAGTGATTGTTTGTATCTTAATACGGTCCGTTATTTGTGGGCTCGATATATTTGAGTTGTATTTTTGTGATTATTTGAGTAAATACATTTTTTACTCATATCTGCTGTCCTGCGCCTGACTCCTATACACCAGCTACACACAGGATCTATTACAGTCATTATGCAAGCGGTCAGACAAGTGAAAATTATGGTCAGTAAAGAAACCTTTAGGCTCGTCTCTCAATTCCAAAAAATGTGTCAATACTTTTCCCCTTGATAACCAGCGCACTTCAGTATGTTGTAAAAGCATTACATGGTCACTGCCCATATCATTGCATAATGCAGAAAATACATGAGACTTTAGGGGCCTTGCTTTAACAAAGTTGACAATTTCCACTGTAGTGTCCAACACGTCTTTCAAGCTGTCAGGCATTCCCTTGGCAGCAAGAGCCTCTCGGTGGACGCTGCAGTGTACCCAAGTGGCGTCGGGAGCAAGTGCTTTCACATGCGTTACCACTTCACTTGCTGTTGAACGCAGAACAAGGAAGAGCTCGGTTTTGTTGTTTTGAAAAGTTTGCTGTTTGAAAGTGTATTGGAAGTTTCTTGGTAGCTAGCTAACTTATTAGTTTGGATCCTACAACACAGTTGGCATCAGTTGCTGGGACTGCTAGTCTCTGTCCAGTGTTCATGCCGACCAAGGACGGGTCTGAGGAGCTATTTGGAGTCGCAGCTAGCCTAGCTGCTAGCTAGCTGCATACCGCAACGCTGTTAGCCATTGTGGCTGGGAGCGCGGATTGTCCCGGGTTTGTGGCTGTCTAGATCCCTGCTATTGGTTGTTTTCAATCTTCCCTGTGACCTGCCCTGTCTGGAACATCGTCACCTACGTTGCTAGCTACCATGACTAAGACCAAAGCCGGCGGGAATACCGTTGAGGACAGTTGTGTCTCTCTATCACACGTGAAGGATCTTTTAAACAAACAAAAAGAGTCCTACAAGCAGTTGTTACAACTACAAGAAAATAGCTTCAAGTGTTTTGTCCAAATACTTGTGAATTCAACTAATAAAACAATGGATGACCTGACCAGAGAGGTCCAGGACCTGAAGAACAGTTTGCATTTCTCCCAGGGTCAGTTCGATGAGTTGAAACAGGAGAACGGCAAGATGACAGCAATCTGTAAGTCATTGAGAGAGGACATCAGTTCTGTGTGTGAATCCATGATAACAATGACGGATAAATCAGATCTCGAGGGACAATCAAGGCAGAACAACACGGGTGTGGACGGAATTGCAGAATCTCCACGAGACCTGGATGGGAAATTGAAGGTAGACCACATGAAGATTGAGGTGGAGCGCGCCCACAGGACTGGAAAACCCACCACCGGCCCAGGAGATAGGCCCAGGCCGATAGTGGTCAAGTTTCTGAGGTTCAAGGACAAGGTAGCTGTTCTGGAAAGAGCCAAGAACTTGAGAGGAACGTGTATCTTCCTCAACGAGGACTACCCTGAAGCTGTGCGCCAGAAGAGGAAAGAACTGATCCCAGCCATGAAAGCTGCCAGAGTGCGTGGGGACATTTCCTTACATCCTCTACACAGGCTCATTGTCCACCCTTTCTCCCAGAAGCCTGGAAGGGATGAGAGATCCAAGCCTATGGGTTTGTAGCTTCAACCCCACAGCACACACACACCAATTGATTAATGGACTGCTGAATGCATCTTTTTGTCTCTTGCTTTGTTTGCCCTTTTCAGTATTATGTCTATCTCTGATAAGCTACCCAGAAAAGGGCTGAAAATAGCCCATATTAATATACGTAGCCTTAGAAAAAAGGTTCATGAAATCAATAACTTGCTAACATCAGATAACATTCATATATTAGCCATTTCTGAGACTCAATTAGATAATTCAAGAGACAGAAATGCTTATGCTGGAGGTGTTGCTGTATATATATATTCAGAGCCATATCCCTGTAATGCTTAGAGAAGATCTTATGTCAAGTGATATTGAAGTGTTGTGGTCGCAGGTTCACTTGGCACATCTAAACCTTTTCTTTTGGGGTGTTGCAATAGGCTACCAAGTGCTAACAGTCAGTGTCTAAATAATATGTGTGAAATGCTTGATAGTGTATGTGATGTAAACAGAGAGGTCTACTTTCTTGGGCACCTAAATATTGACTGTTTTTCATCAAGCTGTCAGCTCAAGAGGAAGTTTATTACTGTAACCAGTGGCTGTAATCTGGTTCAGGTTATTAATCAACCTACCAGGGTGTTTACAAACACTACAGGAACAAGATCATCCACATGTATCGATCACATTTTTAGTAATACTGTAGAACTTTGTTCTAAAGCTTTATCCATACCCATTGGATGTAGTGAACCACCCTTGCTGTCTCTGCCTGGCCGGTTCCCCTCTCCACTGGGATTCTCTGCCTCTAACCCTATTACAGGGGCTGAGTCACTGGCTTACTGGTGCTCCTCTATGCCGTCCCGGGGCATCATCCTGTCCGGTTGCCCCCCGCAGGTTGTGCCGTGGCGGAGATCTTTGTGGGCTATACTCGGCCTTGTCTCAGGATGGTAAGTTGGTGGTTGGAGATATCCCTCTAGTGGTGTGGGGGCTGTGCTTCCGCAGAGTGGGTGGGGTTATATCCTGCCTGTTTGGCCCTGTCCGGGGGTATCGTCGGACGGGGCCACAGTGTCTCCCGACCCCTCCTGTCTCAGCCTCCAGTATTTATTTATGCTGCAGTAGTTTATGTGTCGGGGGGCTAGGGTCCGTCTGTTATATCTGGAATATTTCGCCTCTCTTATCCGGTGTCCTGTGTGAATTTAAGTATGCTCTCTCTAATTCTCTCTCTTTTTCTCTCTTGCTTTCTTTCTCTCTCTCTCTCTCGGAGGACCTGAGCATTAGGACCATTCCTCAAGGCCTACCTGGCCTGATGACTCCTTGATGTCCCGAGTCCACCTGGCCGTGCTGCTTCTCCAGTTCCAACTGTTCTGCCTGTTTTATGAATATTTTAAAATCTTGTCCATGTTCTGTTATAATCTGCACCCGGCACAGCCTGGTTCCTCTCTAGGTTTCTTCCTAGGTTCAGGCCTTTCTAGGGAGTTTTTCCTAACCACCGTGCTTTTACACCTGCATTGCTTGCTGTTTGGGGTTTTAAGCTGGGTTTCTGTACAACACTCTGTGACATCAGCTGATGTAAGAAGGGCTTTATAAATCATTTTGATTTGATTACAATATAGTGGCTATATCCAGTAAAGCCAAAGTTCCAACAGCTGGGCCTAAAATAGTGTATAAGTGATCATGCAAAATATTTTGCTGTGACTCTTATGTGGATGATGTTACAAATATTAGTTGGTCTGATATGATTAATGAGGAGCATCCAGATGCTGCACTTGATGTATTTATGAAATTGCTTCTTCCAAATATTGATAAGCATGCACCTGCTAAGAAACTGACTGTTATAACTGTTAAGGCTCCATGGATTGATGAGGAATTTAAAAAGTGTATGGTTGAAAGAGATGGGGCAAAAGGAGTGGCTAATAAGTCTGGCTGCACATTTGACTGGCTGACTTACTGCAAATTGAGAAATTATATGACTAAACTCAACAAAAAGAAGAATCCAAGTTCAATGATATAAAGCATGATAGAAAAAAACCTTGGAGTACTTGAAATGAAAATATTGGCATAAAGATTCAACTCCATCTTCCATCGAATCAGATGGCTTATTCATCACAAAACCATTTGATGTTGCCAATAATGTTTATGATTACTTCATTGGCAAAGTGGGCAAACTTAGGCAGGAAATGCCAACAACGAACAGCGAGCAATTGTATTTATGCATAAAAAAAACAAATAATGAAAGAAAAGCATTGAAAGTTTGAATTTTGTAAAGTTAGTGTGGGAGAGGTGGAAAAATATATATTATCGATCAATAATGACACACCTCCTGGCACTGACAACTTAGATGGAAAGCTACTGAGGATGGTAGCTGACTCTATAGCCACTCCTATCTGTCATATTTTTAATCTGAGCCTAGAGGAAAGTCTTTGTCCTCAGGCCTGGAGGGAAGCCAAAGTAATTCCACTACCCAAGAGCGGTAAAGCTGCCTTTACTGGTTCTAACAGCAGACCTACAAGCTTGCTGCCAGCTCTTAGTAAACTGTTGGAAAAAATGGTTTTTGACCAAATACTATGCTATTTCTCTGTAAACAAATTAACAACAGACTTTCAGCATGCTTATATAGAAGGGCACTTGACATGTACTGCACTGGCACAAATTACTGATGATTGGTTGAAAGAAATTGATAATAAGAAGATTGTGGGAGTCGTACTGTTAGATTTCAGTGCAGCCTTTGATATTATTGACCATAACCTGTTGTTGAAAAAACTTGTGTGTTATGGCTTTTCAACCTCAGCCATATCATGGATTCAGAGCTATCTATCTAATAGAACTCGAAGGGTTTTCTTTAATAGAAGATTCTCTAATGTCCAACATGTAAAGTGTGGTGTACCACAGGACAGCTCTCTAGGCCCTCTACTCTTTTCTATTTTTACCATTGACATGCTGCTGGCATTAACTACTTACGGAGTGGTGGGGACACTACCCGGTGAAATGCAAGGCGCCAAATTCAAAATCCAAAAGTTGAATTATTAAACATTCATCAATATACAAGTATTGCATAGTCATCAAAAGCCCTGCTTTTCATTTGATTGAGGTTCACACAAAACACATTTCACAGTGAAAACAAATCCCTTACCTTTTGAAGAACTTCTGCTGAGGGCTTCCCAAGTGTCCAACAAAGACATCCAATGGTTCTTTTGTTAGAAAAAGTCATTTATTATATCCATAAATCTCTGTTTGGTTGGCGCGTTATGATCATAAAATACAGCGTCCACTCGCCCATTGAACCGTGAAGAGAACGCGTTCAACGTATACCTATACAGTTGTCCAAGAACAATCAAACATCATTGATAATGTATCCTTAGGAACACTTATGTATATTTACTATAATATTTCAACCGGATTATAAACTGGACGATAGGAAAGGAACCCGTGAACTCACATCCTCTTCTGTTTACATCCGATGACCAGTTCGAAATTCTTTTTCTATTACCATCCAGAGCAACTATAACATCACCAAACACTGTCTAGAGACTGTTGACATCCAGTGGAAGCAATAGGTACTGCAATCTTACTCCCATAAATGGCTGTTTGAAATAGGCAATGTGTCAAAAACACTTTTTCCAGGACAGAAATTCCTAGGGTTTTCGCCTGCTATATCCGTTCTGTTATACTCACAGACATTATGTTAACACTTTTAGAAACGTCAGAGTGTTTCCTATCCAATAGTGCTAATTATGTGCATATCCTATTTTCTGGGCCTGAGTGGGAGGAATTTTACTTTGGGCACGCCAGACTCTCCAAAACCGTCACCTCAGGAGTCGCTCCCTAAGAAGTTAAACAAAGCATGTGTATCTATGTATGCTGATGATTCAACCATATACACATCAGCAACCGCAGCTAATGAAGTCACTGAAACCCTTAACAAAGCGTTGCAGTCTGTTTTGGAATGGGTGGCCAGTAATAAACTGGTCCTGAACATCTCAAACTAAGAGCATTGTATTTGGTACAAATCATTCCTTAAGTTCGAGACCTCAGCTGAATCTGGTAATGAATGGTGTGGAGGAGACTAAATGACTTGGCATTACCTTAGATTGTAAACTGTCATGGTCAAAACATATAGATTCAATGGTTGTAAAGATGGGGAGATGTCTGGCCGTAATAAAGAGATGCTCTGCAGGCTCTAGTTTTGTCTAATCTTGATTACTGTCCAGTCGTATGGTCCAGTGCTGCAAGGAAATACCCAGTTAAGCTGCAGCTGGCCCAGAACAGAGCGACACGTTTTGCTCTTCATTGAAATCAGAGGGCTGATATAAATACTATGCATGCAAGTCTCTCTTGGCTAAGAGTTGAGGTGAGACTGACTACTTATTTTCATAAGAAACATTAATGTGTTGGAAATCCCAAATTGTTTGCATAGTAAATTTAAACACAGCTCTGACACACACACTTACCCCAACAGACATGCCACTAGGGGTCTTTTCACAGTCCCCAAATCCAGAACAAATTCAATAAAGCGTACAATATTATATAGAGCCCTTATTGCATGGAACTTTCTTCCATCTCATATTGCTCAAATAAACAGAAAACCTGGTTTCAAAACAGATAAAGCAACACCTCACGGCACAACGCCTCTCCCCCTATTTGACTGTTTGTGTGTATGCATTGATATGTAGGCTACATGTGCCTTTAAAAATATATATATTTAGTTCGGTCCTTGAGCTGTTCTTGTCTATTGATGTTCTGTATTATGTCATGTTTCATGTTTTGTGTGGACCCCAGGAAGAGTAGTAGTATTTTATTAATGGGAACCTAATAAAATACCAAATACCTATGTCTCCCTGTCATGGCTTTTGCGCCATCAGTACAGATACCAACACATCTTGACCACCAAAAGTCAATTTGATGTCACAAAGCTGTCCAGTACTGTTGTCCTGGTTTCCAGTGGTTTGCAGAAGAGGATGTCTTCCTATACCACTTCTAGCCCCATCATATTAATGGTATCTGTTGATTTTATACATGTCTTACCACTCGAAAGTCATCTTAATTCTCGCTCTAAAAACTGTTGTGGCTTATTTTTCAAATTGGCATGTTTCGTTTCTAAATGTCTGCGCAAGAGTGAAGGTTTCCAGCGAGAGAGTAATGGTCAACGGGATTTTATGTTTTTTTTATTTGACTAGGCTACCTGTATTTGACATTGTGTTGTTATTTCGCTGAACACTAGATGGTTTAATTTTACGAGGCTACTCAGGCGAGAAAATAACATCACCCAAATATAAAGCTCTGTTGGAAAATCTAAATGGACTGTTTGAAAATGTGAATCACATTTTTATTTGGTATTCGTACCCCAGTTTGGGAATAGCCGACCTAGAGCACACAAAAAACTATACCTACATTGGCCTAAACATCAGCACCACAGGTATCTTCCACAAAGCTGTGAACGATGTGAGAGGCAAAAAGGGCCTTCAACGTCATCAAAAGGAACATAAAGTTCAACATCCCAATTAGGATCTGGCAAAAAAATACTTGAATCAGTAATAGAACCCATTGCCCTTTACAGTTGTGAGGTCTGGGGTCCGCTCACCAAACAAGAATTCACATAATGGGACAAACACTAAATTGAGACTCTGCATGCAGAATTCTGCAAAAACATCCTGCGTGTACAATGTAAAGCACCAATTAATGCACGCAGAGCAGAATTAGTCCGATACCCACTGATGATCAAAATCCAGAAAATAGTTGTTATATTCTACAATCACTTAAAAGGAAGTGATTCCTAAAACTTCCATAACAAAACCATCACCTACAGAAAGATTAACCTAGAGAAGAGTCCCCTAAGCAAGCTGGTCCTGGGGCTCTGTTCACAAACAGACCACCCAGAGCCCCATGACAGCAATAGAAACACAATTAAGACACAACCGAATCATTAGAAAACAAAAACATTATTACTTAACATAATGGAAAGAATTTGCCAAAAAAGACTGAGCAAACTGGAATGCTATTTGGCCCTAAACAGAGAGTAACACTGACCCAAAATTAAGGAAAGCTTTGACTATGTACAGACTCAGTGAGCATAGCCTTGCTATTGAGAGAGGCCACCGTAGGCAGACCTGGCTCTCGAGAGAAGACAAGTTAAGTGCACACTACCCACAAATGAGGTGGAAACTGAACTGAGAGAGAGAGAGAATTGTAAATACAAGCTATAATTATGTTTATTTAAGTATTTGCACATCATTACAACACTGTACATAGACATAACATGACATTTGAAATGTCTATTATTTTGGAACTTTTGTGAGTGTAATGTTTACTGTTAATTTGTTACTGTTTATTTCACTTTTGTTTATTATCTATTTCACTTGTTTTGGCAATGTAAACACATATTTCCTATGCCAATAAAACCCTTAAATTGAAATTGAATTGAGAGAGAGAGAGAGACACACACACACACAGACATGATTAATGCTGTATGTGTGTCAGAAGCTCTCAGACAAAGCAGCAACATTGTGGTGGTGGGGAGGTAATGGCAGACAGACACCCGAGTGCACAACAGGAGGAGGTGGGAGCAGCACCACAGGAGGCTGCCTCCTACCTCTGAAGCCTGTTGCTCCGGGTAGAAGTTGCAGATCAAGGAACGGCTTACCTACCCAAATCCTATTCTTAACCATTCGAGAGATAAACAAAAAATGGCCATAGTTCAGTGTCTAGGTGCAACTTCACTCGACTCAGCAGCTGGCTGTCGCACAGTGTATGCCACTAGGCCAATCATATCCCACTGAGCAGAAGAGAAAGGTCTTCGATGTCGTCTCGCACCTGGCCTGCTCTACCTGTCAAAATGTATCGCACTCTGCCTTTTATCTCCCCTGTGCCTCTACAGCTCTCCGGCACTCTAAATGTAATATAATAAAACAGCCAAGTGTACAAAATATGGTGGGCTAGCCTAGATGCTGCTGAGGTGTTATTTGAAACAAAGCATGGTTCACAAATCATGGCAGTGAACACAATCATGCCATACACTGAGAACTGATCATGTGGTTTCTTAAACACGATAGCAGGGTTTGTCATATACAATGTTTAGATAGGTCATGTCTTTGGCTGGGCGTTTTCCGACCACCTACTGTACAGGCCAACGCAATTAAGTGCATGACCTAAACCACATGGTACACAGACATATAGCTAATGTGTATTGGCAAGATCATTAGGAGGATAACTAGAGGGGGAGTTTGCAGTGTTATCAGATCAAAGGCACTGGTGGAGGGGGATGACACACAGATGTACTTGTAGCAGCTCTCCAGTTCCCATGACTACATTACATTTATGGTTATTAGTCACATCGGGAAACATCCACTCAGGCATGGTCAAAGAGAAAGAGAAATTCACTGAGATTACTTTTGAATATATTATTCAGTATATACAGTGCTGTCAGGTCGGTGTGTGTAGCTGGTGCATAAAGTCAGGCGCAGGAGAGCAGAGATGAGTGAACAATGTATTTTACTAAATACGGCACAAGGTAACCAATATACAACGTGCCCAAAACACACAGGCGAAATATCCAGCCGGAAAAATACCGACAAATAACAAGAAATAATCACGCACACAAACATGGGGGGAAACAGAGGGTTAAATACATGAACACGTAATTGGGGAATGAAAACCAGGTGTGTGGAAAACAAAGACAAAACAAATGGAAAAATGAAAAGTGGATCGGCGATGGCTAGTAGACCGGTGACGTCGACCGCCGGCCGAACGCCGCCCGAACAAGGAGAGGGACCGACTTCCGCAGAAGTCGTGACAAGTGCCTTCAGAAAGTATTCTGACCCCTTAACTTTTTCCACATTTTGTTGTGTTACACCCTGAATTTTAAATATATTTTTTGTTACTGGCCTACCTACACACAATACCCCATAATGTCAAGGTGGAATTATGTTTACAAATTAATTAAAAATTAAAAGATGAAATGTCTTGCATCAATAATTATTCAACCCCTTTGTTATGGCAAGCCTAAATAACTTCAGAAGTAAAAATTTGCTTAAAAAGTCATATAATAATTTGAAAGCAAATAATAGTGTTTAACATGATTTTAATTTGACTACCCTATCTCTGAACCTTGCACAAACAATTATATGTAAGGTCCCTCAGTCAAGCAGTGAATTTAAAACCACAAAGACCAGGGAGGTTTTCCAATGTCTCGTAAAGAAGAGCACCTATTGGTCGATAGGTAAAAATCAACAAAAGCAGGCATTGAATATCCCTTTGAGCATGGTGAAGTTATTAATTACACTTTGTATGGGATATCAATACACCTAGTCACTACAAAGATACAGCTGACCTTCCTAACTCAGTTGAAGGAGAGGAAGGACACCACTCAGGGATTTCACCATGAGGCCAATGGTGACTTTAAAACAGTTACAGAGTTGAATTTCTGCGATAGGAGAACACTGAGGATGGCTCAAAAATATCGTAGTTACTCCACAATACTAACCTAATTGACAGAGTGAACAGGAGGAAGCCTGTACACTGTCATTATGGGGTATTGTGTGTAGATGGGTAAAATAATTTAATAATCCATATAAAATTCAGTCCGTAACAAAACAATATGTTAAATAAGTCAAGGGGTATGAATACTTTCTAACGGCACGGCACTGTGCATATAGAGTATATTTATGTTGATATATATATATATATATATGTACAGTTGGTTTACATACACTTAGGTTGGAGTCAATAAAACTTGTTTTTCAACCACTCCACAAATTTCTTGTTAACAAACTATAGTTTTGGCAAGTTGGTTATGACATCTGCTTTGTGCATGACACAAGTAATTTTTCCAACAATTATTTCACTTAATCACAATCCCAGTGGGTCAGAAGTTTACATACACTAAGTTGACTGTGCCTTTAAAAAGCTTGGAAAATTCCAGAAAATTATGTCATGGCTTTTGAAGCTTCTGATAGGCTAATTGACATCATTTGAGTCAATAGAAGGTGTACCTGTGGATGTATTTCAAGGCCTACCTTCAAACTCAGTGCCTCTTTGCTTGACATCATGGGAAAATCAAAAGAAATCAGCCAAGACCTCAGAAAAGAAATTGTAGACCTCCACACGTCTGTTTCATCTGTGGGAGCAATTTCCAAACGCCTGAAGGTACCACGTTCATCTGTACAAACAATAGTACGCAAGCATAAACACCATGGGACCACGCAGCCGTCATATCACTCAGGAAGGAGACACGTTCTGTCTCCTAGAGATGAACGTACTTTGATGCGAAAAGTGCAAATCAATCCCAGAACAACAGTAAAGGACCTTGTGAAGATGCTGGAGGAAACAGGTACAAAAGTATCTATATCCACAGTAAAACGAGTCCTATATCGACATAATCTGAAAGGCCGCTCAACAAGGAAGAAGCCACTGCTCCAAAACCGCCATAAAAAAGCCAGACTACGCTTTGTAACTGCACATGGGGCCAAAATCATACCTTTTGGAGAAATGTCCTCTAGTCTGATGAAACAAAAATAGAACTGTTTGGCCGTAATGACCATCGTTATGTTTGGAGGAAAAAGGGGGAGGCTTGCAAGCCGAAGAACACCATCCCAACCGTGAAGCACGGGGGTGGCAGCATCATGTTGTGGGTGTGCTTTGCTGCAAGAGGGACTGGTGCACTTCACAAAATAGATGTCATCTTGAGGAAGGAAAATTACGTGGATATATTGAAGCAACATCTCAAGACATCAGTCAGGAAGTTTGGTCACAAATGGGTCTTCCAAATGGACAATGACCCCAAGCATACTTCCAAAGTTGTGGAGAAATGGCTTAAGGACAACAAAGTCAAGTTATTGGAGTCGTCATCACAAAGCCCTGACCTCAATCCTAGCGAGCAAGGAGGCCTACAAACCTGACTCAGTTACACAAGCTCTGTCAGGAGGAATGGGCCAAAATTCTGGGAATGTGATGAAAGAAATAAAAACTGGAAATAAATAATTCTCTCTACTATTATTCTGACATTTCACATTCCTAAAATAAAGTGGTGATCCTAACTGACCTAAGACAGGGAATTGTTACTAGGCTTAAATGTCAGGAATTGAGTTTAAATCTATTTGGCTAAGGTGTATGTAAACTTCCGACTTCAACTGTATGTGTGGGAATACCTGGGAACAGATTTCTTCAATTAAAATCACTTGGAGCTCATTTCCCCCCTCCCCTACTCTCTGTTGTCATCTATGCATAGTCACTTTAATTAGCTCTACCTACATGTACATGTACAACTAACCGGTGCCCCCGCACATTGACTCTGTACCGGCACCCGTTTGTGTCCAACAATGAAAATGTAAAACAATTCTACTTGAGGGGCAGCCAGTTGGGGAACCCCGTCCTAAATCATAATTTGAGAAACATGCAGTTTAAAGTCATTTGCTAATGGATTGGGAAAGGAAGATGCTACATCCATCGCAATAGACCAACACATAATTCGTATCTGGGTTTTGCATCTCTAAATATATTGTGACATTTTCATTGTTTTCACAGCCCTTTAATTCATGACAATAACGACAGTGATCGGAGAAAAGGAAGCATGCATATGTGCTATGCCTACTGCTTCCAGAATTCATGAGATAAGAAATGTTTACAGTAAATGTAATTATATCCAGATCATGGATGACAGAGCTGACAGTTTAAAATACAGTGGGGCAAAAAAGTATTTAGTCAGCCACCAATTGTGCAAGTTCCCCAACTTAAAAAGACGAGAGAGGCCTGTAATTTCCATCATAGGTACACTTCAACTATGACAGACGAAATGAGAAAAAGAAATCCAGAAAATCACATTGTAGGATTTCTAATTTATTTATTTGCAAATTATGGTGGAAAATAAGTATTTGGTCAATAACAAAAGTTTATCTCAATACTTTGTTATATACCCTTTGTTGGCAATGACAGAGGTCAAACGTTTTCTGTAAGTCTTCACAAGGTTTTCACACACTGTTGCTGGTATTTTGGCCCATTCCTCCATGCAGATCTCCTCTAGAGCAGTGATGTTTTGGGGCTGTCGCTGGGCAACACGGACTTTCAACTCCTCCAAAGATTTTCTATGGGGTTGAGATCTGGAGACTGGCTAGGCCACTCCAGGACCTTGAAATGCTTCTTACTGAAGCCACTCCTTCGTTGCCCAGGCGGTGTGTTTGGGATCAATGTCATGCTGAAAGACCCAGCCACGTTTCATCTTCAATGCCCTTGCTGATGGAAGGAGGTTTTCACTCAAAATCTCACGATACATGGCCCCATTCATTCTTTCCTTTACACAGATCAGTCGTCCTGGTCCCTTTGCAGAAAAACAGCCCCAAAGCATGATGTTTCCACCCCCATGCTTCACAGTAGGTATGGTGTTCTTTGGATGCAACTCAGCATTCTTTGTCCTCCAAACACGACGAGTTGAGTTTTTACCAAAAAGTTATATTTTGGTTTCATCTGACCATATGACATTCTCCCAATCCTCATCTGGATCATCCAAATGCTCTCTAGCAAACTTCAGAGGGCCTGAACATGTACTGGCTTAAGCAGGGGACACGTCTGGCACTGCAGGATTTGAGTCCCTGGCGGCGTAGTGTGTTACTGATGGTAGGCTTTGTTACTTTGGTCCCAGCTCTCTGCAGGTCATTCACTAGGTCCCCGTGTGGTTCTGGGATTTTTGCTCACCGTTCTTGTGATCATTTTGACCCCACAGGGTGAGATCTTGCGTGGAGCCCCAGATCGAGGAAGATTATCAGTGGTCTTGTATGTCTTCCATTTCCTAATAATTGCTCCCACAGTTGATTTCTTCAAACCAAGCTGCTTACCTATTGCAGATTCAGTCTTCCCAACCTGGTGCAGGTCTACAATTTTGTTTCTGGTGTCCTTTGACAGCTCTTTGGTCTTGGCCATAGTGGAGTTTGGAGTGTGACTGTTTGAGGTTGTGGACAGGTGTCTTTATACTGATAACAAGTTCAAACAGGTGCCATTAATACAGGTAACGAGTGGAGGACAGAGGAGCCTCTTAAAGAAGAAGTTACAGGTCTGTGAGAGCCAGAAATCTTGCTTGTTTGTATGTGACCAAATACTTATTTTCCACCATAATTTGCAAATAAATTCATTAAAAATCCTACAATGGGATTTTCTGGATTTTTTTCCCTCATTTTGTCTGTCATAGTTGAAGTGTACCTATGATGAATATTACAGGCCTCCCTCATCTTTTTAAGTGAGAGAACTTGCACAATTGGTGGCTGACTAAATACTTTTTTGCCCCACTGTATATGTCTCAGTTGATATGAGCAATATGAATACTTATATGCTAAAAAAAAACAAAGAATGGGCAGATTGTTACTTTTTTTAATTAATATTATGAATAGGATGTATACATACTGTACATGCAACCAACTGATTGAAGCATTACTGCAAAAAAGGAGGCAAGTGAAAATGGAAGAAAGTTGAGAACTTGTTTGTCTCCCCTATAATAAATGACCAAAATACAAATTGGAATAAAGTTGGAAGATTTCCAATGTCACCAGGGTGTCTGGGGTTGTCTGTAACACAAACGTATGTATTAGGACTCATTAAAACCAACTGCACATTTAATGTAGAGTTATGAAATGCAGTTAAATACTATCACACGCATAACACATAAAACAATTTATTTTCTGCATTCAATATACTGGACACTTAATTTCAACATATTTTTGTGACTCAATCCGCACCATTATGAAACAAAGCAAACAACCACATTTTTACCACTCACAACTGACACCAGCATGGCGAGGGCAAGAGTGTCAGTTATGGGTCCCAATAACCCAGCACCTGCGGGACCTGGGGGGTAAAGGCAAGAGAGGTAGACCCTACCCCACAAAAAACACATCTTGATTTTTGTACACTTACTTTTGGCCCATTCTACCCCTCACCTTCCCATGCATGCAAATGGTCCCAAGTTTGTTGCTGTAATACAGTTTGAGTTCTCAGTCAACTTGCTTGGTAAAAGAAGAGCCAATAAAGAAATGTAAACTTCTGAAAGATGTTGTAGGACAACATAGCTAAAAAAAATAACATATCAATTCCTAGGTCAGACAAAATACGGCTAGGAATGTGATCAGCTCAATGGACTTCAAGTGCAAATCGCGTTCCATTTGGAGATTTGGACGTCAAGGTTTGGTCTTGAATACAAACATCTGTAATGGGTTCAGGGTTGTTTATACGAGTGACAGGTGTAGTGGACTACTAGCTGAACCAGCAAGGATGATGAGGAAATATAATGCATTTTGGTTTTCAGTGGAGTGAAGAGAAGTGGACCCACCAGAAAAGTCTCCAAGGCAGGATACCCAGAAGAAACCACAAAGGTCTGAAACAAAGAATGTAAAATTGCTAATTATACATCATTTATATGGCCCATAGCCTTGCCCCTGCATTCACAAACAGGTAGAGGCTACTACTTTGGGTTGTGCCGTGGCAGAGATTTTTGAGGGCTATACTCGGCCTTGTCTCAGGATGGTAAGTTGGTGGTTGGAGATATCCCTCTAGTGGTGTGGGGGCTGTGCTTCGGCAGAGTGGGTGGGGTTATATCCTGCCTGTTTGGCCCTGTCCGGGGGTATCGTCAGACAGGGCCACAGTGTCTCTTGACCCCTCCTGTCTCAGCCTCCAGTATTTATGCTGCAGTAGTTTATGTGTCAGGGGGCTACGATCTGTCTGTTATATCTGGTGTATTTCTCTCTTATCCAGTGTCCTGTGTGAATTTAAGCATGCTCTCTAATTCTCTCTTTTTCTCTCTCTCTCGGAGGACCTGAGCCTTAGGACCATTCCTCAGGACTACCTGGCCTGATGACTCCTTGCTGTCCCCAGTCCACCTGGCGTGCTGCTGATCCAGTTTCAACTGTTCTGCCTGCGGCTATGGAACCCTGACCTGTTCATCAGACATGCTACCTGTCCCAGACCTACTGTTTTCAACTCTCTAAAGACAGCAGGAGCGGTAGAGATACTCTGAATGATCGGCTATGAAAAGCCAACTGACATTTACTCTTAAGGTGCTGACCTGTTGCACCCTCGACAACCACTGTGATTATTATTCTATTCTTGTTCTTAGAAATGAAGGCAATTCCATGTGAGAAATTTCCAAGAAACTGAACATCTCATACAACGCTGTGTACTACTCCCTTCACGTAACAGCGCAAACTGTCTCTAACCAGAATAGAAAGAGGAGTGGGAGGCCCCGGTGCACAACTGAGCAAGAGGACAAGTACATTAGAGTGTCTAGTTTGAGAAACAGATGCCTCAAGTCCTCAACTGGCAGCCTCATTAAATAGTACCCACAGTCTCAATGTCAACAGTGAAGAGGCGACTCCAGGATGCTGGCCTTCTAGGCAGAGTTCCTCTGTCCAGCGTCTGTGTTCTTAATCTTGTATTTTTATTGGCCAGTCTGAGATATGGCTTTTTCTTTGCAACTCTGCATAGAAGGCCAGTTGAGGACTTGTAAGGCGTCTGTTTCTCAAACTAGACACTCCAATGTACTTGTCGTCTTGCTCAGTTGTGTACCGTGGTCATCAACTCTTCTTGCCCTAACATCTTCAGTCATCTGTCCTTTATCCCTTGACTCCCTGAGCTCCTCAGCCATATTCTGGAATTTCCTCCTCTCCATCTCACCTAAACTCCCCCCACCTGCCACTGAGGGTTGTCAGGTCACCTGAAATGACAATATTGTATACTGATGTCAACTATAACAGAACATATTGTCGTGGTGAAAGTGTTGTGAGCCATTGGCTTACTAGAACAATACAGGATCACCTTCAAACTGCTAATGCTCACCTACAAAGCAGCCAATGGACTGGTGCCTTCATACGTTACTGACCTTCTGCACCCCTACATTCCGACCTGCTCACTGCACTCCTCTAACAATGGCCTCCTCATAATTCCTTGCACCAGGCTCTGCTCCATAGGAGACGTTGCTTTTAGCAGTGCAGCCCCTCAAAATAGCACACAAAAACGTACAAAAACTGTCACAAATTATTGTACCGATGCGGTGGTACAAGACAATGGGCGCTCTTGCTCCAGCGGCACAGAATACAGTACTACCGTGACAGAGCTAAGGCGAGCACACCGTGTTGTTTCACAATTTAATCAGATATTCAACTGACTAACAGGCCAGATATAGATAAACACACAATAACACACGTGACCCATGATGTATCAATATTTTATAAAGCTATTATAGTCCACACATAATATTATCTAATAATATACGCCATTAAGCAGACACTTTTAAGCGACTTTAGTCATGCAACTTAAGTATGTGTAGCTTAACCTCTTTCTAAATATGTTGGAAAACAAATTGCTTTATGTAATGAAGAGTACAAGTGTAATAAAACAATTCACTTTTAAATTCTCTAATTAAACATTATGGAATACCGAAGTGGAATGTTTCATTGGTGTGACATGCGTCACCTAACGTGCGCCTACGTGCGTGTCTCGTTATTGGTGGGTGGGGTTTTCCCTATACATTTCCAGTGTTGCCCAGTGGCCAGAAGATTCCCATTAATTGTAAAGGTTGGAGTGCCTTCAGAGGACAAGAGAAGTGAAGGTGACTTAGACCAAATTTCCAGTAATGGCAGCCTGGTAGTTGAATTGTAAGTACGGCAAAAGTATGACCTCCAGCTAGGATCAGCTCTCCTTCACCCTGGGCACGCCTTCCTAAACCTATGCACTTTGTATGTATTGCTGTTTCTAATTTAAAGTGAAAGCTAATAAGTATATATTGGTGATAGGATCATTGTATAAAGATTGTGTGATATTATTTCAGAGCACTCCAATGGTGATTATAGAGATGTGACTCTCTAATATTGGTGCTGAAAGATATTGGAGCTTCAGAAAATAAATCTGCTGTTTATTTGAAATCTATCTAATTGCATTTGCTGTATCAAGGGCTTTGTGATTCGTTGGCCAGTCAATTCAGGTGTGAGTGGCGGGCTGGATAAAAAAGCTTTCTTACTGTTCACTTGGAAAAAAATTAAGAAACATGGCATCACTTTGTACTTACTGCTATGTAACTGGTATGTAATTACAGTTAAGCGGTATTGGTTGTTAGATAACAGCACAACTCTAGCCAACATGTTTCAGAACAATGTTGATACTGCATTTATTACTGTGTACTAGTTATATAGGTTTGAGGGCAGCTTGATGTAGCGTGACTAGATACACTTACATTACCACTTACTGGCATCCCATCTCACAACTGCTGAATTGTAGTGAGCCACAGTTTTAAGTAATAGATTTCTGAATACATTTCACTTGTGATTCAAACCATGGACCTCCTTCCTGTAAATCATTCATTAATGTGCAAAAACCTCCTCAATCATGAATGCTTATTGTCAGAAGAATCTATATTCCTCCTACCCCTGGACAAGATCATGCAACATCAAAGTTCACTTCCACTGCTATGCTGATGACACCCAGCTCTACCTCCACCAAACCCACCACTCCCCTGCCTTCACGACATCCAGAGCTGGATGAGCATGAACCTTTTCAAACTCAACAGCAACAAGACAGAGGTCATGCTCATCAGCTCCAAATCTACTCTTTCAAAGCATCACCAAAGATGGTTTCCCGGTCCCTCTCTAAACACAAGTCAAAAGCCTCGGTGTCTCCCTGGATAGTTCCCTCTTTCCACATAAAAAACAGCACCTGGACAGCATTTTCCACCTCCGCCATATCTCATATCTACAAAGCCCTCCACAACCTGGCGCCCACCTACCTCTCTGATCTTCCAACAGTCTATGCCCCTTCCCGCTCCATCCGCTCCTCTGCTGATCTCCTTGTCTCCCTCCCCATTCCACCATGGGTGCCCGGGCCTTTAGCTCCTATTCCCAACTCTACCACCTTAAACCAAACCCTTACTCTAAACCGGGTATCCTATCACTTTAAACCAAACCCTTGCCCTAAACCGGGTATCCTATCACCTTAAACCAAACCCTTGCCCTTAACCGGGTAACCAACCACCTTAAACCAAACCCTTACCCTAAACTGGGTAACCTACCACATTAAACCAAACCCTTGCCCTAAACCGGGTTTGTATCCTCTTCCAACCCCTCCCTCTTTTTATCTGTCCTATTTTGTCTGGTCCTTTGATTTTAGATTGTTTCTATTTTATATTGTACTGTTGATTGACGCACTTAATTTTATGACTTTATGTACCGAATTTCATTTTATATAGGCCTACTTTTAATGTAAGATGTCCTTGAGTGTCCTGAAAGGCGTCCGCCAAATTAAAATGAATTAATATCCTTGTTTAAATAAAACTCTTACTTAAAACCCCCTTTAAAAATAATCCAGCAGGAAACAGTCTATCTGAAATGAGGAATATATCATATTTTTCAGACTAAAAAAGGACTACTGTGGAAAGACGCATTATGGAATGGAGAAGTGAAAGTGATAGAGCAATTCTCCACATTTCACATCAGAATGTAGGGCTAGATTTTTTGTTGTTGGAATAAACATTAATCTGAGAATACATACATTTCCACTTCAGCAGCTCTGCGCAAAACAAATTATAGGCAGACACCGCGTTTATAACCAGCAGCTTTGCGGCGCCGGGTGTTGCAGGAGGTATTAAGTGAACGCCCATAGTTACCAATTCAATTCTGTAATTACAAAAGGAAAGCATTGTCATTAGATGTAACTCAACTAAAAACATTCAAGCATAACACTGTATAACTTCTGTGTTGATAAAATGCTGTTTACAGTACAGTAATTAAACATTATCTACACTGTTGCCTGATCCTGCTGAATCTGCAGAGTTTTAGGTGGTGGATTGTTTCTTCTTGTTTTTTTCTCACAATATTCCAACAATACAGGGGGATAGGAAAGAAAAAACTTGGCCAGGGGTCGGTCAGTAATTTTGTGCTGTGGTGGAATGTCTCCCCATTATGCTTGCACCAATCTAATGCTTTTAAATGCAGTGTGAACACTTCTGGATGCAGGGTATCGGAACGCAGCCCATTTCTTTCCCCACTCTCCCAGAAATCAATTTGTCCTCCCAATTCCCTCTTGCCACTTAGACAGAGCTATGGAAGCGAGGACTGACCATCCATTTGTTTTCATTTATTTTGTTTACAAACATTGGAGTAAAACAATCTCATATTTGGGGTTCCGGTGGGGTATGACAGTTGAACTAAGCTCATAAGGCATAAGTTATATTCTTCAATAATTAATGGGTACATATCATTAATTTATAAGTCCAAATATGTCTGTTGAAACTGCTGATTTCCCAATTAAAAGCCTAATGACAAGTAGCTAGCTAATCTGATTCTATATTTCACCTGTCAGTGTTTTACTTATTATTTTGAGACAAACATTGAAGGGAATTGTTGAACATACCTGAGTGATGGGAGAAGTCTTCAGAGTGGGAACAGACTAGAGTGGAGCAACGAAATTACATGTAACGTTAGCTAAACAACGTAATGAGGATACGTTAGCTAGCTAATTTTTTTTTTTTTATAGCTAGCTGCTGTAACTAACATGCGTTTGTCAATACTTGCTAATTTAGCTAGCTCAGAGACTACGAAACTATGAAAAGCAGGGTATAAACAGCCCACCAAATTATAATTCAAGCATGCTTTAATAAGAATCCTGCTAAACATAAATATGAAAACCCTGGAAATTGATCCAAAAACTCCCGGGAATGTTTTGGTATTCTATGGTGAACATGCGCACCCAGTCTCAGTTAAAATCACCATTGAAAGGGTCCAGTATCACACAGTCCGATGTGTGCTTCTGAATTACTATTCAAATGTAATGTGGCGTACCACATGTGGTAATGGTAATGTGGCGTACCACATTCATCATCTGAATGGTATGATAACTCCCTCCTTTTAATGGGACTGATTGTAGTCTAATCTGGTGTTGCTGCTTCTCACTTCCTGACCACCGATAGCAGAGATAATGGATGCAGCTCGCCCGGTGCATTTACTCGGTACTCTCTTGGCCGGGCCTGCGCGTTAGCGAGCAAGGTGGGGGAGAGGGAGGGAGCGAATAGCGGCGGCAGCAAGCCTCCAGCCCCGTAATCGAGAAAGAAACGCGAATTTACGCAAGAACGAAGTCCTGTAAATTCCTCAGCTGGTGGGCTACATCGGCTAAACTAAATCCACCGGAGGTTCAGGCGACGGAGGGGGCCGTTTGTGGTGGCAACCTAAGACATTTGGGAACTCCGTAGGAGCAAAACAACAACAGCACAATACAGGATTCCATACACGGGCAGTGACAATAAAACAATACTTACCGACAAGTAGACTGGTGGCTGCGGGGGGAGCAGGCAGGACAGGGAAAGAAGGAATTAAATACGTCATCTGCCTCTCCCTTCAGGTATTTACACGTTGTTTTCAAAACCGCAATTCTAGCAGAACTTTAAACTCATGAAAACTAGTGTCTTCATAGCTAGCTGCTGTAGCTAACTAGCTTTGGCTAGAGTTTAGCTAACGAGTTTGCGTTATTAGCTAGCCACTAGCTAGCGCTTGCTGGCTACGGTAAACGTGTTGTTTTCCAGTAAACTTTTGGTGTTGTTTTTACCAACCCAAACAGTGAGGGGTGCTGCAAGACTAGAGGGGAAGGGCAGGTTCCCTTCTCGACTTATTCCCCTCTACGTATTTTCCAAAAATGATGGCAGCGGAGGTCAGTAGTGAGGATACGGGCTCTGTCTCAGCAGGGAAAGGGGTGGCGGGCGGAGGAGGCCCAGAGACGGCCCATTTTCCGTTTTATCCCAACCCGACCAGAGTGCGGGTCACTGATTTGGGCCAGGGAGCTGCAACAAACCTCCGCCACCCGTTGAACACGTCCCCAGACTCCCCCCCTGATATAAGTATGATTTACCCCGTGTCTGGAGGAGATATTGCCGGACCTGCCTTGTCTGCTACAGGGAGTGGCGGACATTCAATTATTCTAGGAACAAGTTCAGGGACCATTGGCAGTGTGTGCTACTCCCCCACCTCGGAGGGACCCGGCATCCGGATGTCACCCACCTCGGTGGGTCCCGACGGGTCAAGTGTCTTCCCCCCTCTGCCACCACCTCCCCCACCGCCTCCAGGCTACGGGGGACTCGGAACTGTGGATGAAAGCGACATGCAGGATGGACCTGAATACGAGGAAGAGGAGGTGGTCTTCCCCCTCTCAGCGCCGCCCACAAACCAGTAAGTATTTGTTTTATATACACTCAAATTGTTCTGTGTATTGTTCATTGACACCTAGTTAGCAAACCAAATTAGTATTTTAAAACGACCCGGGTCGTCTTCCTGCTGCGGCCACCACCAGTGCTCAAGTTTCTATTATACTTGTTGCAGCTGATGTCGCTAATAGCAGCACGTCAATTTTTAAGGGGGTGGATTTTAGGGTCAGGGTGTTCCAAGTAACCTAGGTTGTTGTTAATCACCAATCTAGCGAAGTAATGAACAATGTATATACCTGACCTGAAAACAATTACCATTAATCTCTTAATGTAGAGAAATATTTGCGTACTGTTTGGTTTATTTTTCCAAACTCAGCCATTTCACTTGCGTATGATTATGAATGCAATATAATTCCCTGAATAATTGTAATGCATTTCTTTCAAGGCCACACTGTTTTTTGGCCAGCCTATGGCAGGTGTAGCAGATGTGAAACCTTTCTAGCACCTGTCAAAAATATTTTTGCTTCATCATTCTGAGCACTAATTAGGATGTTCTTTTAATCCACATAATCATGTGGTCATAATTTTTTTTTAATTGACTATGGTTTTCTAATTTGGTGTTCTCATAAAATAATTAATCTCACATGTCCCTCTCCTGAATAAGGCTAGCCCATGCCTAGCCAAGAACTCCACAATGATTTCATCCACAGAGTTGGGCTCAGACTACACAAAACAATAATATTTGGATCGACAATTACATTTCAAATCAAATTTTATTGTTTCACAATTTAATCAGATATTCAACTGACTAACAGGCCAGATACAGATAAACACACGTGACCCATGATGTATCAATATTTTATAAAGCTATTATAGTCCACACATAATATTATCTAATAATATACGCCATTAAGCAGACCCTTTTAAGCGACTTTAGTCATGCAACTTAAGTATGTGTAGCTTAACCTCTTTCTAAATATGTTGGAAAACAAATTGCTTTATGTAATGAAGAGTACAAGTGTAATAAAACAATTCACTTTTAAATTCTCTAATTAAACATTACGGAATACCGAAGTGGAATGTTTCATTGGTGTGACATGCGTCACCTAACGTCCGCCCACGTGCGTCTCGTTATTGGTGGGTGGGGTTTTCCCTATACATTTCCAGTGTTGCCCAGTGCAAACTTTCGTTTACTAGTCCAGCAGTCTAACCACTAGGCTACCTGCTGCCCCCTCATGACAAAGTATATAAAAGTATTTGATAAATGTTTTATTAAATTTCAGCAAAATAAAAAGCACTCTACAACAGAGGACAAACATAGGTAGGCCTACATGGTAGGTGTTTAAGAATTTAAATGTTTAAGGCAATTTCAAAAACTCTAGTCTGAGCTTCAACTCTGTGGAGAAATCATGGAGTTGAGGTATTTGGCTAGCCCATGCCCTCCTACTGTAGGCTTTTGTGTCAGTGTGCTGCAGTAGGACTATCCATTGTGGGAGATGCAACTTATTGGGTTTCCCTACACAATCATATAGGCCTATGTATATTTTTTTTGTAGTGTGTGTGCTTGTGGCACTCGCGTTTGTCACAGTCTCATTAGAGAAGTGCTGAGCTTTATCATTTCTGGCCTCACGCTGTGAGATATGGAAGTGACTGGGGCTGAAGTGTGGAATCAGCTCTTATTTTAGGAGCTACATATCTCCCTGTCAGATTGCAGAGGAAGGGGGAAGGCCAGCTTTTTTTAGCTCCCATTCGTCTCTACATTTGTGATGAACAACGCTTTGGAAGCAGCCCAACTGGAAATCCACTGCTTACAAGCAGTGAAAATAAATGTTTAGCCCAACATCAGTGGTTTCACCATGATTTCCTTTATATCCCTTTCTGTAGGGGCGCCAGGCAGTGACACAGATGTCACATGTGTAATGAATGGGACACATTTTTTTACCCTTGTTTTTTTCCCACAATGAGAGACTTGTCAGAATTGTTTTTTTAAATGTATTTTTTAATCAACTATAGGGACATTTCACACAACTGGAGTCTGCTGCAACACAAGTCCTCTTTATCTGGTTTCCTGGTCTGTGGGTTGAGTTGCGGTGACCTGGACACTAAACTAGCATTTTCAGGCTTAATGCCTGGTGTGACATGCTGTGCCAAAGGTTACAAATTACCCTACCGTACGTACACAGTCTTGTCAGACATAACAAAGTGCGTTGCAATTCAACATCAAGACTCAGATAAACTATTTTGTATTAAGCAATATGGCTTATTTGGCTGATTTCATATTTATTGCTGTCAGTGTAGCATAGCACTACAGATCTGCTACCGTCAGCAATTTTCCATCATCACTTATAGTTGAGGCCCTAACACATTTTAGCTCATGCCTTAAAAGTCTCAAACAGTTATTCTTATCAAACATTATATGCTACGTGACCAAATGTGTGTGTACACCTGCTCGTCGAACATCTCATTCCAAAATCATGGGCATTAATATGCAGTTGGTCTCCCCCCTTTGTTGCTATAACAGCCTCCACTCTTCTGGGAAGGCTTTCCACTAGATGTTGGAACATTGCTGCGGGGACTTGCTTCCATTCAGCCACGAGCATAAGTGAGGTCGGGTACTGATGTTGGGCGATTAGGCCTGGCTCGCCGTCAGCGTTCCAATTCATCCCAAAGGTGTTCAATGGGGTTGAGGTCAGGGCTCTGTGCAGGCCAGTGAAGTTCTTCCACACCAATCTCAAAAAAACATTTCTGTATGGACCTCGCTTTATGCACAGGGGCGTTGTCATGCTGAAACAGGAAAGGGCGTTTCCCAAACCGTTGCCACAAAATTGGAAACACAGAATCGTCTAGAATGTCATTGTTTGCTGTAGCATTAAGATTTCCCTTCACTGGAACTAAGGTGCCTAGCCCAAACCAAGAAACAGCCCAGACCATTATTCCTCCTCCACCAAACTTTACAGTTGGCACTATGCTTTCGGGCAGGTAGCATTCTCCTGGCATCCAGATTCGTCCGTCAGACTACCACAAAGGTGAAGAGTGATCAATCACTCCAGAGTCTAGTTATGGTGAGGTTTACACCACTCCAGCCAACGCTTGACATTTTGCACGATGATCTTAGGCTTGTGTGCGGCTGCTCGGCCATGGAAACCCATTTCATGAAGCTCTCGACTAACAGTTCTTCTGCTGTTGTTGCTTCCAGTTGTAGTTTGGGACTCGGTAGTGAGTGTTGCAACCGAGGACAGACAATTTGTACGAGCTACGTTCATTAGCACTGTCCCGTTCTGTGAGGTTGTGTGGCCTACTGCTTTGCGGCTCTACTGTTTTTTATTTTTATTTGTCATTATGGGGTATTATGTGTAGATTGATGGAATAAGGCTGTAACATAACAAAATGTGAAAATGTTATGGGTCTGAATACTTTCCGAATGCACTGTATAGTGTGTTTTATTTCCCCCTAAAAATCGAACTACCCGGAAGTCTGAAAAGACAGACTTGAGTGGGTGGTGAGCTAGTTGGCTGAGTGGATGGGGAGCTCGCCTTGACTGGCGGTTCTTTTGAAGCAACATGGATGCAGTGTTGCAGTGACATTTTCTCAAGCAATTTTGCCAATACACAAAGCAACTCGAACAACATTGAAATTGCATGCAACATCCAATCCTGTCATACATCACGGTTTCACCAAATATTTGTTTCCAACTGTTTTGTTATTGTAACATCATTAATATTGTCTGTAGGCTAATTTAGCTATCTAGCCCAAATGAAATTGTCAGCGCTGTTTATCAAGCTAGCTAGCTTGGACAATTTCAGTTGACTTTACGGGGTGAATTCTGGGTACTTTTCCTTAAATATAAATATTGACTGATTGTCTGACAATGTTCATATATCATGACTATGTCAAGAAGTTTATGAATTTTCCATTTGGCATGTCTCTTGATGATTGACAACTGCATCAGAGTTTTGGGCAACACTTTCCCCACTTTTGTTCTATACTGACTAAAGATCTAGCTAGCCAGTTACTAGCTAACAACGGAAGCGGAAACTTATATCTTTGCCTTAGATGAACAGGGCAAACCTCTAGTTGTATTTGCTGTAATGCTGCAGTCAAATTTTGGCACTAGTAGACTAGCTACCAAGCTAAGTAAACCACGGCCATTTGCGATGTTGGTTACAAGGCAGTGCTTATTTAAATGAGGTACGAGAGTAAGACTACCATTAGTGTATTAAAATGACTTTTTGTGATGTCACAAAAAGCCCTTAATAATTCCGTCTGCTGAATCAGTGTTTGACATGGGGGCAGGGACCAGTAACTTTATGATCGAACTTTATCAATGTAGAAGCAACCATCTTTTTTCATTCTTTGAAAGTCATACTTTGATCTGGTTTCATCCAAATATCATCAAATCTCCTGAAAAATATGTTTGACTGTTTGGGACCTTCGCTGATTTAAGTGCACACACTGTCGACCAGGGCCTTGGAGTGGTGACATGCCATCCATCCACACACCAAGTCCATAGATGACTCCTTACAATGTCACTCTCAGGGCTGGACACCCTAACATCTCTGGCAGTGTAGTGGACGCCTCTTGAGGACCGTGTAGTTGCGATTCCGCCCTTGCCACGAAATGATGACCCAGTTAAGATGCGGGTCTTATCCGCATGTGCCACTAATCCACTGTGGAGAGTTGGCTGTCTGAAGCAGTGGTGCCATCCCATGGATGATGCGTCATCTGATATAAGATCCTATAAAATCTCTTATTCCGTTTTCTCCATTTAGTTTTTCCAGGTTAATGTTCTTCTCAGTTTTTTTGCTCTCAAATTGTATATATTTTTTAATAGAACATTTAATTTAGTTTGTTTTTCTAAGTCCACAGCTATGCTTAAACCACATCAGCAGACCACTTTTGAGCCCTGGGAAAAGTGACCACTTGAAATTTTTGGGTATAGTTACCCTTTTAATGCAAGTGTGCACCAGCAAGAAACCGTTGTTTCTGTAGCATCATATGATTGCAGAGTTTGAAAAACAAATGGCCACTGGATTGATGATATAATTCTGCCAAGCAGGCATAGACTACTTTGTTGTTACAGTTTTAATTGAGAAGGTTTTTGGTAGAGCCTGACAAATATGGGATATTTGGGTCCGATGCCGATATATCTGAAGCTATATTGTGGAATGAAAAACACACTTTTAACACCCCAAAGGGTTAACAGAGACTTGTGCAGGAAAATGCTTTGTGCACTTGTTTTAATTACACCCATTGTTTTTATCTAGCTAGCTAAATGAGAATCTTATCTCATCATGAACGCAATCACCTGGTCCAAATGCTAGATCTGTGCCAACTGTCTTGCAGATTGCATATTTTGGAAAACTAACAAAATAAGCACACTAACATAATTGGCCAGACAGTAATGGTGTTGTTTTTTTTTATCAAGTGCACATGTTCACTTTGGCACCCGTCCAGTGTTCGCACAGAGATGCAGTGCCTTAGACCGCTGCGTCACTCAGGAGTCCCCAGTGCTTTCTATCTATATGCAGTATGCTTGGGCGATTAAACCATATACTGGAGTATTTCAGAATACCCACTGTATGATTTTCAATACTGTAAAAAAGTAGTTATTATTTGGGGGTTGGGGGCACACCCGCCTCGCGCTACACCACTGCTTATAACGAAGTTAAGTATAACTACAAGAAATCTAAGATGTGTCAAATAAATTATATCCAGCTCAGGGCTCCAGCTATGCATTTGGCAATGGTGCAAAGTACTAAAGTAAAAATACTTTAAAGTACTACTTAAGTAGTTTTTTTGGGGGTATCTTTACTTTTTATATTTTTGACAACTTACATTTCTAAAGAAAATGATGTACTTTTTACTCCATACATTTTCCTTGACACCCAAAAGGCTTAGCAGGACAGGAAAATTGTAATTCACACACTTCAAAATAGCATCCCTGGTTATCCCTACTGCCTCTGATCTGGCGGACTCACTAAACACATGCTTAGTTTGTAAAGATGCCTGAGTGTTGGTGTGCCCCTGGCTATCTGTAAATTTAGAAAAAAAAGAAAATTGTGCCATCTGGTGTGCTTAATGTAAGGAAATTGAAATGATTTATTTATACTTTACTTTTGATACTTAAGTATATTGTAGCAATTACATATACTTTTAAAACCAAATTCTTTGACTTTTACTCAAGTAGTATTTTACTGAGTGACTCAGACTTTCTTGAGTCATTTTCTATTAACTTCTTAGGGCTATGGGGCAGTATTTTTAAGTTCAGATGAAAAACGTGCCCAAAGTAAACTGCCTGTTACTCAGGCCCAGAAGCTAGGATAATTAGTAGCTTTGGATAGAAAACACTGAAGTTTCTAAAACTGTAAAAATAATGTATGTAAGTATAACAAAACTGATATGGCAGGCAAAAACCAGAGCAAAATCCATCCGGGATGTCTGAATCAGTCACACTGTTTTCAATTGGCATGCTATTCAAAGCAGGGTATTTTAGCTCCCAGATTGCAGTTCCTATGGCTTCCACTAAATGTCAAAAGTCTTTAGAAAAAGGTTGGAATCTTCAATCATGAAAATCAAGGGAGTAAGACCACTTGTTCCTGAGTTCACGTCAAGTGTCCTGTTTTGGATTTTGCGCGTAACAGGGGAATGCGCGCTCAGATCTTTTTCTCTTCTATTCAGCAGGTTATATTCCTTCTGAAATATGACAGTTTATATTCATTTTAGGGTATCTGAGTATTGATTACAAATGCGGTTTGACTTTTTTTTGACGAATTTTACGGGTACTTTTGGGATATCGTTTGTCTGCATGGATGAAAGCCTTTGGGCAGGTGGATTACTGAACAAAACGCGCCAACCAAACGGAGCTATATGGATATAAAGAGGAACTTTATCGAACAAAAGGACCTTTTATTGTGTAACCTGGACGCTTTGATATGCCATCAGAGGAAGATCATCAAAGGTAAGCGATTTATTTTAGGCTATTTTTTTGTTTTGTGACACCTCTGCTGGTTATGTTGTTTTTATTTATTTATTTTTTTTTTTCAGTTGCATTTGGACATGTAACAACATACAGATAGTAACAGCCTCATTTCTGAGCAGTCATTCTTTCATGTCCCTCACACAGACCTAGAGGCGATTAACCCAGCATGACAGAGATATTGTCCTGTTACATGATGGGGAAATCAGCTGACTAGGCTTCTTCTTGAATTTGATTGCTTCTGGATAGGGTTAGAATACAGTGAAAATGACCACAATCCATATTTAGGAAGTTACAAACAGGGAGGATCTGATTCTTGATCAGCACTCCTACTTTAAAATGCTTTAGGAATATGGATCCAGGAGATGAACTGGCAATGGTTTTATTCAGTGACGAAGTTTACTCATCCTGTTTGGAAAGCTCTCTTTGGAGACTGGGTCTCCCCTGGTTGAAATAAAATAAGATCCAACATAAGAGTCTATAAAAGAAAGTACAAGAATATATATATCCATATTTATGGACTTGCAAAACAAAGTAATCATGCTGTCCATTACTGTCTGTAACATTGTAATGTTAGGTTAGAGTAAGGCATATAGCTAACTAAGGATAGCTAGCTAGTTGAGAAGGTATGTTACTTATGCACTACTAGCTAGCAACGTGGCCCTTAGTTCTGCACTGCCTGTCGTCAAGCTTTCCAATTCTACTGTTCCGTGGTCTGTCACATTCTACGATTCTTAGTCCCCCCTCTTTGTGAGTCCTGTGATCAGGCTCCATGACTGGACTTGTAGGCTATTCCTCTGTGTTATGTTAGCTGGCACCAACATGCAGGCCTGGAGTGAGGTGGTAATCATTCACAGAGTTGGACATGGTTCCGTACTCTTTCTTCCAAAGTGTGAGTCTGCTAAACATAGCACTTTGTGGCACGCCACAGAGAGGGCGACAACCAGCGGCAGCCAGACTCATTCACACCTCTGTACAACAGAGGCTTATTCATTAACAATGGTGGGATCAGTGTTTCACGTTAACAACTGCTTAACGAAGAAGGCAAGGAAGGCGTCAGGAGCCCTAATGCCGCACTCCCCACCTCTGAGAACACCATCCCTGTGCCTGAACTAAAACAAATAGGGCACTAGGAAACAAGCCGTTGATTTTGAGTTTCCATGAAGCTAAAAGAGGATTTTGAGTCGTAAACTTTCCCTAAGGGGGGGAAAAGAAAAGTTGTACAGTGCCTTCAGAAAGTATTGATACACTTTGACTTATTCCACATTTTGTGTTACACCCTGAATTCAAAATTGATTTTTTTTCTCTCTAAACCATCAATACGCCATAATGATGACGTGAAAACCATGTTTTAAAAAATGTTAGCAAATGAAATGCTGAAATATATCTTACCTAAGTATTCACAGCCCTGAGTTAATGCTTTGTAGAAGCACCTTTGGCAGCTATTTATAGCCGTGAGTCTTTCTGGGTAAGTCTCTAAGAGCTTTCCACACCTTGATTGTGCAACATTTGGCAATTTTTTATTATTTTCAAAATTCTTGAAGCTCTGTCAAATTTGTTGTTGATCATTGCTAGACAACCATTTTCAAGTCTTGCCATAGATTTTCAAGCAAATTCAAGTCAAAACAGCAACTCGACCACTCAGGAATATTCACTGTCTTCTTGGTAAGCACCTCCAGTGTAGATTTGGCCCTCCCAGTTTCTGGTGGAAAGCAGACTAAACCAGGTTTTCCTCTAGGATTTTGCCAGTGCTTAGCTCCATTCCATGTATTATTTTATCCTGAAAATCTCCCTAGTCCTTATTGATTACAAGCAAACCAATAACATGATGCAGCCACCATTATGCTTGAAAATATGGAGAGTGGTACCAAGTAATGTGCTGTATTGGATTTGCTCAAAGCATAACACTTTGTTTTAAGGACAAAATCACTATTTTGTCAATTTTTGCAGTATTACTTTGGTGCCTTTACATGATGCATGTTTTGGAAAATGTTTCACTCTGTCAATTAGGTTAGTATTGTGGAATAACTACAATATTGATCCATCCTCAGTTTTCTCTTATCGCAGTAACTGTTTTAAAGTCGCTATTGGCCTCTTGGTGTAATCTCTGAGCATTCCTTCCACTCCTGTATCTTTGTAGTGACTGGGTGTATTGAGACACCATCCAAAGTGTAATTATTAACTTCACTATGCTCAAAGGGATATTCTATGTCTGCTTTTTTTTACCAATAGGGTCCCTTCTTGGCGACTCACTGGTTTTTGTGGTTGAATCTGTTTTTGAAATTCACTGCACGACTGAGGGACCTTACAATTATCTGTATGTGTGGGGTACAGAGACGAGGTAGTCATTCAGAAATCATGTGAAACACTTGCACACAGTCCATTCAACTTATTATGTGACTTGTTAAGCAAATTTTTACTCCTGAACTTATTTAGGCTTGTTATAACAAAGTGGTTGAATACTTATTGACACAAGACATTTCAGCTTTTCATTCTTAATTCATTTGTAAAAATGTCAAACATTTCCACTTTGACATTGAGGCATTGTGTGTAAACCAGTGAAAAAAATCTCTGTTTATCCATTCTAAATCCAGGCTGTAACACAAAATGTAGGAAAATATCAATTGTGTGAATACTTTCTGAAGGCATTGTAGATCAGCGGGTGTGTGAATAAGTTTGCCAGATAAGCAGTTGGTCATGAACGCTGAAGGGCCAATTGAGCACCAACACACTCTATTTGCCTTTTTAAAACGTGGTGCCAGTGGAATTCCTAACGGCGCGAGGATCCAGTCACATACCTATCCCCTTGTTGAGACAGTCCTTTATAACAATTCACTTTTTTTGTTGTCGCAAAGATTTGGTGACTGGTAATCCCAACAATTAGAATTAGTGTAGGCCTCAGAGAGCCTTATTAAGAATGTAGCCTAATTTCCTGGGCCTTCGCATTTGACATTTCTGCAATGCCACAACTGAAAAGCCACAAGCCGCCACTCTAAAATTTAATCCAGCTTGTATTGCAGCGTACAGCTTTATCTGGTTTTTGCCTGGATGCTGGTTGACAGTTGTTAGTTGTTGCTAAATTATGTTTGTCGTCTTACAAACGAATGCATACATCATTGCAGTAACATTCATATCACATGCTCTGTTCTGTGCATTGGTAAGGCATACGGTTTCCAAGCATTTTCTGCATGGTATGCAATGTCCTGTCATGCCCCTCCAATCCCCACACTGCCCTGCCCTTTTCTCCTGCATCCTGTTTTCAAGACTTCTGAGCTGCTGATTGTGGCCTCCATAGGATCTTCAGAGACATTCTACAATAGTTTGGGATTTTATCTGGACTGAACAAAAATATAAACGCAACATGTAAGTGTTGGTCCCATGTTTCATGAACTGAAATAAAAGATCCCAGAAATCTACCGTACACCCAAAAAGCGTATTTCTCTCAAATGTTTTGCATAAATGTGTTTACATTCCTGTTAGTGAGCATCCACCTGATAGCTGTGGCATATCAAGAAGCTGAATAAACGGCATTATCATTACACAGGTGCACCTTGTGCTGGGGAAGAAAAAAAATGGCCACTCTAAAATGTGCAGTTTTGTCACACAACACAATTTCACAGATGTCTCAAGTTTTGAGGGAGTGTGCAATTGGCATGCTGATTGCATTAATGTCCACCAGAGCAGACCACGTATAACCACGCTAGCCCAAGTCTTCCAAATCCGACATCTTCACCTGCAGGATCGTCTGAGACCAGCCATCCGGACAAATAATGAAACTATGGGTTTGCTCAGTCAACAGCCTGAAATTCTATGCGAAGGAGAGACCATGCATTCGGAAAGTATTCAGACCCCTTGACGTTTTCAACATTTTGTTACGTTACAGCCTTATTCTTAAAATGGAGTACATTATTACATTTTTCCCCCATAATCAACACAATAACCCATAATGACAAAGTGAAAACAGGTACCAGTCAAAAGTTTGAACACCTACTCATTCCAGGGTTTTAATTTATATTTACTATTTTCTACGTTGTAGAATGATAGTGAAGACCAACTATGGAATCATGTAGTAACAAAAAAAGGGTTAAACAAATATATTTTAGATTCTTCAAAGTAGCCACTCTTTGCCTTGACAGCTTTGCACACTCTTGGCATTCTCCCAACCAGCTTCAAGAGGTAGTCAGCTGGAATGCATTTCAATTAACTTGTAACAAGGCACACTTATTTATTTGTGGATTGGTAAAAGACCAAGTCCATATTATGGCAAGAACAGCAAAGAGAAACCATAGTCAGTCATTACTTTAAGACATGAAGGTCAGTCAATCTGGAAAATGTCAAGAACTTATGAAGAAACTGGCTCTCATAAGGACCGCCACAGGAAAGGAAGACCTAGAGTTACCTCTGCTGCAGAGGATACGTTCATTAGTTAACAGCCTGAGGAATTGCATCCCAAATAAATGCTTCACAGAGTTCAAGTAACAGACACATCTCAGCATCAACTGTTCAGAGGAGACTGCGTGAAGAAGAGACTTGCTTGGGCCAAGAAACATGAGCAATGGACATTAGATCGGTGGAAATCTGTCCTTTGGTTACAACCGCTGTATTTACATACGTTTTCAGACCCTTTGCGATAAGACTGGAAATTGAGCTCCTGGCCACTTTGACAGAGCTCCAGTTCCTCTGTGGAGAAACCCATTTCTGCTGCACTCCACCAATCAGGCCTTTATGGTAGTGGCCAGACGCAAGAGCCACTCCTCAGTAAAAGGCACATGACAGCCGCTTGGAGTTTGCCAAAAGGCACCTAAAGGACTCTCAGACCATGAGAAACAAGATTGTCTGGTCTGATGAAACCAAGATTGCATTCTTTGGCCTGAATGCCAAGTGTCACGTCTGGAGGAACCTGGCACCATCCCTACAGTGTACAGTGAAGCGTGTTGGCAGCATCATGCTGTGGGGATGTTTTTCAGAGGCAGGGACTGGGAGACTAGTCAGGCTCGAGGGACAGATGAACGGAGTGAAGTACAGAGCGATCCTTGAAGAAAACCTGCTCCAGAATGCTCAGGACCTCAGACTGGGGTGAAGGTTTACCTTCCAACAGGACAACGACCCTAAGCACACAGCCAAGACAACGCAAGAGTGGCTTCGGGACAAGTCTATGAATGTCCTTGAGTGGCCCAGCTAGAGCCTGGACTTGAACTCAAACATCTCTGGAGAGACCTGAAATTAGCTTTGTGATGCTCCCCATCCAACCTGACAGAGCTTGAGAGAATATGCGGAGAAGAATGGGAGAAACTCCCCAATACTAGTGTTCCAGGCTTGTAGCGCCATACCCAAGAAGACTCTAGGCTGTTTTCGCTGCCAAAGGTGTGTCAACAAAGTACTGAGTAAAGGGTCTGAATACTTGTGTAAATGTACTATTTCAGTTTTGATTTTGAATGAATTTGCATTATGGAGTATTGTGTCGATTGATAAGAAATATTTGTATATACAGTTGAAGTCGGAAGTTTACATACACCTTAGCCAAATACATTTAAACTCAGTTTTTCACAATTCCTGACATTTAATCCTAGTAAAAATTCCCTCTTTTAGGTCAGTTAGGATCACCACTTTATTTTAAGAATGTGAAATGTCAGAATAATAGTAGAGAGAGTTATTTATTTCAGCTTTTAATTTCTTTCATCACATTCACAGTGGGTCAGAAGTTTACAATCACTCAATTAGTATTTGGTAGCATTGCCTATAAATTGTTTAACTTGACTCAAATGTTACAGAGCTTGTGTAACTAAGTCAAGTTTGTAGGCCTCCTTGCTCGCACACGCTTCTTCAGTTCTGCCCACAAAGCCCTGACCTCAATCCTATAGAAAATGTGTGATGGCCACTCCAATACCTTGACTTTGTTGTCCTTAAGTCATTTTGCCACAACTATGGAAGTATGCTTGGGGTCAATGTCCATTTGGAAGACCGATTTGCGACCAAGCTTTAACTTCCTGACTGATGTCTTGAGATGTTGCTTCAGTATATCCACATAATTTTACTTCCTCATGATGCCATCTATTTTGTGAAGCGCACCTGTCCCTCCTGCAGCAAAGCACCCCCACAACATGATGCTGCCACCCCCGTGCTTCACGGTTGGGATGGTGTTCTTCGGCTTGCAAGCCTTCCCCTTTTCCCACCAAACAAAACGATGGTCATTATGGCCAAACAGTTATATTTTTGTTTACTCAGACCAGAGGACATTTCTCCAAAAAGTATGATATTTTCCCCACGTGCAGTTGCAAACCTTGGTCTGGCTTTTATATGGCGGTTTTGGAGCAGTTGCTTCTTCCTTGCTGAGCGGCCTTTCAGGTTTTGTCGATATAGGACTCGTTTTACTGTGGCTATAGATATTTTTGTACCTGTTTCCTCCAGCATCTTCACATGGTCCTTTGCTGTTGTTCTGAGATTGATTTGCACTTTTCGCACCAAAGTACGTTCATCTCTAGGAGACAGAGCGCGTCTCCTTCCTGAGTGGTATGATGAATGCGTGGTCCTATGGTGTTTATACTTGTGTACTATTAATTTGTACAGATGAACGTGGTACCTTCAGCCGTCTGGAAATTGCTCCCAAGGATGAACCAGACTTGTGGAGGTCTTGGCTGATTTCTTTTGATTTTCCCATGATGTCAAGCAAAGAGGCACTGAGTTTGAAGGTAGGTCTTGAAATACATCCACAGGTACACCTCCAATTGACTCAAATGATGTCAATTATCTTATCAGAAGTTTCAGAAGCCGTGACATCATTTTCTGGAATTTTCCAAGCTTTTTAAAGGCACAGTCCACTTAGTGTATGTAAACTTCTGACCCACTGGAGTTGTGATACAGTGAAATAATCTGTCTTTAAACAATTGTGCATGACACAAGTAATTTTTCCAACAAAGTAGATGTCCTAACCGACTTGCCAAAACTATAGTTTGTTAACAAGAAACTTGTGGAGTGGTTGAAAAACGAGCTTTAGCTACTTGGGGAGCACCGGCGCGCTAGCGGGCCACTCCCGACACTACCCGGTGAGATGTAAGGCGCCAAGTTCAAAATCCAAAAGTTGAATTATTAAACATTCATCAATATACAAGTGTTGCATAGTCATCAAAAGCTCCGCTTCTTGGAAATATCACAGCTTTGTCAGATTTCAAAAAGGCTTTACGGCTAAAGCACAACATTTGATTGTTTGAGGATAGCACCTCCAATATTTATCCATTATTTTTTTAGATAGATATATATATCTCACACACACACACACACACACACACACACACACACACACACACACACACAGTTGAAGTCGGAAGTTTACATACATACAAGTTGGGGTCATTAAGTTATAAGGAATAGGATTTGAAGCAATAGCCTACCCGCATGTGGTCAACTATTTCAGCACTATTTCGTGCTGCTCGGAGAGATTTTTATTTTCCCTCAATCTCCGTTTGGGTATTGGTTCAACTACAATTAGGGTTAGGAAATGTTAGGATTATTTTGCGCTTACTGTGGTACTGTAGCCTACTCCTGACCGGTCACGTTGTACAGTGCCATTATGGGCTATTAGCAGGACAATAGATACTTTGCAAGGCAGTTGATCAGCATTATTGGAGGATTCTAAATTAATATCTAAGGGGCATTTTTCATTAGGGAAAATCTGATCTGTGAGAATCGTAGGGGCTTTTTAAATAATTCTAAAAAAATACATTTATAATAATAATCGCGTTGTTTAAAAAAATGAATTCTATTTTGGAGACTTCATTTTCAAATAACCTAAAGTGAGTGAGGATAAAGGCCGTTCTTGAACATGGGGTGAGACATTCTTACTAATTTGTAAATAAAGCCAGTTTGTTATTTAGAGTTGTTTGTTTCTGTTTTTAGAGGGAGAGAAACCAAAAGCCCACTATTTGCCTCGGGTCTCCTGGTCGCGGCCGGCACGGGTATCGAACCAGCATCTGTAGCAACGCAGTTTGCACTGCAGTGTCTTAGACCCCTGTGCTACTCGGGAGGCCCCATCCACAAAGTTTTTAATGCTGATCAATTGCCTTGCACAAAGTATCAAAATACAGAGAGGTGTTGGCAAGAGTCTATTGTCCTGCTGATAGTCCATAATGGGCTATTATTATACATGGTGTCCAGGTCAGGATAACCAAAACATTTCTTTATTAAAGACTACCAGAGAGAATGTTGATACTTATTTATTTTGATCCAAAGCCATGAATGAGTGAGTCACTCAGCTCTATGTAGGTGCCGAGGCTCTATGACTGCGCCATCAACTTGATTATTTAGCCGACATCACTTGCTTATATTCAGTCAACATATATCTTAAGAATATAATTGAACATTTTTGTTTCTCTTAGATTAAAAACGTTAGTGTAACAACAGTTTTTTTGGGGGGGGGGGTTGTAATACTGACAAGTAGAAACAAAACGATGTGTATTTTTCAGGGTGTGCACGTGCAGGACAGAAGAATAGAAATTCTTACACTATTGTTCTAAATTCAATCACCTTCATCCTAGTCAATCAGTTAATTGCAATTCAATCTGGAAGTCATGCACAATTATCAGTTTCTATTTGGTTTATGTCGTCCATTCATTGTCAGTTAGAGACACTTTAGCGCCTTGGGACCCAAAAGCATAATCAGTGCTCTTACTCCCCCTTGCGCTGGTCTGGAGCGATGAAGCAGTGACGCAAGGTACCGTACTGAGCCACAAATGACCTAAGTCCCGCAGCATAATCTCAAAACTTTTAGTTGAGCAACCACTGTAGTAGGTGCCAGTCGCACCTGTTTGTGTCAAGAACTGTTACGCTGCTGTTTTTTTCCGCTAAACAGTTTCCCATTTGTATCAATAATGGTCCACCACCCAAAGGCCATCCACCCAACTTGACACAACTGTACAACTGTGGGACGCATTGTAGTCAACATGTACCAGCATTTCAATGGAAAGCTTTTGATCCTTGTGGAGTACATGCCCAGATGATTTTAGGCTGTTCTGAGGGCAAAAGAGGGGGGTGCAACTCCATATTAGGAAGGTGTTCTTTAATGTTTTGTACACTCAGTTTATTTCATTCATGTAAGTCCTGCGCTTTTAAAATGGCTGTGTTCCTATGGGAATGTGCACTTGTTTAGAGCACCACCATTTGGTAAAATATCTGACAAAACAGAAAGTATTACTTTGGTGACATATATTTAATCTTAACTAGACTTTCAATTATCTTATTCCCAACATAGGGACAATTGTAGTAGTAACAACTTTGTCATAATCACACAGTTCTTACCTTTCTAACAGTACTAAGCAGGTTTTGGTAGGACGTGTAGTTTTGAAACTGAAATGTACTTTGAGTGTAGTATACAATATTGCGTCGTTTAGAAAATGCCATCAAAGTGGGTCAGAGTTTAACAGGTTAAATCCGATGGAACTTGATTGCTAGTCATTTTGGAGGAGCAAATCAGTCAGAACTCGAATAATGTCCCTCTGATTAAATGGGTCAAAAGCTTTGAGTAGCTTTGCAGGGAACCTGATTTGGCAACGATAAGGTTGGAGATTTGTTCTCTGTGTGGGCACTGTGATGGAGATGGGGCAACATTCAGACTGGGCTCTAAAGTCTTTGATGATGCCCTTAGCCCTCCATCTGTGTGCGTCATGTTAGTCCTTGTGTGCTGTCACTCTCTCCCCGACTGAGGGTAACAAGCTGTGACACTCCATCTGTGAAGAAAAATAGAGCAGTAATCAAAGCCTTTGCTTATTCCAAATGTTGTGTATGTAAAGTAGTTGAAAAATGTATGTCTTAATTTCTAAAAAGTATAGACTCTTAGATTTCATTTTATACCCAATCTGATATGCTCCTATAAACTTCTCATGTTGGTGCACATGGGTCATTTTAGATGGAAATACCCCAGATCAATTAAATATGTATTTAATGTTTAAATACACATTTTTAGGGAAAGCCCATAAACATTTTCATTCAAACAGCGCATGATGACCTAAGACTAAACTTTTAGAATACCGATTGTTGTCTTAGCATTTACTGGTAGCTAAGTTTAAATGTATTTCCAACCTACCGCTGTCGTTCTTCATTCTGTGAGCTTTTTCATGCAACAACCAGTTGAGAGCCTCGCACTCTTGCTGCCTGACAGATTACTCCTCTCAAACTAGGTATATATATATATATATATATATATATATATAAACAAAGAGTGTGACTTTGAGAAAGTCTGAAACCTGGAAAATCAAAACCAAACTGACTTTATAGACTGCTGATTTGTTGAAAATTGCTAACAATAACAAAACTTTTTTTGGTTGTTTGAGGGGGAAATAAAACCTTTGCACCATCAATGTATATTATAATATTGTCAAGTTAAAATGTTATTATTTGAGAATGGAGGCTAGGTCATTATAGGCTACGGGCTACTTGCTCAGCCTGCAAAAAGATGCATTGAAATTATGCGTGCATCATCAGCTTTCTTGGGCCAGTATTTTCATTCTGGCCAGTAGCATTGTTGGCACAGGCCCAGTGTGCCACTGGCAAATTTACCTGAATGTCAAGGCCTGATGTGTTGTTGCTTTCCAACCTCACTCATGTGACGTTACTCCCTACCCACACTGCCCCACTTCTCCTACAGCCAATCTGCAGCGTGATCATGATGCGTGGCTTTATTTTAGACTCCAGAGAAAGAGAGGGAAAAATACATTATTCTGCTTGGCTTTAAGATGCAGACTAACTCAACAACCTCATCCTGTAATAAAAAACCTTCCCTCAAACCTTCTGGACGATAACAAAACTGGACAACTTATCCGAATATTTTCGAATCGCTTAGCAAGGCTTCCAGCATATGTGAGGTCTGGTCCAGTCCAGCAGCGCCCTTCGGTTGCTGCTCACTAACCTTCGAGTGCGGACTGACTTTATCGGGGCAGCAGGATTATAGCATCATGGCACAGACGGATTTAGAGTTGTGTTTGCGTTGCATCCAGACCCTAGTCACTCCGACTCAACGTTCTCCTCAGCAGAAGAATAAGTAGCATCAGTAGAGCGGGCACACCTTGTGAGAGAGCGGGACAAACGACGAGATGCAGCAGAGAGCCAACTCTGCGTAAGTGGAGCACCTAGCCAGCCAGCCCTCCTCGCACTCCTTTTACTCTCTTAACAGGCTGGTAGGACAGGCTACATAGGAGTTGCATGTTCTATCTCTTTATCGCTCTCTGTTTTTTAATCTCTCCCAGACAGTTGGGTTTTTGGAATTACCCATACCTTTTTTCCTTAAATATATTTTCGTAAGGCTTTGCTTTTGTTTGGAGCTGTGTTTGGGTGAGTTAATGCTTTGATTCTAGTTTACGTTCATAGGCTTGTTGATTGAGTCCACATTAATTGGATCCATTGATATAGATTAAAAAGGTGTGTGTGTGTGTGTGTGTGTGTGTGTGTCCCACCCATGTTTTCCTCCTGTAGTTACAACTAGATGCTCCTTTATGGAGTTTTTGTAGGCTAGTGTTAATAAATATTAGGACGAGCTTCATTATCCCCAATTAAGGGCTATTTGAATATAGCCAAAAATATCACAGCTTTTTAGAAAATTGCACATGAAAAGCATCAGGTTTTGCTTGATTCCTCTAAGTAAAAACAATTAAGACTCAAATTCATGACCACCCTGAGGAAAAAACGTTGATTGATGAAGTGGAATATACATTTAAATATGGATTGTTTGGCTAAACATTGTTAGCGGCAGTGACAGAGGACAGTCCTATCCGTGCAGAGAAGACACGATGAGCTCCGTTTCCCCTCTGACAGCTGGCAGCTCCGCTGAGGCATATTGCTAATGTAAAGTGGTGGTGCAGTTTCATTACTTGTTGACGCTGATGAGGAGTGACTGGACGACTTCAGAGATGTTTTCGCATGGCGGCATCATCCATATGAGAGGAGGGAGGGAAAAACAGCAGAGGGAAATGCACAAGGGAGAACTAGTGAGCGAGAGAATAAGTCAGTCCTCATTCAAGCAACAACAAGCCAAGTGCCTTCTAAGCCCTAGAGACGTAGCCCTTGCAAATTGAGAGGTCTCGGTCCCGCGCTCTCCCTCCATCCCTGCTTGCCAGCCGTCCAGGTCTAACCAGAGGTCACGTCCTGAGTACTCAAACAACACAGAAGCGTTTCTGCTTCATCTCAGGAGGAGCCTGGCCAAAGTACATGGTGTATATAGGCTTTGGGAGGGGGCAGTTTATGGTATATAGGCTTTTTGGCTTGTGTTCAAACCATTTAAGGGTCGAAGTTGTGAAAAGCTGTGAAAAGCTAATTTCTAAACCTTCTATAAAAAATACAATTCAGTGTGTTATGTAAGTCCATCTGTAGAGAAATCACACACAAAATCAGGTAGCCTAAATGCTACAATGTTTCTAGGGCTGACCTCATTTAGTCGTTTGGTCAATAGGCTGTTGGTGGACCGAGATTTCTTTAGTCGGGTAGTCGCGGTTTGAGTTTTTTATGGTGCACAAGACACCTGTCTGATTTGTGCCTGTCTCAGTGGACTAATCCATTGAAGAATGGCACAGTCATCACTCTTAAGATGTGATACTGAATATTGTGTATATTATCTACAAATAATGGCGCAACTCTAATAAATCCCCCGAAAATGTTTTATAACAAATGCGCTTTCTCCCGTGTTGGTTACGGTCACAGTTCGTGGTTCTGAAACGTAATCTTCAGTGTACCGTAGAATTGGTGCTGTGTGCATAATAGCAAAGTTAACCAGCATATTGAGAACAATGTGGCGGAGGCAGCAGCAGCAAAGGCAAGGAACCAGCCCTTGCCTAATTGTCTAAGAAAATTGAGGAAACAGGAAACATCAATTTAAGCTATTGATTGTAGACCTAATTAATTATTAAATGTGCCTGGCTTTATAAATTATCCATATACAGTATCAGTCAAAAGTTTGGACCTGCTCATTGATGGGTTTTTATTAATTTGTACTATTTTCTACATTATAGAATAATAGTGAAGACCTCAAAACTATTAAATAAAACTTTTGGAATCATGTAGTAACCAAAACAGTGTTAAACAAATCAATATATTTATATTTGAGATTCTTCAAAGTAGCCACCCTTGATGACAGCTTTGCACACACTTGGCATTCTCTCAACCAGCTTCATGAGGAATGCTTTTCCAACTGTCTTGAAGGATTTCCCACACATGCTGAGCACTTGTTGGCTGCTTTTCCTTCACTCTGCGGTGCAACTCATCCCAAACCATCTCAATTGGGTTGAGGTTGGGTGATTGTGGAGGCCAGGTCATCTGAAGGCAGCACTCCATCACTCTCCTTGGTCAAAAAGCCTTTACACAGCCTCGAGTTGTGTTTTGGGTCATTGTCGTGTTGAAAAACAAATAATAGTCCCAGTAAGCGCAAACCAGATGGGATGGCGTATAGCTGCAGAATGCTGTGGTAGCCATGCTGGTTAAGTGTGCCTGGAATTCTAAATAGATCACTGACCGTGTCACCAGTAAAGAACCATCACACCACCTCTTCCATGCTTCACGGTGGGAACCACACATGCAGAGATCATCCGTTCGCCTACTCTGCGTCTCACAAAGACACGGCGGTTGGAATCAAAAATCTCAGATTTGGACTCATCAGACCAAAGGACAGATTTCCACAGGTCTACTGTCCATTGTTCATGTTTCTTGGCCCAAGCAAGTCTCTTCTTATTGGTGTCCTTTAGTAGTTTCTTTGCAGCAATTCGACCATGAAGGCCTCTGAACAGTTGATGTCTGTTACTTGAACTCTGAAGCATGCATTTGGGCTGCAATCTGAGGTGCAGTTAACTCTGAATAACTGTAGCAGAGGTAACTCTGGGTCTTCCTTTCCTGTGGCGGTCCTCATGAGAGCCAGTTTCATCATAGCGCTTCATGGTTTTTGTGACTTCACTTGAAGAAACTTTCTTGAAATTTCCGGATTGACTGACCTTCATGTCTTAAAGTAATGGACTGTCATTTTCTTTGCTTATTTGAGCTGTCCTTGCCACTTTAATCCTGTCTTGACCGTTTACCCTCATTCATCTACACTGATTGAAAAATGGAGGCCCTCTTCTCTCATGTTGTTGTAGTGATTGTGTCTCGGTTGCCTTCTGTCATGGGGTGAGGTAATTCACTGTACCTGGGCTTCCTGTAAGGTTGAGGTACTTAGAATCTGAGAGGGGACACTGCTTTCACTGTGTGGGTGGAAGGGTGCAGGCTTTGCAGACTGCTCTCCCACTATGGGCTCTATTTTTGGCTGGCTTTAAGACGTCAAACGCACACTCTTTGGCAATTTTGTCTTGTAAAAGCATGTACATTTTCCATCCCTGGCATCAGGGTTGGTAATTTACCTGTCTTATCAGCTCACTTGTGATGAGGTGGGAGGGGTGGAAATATGTGGTGTGTCCACAAAAACGTGTGTCAATTTTAAGCAGCAGTAGTGGTGATATTTAAGACTCCCCAAAACCTTGTCTTCGCAGTAACGCAATTGGTTATGGCATCGTTTTTTGCCAGCGGAGGCGCACAGTAGCCTATAACCAATGTTTTATTAATATATAATGAGCAGCAAAACAATCAATAGAAGTTAATATTTTTTATTTTATATTGGACATTATTTGTGTCCATAAGGCTTCTGTGGACTCATTAGGCCTATTTAATGAAAAGCCCATTGAATGGAAGGTGTCAGTGACTGTAGGAAGTCTGTTTCGAAACAATGTTATTACAATAGACTGCTTATGATTTTTCCTTTTTTAATTTTGTTGAAAAATTGCACCTTCACTTTCATCTGTTATATTGCGGAGTAACGATCGCGGTCCTTGATTTTTTTGTTTGTTAACTAGGTAAGTCAGTTAAGAACAAATTCTTATTTACAATGATGGCCAAACCCGGGAAACGCTGGGCCAATTGTGCGCCGCCCTGTGGGACTCCCAATCACGGCTGGTTGTGATACAGCCTGGAATCGAACCAGGGTGTCTGTTGTGACGCCTCAAGCACTGAGATGCAGTGCCTTAGACCGCTGCACAACTTGGGAGCCCTTGATGCTGAATCCGTTAGCAGCCTTGGACCTTTGCCTGTTAGTGACTTTGTCACATGAAAGGTAAACAGGCAATATCAACGGTGATGGTAGGCTAATCTTATAACGTTTGAGCAATGTCCAATGGCAGTGCATTTTTTAAATGCAATGTGTCGACAAGTATATTTCCATGTTGAAGCCCCCCCAAAAAACTACATTTGCTACATGTTTGTTATAAGGCATATTGTAGGATTATTGTATGCTATTTAATAAACTATATTCAATGGATAGGACAAACATCCATGCCTCCTGCCGAAAAAGAGCCCTTAGTCCTTAGTGTGCACTTTGCTCAATGCTCATGGAATGAGAGCTGTGATTTATGATATCATACTTCTGACCGATCCTATTTTGAAATGTTGTTGGTGTAAAAAGAGCAGATTTTATATTTTTGGGGGGTCAAATTTAAACAAAAAACAAGCTTATTAGAAAGATTCACCGTCCAACGGTTTATAATGAGAATGTCCATGGCTCGAATACAATGCAATATTGTGTGTGTGTGTGTGTGTGTGTGTGTGTGTGTGTGTGTGTGTGTGTGTGTGTGTGTATAGATAGATAGATAGATATATATATATATTAGTGTGATTGCTATAGCCTATGTTTACCAATGTATTTCCATATTGACGCAATGCAATTCGAACGATGTTGACTACAAACAACATATTTAGCAAATATGGGGTAAGCTATTTAAGGAACTAGCCCATAACGGACTAACATTTCTATTTTGAGTTGATGACAGCACACTACATTAAAGACCGTAAATACACAACTTGAAGCAACCACATATTTAGCCATGGAGCACATTCTGATTGGCCAGTGAGGGGCTCCAGACACACCCACAACTTGTTTATTCAACAAAACCCAGCTCTTTCTCGCTACTGCACCCATAATTCCGGTTGTGAAAATGGCACAAATATTTTGGACACCCCCGAACATATAACGCTACTGCCAGTGCTAAGATTTAACATTGCGTTAGGTTTGTTAAAATAGAGCCGTATGTCAGATCAGGTCTGCATTGCATGTTTGCGCAGAAGTTTGCTTTGGTTTTTAACTGGCCTATTGAATGAAATATGTTTGTTTGCAGCATGACCAATCAGTTTTATTGTTGACAAGTTTCGGTTGTTGTTCTTTTGAAGTGCACACGGCACAGTATGCAGGATACAGAGGGAGCAGCCTTATTTCAGAGTAGTGCTTGAGGGTTATTAAACTAGTAGGAGAGCAGAGCAGAATAGAGCGTCACTGCTGTTCTCGGTTCATGCACCGACACGACAAGGCATTCCTCAGACTGATAAAACCAGCGTGTCCTATCGCTGCTGTCATGGGTTATGGTCATACTGCACATATCACAACACCCTGGTTAACCCCTCCACCCATCCTCAAATGTTCTACCGTACACACAGGCCTATAGAAAATAAGCTTGTACATTAGTGAGGACCGCGTTGCTCGTAGCCTTCAACTTAAGACATCTTGTTTGGTTGCCATATTTTTGTTGCTTTTAAAGTTATTGTGTGCAGTAGCTTGTTGAGTAACCTTTAGCTGGTTAGGGATATTGCACATAGGTCGGTGGAATATTTATAGACGTTTAGAATTTTAAGTATCGGAAATGGAAAAAGTGTTTCTATGCACTCATCTCACTGCAATTCATTAACTTGCACACACAAGCGTTTTCAGACATGGTGGGGTTGGAACACTTATGACGGGTGGTGCAATTAAATATGACAAACATCTCAAATTATTCAGTAAAATCACATCTGCAGGAGTTGCAGTTTTTGAATGTATGCAAGAATACAGTATGAGCCAAGAAACGTTCATAGCCAGACTCTGCTAGACTCACACTTTCACTATCAGACACCATAGTAACCAACAGCTATAGACAGTTCTGATCTAGGCTAATTTAATTCACTCAGATGCAGTTGCAATATGATTTAGCCCATCAGTTGATACAGTAGCCTATACCTGGACATCTGTCCAACCCATAGCAGGCCAGTACACCTGAGCTCCGGAAAACAGAAACACAGCCAGGGGGAGTTTCTCTGTAGGGAACTCATCTCCTGCTGCCTTAGCATTTCCACTCTGCTCACTGTAAATCTGCACACTGTTTATTGTGGACCTTTTATAGAACAGGGCTTTGACCCCCAACCTTACTGGAAGGTTTAATAAGGAAGCCCATAAGTGCACAGTGCTCTCTCTGCTGCCTCAGGATGGACCCCCACTGTCTCCTGGCCTGTAAAGTATGATGATGAGAGGATGCTCAGTGCACACATCTCATTGTGCAGGTAATATGTGAGTTCCCTGTACAGACTGGTGTAGGATATTTGCTGCAAGCAGAGGTTGGGTGAATGTAGCCTAATATGGTTCTCTATACTGGACAGATGTATTTGGTGCAATTTCTGCTGTACTTTCAGAGTTCGAAATTGCAGTAGGCCTAGGCTACTTAGACACTTGACAAACCCGACTTTTCAATCGGGCACATAGTGTATGTTCCAAAACAACCAAAATACCCCTTTACTTGAGGCAGAAGTGTTGGGAAGACGCTAAGTCAGCAAAACTCTGACAGTCCGTTCTCCCTCCCTCTCTGACGGCTGCCTCGTTCTCTCGGCTGGTTGGAGCGTCTCATTAATGAGCCTGAGCTCCAGGAAAACCTGAACCTCCAATTCAGCAGCAACACTGTTGGTTCTGGCCAACCTGGTTTGTATGCGAGGCACTCCACTCCGCTGTACTACAGTCAGTCTCATGTTTTGTCCATTCTGACTGATATGGCTGAGGACTGAGAAGGTGGGAGGAGAGGCCCCCTTCCGCCTGTGCCCAACCCCTTGCCCATTAAGGCCTATGCCACCGGGATGTCTGCTTTGTATATCAGTAACTGGGAGCCGTCCCTGCCATCAGTATCTGAGGGCTACATTTTCAATGTTTTAAATGTCAACTTCCTTGATTGACATGGAATTGAACCACATCCTGACCGGCATATCTACTTCACTAACACCATCAGTACCTCTGACAGCCACTGATTGACCTCTCATCTTCTCTTAAAGCTACTGCACTCTGGACCTTAACCCCTCACATAAGCCTACTGCCGAAAAACTGCTTTGAAATGGCCCTGGCTTGGCTGTCACGTGTACCCATTAGCCTATTCTCACTTCACACACCTAGTTTATTCACATGCACTCCACCCGTAAGCTACATATTAAGCGTAGTCCACACACACAGACACACTTGCACTCACTGCTCTCAATCATTCCTTAAGCCATAGGCCCTACTCCTTAGCGCTTCTCTCAATCACACACTCACTTCTCACGTCTGTCCACCTCAATACTCTCTCCATCACACAAATCCTTTAGCCAGTCCCCTAACCCCCTCCCAGGAGCTCCACTGGCCCATTTCCTCCTTCACAGCACGCCTGCCTCCACACCACAGACTTCTCATTATTTTTTTACAAGTGCAGACCTCTGCTCTTCTAAGCCAGATGGGAGCCCTTAACGTCCTGTGTGAAAAGAGCTACTGCAGCACCTCATGCATCTCTCCTCCCCAGGCCCCCTGTTCTGAGGTCGCTAGCCCAAATCTGGGCCAGCATGTACATTTTTCCCCCATCTGTCAGGAGTGTCACGTCAGTAACCTGCTAGAATTTTAACCAGTGTTGTTGGAAAAGCTACTGTTTAATTAAAAAAGCAGCCTGGTTTTAATGGTGAGGCGGAAGCTTAAAAAGCTTTTAGCATTTGCGCTCCGTTCCACTCTCCTCTCGCCTGTTTTAGAGTGACTGCTCTCTAGGTATACTAGAGGGTAAAATATTTGTGCGGTTTCTTACTGGCTTAATATTTCAGAAGATATCAATGTAATGTTTTGCTCACACCCGCAGTTTTTATTTAATTTAAAGTCAAGCCCACAGCACTCCCAGTCAAGACCCAGCCTACTAGGACTACACCGTAATTTTTTTAGCAGTAGGCTATTTGAATCAGTCCCAAGAAATCTGTGTATTATTATGAATGAGTGTTAAATATGCACTATGCAGAAATCGCTCCGCCATTTCCTGGTTGCTAAATTAGAACAGTTTGCCTAATTTCAGTATAGAATCTAAACCACTGTGATTTAAAAAAATTTTTTTATTACATATCCAAAAATATTGTATTTTCAGCTGTTTGAAGCTGGTGTACAAAACCGAAAGTAAGATTAAAACAAAACTTAAGGCCGGGGAAGCATAGAAATATTGCACATAGAACAGATCTACTGCTTCTTAAACTCTCTTTCAATGAGCATGACTGATTTGTAACTCAGATTTCTATGCGAATTTGGTCAGGTCACCCAGAAAGTTACATATTGCAGCTTGAGTGAGTGAGTGAATGAATGAATGTTCATTGAATATGTGACTCCATTGAGTCTATGCATGCGAGAGAGCGAGTGTGACAAACTGAGAATGGTTGATTTGAGAACTAGTGAATAGTCGAGTAGTGAAAGTTAATGTGACTGAATGGAGTAGCCTAAGCTAATGGGTGATTGATAAATGGGGTGAACAAGGGAGTGGGTGTTTGGGTGAATGAGGTAAGTAGGCAATTTTATTTATGACCCCGACATATTTATGAATCAATTCAGTGATTTTAATTATTCATAGTGTTTACGACGTGAACCAAATTTGAACTTGCACGGCTATCAGGCTGAAGTATGTTTGAATAATGTCACGGCGTGTAACAAGCCTACATGAATACCTTGTTTGTGTGTTACTGTGAATATATGTCACTCCCTCCTGGAGTCCTCTCAGATGGTATGCTAAATAGAGCACATAGCCTTCGTGTTGACAATGTTTTCCAGAGAGAAAAAAACAACACTGAGTCCAACAGTGTAAATGCAGGCCTAGTCACCCGAGGCTGACTGTAGCTCTCCCTCCCTCCCTCCCTGTCTGTGTGTCAGGTGGTACCATGGGAAGCTGGACCGGACCATTGCTGAGGAGCGTTTGCGGCAGGCCAGGACCCCCGGCAGCTACCTCATCAGGGAGAGTGACCGCCGGGCCCGGCTCCTTTGTCCTGTCCTTTCTCAGCATGACCAGTGTGGTCAACCACTTCAGGTCAGTACCCACACGGACCGAGAGAGACACTGAGCATATAAACACTTGATCATGACTAGGGCTGTTGCAGTGACCGTATTACCTCCACACTGGCGGTCATGAGTCTAGTGGCTTCTCCAAGCTCTGATGCTGCTGATTTGTCATTAGTAGCCTACCAAACTTGCTAACTTCCTGGTACTCAGCACTCTATTGTCCCTCTAATCACTCTGACATCAATGTAAATGTAATCAAACACTTCATGAGAGCTCATGTTGCGCAACATTTCTATAGGATATGCAATTGCGGAAGAAAACATAATGATGGCCACTAATAAAAAGATGAGGCCTAGTATATTTATTTCTCAACTTTCCTAATATTAAGCACATTGCTTATATTTAAAACAGAAGTAAAGCCTATCTGGCTGGCATGACAATAAACCGTGGGGAAAAGCGTCCTCCATTCGCTATTTAAGTGCCCCTGTTTCAATACAGGTGCATGATAATGGTCCATTCTAAATCGAAACAAATGTCACACATTATTTAGTATATGTAAAGACAAGATTTAAATCAAGAATAGTCTGATGGGTGACAATATTAGCCTTTCACTTGTGAATGATATATAATCACTTGTGAATGATGCCCAGCATATGAAACAATGCATTTTCTTTTGCGACTTTTTCTAATCATAGTTGCATACCTCGTAAAGAAATCTTGTGTGCTAAATGAACTAGTGCAGCCCACAGCCATTTGGCATAGCCACATAAGGACAACTCAGAGTATGCTATTATTTTCTTCTGAAATAGACTATATCTTCTTTAGACCTGTCTATAATAAATCATGGATTTATTGGGAAGGTGTAGGCTATATTACATGGATTTATTAGGCTTTTTAAAATGGCTTGTAGGCTATGTGTGGAAGCTAGGAGATGCTAAATATGTTTGTTAGTTAACGGTCAATTATCGTGAGACCGACCAGTTATTTGTTTAAAAATCACTGGCTGACAATTTCGTGACCACAACAGCCTTAGTCATGACTCTCAGTTCCATTACATTACACATTAAGTCATTGGACAAAGGCGTCTTCTGTAAGGGGCAGTTTTGTTAAGATCCCCTGATGCTCTGTCTGAACATTAACATGCATCGCTTGCGGTACGGTTTTGGAAGCATAAGGATCTTATCTTTCATTTCAGTAAGATATTAAATTGATACACACCTTAAAACAGTTAGGGTTAGTGTTCCCACACGGCCATATCTACATGTTACAGCACTTGTTTATGGAAAACAGACGAAAGACGAGCCGACCACCTGTGCTAATTTGAGAACAGGGCTACCTAAGTTCTACCAACACACTGACTGTAGTACCCGCTCGAGCAAAACACTGGACCACTGCTATTCTAACCTCCGCGATGCATACAAGGCCCTCCCCCACCCTCCCTTTGGTAAATCCGACCACGACTCCATCTTGCTCGTACCGTCCTATAGGCAGAAACTTAAAACAGGATGTACCCATGACTAGAACCATTCAACGCTGGTATGACCAAGATTCTTTTGATCACGTGGACTGGAAAATGTTCCGGGAAGCCTTAGACAATAACATCGATTTATATGCTGACTCAGTGAGTTTATTAGGAAGTGCATTGGAGATGTTGTACCCACTGTGACTATTAAAACCTACCCCAACCAGAAACCGTGGATAGATGGCGGCATTCACGCAAGACTCAAAGCGCCAACCACCACATTCAACCATGGAAAGAGGTCGGGGAATATGGCTGAATATAAACAGTGTAGTTATTTCCTCTGCAAGGCAATCAAACAAGCGAAATGTCGGTATAGAGACAAAATGGAGTCGCAATTCAACGGCCCAGACACGAGGCGTATGTGGCAGGGTCTACAGGCAATTACAAAAAAGAAACCAGCCATGTCACGGACATTGACGCCTTGCTTCCAGACGAGCTAAACACATTCTTTGCCCACTTTGACGATAATACAGTGCCACCGACGCGGCCCGCTACCAAGGACTGCGGGCCTCTCCTTCTCCGTGGCCGACGTGAGTAAGACATTTAAACGTATTAACCTTTGCAAGGCTGCTGGCCCAGACGGCATCCCTAGCCGCATCATCAGAGCATACGCAGACCAGCTGGCTGGTGTGTTTATGGACATATTCAATCAGTCACTATCCAAGTCTGGTGTCGCTAAATTCAAGATGTCCACCATTGTTCCTGTACCAAAGAAGGCAAAGATACCTGAACTAAGTGACTATTGTTCCGTAGCCCTCACTTCTGTCATGAAGTGCTTTGAGAGACTATTCAAGGATCATATCACCTCCACCTTACCTGCCACCCTAGACCCACTTCATTTTACATACCGCCCCAACAGGTCCACAGACGATGCAATCGCCATCACACTGCCCGATCCAATCTGGACAAGAGGAATATCTACGTAAGAATGCTGTTCATTGACTACAGCTCAGCATTCAACACCATAGTACCCTCCAAGCTCATCATTAACTTAAGGCCTGGACTTTCTGACAGTCAGCTCCCAGGTGGTGAAGGTAGGAAACATCTCCACTTCGCTGATCCTCAACACTGGGGCTCCACAAGGGTGCGTGCTCAGCCCCCCTCCTGTACTCCCTGTTAACCCATGACTGCGTGGCCATGCACGCCTCTCCAACTCAATCATCAAGTTTGCAGACGACACAACAGTAGTGGGCTTGATTACCGACAGACAACCTACAGGGAGGAGGTGAGGGCACTCGGAGTGTGGTGTCAGGAAAACAACTTCACTAAAAGTCAGCAAAACAAAGGAGATGATTGTGGACTTCAGGAAACAGCATAGGGAGCATCCCCCTATCCACATCGACAGGACGGCAGTGGAGAAGGTGAAAAGTTTCATGTTCCTCGGAGGACAAACTGAAATGGTCCACCCACACAGACAGCGTGGTGAAGGGACAACAGCGCCTCTTCAACCTCAGGAGGCTGAAGAAATGTGGCTTGTCACCTAAAGCCCTCACAAAATTTTACAGATGCACAGTCGAGGGCGTCCTGTCGAGCTGTATCACAGCCTGGTACGGCAACTGTACCGCCCTGAACCGCAATGCTCTCCAGAGAGTAGTCTGCACAACGCATCACCGGTGGCAAACCACTTGTCCTCCAGGACACCTACAGCCACCGATGTCACGGGAAGGCCAAAATCATCAAGGACAACAACCACCAGAGCCACTGAATGTTCACCCCGCTATCATCCAGAAAGCGAGGTCAGTACAGGTGCATCAAAGCTTATGCTTGGCAAATCCATTACAACACATTACTGAGTACCACTCTCCATATTTTCAGCATAGTGTTGGCTGCATCATGTTATGGGTATTGTTATAAACGTTAAGGACTTGAGAGTTTTTTTCAGGACTAAAAAATAAGCAGAATGGAGCTAAGTCAGGCAAAATCCTAGAGTAAAATCTGGTTCAGACACTGGGAGATTGATTCGCCTTTCAGCAGGACAATAACCTAAAACACATGGCCAAATCTACACTGGAGTTGCTTACCAAGAAGACACTGAGTAGCATTTTTGACTTAAGTCTACTTGAAAGTCTTTGACAACACCTAAAAATGGATGTCTAGCAATGATCAACAACCAATTTGACAGAGCTTGAAGAATTTAGAAAATGATAATGGGCAAATGTTGCACAATCCAGGTGTGGAAAGCGCTTAGACTTACTTAGACTCACAGCTGTTATCTCTGCCAAAGGTGCTTCAACAAAAGATTGACTCTGTGTGAATATTTATGTAAATGAGATATTTATGTATTTCGTTTTTCAATACATTTGCAAACAGTTCTAAAAACATGGTTTCACTTTGTCATTATGGGGTATTGTGTGTAGATGGGTGAGAGGGGAAAAAAATCAGTTGAATCCATTTTTAATTCGGCTGTAACACTAAATTTGGAATAATTCAAGGGGTATGAGCACTTTCTGGAGGCACTGTACCAACAGGCAGGACATTAGCCCCCCTCTCCCTCCACCAGCTTTACATTAGATCTTCATCAGACATTAGCCCTTAAGGACACTGCCCACTTACAGCTACTGAAAACAGTTGGATCTACCTTCCCCGTGAATGAGAAATCCTGTAGTAATCTAATGTAGCACTCCTGGTATGTGATAAGACTTCCTGGATTCTCCATCTCTTTGGATGGCTTTCTAAGGCTGTGAGTGGATTTTTGTCACAACATCCACGAAACAACCCTCGTTTGAGCATAATGCATACTGGGCGGGTAGCGTTAGCTAGTGCTAGACGGCTGTACCTGTGCCAAAACTCTGATATTAAACATCCTATAGCTTGTTCTCTTTTCAAATAGTAGGCCAACATGTTTTCCTAATTTTTATTTCTCTGACTTGATCAAAACGTGTTTTCTCGTCTCTCTGCATCAGACCTATTGTGAGCAATATATTTGGAACATCAAATCGCAAAATAAAATTGCAGTATGGAATCGTAATACATATAGAATCGTGATAATCACCGTGCATATTGTATTGGCACCTAAGTGTTGTGATAATATTGTATCGTGAGGTCCCTGGCAATTCCCAGCCTATTGCATACTGTTTTAAATTGTATTATTTTATTCAACTGTATTTGTTCCAATGCGTTTGATAGACCTGCCAATGAGGCCCGACCTTCATTGATGACAAATACCTCCTAGACCTGATCAACACCAGGCACTTCAGTAGACGATTGATAACGTACTAGGAAATGATGACATCTCATTCACAGCATTGCTTTATAGGAACCCTTGTGGATTGGTATTAGGAAGACAAGGTTAAACATGTAGCCTACCCATGGGACGATGTATTTGAATGGTGTCTAGTCTACATATATTACCACATAGTCAGACTGAGATGTGCTCCCCTCTGTTCGCTGGCTCGCCAAGACTTTAATCATGTCATTTTCATCATTACTTGAGCAATTTCACACAAGACTATTATCCGATGAGTCATGGTGGTTTAATGCATGTCTTTTCCTTTTGTTTCATAGATCCCAGGGCAACTGGGCCTCATTTTAGCACTGTGCTGCTCTGCTCTTGTACTCTTTGATGTTTTGGGTCATTATGTAGAAAATGTAGACAGTTGTGTGCTGATAAATTGTTCAAACTGTCAATTTAGCTTAGGCCTATTTGTATTTTCTTACATTCTGCACACTGTGCGTGCATTGTGCTTAACAATTAATCAATCTTAGTGTGTGTGTGGTCTGTGTGTGTTACAGGATAATCGCCATGTGTGGAGACTATTACATAGGCGGGCGGCGGTTCTCGTCCCTGTCGGACCTGATTGGTTACTACAGCTACGTGTCTTGCCTGCTGAAAGGTGAAAAGCTGCTATCGCCCGTGGCACCCCCAGAGGTAAGATTTCATTGCGCTTGAGTAGAAATTGAAGTTTCTTAGACACATACTCAATATATTTCGGGAAATATCTACTTCCCCTACACCCCAGGCCATATATCATAACCACTCTCAGGAGAGAAGCCAGGCAAAATACTAATGAGTGGTGTGAGGCTGTGAAATCATCCTGGAGGGTGTCTGATGGAATACTTTTAATTTGGAATTCTGAGGGGGGTTGAAGATATGAATATTTTTGGTGGAAGCATGGGTTAATGTGCAGTTCTGTGTTTCTATTGTCTGTGCTCGTGTGTGTAGCCTGTAGAGGACAGGAGGAGAGTGAGAGCCATTCTTCCATACACCAAAGTGCCAGAGACCGATGAGATCAGGTAAGCCCTACAAGAAGCATAAGACATTTTGTGGAAGTTGAAAGTGTGTGTTTGCCCTGTTGGAGATCACATTATCTGAATAGGACAAAAACAGACCTCCTCCTTTCATTTAGCAAAGCCCAGCACGCTAACAGATGAGCCTGGCTATTCTTCATGTTGTCAGTTCCGAGAATCTTATGTCGGAACCCTTAACACAGACACACTGCTAGCACAGACTTAGCTGGCTGGAAAGAACCATGCTATATTTCTTCACAAAGGTGTTTGGTAGCTTACATGAGACACCTTGTGGAGAATGGCTGGTACGACACCCAAAGACTACCATATGCAAAAAATAGTTCAGTCGGCAATAAGCTGTCAAGCCTCAAGCGTCCACACTGCCTTTAGATCTCATAACTAAATAGCTAATTGTAATTGAAATAACAAAGACTGGTTCTAGTGCATTATAGTGGGTTGTTGTGAAACAGGAGATGCAGGTGTGAGTTCATGTGTAGCAGCACATTAACTACTTAGGGAGCAGTGGGGCGCTAGCGACACTACCCGGTGAAATGTAAGGCGCCAAATTCAAAATCCAAAAGTTGAATTATTAAACATTCATCAATATACAAGTGTTGCATAGTCATCAAAAAGCTCTGATTCTTGTCAATATCACAGCGTTGTCAGATTTCAAAAAGGCTTCACGGCGAAAGCACAACATTTGATTGCTTGAGGATAGCCCCTCTCATATTTTATCCATTAGCATTAATCCATAACCAACGCGGGTCTCATAAAACGCATAAAATTGCTAATATAAAATCCCTTACCGTTCGAAGAATTTCTGCTGAGGGCTTCCCAAGTGTCCAACGAAGACATCCAATGGTTATTTTGTTAGAAAAAGTCATTTATTATAAATCTCAGTTTGGTTGGCGCGTTATGTTCATAAAATACAGCGTCCACACGCCCATTGAACCGTGAAGAGAACGCGTTCAACCTATACCTATGCACTTGTCCAAGAACAATCAAACATCACTGATAATGTATCCTTAGGAACACTTGTATGTATATTTACTATAATATTTCAACCCGATTATAAACTGGACGATAGGAAAGGAAAAAACCACAGCGCGCGCGAGCCCGTGAACGCGCCTCCTCTTCTGTTTACATCCTGTGACTAGTTCGGAAATTCTTCTTCTATTACCATCCAGAGCAACCTAACATCACCAAACACTGTCTAGAGACTGTTGACATCCAGTGGAAGCAATAGGTACTGCAATCTTACTCCCAGATAAGGCTGTTTTCAATAGGGAGGGGTTCAAAATGAGGCAATGTGTCAAACACTTTTCCCAGGACAGAAATTCCTTGGGTTTTCGCCTGCTATATCAGTTCTGTTATACTCACGGACAATATTTTAACACTCTTAGAAACTTCAGCGTGTTTCCTATCCAATAGTACTAATGTGCATATCCTAGTTTCTGGGCCTGAGTGGCAGGCCTTTTACTTTGGGCACACCAGACTCTCCAAAACTGACACCTCAGCTGCCGCTCCCTAAGTTAAGATGGTAACACACATATTTTGCCCCCTGAACGTTTTCTTCTTCCTCCTCTCCATGTCTGTTAGCTTCCTGAAAGGGGACATGTTTATCGTTCACAATGAACTGGATGACGGCTGGATGTGGGTGACCAACGTGAGGACGGAGGAGCAGGGCCTCATTGTGGAGGACCTGGTGGAGGAGGTGGTGAGTTGAGTACAGCACTAGGTCTCCTCTGCACAGGTCTGGGATCAGCCCTAACCTGTAACCATTCACTTGGGATGTGTCCCAAATGGCACTATTCCCTATGTAGGGCACTACTACATACAGGAAATAGGGTGCATTTTGGGACACAGCCATGGTTTGCCATTTGAAAATGTATTTTCTCAACCTTTTCTACTCAGCTGGCAATTGGAGTCATTATGGGTATTTTCAAATGTTTTCTTTTTCATTCGTCATTACGTCTCCACTGATTTGTTGAACTGTTCGTGTTTATTTTCAGGGACGGGAGGAGGACCCACACGAGGGCAAAGTGTAAGTTCTGATGTAGCTTTTTCTCTTAGGTTGCCATAATGTCTATCTACAGTATATGTTATTTCATATGTAAACCTTGGTCAATGCAGATAATTTCATCAATACATTTCTCAATACCCACCATTATCCAACCCCCCCACAAAACATTGACTCAATAGGCGATATTAATTTATAAAAATGGCTGTTTAGATCATATTTTTAGACAGCCTATCATTTGAGGTTCATTATGTCTCTGCCTTCTGGCTGCCTCGACACACGCAACGCATGTTTACCCTATCCTCTAGCCAAATTATGTTTTCATGTTGTGCACGAATCGGCAGGGAAGCGTGAGTGAGAGCGTACTGTATACAGTATGCGTCGTTAGTGACTTTGACATAATCCATGTTTGCATCTACACAGCTCAATGAATCTCTAACAATGATGGTGTGACTCTGACCCAACACACAGTAAGGCTGTATATGTGTTTTCATTTTGTTTGCCGGCCTCCCAAAGACAGACATATGTACAATGTTAAAAATGCATTTTACAAATCCAACGTTCAAGAAATGGTATTTGGTATCCGTTAATAAACTAAAGTTGCTTTGTTTTGAACAAGTCGTTGAGTATTTGGAGTGAGATGTCGTTAGAATGACTTGACATTGGCCCATGTATGAGAGTTGACTTGCTTGTAACCTGATGGGAGTTCACCAATAGGATCTATCAGGTTGTGAGTCATCATCCTAGACTCTGATCCGACCCTTCTAAAACCCCTCACCGCCCCTTTAAACCCAGCACATTATTGAGCTGTCGGTTTTCTTTTTCCTCCTTTCTCCCTTCTTATCTCTAATGGTCCATCCTCATCCTCTCTGTAGTTGGTATCACGGCAAGATCAGCAAACAAGAGGCCTACAACTTGCTGATGACAGGTAGCAAGCACTATATATTCTCTTTGTCTCTAGATTTTAGATTTTACATTCTCCTCACGAGTAATGTAGAACAATGGGATTATGCTTCCATTTCTGTGATCTTGTTATCAACAAACCTTTTCTGTTGCTAAAATATACAGTACCAGTCAAAAGTTTGGACACACCTACTCATTCATGTGTTTTCTTTATTTGTACTATTTTCTCCATTGTAGAATAATAGTGAAGACATCAAAACTATGAAATAACACATGGAATCATGTAGTAACCAAAAAAGTGTTTCTTCAAAGTAGCCACCCTTTGCCTTGACAGCTTTGTACACTCTTGGCATTCTCTCAACCAGCTTCAGGAGGTAGTCACCTGGAATGCTTTTCCAACAGTCTTGAAGGAGATCCCACTAATGCTGAGCACTTGTTGGCTGCTTTTCCATCACTGCAGTCCAACTCATCCCAAACCATCTCAATTGGGTTGAGGTCGGGTGATTGTGGAGGTTAGGCCATCTGATGCCGCACTCCATCACTCTCCTTGGCCAAATATCCCTTACACTGTCTGAATTTGTGTTTTGGGTCATTGTCCTGTTGAAAAACACATGATAGTCCCACTAAGCGCAAACCAGTGGTAGCCATGCTACCTTGAATTCTAAATAAATCGCTTACAGTGTCACCAGCAAAGCACCATCACACGTCCTCCATGCTTCACGGTGGGAACCACACATGCTGAGATCATCCGTTCTCCATACTCTGCATCTCCCAAACACACAGCGGTGGAACCAAAAATCTCAATTTTGGACTCCTGAGACCAAAGGAAAGATTTCCACAGGTCTACTGTCCTTTGTGCATGCTTCTTGGCCCAAGCAAGTCTCTTCTTATTGGTGTCCTTTAGTAGTGGTTTCTTTGCAGCAATTCGACCATGAAGGCCTGATTCACAGTCTCCTCTGAACAGTTGATGTTGAGATGTGTCTGTTACTTGAACTATGAAGCATTTATTTGGACTGCAATCTCAGGTGCAGTTAATTGCTGATTTCTGAAGCTGGTAACTAAACGTATTCTCCGCCGCAGAGGTAACTTTGGATCTTCCTTTCCTGTGGCGGTCCTCATGAGAGCCAGTTTCATCATAGCGCTTGATGGTGTTTGCGACTGCACTTGAAGAAACGTTAAAAGTTCTTGAAATGTTCCGTATTGACTGACCTTCATGTCTTAAAGTAATGATGGACTGTTGTTTATCTTTGCTTATTTGAGCTGTTTTTGCCGTAATATGGACTGGGTCTATTACCAAATAGGTCTACCTTCTGTCAACACAACTGATCGGCTCAAATGCATTAAGAAGGAAAGAAATTCCAACATTGCACAACTGTAAATTGAAGTGCATTCCAGGTGACTAGCTCATGAATCTGGTTGAGAGAATGCCAAATGTGCAAAGCTGTCATCAAGGCACAGGTGGCTACTTTGAAGAATCTAAAATGTAAAATAAGTTTATTTTTGGTTACTACATGATTCCATTTGTTATTTCATAGTTTTGATGTCTTCACTAGTATAATACATTGTAGAAAATAGTCAAATAAAAACCCTGGAATGAGTAGGTGTGTCCAAACTTTTGACTGGTACTGTATGTTCTGATAATTTATTGGTGGTAAAGCATCAATACTGTCAATGTCAATAATCAATGTGATTTCTCTCTCCCTTATTTAGTTGGCCAAGTGTCCAGCTTCCTGGTCCGGCCGTCAGACAACACACCCGGGGACTACTCCCTGTTTTTTCGCACCAATGAGAACATCCAAAGGTTTAAGATATGCCCCACCCCCAACAATCAGTACATGATGGGGGGGAGATACTACAACAGGTATGTGTAGCAGGGGCGTATACTGTCTCCCAGTGCAGTAGTGATGAACCAAGAGATTTTAAATAGAATCAGATAATAACCTGGCCTATAAATAGTGCCTGGAGGTTTTCCTGGTCATGGGATGTGGTCAGGAAATACCTTTTGGCCTTACCTGTAATCATACTGTATAAAGATGTTGTGATATCAAGGTATACAGTTCCACATAGAAGTGGAGGTTATATCGAAATTATATAGAAGTCTGATGCGTTAGGAACGAGTATGGTGGTTAGTACTGGTCATTAGAAATAAATGCTGTGCTCCGTCTCCTCTCTCTGGCAGTGTTGATGACATTATTGAGCATTATAAGAAAGAGCAGATTGTGGAGGGCTACAACCTGAAAGATGCTGTTTCAGTGCAGGTAAGCCCGAGTCCACTAACCTCCATTGTGATGCTACTCCTGTCCTGACGGCTATAGATGTATTTAATGGCGTTGATGTGGTGTTTTATTTGACGTTCTTGTATTTCAGCAACAGGAACAAGTGCTTTCAGACTTGGTGGACGGCAAGGAGATCTATAACACTATCAGACGGAAAACGAAAGACGCCTTCTACAAAAACATTGTCAAGAAAGGCTACCTCCTATTCAACAAAGGTACCCATATGTTTTTACGCTCAAATGTCTGTAAATGTAATCTTCCAGACCTTAGCCCATTTCTCTCTCTCCCACTTCTCCCTGAAGTGGTCACTGGTATACTACCCCTCATGGATTTAAAAGGCAAGGATTGATGTAAGAAATATGATGTAAACTCCCCCCTGAACTTGAGAGGGAGTGAACAAGTGCAGGCAGATGGGAGGGAATTGGCCTCATGTCTTCTCTCCTCTCCCTACTCCCAGGCAAAGGCAAGCGGTGGAAGAACCTCTACTTCATCTTGGAGGGGAACGACGCCCAACTCATCTACTTTGAGAGTGAGAAGAGAGCCACTAAACCCAAAGGCCTCATTGACCTGAGCGTGTGCTCGGTGTACGGCGTGCACGACAGTCTGTTTGGCAGGTGAGACATTTCACCCATTACTATTGATCCTAGATCTGAGTGGACATTGAATGGGACAAGAACGATTCAGTGCAACAGAACATAAGCCCATGGTTGTTTATGAATTTTTTTGTAGCCATGTTGGGCTGAGTCTTTTTTCTTTAGTTCTTCAGTCTGAGTTTGATAGGAGTGCATGAGCTTGTTCAGTAATAACTACCTGTTTTTGTTTGCAGGCCAAACTGTTTCCAAGTTGTGATCCAGCACTTTAGTGAGGAACAGTACATATTCTACTTTGCTGGCGAGACCCCTGAACAGGCACAGGTTTGTACTGATCTGTCTCTCGCAATCTTTCTCTCTTTGGGACATTCTCCAATCACACCTTTCTTTAGTCTAACAGTGTTTTTTTCCTCTCTGTAGGACTGGATGAAATGTCTGCAGACGTTCTGCAGTAACCTTAGGAAACCCACCCAGCCCACTCCAAACAAGAGGCTCCGACAGGTACAAACACACTGTCAAGTGCTATTTTTATTGTGCTTTATCATTTAAAAAAAAAAGGTTTTTACAAATATATGCACAATATGTGTATTTCTCTTTTTTTATGTGTATAAGCTGCACCAAATCAAATTCCTAACATTGTTTGATATGGCAAAAAAAGTATTGAATCTTAAAATGCAAGTTGGGCCTTCACTCCCCAAAGAACAACCCCAATTCATCACTCCTTTCTTTAAATAAAGTTTAATTACAGATTTGGACATTTTATCCAAAGCGTCTAACAGCGATCACATGTAGGTGGCTCATGCGGGATTCAAACCCACTACTTTGGAGTTCCAAGCAGCTGTAATTAAACTTTATTTAAAGAAAGGAGTGATGAATTGGGGTTGTTCTTTGGGTAGTGAAGGCCCGACTTGCATTTTAAGATTCAATACTTTTTTGCCATATCAAACAATGTTAGGAATTTGATTTGGTGCAGCTTATACATATAAAAAAAAAAGAGAAATACACATTGTGCATATATTTGTAAAAAACTATTTTTTTAAATGATAAAGCACAATAAAAATAGCACTTGACAGCCCTGGCTGTGACTGACTGCCTGACTGTTGACCTGGTATGTATCCCATCAGGTGAGCAGTCTGGTCCTGTACGTGGAGGAGGCCCACAAGCTGCCGGTGAAGCACTTCACCAACCCCTACTGCAACATCTACCTGAACAGTGTGCAGGTGGCCAAGACCCACCCTCGAGAGGGCCAGAACCCAGTCTTCACTGAGGAGTTTATCTTTGAGTGAGTCCCAATTCCATCTTCATTCAAAGCGGTATTTGCAATTTAGGGGACATTTTTAATTGGCTATACTGCACTTACTGCACTTACTGATTTAATCGTTGCCATCAGCTGTCCAATCATGTTGGGGTTGACTAAATTGACAGACAATATCTTTTTTTCCCCCCCATCAGTGACTTGTCGAGTGAAATCAACAGGTTTGAAATCAGCCTGAGTAACAAGACAAAGAAGAGCAAAGAAAGTGACATCTGTGAGTCTCTGTTCTACTTAAGACCAGAGCTATGTCATGAAATCGAAAAATCTCTCTTTAGAATCCCATTCCATATTGATATGAGAAAAACAGTGTTTTATTGTCTGTTTGTTCCACGAAATGTCTCTCCCTCTGCCTCAGTGTTCATGCGTTGCCAGCTGAGCCGACTGCAGAAGGGCCAGATGATAGACGAGTGGTTCCCTCTGAGCTCCCACGTGCCTCTGAAAGGCATCGAGCCGGGCTCCCTGAGGGTGCGAGCCCGCTACTCCATGGAGAAGATCATGCCTGAGGAGGAGTACAGCGAATTCAAAGAGGTCACACACACACACACACACACTTATAGATGAAGTCATTCATTAATTAAGGATTACCATTAGTCAAGGTACAAAGACCAGCACTCGGTTGCAATACGTGAGACACCAAAACATGGATCAGCAGTTAGTAACAAATACTGTATTACGTGTGAGGTACATAGTATGTATGTCAAAATGATGGCCACTTGTTTGACCATAGGTCACTGACATTGACAATGTCTGTCTGGTTGTTTGTGTGTCCCCACAGCTGATCCTGCTGAAAGAGTTCCATGTGATCTATGCTCTGGCCCATGTGTGTGGGCAGGACCGCACCCTGCTGGCCAGCATCCTGCTGCGCATCTTCAGACACGAGAAGACCGAGGCCCCCTTACTCAGGACACTCAATGACCGAGAGATCAACATGGAGGGTAAGACAAACACACACGCCTCTGCATGTTGTAGCGACATTGTGAATGGCTCTTTATGATTGTGAAGTAGGCGATCTCCACTTTTAGATGCTTTGTGTTTATGATTCCAACATGAAAGCTATGACACACACACACACACACTTTGCTGATGAGAAGTCCCCTCTCTCTGGTGGTTCCCAGACGAGGCGACGACCCTGTTCCGAGCGACCACGCTGGCCAGCACGCTGATGGAGCAGTACATGAAGGCCACGGCCACACCCTTCGTCCACCACGCCCTCAAAGACACCATCCTCAAGATCATGGAGAGCAAGCAGTCCTGCGAGGTAAACACACAACACGCACACACTTTCTGACATGCAGAAAGGCTTTAGCCTTATTTTGTTTAGCCCAAGCTCTACCTACTGTATCAGTTTGGCAACATATTGCGTCTGTAAAGTTACTTTAGTCAACTCTTTCAGCAGAGAAGTGTGTGGGCAACAATCCAGCTATTCTTCACTTTATCTCCCGAGTGGAGTGGAACACTTGGCATTTATAACATCATATCAGTACTTTGGCTACCCAGAAGACAAAACAGTAACTCATGTCACAATGACACAGATTCACAGTGCTGTTGTGATCTCACAGGACTCTTCAGACTGACTGAATGTCTCCTCCAGTGGAACAGAGGGCATTACACATTATCTTCCACAGTTGCTTTCAACAGCAAATCCTACTCTAGTGAAATAATCTTACGTAGCCTATCTTGTTTTTGTTCACGAGCACACTTCTATCTGTATAATGAAACATCTCTCTCTTTTTCCCTTCCTCTGTTTTTCTGTGTTGCCCCCTCACTAGCTGAATCCATCAAAGCTGGAGAAGAACGAGGATGTGAATCTGAACCTAGCCCACCTCCTCAACATCCTGTCTGAGCTGGTGGAGAAGATCTTCATGGCTGCTGAGATCCTGCCCCCGTAAGCACACACCAACAAACTAACACGGGAACCATCCACATAGGGTTGGGGCGATGTATGAACTTTTGGCATATCGTCGATCGGGACTCATTGATTTGGACTAACAAAAAGACGAATCAATCCGTTGTTAATTTGACTAGAATTCTGAAATGTCACTGTCTGTACTGTTCTGCTTTGTCAAGTGTAAATAGGCTATCATCTGTCATCGACGATGACGTCCCCATCGACGATGGCTGTCAATCATTATCGTCACCCGATGACATCATTCATCGGCCCAACCCTAATAAGTAAGGAAGTGTATATCCGACCGGCAGAACAAAAACTTAAGTTTAGGCATAGGGGTTGAAATTAATTGAGGTTAAGGTTAGGAATAGTTTCAGTGAGGCCTAAAAGTAACATTGGGTTAGCGTAAGCCGCCATTCATTTTCTGCCGGTTAAATATACACTGCCATTTTAAGTAACCCTGTAGTTTGAACCCTGTATATCATGACATTCTCCTGTAGTACAATCAATCTTTTTGTCATCAGACAAATGAACTGAACACATTAAGTACGTCCATAGGCTAGTTTGAAGTTTATAAAGTATATTTAAGTCATGTTCCAGTACATTCAGTCTCACTCTCTCTCTTCCATGACCCTTCCAGGACTCTAAGGTATATCTATGGGTGTCTGCAGAAATCAGTGCAGCAGAAATGGCCAACCAACACCACCATGAGAACCAGAGTCGTAAGGTAACAAACTATACACACCATGGATCTACTTTGCCATCTGCAACTCTCATGAATAGGCAGCTCACAGCATTAGAATGGATCATTAGAAACCATTCTCATGTTATGGTGCCTTTTGTCAAGGAGGGCCCATACCGGGAACGCTTGGGAAGCACTGATCTAACGGATACTTGTTTCGCTCTTCCAGTGGCTTTGTGTTCCTGAGACTGATCTGTCCTGCCATCCTAAACCCAAGAATGTTCAACATCATTGCTGGTGAGCCTATACCCTTCTTTGTATTTGGTATTGCATAAATTGATTATTTCTTAGCATGGAATGAACAGTGTCCACACATTACTTAATTTACTTGTTTATCTTTTTTTTGTAGACCCTCCCTCTGCAACAGCAGGCCGTACCCTCACATTGATTGCCAAGTCTGTCCAGAACCTGGCTAACCTGGTGGAGTTTGGTGCGAAGGTACGACCACCTTAAAGCTCCTACACTGTTCCGTGTGGGGACGTTCGTATCCCTATGTTGTCTAAGCGCAGGCAAACCAAAGTGTAATCCTCCATAGCTGTGCGTTGTACCTTGTTTCCATCCTTCAGGGAACAGTATTTATATTAATAACTTTACTTTCTGACAGATGTTAATGGAGTGTGTTCCTCTTTTCAATCCAGGAGCCCTACATGGAGGGCGTGAACCCCTTCATCAAAAACAACAAACATAGGATGATCATGTTTCTCGATGAGTTGGGGGTAGGTTACCCATTTCCTTTAGACACCATTGGAAGTCTTTAGGAACCTGCTGGACATGTCAGTTCTGTTCCAATGTCTAGGTAAGACGTTAACGTGTGTGTCCTTCACAGAATGTCCCTGACCTCCCTGAAGCTACAGAGCACTTTAGGACAGACCTGTCCCGTGACCTCGCAGCCCTGCATGAGATCTGTGTCTCACACTCAGACGACCTCCGCACCCTGAGCAACGAGAGGGGAGCACAGCAGGTGTGTGGGGCAAGTGCATTCAACCAGTGATTGAAAGGCCAAAAAGTATTTTTGAATCTGTTAATTACATGATACCAAAAACATGCCATGATGATTGTAAACCATGGCTGTCATGTTTCTCTTTGTAGCACGTGCTGAAAAAGCTGCTGGCCATCACTGAGCTCCTTCAGCAGAAACAGGTTCACTATGCCATGTCCAACAGCAACAGGTAGTACAGCACTTCTCCCCTCTCTCCATCCATCCCTCCTTTTCCTCGCACGGAGTCGCACACAGGAACCGACCCAGCATGCTCCACTCATCACCATGGCAACCCACCCCTCATCTCCAACAGCCCCGCCCACCATCCCGCCACATTTCCCATGCCACGAGAACAGCAGCAAACCGAACCAGTACCTAAAAGAACTTGCACCAGTGACTTCTGATAAACTGTTCATGATTCTGTGACTTGGGTATATATGTATCATACCCCTTTATTAAAAGGGTGAAAGATTTTATTTCAAAGCAAAGCTTCACATACCCAAGACATGTTTGTCCACACAGCATAGGTTGCCATCTCCAATATAAGGAAAGTCAACTGACATGAAGCTACAGTGAAACCTGTTTCTTATAACTGGATTATGAGCGATAATGCTTTTTATACTGTAATTTGACGTTTGTGACAATATCCACAAAGTGCTGAAACTAGCGTTTCCTGTCTAGTATTTTTTGTTCTGTTTTAGTTTAGAAATGTTAATGCAGAAAGTATGTCAATAAATTCTCTTGCTGGAATCATGAGTATATAATTGAGACACTGAATTGTTTTGTTTTCCAATTGTATGATGTTTGTTTAGTTCAGTCTCAATGCCAGACAAGATCCTTAATCAAAGAAACAGCAGTACAGATTGTATCAGACATGCATGCACTTATTAAACTTTTTTGTAAAGTAGATAATGGAATCTTTTCTTCCCCAGGTAACTGGTGATAAGTGCATTCAGGATTGTGCCTTTGCGGTGTATTTCTCCTGAAAACACAGGTTTGAGATTAAGAGCAGCTTTGTATTGAAGCTCTGCTCACAAAGCCTAGTGCAGTTGGTACACAGGATGCCCGCCTAAACTTTCCATGGAATATTCAAGCATACCAAGTTATCACAAGAGAAACACATTTGGTATTAAGGTTGACACCATAAAACGTGTACAAAAATAGGTTTATTATCTTACAGTAATAAATGACAAGACCATAATGTATGGCCTGATAAGAACAAACACTAATGGTGGATTCTTTCCCACACTGGGTAGACCACCTGTGAGGCCATGAAACAATATTGCTGATCCTTCAGTGGCAAAAGGGGCTGGGTGATATTTGGCTCAAACTAATGGGCTCTATTCAATCCATATCACAGAAGTTCAGCGTTAGTGACTTTACGCTCTGCTAACATTGCCTTTGACTGTTATCACGGTAAACGCTGCATATGTCGGCTGAATCGGAAATTCAGGGATACAGATTGAATAAAGCACTAATTGTTTTCTTCATAAGTCATCCAAATCCAGATCTTCATCTGTCCACTCCTCCTAGAAAACACAGCAAGCTATAATGACCTGAAATGTAGAGGCACTGGTAGCCAAAATGTTTAAGTGCTTCCACTCACTTCTTCTGTCATGCGGGGCTCTTTCGCTACATGATCGTCATCCTCATATCCTCGTTTTCTTTTCCTGTAAAACAGATTAAGATTTAACTGTCGGATGTAAGAGTGCACAATCTTTTGTTTTGGTGGTATATGAAGTATTGGTGACCTGTAGGCTAAAACTGACTGGATTTATGGAAGGTAAAGAATCATGGAGATCGGTCTGCTGGAAGCTGTTTTAGCAGGCCACATTTGTTAAACATGTTCTCCTCTCATGACCATCCCTTCAAGTCATGCACGTCTCCAGCCCCATGTCATCTAGGTATAGAGTACCATCTGTCATGACACCACGGTAAACGCCCTGCAAAGTGACTCTCTGGAGTTTATATCAGATTGTATGGATATGGTAGGGTGGCATAGTCTTAAATAAATGGCATTAAGATGTGAGGCCTTTTCAACAGTGTACACTTTGTCTTGCAGGACTGAGTGCACCATCATGGCATTGGCTGCCACCATCCAGGTAATGTGAATTCTACAAAGACTAGACGAGTCGGTCAGTCAACCAAGCCGCCATCAAGCCCTGGCATGGAGTGCTGGACCGGAGACTAGGTGAATTTGTATTGAGCATGTAGCTTTCTGGACGTGTCAGTCCACTATGGCTGACTGTGGATCTGGGAATCTCTTGCCAGTCCCAAAGCCCTGGAACAGACCGGTGAAATAAGGAAGAACTCCTTACACAATGCTAAGTTGAACTATATTCAAGCTGAGAGGGCCAGACAGACATGAACCGGACACTGTTCGCCTATTTTAGCAGTTATATTATAGCTTACAGACAGCTAAAGAAAACTATGAACTGGATCACCTATATGATGATTGGCTTGGCCTTTGTCCTGAATTTGGGAGGGGGCCTGACGTGAACCCTAGAGGTACCTACACACTGCCTTTTCAACAGTGGAACCTTCCCAGAGGGCCTCGGGGCAGCGGCGAGCCAAAGCATCGTAGCGATAACAACGATCTTCAGGGAAATCTAACAGCACCTCCAAGACACAAGCCTTAACTCACTTTACACACCACTACTCCACTAGATTTCACAACCCTAACTCCAAAATGGCAGTTTACAATTCACACTAGCTTCTTATTCAGGTAACTGCCAAAATAGTGGAAACACCTGGGTAAATGAGGGTTTGGAGGCTCTTATGGTGTGGGATGCATTTTCCTGGCATGGTTTAGGTCCACTCAACACCTTAAGAGTGGACGACAATGCCCACATCCACAGAGTATGAGTGGTCACAATGGTTTGATGAGCTTGTAAACGATGTAAGCCATGGCCGTCTCAGTCACCAGATCTCAACCAAATTGAACACTTATGGGAGATTCTAGAGCGGCGCCCGAGACAGCGTTTCCACCACCAACAAAACACCAAATGATGGAATTTCTCATGGAAAAATGGTGTTGCCCCCCCTCCAATAGAGTTCCAGACACTTGTAGAATCTATGCCAAGGTCGCATTGCAGCTGGCGGCTTGTGGTGCCCAACGCCCTATTAAGACACTGTGTTGGGGTTATCTTTATTTTTTCAGTTACCTGTATGTATCACTGAAGCTACTAGCTATATCTTTTGTATGCTGCTTTGCCTGTTATATGACAAAACCAGTGTTTATGTATGATAGCTAAATGGAGTATGATCAGCTATCATACAAATGTTAACCTAACAGTTTGTAAGAACTATTTGTAACATGTGCATGTATAACCCTATGGAAACTGCCCTGATGTCTGGGCCTGCATACAGTATGTGCTGCTCTGAGAAACTAAAGGAACTGAGAAATCCCTTTAAGCCTGGGCTCATCAACTGAAGCTTTCACATATTTGCAACTTCAAATGTAAGCCTCACTAACCCACTTTCCTTGGTGATACAAGCCAACACCACACTGACCAAGATAATAGATTAAATTTGTGCAGGCCATGCACAGATTCACCTTACAAACCTCACCCAAGTGTTCATAGACTTGAGATATGGGTGAGATTAAATTCCACTCTTTAAATATATAACGGTCAGCTGTGCTTCATGGAGCGTGAAACTGTTCTGCTTCCTCTTTATTTCATATAGCTGATATGTTTATTTTTCTATCTGATAGAACCGTGAATCTTTTGCAACTTAGATACACTTGATCAACCTGGCTAAATAAAACTGTTAGTATGTATGGAGAAAGGTATTGCTTCATTCCTGCTAGACTATTTACTATGAAGGGAGTTTGGGGGAGTCCTAATTGTTATAGTCTCAGAAGCCGGAATAGCCTCTCGTTACCCGTCAGCTATTCCCATCACACAATATTAACCTGTTACTCAAGTCAGCTGACAATTTCTACCTTGAAATTCCCCAGTTGTGTGGTAGCACACCATGTAACCATACACTCGATATTTGTGCAATGTAACAATTGCATGTGTTTGTAACTGACAGATGCATGCATTCAAGAAGGCTATACGTACATGTTGGCGTTTGTGCCAAAGTCAGCATGGACCCTCTCCAGTTTAACTTTGTAAGCGTTCACCTCGTCTGGTTTCGGAAGTTCATACTTTTTCATTAGACTTTTTATCCCTGTGTGAAAAGGAAAAACATTTTGATGTTTGTCACTGAAAAACAACACGTTAATGTTGCTTTGTAGAATGTTGATGTGCTGTCAAACAGATCAAACTGGCCACCATGTGGTTGTCATTGGTAAATGCAATGATGCAGGCAAAAATACTCACGTCTCATCGCATCGTACATCTTGAAGAGAGTTTCTTTGTTTTCCTTCAGTCCCATACATTCTGTCAGATAACTATAACAAAAAAGGGACAACGAAACTAGTTCAAGGCTAAATTGATCATAATTAATGAAATCAGATTGTGAGCATACCACCCTGTCTACAATACACTATGGAAGAATGTTTGTTTTCACTTGCTGTTCTCGAGGCCATGTTCAGCCCATATCCCCTGGAACATGGCCTTGCTCTAGTCTAGAACACAGAGCCCGGATCCCTGTTAGTGGCCTACCTCTCCATGCTGAGGCCGGCCCGCGACGCACTGTTCAGGATGGCTGTCATGGCGATCTGAGATGGGGGAAACAGCAGCCCACTGTCCGTCAGGGTGACCCGCGTCAGGAAGTCATCAACACTCTTCCTCAGAGACTCTGGGTTCTCCACAAGAGGGTACCTTGTCTGCGGTAAAGGTCACCAATAGACAGAGCTGTTGACTGAAGCCTTAGTTGGCACATAACCTGCTGGGTTTTCTATTCTTACAGAATCAACAAAGTCCACAACATGGCTCTTTCAATCTCAGCAGCATATTCTTGCACTACACTCCATCGGGTTATGTTCATCTGCTGTATCTCTACTGCGCATCATTGACCCAGTAAGTATCTCCATTTCCATCCACCCACCTTGATGTCTATGAGCAGGCCCTCCATAGGTCTGTAGGGGGTGTGCACCACCAGGTGGAAGTTGAGCTGCTGAATGAGAAGGAGCTCATACTCCAAAATCTGTTCAAGAGCCCTCTCCTGCCCGGCCGCACTCTCCTGCACAAGATTCCCCACAAACTGCGTGCTGGACACATTAAACTCATCCACCTTACAGGACAGGTAGGCACAGATCAGCCTGAAAGAAAATAAAGGAAAGAAAAAAGCCAGGGCAGAGGTGGGACAAAAAGGGATAATAAGGGTGGCAAGGAGATTGGGTGAGAAACAAAAGAGCAGAGGAAAGGGAGGTTGGGAGAAGGAAAAGACGTGAAGAGAGAATGAGGGCGAGAGAGGTTATGTACAGTGAGTTCAGAAATCAAGTGTGTATCTGTATCTAAATAGGAGTTTCTCAACATAAGGCTCTGGGACTACTGGTCAAAGATGAGCCCTTTACTACTCACATGATTGTTCTGGGGTGGTATTCCATCAGTGAGTTGTTCAGGTAAAATCTCCGGAAATACATGATAGCTGTACCCTGTTGAGATGATTGCACTGTTAAGCCCCTTAGATAAATCCAGTTGGTCTAGGTCTGATTTACGGTGTACCCTTACAAAATACATACCACAACAGACTTGGGCATCACAGGCTTGAAAGCATTACAGAAGTCAAGGAGTCTCTTCTCATAGTGTCTGAAAAGGACGTTCTCCTCGTGAGCCTCCAGGAACACAGCTTCACTAACCCTAGGCTTTATCAAGGCAGGGGCAAAGGAAAGGATGAGAGGGGGAACAACAAGGGCATTAACAAACTCATTGTTGGAAGCAGGTGGAAACTATAAGCAAAGTTAAAGATCCAATGCAGCCATTTTTCTTAAATCAAATAATTTCTGTGTAACAAGTACCAAGCAATAATTTTGCTGGGAGTGGTCTGAGTGGGGAGTGGAAAACTTAAAATTAGCTGTTACTGGCAGAGAGGTTTGGAACTCTTTCTTACTGGTCTATTAACTAGGCCTAATTCACCAGGCAGGCCAAAGCAAAATATTTGTTATAACTTACCCAAGATAGAACACAGCCTGTTGTTTTACAATAGGAGCAAATTAATCAGTGTGCAGAACAAGCAAGGAGGTGGGCAGAGCCAAGCAAGAGAGCCTATTGTCGCTTTCTAGCATCTAGTTGCATATTTCCGTTAGGGAACGCATACTCTGAAGTGTGCAATAACTCAATATGCCCTTGCACCCCTAAACAGTTTTTTTTACTAACTTTGGGAAAGGGTAAAGTCTACAAAACTTAGTCCATTCTGTTCGTAAAAGATTTTAGTTTTGGGAACACAAAATTGCATTGAGATCGATGAGAAAAATGTGCAGAATTTGGGCCAAAATCCATCTTTTCCCACTGGTTTTCTCACATCTGAGTGTGCAAATGGCAACCAGATGCTTAGGATGTATACACCATTATTTTCACAGTATTATTCCAACCTCAGTGTAGAAATAGTTGAAGTCGGAAGTTTACATACACTTAGGTTGGAGTCATTAGAACTCGTTTTTCAACCACTCCACAAATTTCTTGTTAACAAACTATAGTTTTGGCAAGTCGGTTAGGACGTCTACTTTGTGCATGACAAGTAATTTTTCCAACAATTGTTCAGACAGATTATTTCACTGTATCACAATTCCAGTGGGTCAGAAGTTTACATACACTAAGTTGACTGTGCCTTTAAACAGCTTGGAAAATTCCAGAAAATGATGTCATGGCTTTGGAAGCTTCTGATAGGCTAATTGACATCATTGGAGTCAATTGGAGGTGTACCTGTGGATGTATTTCAAGGCCTACCTTGAAACTCAGTGCCTCTTTGCTTGACATCATGGGAAAATCAAAATAAATCAGCCAAGACCTCAGTCTGGTTCATCCTTGGGAGCAATTTACAAATGCCTGAGGGTACCACGTTCATCTGTACAAACAATTGTACACAGGTATAAACACCATGGGAACACGCAGCCGTCATACCGCTCAGGAAGGAGATACGTTCAGTCTCCTAGAGATTAACGTACTTTGGTGCAAAAAGTGCAAATCAAATCGCAGAACAACAGCAAAAGATCTTGTGAAGATGCTGAAGGAAACAGGTACAAAAGTATCTATATCCACAGTAAAACGAGTCCTATATCGACATAACCTGAAAGGCTGCTCAGCAAGGAAGAAGCCACTGCTCAAACTGCCATAAAAAAGCCAGACTACGGTTTGCAACTGCACATGGGGACAAAGATCTTACTTTTTGGAGAAATGTCCTCTGGTTTGATTAAACAAAAATAGAACTGTTTGGCCATAATGACCATCGTTATGTTTGGAGGAAAAAGGGGGAGGCTTGCAAGCCAAAGAACACCATCCCAACCGTGAAGCGGCAGGTAGCCTAGTGCCGCTTCAGTTCTTAACTGACTTGCCTAGTTAAATAAAGTTAAAATACATTTATATATATTTTTTTAAAGCACAGGGTTGCAGCATCATGTTGTGGGGGTGCTTTACTGCAGGAGGGACTGGTGCACTTCACAAAATAGATGGCATCATGAGGAATGGAAAATTATGTGGATATATTGAAGCAACATCTCAAAACATCAGTCAGGAAGTTAAAGCTTGGTCGCAAATGGGTCTTCCAAATGGACAACAACCCCAAGCATACTTCCAAAGTTGTGTAAAATGGCTTATTGGAGTGGCCATTACAAAGCCCTGACCTCAATCATATAGAACATTTGTGGGAACTGAAAAAGCATGGGCGAGCAAGGAGTCCTACAAACCTGACTCAGTTACACCAGCTGTGTCAGGAGGAATGGGCCAAAATTCACCCAACTTATTGTGGGAAGCTTGTGGAAGGCTACCTGAAACGTTTGGCCCAAGTTAAACAATTTAAAGGCAATGCTAAAAAATACTAATTGAGTGTATGTAAACTTCTGACCCACTGAGAATGTGATGAAAGAAATGAAAGCTTAAATAAATCATTTTCCATTATTCTGACATTTCACATTCTTAAAATAAAGTGGTGATCCTAACTGTCCTTAAACAAGAACGTTTACTAGGATTAAATGTCAGGAACTGTGAAAAACAGAGTTTAAATGTATTTGGCTAAGGTGTAACATGTTTTAAATCATTTTACCTTCCCACTGGCAAGCATTTTGTTGCGATATTTCTGGTTGGCTTCATATCGCAGTTGTTCCAGACTTTCTTCATTGTCGAATGTCCAGTACTTTTTCTGTGAGCTAATGTGAAACATGGTGAAGTTCTGACTGCACAGAACAGAAAATTGATTGTCAGATACTGTCACTTGAATAACAATTACACAACACCACATGTGCAAGCTACGTTAGCAAGCCAACAAACGGATTAGCCTATGCTATAGCATTTGATAGTTCGTTGCCTGTTCAATAGGAAATATTATAGCTAGTTTAAAGAAGCAAGTGACGTTAAGCGGTAGCTAGTATTAGGCAAGCTGGTTGGTAACATTGAAGAGGAAGAGGCCCCAATCTTTCCTTACCTTTTAGCTAGCCGTTGGTAGCTAAGCTAAGGCGTTAGCTACCACTGTCTAGTCAGTCGTTGCTGTTCGACTTGTTAGCGAAGCTTCTACTAGCGGTCTAATCAAACTCCAGATGATACGTACAAACGTTATGATATACCTAACTTGCTAGCTCGATAAACTATTCATATATTTATGATTTTGAAAATTAACTAGCTATCTTAGCGAGTAGCTTTCACATTCATGTCAACAGCATGTCCATTGCGTATTGTACCGTAATATATGGTAAAGTGCGCAAATTGATATGTGCATGTAGGTGGGCAGGTTGGCATTTATTGTCATGAAGCTTGACCCAGAGGCAGCCCTGACGAGTGGTGAGTAAAGTAAATCTTGAATCTTGCCCTGGAGGCCGTGCGGCAAGATTCATTACAATAAACGTCAACCTGCTGTACAGTGGGGTGTATGCATGGGTTTAAGTCAAGATCACACAGAGAGAGAGAGATAGAGCGCAGCAATTAACCCCCCACATATATTCACCAAACTAAAAGCCATGTCATCTCCCGGCCAATTGTATTTGTCTATTTGTCAGATCCGTAGGCTATGGCCAAAACATAAAAGGGGATATTAATTAGCCTTTAGCCAATCAAGGGCAAATGTACTGTTTCTGAGAAAGGTTACTCAATGGAATATGAAAACCAGCAACAGAATCAAATGTTTACTATAACAGATTGAAAGGTTTACTCAACCCCCCCCCCACTCTACCCAGTGGTTCCGTATTGCCTTATTTGCATAACCATTAGTAAGTTATGAATAATAAATGTTCTTGCGTTCAGTGGGAGCCATTCATTTGAATATCACCATAGCACTACAGTTGTATGTCCTGTGTGCGGTGTTATCACGAAGCCCTTAAAGCTTGCATATTGAACCAAAAGCTAAGAAAATTCTATAACAGGTATGTGAGACTTTTCGATATTTTTATTTCTTGCACGCGCTGTCAATCGGCAGTACATTTTCGGTCTGAGCGTTTTAACATATATGGTTTCATTTTCATTTTGGCATGTATAGCTTGTATCTAGCCTACAATACCGACCGCTCGTTCTTTGCCCTGTGAATTGCATAAACATGAAGCGTCAATGCATTATTGATGAGACCATAGCAACGTATATAGGCTATGGTCTGTGTGTGTGCTCGCGCCATGTGTGCATATGTGCGTGTATGTGTTCGTGTTCACTTCTAGGTGTTTACCCTGCCTTTGATAACATGCAGCTAGGAATTTATATAGCATAAATCTACACTTTCCTGTTGTTGTCAACAAGATGCAGCCTAGTTTCCCTATTTGCATTATTTTCCCCCTGTGTATAAGATACGTGCGTGTTAGTGTACGTGCGTGTTCGTGAGAGAGAGAGAGAGAGAGAGAGTCTTGATACATATTGCTATCTGTGTGACTAAGGGCTGTGTTTATGCGTTCTGACAGAATGTGAGTGGTGGGAAATCACACAGGGTTGCTTTGGCATCAGCAGATCAACCAAATGATCTGAGCAACACCCTGATCGAGTTACTCTTATTTAGTCTAAAATGAACTGCATTCGCACTAGCCTGTGCAGCATGATGCAAAAATATTGCTTCATCTGAAAAGCTTCAGGCATTGACACATTAATGCTAGTTCCAGAGACTCACATAGAGATTGTCTTTGAGCAGCAATTTAAATATGAAATAGGAATGATAGTGTGGAATGGGGATTGCCTTGTTGGCTGTACTTTACTGTGATGATGCTTTTGTGATGTTGTCATCATGATCTGATTGTAGTGCATATTGCTATCTGAGTGATTGATTGACACATTTTTTTACAAGCATTATACAGTACCACATACTGAATACCAGACACTAAAGGATTTCCATTCAAATTGAATATATGTTTTATACAATTAAAATGAGCTGGTCCAATACTAGCCTACTGTTTATAATTCCTTATGAATCTAGAAGCTCTAAGTGTTCTCTAAACACAATACACACCTGTCCTATGTAAGGTGGTTACCATGATGAGGGACAAGACAGGCCAAAGTGAAGGCTATGTGCTCTACCAATCAACCTTATATGTTGTGGACCCAGTCAGTATGATTAGGATTATGATGAAGAAAACAGATTAGAGCCATGATGACCATGGAACAATGATGATGATGATGATGATTATGAGGATGTTGACCAGGTTGATGATGATAATGATGGGTTCCTACCTTTGGGTTTGTTTTTTAATTTACATGGTTGTCCTTAATTCTTCTCAGAATCATGTGATGGCATTCAGGTATTGGCAGTGGGCATTGACAGAAAATGACATAACATTTGGTTTGAGATTGGAGTTAAATTATGTTTATTTGTACAGGTGTGTATCAATTCTTAATGATGCATGTTATTTTTATGCCCCGTTCTTCCCTACCAACATGTTAGTCTATATTACATGTGACAATCAGTGTTACATTTTTATCAATGTGTACTCTGGCTTAGACACACTCAGTTAATTCCTTATTTAAATCCCCATCATGCCAATATTAATTATTGCTCTCCACATTTCCCTACCCACCCTTGATGCAGTGGTTGCCATGGTGACCAGGAATTGCTGTGGTAATGTCAGTAAGCTCCCCCCAAGGACATGCATTGGGTCAGGTGAGTACTGACATAGAGCTCCCTCAAGAGCACATCTCACCACCACTAGAGTGTGTGAATGGAATTACACTGGTACAGAATCGACTCCTGTGATTGATCAATAATGAAACCAATTTAGTTTTTTTGAGTGTTTAATTTAGTTTTTTTTTTTTTAAATATGTATATATCCCACATACGTTATGTCGCCAAGCTTGTTGATCTGACAATGTAAGTGCTCTCTGTTGAATCACATTAACTTGTGAGTATGCCCGTGTCTGTATGTGTGTTTATATGTGTGTGTGTTTATCTGAGTGTTTATGGGTTTCTCCAGCCAGCCAAGTTGGCATTAAACCTCCTCCCTCCCTTCCCCTTCTCCCTCAGACAGCTAGCGCTCCCCCCTCCACCCCTCTCCCTAATTGAGCTTTGTGTCTACCTTCTCTCCATTCAAATCCAGACACATTTGCATACGCTGTGCGCCAAATCCCCAGCTGTACAGTAGCGCACTAAATGAGGAACACGGACCCAATTTACGTGATGTGCATACTAAACAGGCAGGGAACCAGCTCTATTCCTCTCCCCTGGAAACACATCCATTCATCCATCTATCCATCCACACCAGGAGGAGCGAAGAAAGTGGAGGAGAAGGGCAGAAATAAATTGCTGGCTGTTTATTTCTATAAATGTATGGTGATATATCACACACACACACACGCAGGGACACACAGAGCGAAGTAAGGAATTCTGACAGAAGTAAGTGCTACTGTTAGCACAATATTACTTATCTGGTCCTGAATTACAACCCCAATGTACCTTCCAAGCTACATTAAAGATGCATGCACGTCCTTAAGGGGAATGTTAAGACCCCAAGGCCAATCTTTTATTCACTTATTGGCTGGATCTTGCTCACATTTCAACTCATTTCTGGATTCAATCAAAAGACTGACTTGAAGGTTCCCTGAAATCAGATGCGCCACAGTCTAATAGAAGTCTAACAGAGATGTCCTTGGTAGACAATGGTTGGGCTGCACTCAAGAATCCCTCCTCGGATATACCAATGGACAAGTTATTGGATCAAATTTATCAACACATTCACCAGGAATACAAATCTGCTATGGCAATGTTTCTGCTTTTGTTGTTTTATGGATCCATTAGTGTGTGAATGTTAGCTGTAAGTGTAAACCTACTACAAAAATTTGGGTAAGAGGCTGTGTTTCAAGGTTGGTACTGTATGTCTTTGTAAATATTGGTACATGAGGACACAGGCTGAAGACCCTTCTGTCACTCAGACTGTCTCCATCCCGAGTGAAAAGAGATGTGAAAGCGCAGGCATTCATGTGAAAATCCAATCCTTCACAGTACACAGCCCCTGCAAAGTCTTCCAAATGACCCTTTATATCAATGTGCCATGTCCGCACATTTCCAAATAGCCAGCCCATTTCACCGACATGGATACATGTAGGCTGCTGCTTGAGTAATGTATGACCTGTCTGTGCAATGTGTTCTCTGTCTGTCCCTCTAGTGTGTGTGTGTGTGTGTGTGTGTGTGTGTGTGTGTGTGTGTGTGTGTGTGTGTGTGTGTGTGTGTGTGTGTGTGTGTGTGTGTGTGTGTGTGTGTGTGTGTGTGTGTGTGTGAGAGAGAGAGAGAGAAAGAGAGATTGAATAGAGAGAAGAGAGAGAGACAGAGAGCATGTCAGAATTAACATTTACATGTACAGCAGTGTAAAGTATAGAGCAATACATGAGAGGCTCCATTGGAAAGATACACAAGGTTGACTGAATGAAGATTTTGTATACCCTACCTTTACAGTATGTCCTATTACTTGTTTGGTGGGGAGGTTTTCCTCTGATTCTCTTGTAAGCTAGTAGCTACTGGAATTAAGATGGGAATGGGATATAGGCTATACATGGCTTGCGCCATTGAAAATATATCCAAGTCGTGATGGGCATATCCCAAATCAAATCAATTAATAGCCTAAATATATGAAAACCTCACAGTATGCTAGTGGTGGATGTAGAGCTGTTTCCGTGTTGGGAGATTGTTTGTTTGTTTGAAAAATGAACACATTAGCCTGATTTTGTTCCATTTTGTTAACCTTGTTTGTATTGTTATGAGAATAATATAGCCTATTGCTTAATGAAATATCAATGCTTCAGTGCTTCAAATAGGCCTACCGGTGATAAACAAGCCATATTTGTTACATGTTTCCATAGGCTTTCTGTCTGATATTGTAATAGTTGTGCATTCCATCAATTAGCCTACATTGTGGTGAAGCTTAGATTTATTTTAGCTAAATAAATAGATTGAAAAAAGACTAGTAGGCCTATTAGGGATGTCCTGTCATGTTTGAATAGGCTAATCGAAGACATGACATGGGCAATGTTTGAGTTTATGGAGGCTGTTGCTGTTTTAGTTTTTTTACTGATTGGAAATTTGAGGGTTAGAAGCTGGGTGTTGATTGGCTGAAGTGCTGCACTATAATCACGAGGTGCCCCTGTGATCTATCCCATCTTTAATTGCTTTTCATCACATGAAAAGCATTAAATGGCCAGTGATGATTCACTGCTGAACATGTCAAGCCTTCCAGGGACTTCAACAAAATGTATGGCAGGAGGATCAGGCATCACAGTCAGCAGTTCCCTGTTTTCCCTGACAAATGTGTAGTTTAAATCACACTCAAATCATTTCAAAACACTAGTAGTTTGGCAATTACAAGTGTTTTATTCCATAAATATTGCAAATGGAAGTCCTAGCCTTTTAGTGAACACCTAAAAAGATTGGAGTTTGACATGACTGAGACGAGTTAAACAATAGCGTCCCTCTGGGCACAGATGTTAATTCAACGTCTATTCCACGTTGGTTCAATGTAATTTTCTCGAAATTATGTGGAAACAACGTCGATTCAACCAGTGTGTATCCAGTGGGATATGATATACTGGGAACAAGTTAACAACTGGCATATAATACAACATATATTTGCATTAGGTCTGTTTTTAATTGAACGCTTTCTAACAGGTATTTTGATCATTCTGCTCATGCTCTGTTGCTCATGCAGGGATTTTAGAATTAAGCTATATTAATTTCCAGAAGTATACAGCATATTGCTCATCATTTTTGTTCCTCTTATTTTTGTAAAGAAATTAATTTCTGAATTCATTATTTAGAGAATACACAATAAAATTGGGTATGTGCATGTTGCATTTTTATTGTAGGCTATATAAAGCACCCCTTTTGCTAACTATAAAGACAATTTGATTAAGCACAATACCAATGGGTCCATGAATTCTCTTGAATTTTCTCTCATAGTTCAATTCAACAGCGCTCTAAGTATTGATTTAATTCAAACAATTTCCAAGGTATGGATGTCTTGATTCATGTGCACGGTCAATAGCAAAGGCTTTGAGTTTCTTTGTAGGAAGTGCTTACCTCTTAAATGGTATGCTATTTGATTCTGAATAATGCATTTTTAAGGATCTCTCTCTCTCTCTCTCTCTGTGTGTGTGTGTGTGTGTGTCTATGATGCACCTACAAAAAGACCAATGTCACCCAGCTTGAGTGACAACTATAGGACATATAATATCCACTAGATGGTGCCACGGTACTATTGTGTGGGTTTCTGATGCTTTGGACAATACTCTTGGTAAAGGAATGGAAGGATGCATTTGTTAACTTTCATGGGAAATGTCTTCAGTGTGGTGTATATTTACATCATATGGTTATTGTTCACATAGACGTTAATAAGGACCGCCCAGAAAAGTAATGGGGGGGTCAATCATCACTATGCGTTATTAACAGGCTAGTGGGTTCATTTTTCAACCAACCAAACAATCTCCCAACACAGAAACTGCTCTACATCAACCACTAGCATACTGTGGGATTTTTATATATTTACAATATTAATTGATTTGCGCTGGGATATGCCCATCACGACTTGGCAATATTCTTAATGGCACAAGCTATGTGTAGCCTATATCCCTTTCCCTCTTTCTTGCTCTCTCTTTTTCGCTCTCTTTTCCACACACACAAATTAGAGCATAGTATTATTAGCTCATAGTTGTGTTATGGGCCACCCTGTTAATCTTGTCTCAGGTTCTCTGTGGGTCTGAATAGCCATGGTAAAGAGAGGGGGGAAGCACTGTAGATGTTCAAACCGCCAGCACTGTGAGACACTATGGAGATTACAGGTAGCCCTTCATTAAACCATAGTCCAGTCTAACGAACCCTTTTGCCTGTGTTCTTTATTCATTTCCCCAGTCCATTTCTCTCTGAAAGAGACCCAATAGGGCCCAGCAGGCGAATGTAAAGAAACGCCAAAGGACTCCCCTCCGACCAGCCTTTCACATGTGTACAATACCCTGCCCACCTCTTGTACCACCACATTAAAAACATGATTAAAGCTCTTCCTGTTAGGTATTGATTGAGGGTGCAAAACTAAAACCAACAAAGATCCTGCGCCAGAATCCCCCAAAAGAGAATAAGGCCCTCCCCCAAAGGCTGGGGATGAAATGCTTTGTGAGGTTTGTGTTTTCTGTTTGTGTTTTCTGTGTGTGTGTGTGTGTGTGTGTGTGTGTGTGTGTGTGTGTGTGTGTGTGTGTGTGTGTGTGTGTGTGTGTGTGTGTGTGTGTGTGTGTGTGTGTGTGTGTGTGTGTGTGTGTGTGCGTGCGTGCGTGTGTGTCTATGCCAGGGGTGTATAGAAGAGAAGGCTATAATTAATTTGAAGGTTAGGTTGCTCAGGAAACGAGGAAAGAAAGATCTCACTGTACGTTCTTTCTCACAAGTACAATGTCAGACACAATGACTCTAAAGACAACCGTGTGTGTATAGCTTGATGTAGTGTTTCCCATGCCCTGTTCAATTTGATCTTTTTGATTGCATTAAAAGTAATAATATCTCATTCACAATGAAGTTCTTAATTTTTCTGTGTTTCAGCTCAGTTAGTATTGGCAATTCCACGTCATTTTAACCAAAAAAATCCATGTGATGTTGAATCAAAATGGATAACTGATTGGATTTGATATCATTTATCAATATAACTTATACTTTTAACCTAAATCCAATGACAGTGAAATGTTTTGTTGATTTCAAATCAATTCAAGTTTATTGGTTGAATTTCACGTTGATATCACGTTAGTTGACAACTCAACCACATGTAAATCAAAACTACAGTGCAAAAGTATTCACCCCTTGGCATTTTGTTGCATTACAACCTGTAATTTAAAATGATTTTAATTTGGATTACATGTAATGGCATACACAAAATAGTCAAAAAATTCCAAATTGGTGAAGTAAAATGAAAAAAATAACTTGTTTCAAAAAATAAATATAAAAACAAACGGAAAAGTGGTCTGTGCATATGGATTCAACCCCTTTGCTATGAAACCCCTAAATAAGATCTGGTGCAACCAATTACCTTCAGAAGTTACATAATTAATTAAATAAAGTCCACCTGTGTGTACTCTAAGTGGCACGTGATCTGTCACATGATCTCAGTATATATACACCAGTTCTGAATGGCCCCAGAGTCTGCAACACCACTAAGCAAGCGGCACCACCAAGCAAGCGGCACCATGAAGACCAAGGAGCTCTCCAAACAGGTCATGGACAAAGTTGTGGAGAAGTACAGATCAGGGTTGGGTTATAAAAAAATATCAGAAACTTTGAACATCCCACGGAGCACCATTAAATCCATTATTAAAAAATGTAAATAATATGGTACCACAACAAACCTGCCAAGAGGGGGCCACCCACCATAACTCACAGACCAGGCAAGGAGGGCATTAATCAGAGAGGCAACAAAGAGACCAAAGATAACCCTGAAGGAGCTGCAAAGCTCCACAGCGGAGATTGGAGTATCTGTCCATAGGACCACTTCAAGCCGGGCTTTATGGAAGAGTGGCCAGAAAAAAGCCATTGCTTAAAGAAAAAAATAAGCAAACACCTTTGGTGTTAGCCAAAAGGCATGTGGGAGACTCCCCAAACAAATGGAAGATGGTACTCTGGTTAGATGAGACTGAAAGTGAGCTTTTTGGCCATTAAGGAAAACGCTATGTCTGGCGCAAACTCAACACCTCTCATCACCCCGAGAACACCATCCCCACAGTGAAGCATTGCGGTGGCAGCATCATGCTGTGGGCATGTTTTTAATCATCAGGGACTGAAAAACTGGTCAGAGTTGAAGGAATGATGGATAGCGCTAAATATAGGGAAATTCTTGAGGGAAACCTGTTTCAGTCTTCAAGAGATTTGAGACTGGGACAGAGGTTCACCTTCCAGCAGGACAATGACCCTAAGCATACTGCAAAAGCAACACTCAAGTGGTTTAAGGGGAACATTTAAATGGCTTGGAATGGCCTAGTCAAAGCCCAGATCTCAATCCAATTGAGAATCTGTGGTATGACTTAAAGATTACTGTACACCAGCGGAACCCATCCAACTTGAAGGAGCTGGAGCAGTTTGCACGCTCAAGTTTTCTGTTTTTTTTGTCTTATTTCTTGTTTGTTTTACAATTAAAAAAGTATTTTGCATCTTCAAAGTGGTAGGTGTGTTGTGTTAATCAAATGATACAACCCCCCCATAAACCATTTTTAATTCCAGGTTATAAGGCAACAAAATAGGAAAAATGCCAAAGGGGGTGAATACTTTCGCAAGCCACTGGAGATGTTGAACTGATGTCTGTGCACAGTGGGAAAGGTTGCTGAGCTTTAATTTGATACGATTTATTATAAGTTGTCATTGGTTGCAATATATCACCATATACTGTATCTATAAAGTGATTTTCAATTTAATTGATACCATTCAATCAGCTTCCATAAAATGCATCATTAATGCATGTAACATTAACAATATTTGCAAATTGTCATTCATCTAACTCAACTGAGGACTGTTACTGGTTCTGGTGTGTCTTTCTCTCTTTGCCTCTAAAAATAAGTAGAGAAGGATTTGATTCAGAATACATACTTTTGGTTTTATTCAGTCTATGCATCCTTTTAGTATACTTTCTGTGAGAGTTTTGATATTTTGCATTTGCCCCCATTAATAACATAATTAAGATGATCTTCCACACTGTAAGGTGTTGCCTTGTTGAAAGGACTCTTGTCATTGTTATGTAAACAAGCTTTTTTGCCTGTATGACGACATAGGAAAGGCTTTGCATTAGAAAAGAAAAAGCGGGAAAATGTGCTTTTTGCATATCTGTGAATATGTGTGTGTATGTGTGTGTGTGTCTAGAGAGAGAATCCCAAAAACCCCATAAATATTGTATTTCTTTGTTTGACGGAAATTTGACACATATTCATGTTTCCCCAACAAATACCAGTGTCATATTTTTCCTTTGTAAGTCACCTTTCAAACAATCCTGACAATTATCCACGGGAAATTCCTGATCAAAACCCCCATTTTCTGTCTACAGCACACTTCCATCACATTCTGTGCTATAGCAGACCTCTCCCTATATTTTTATTTTGTTTTTGAATTTGTGTTGCATCACTCATCATTGGAAATGCTAAAATTGCTTTTACGAAACGATTAAGTCATACAATCTATTTCATGCATTACAATATTATGTATTTGTATTGATAATATACAGAGTTAAAAATATATCATGAAAACTTGGTCATTTGTGTTGTAGCCTGCTAGTGAACATTTTCAATAATTAAACAGCTCGTTCCCTATTCCAATAACAGAGGGTGCTGTCCATTGGGCTAAATAATATAAATAATGTGAATTGTTACAAACACATGTAATAGGACTATGGTTTGTCTGTGTATGCTTTTGTAGTAGTTTGATGATCACATTATTGCTAATTCAAAATCAACATCTTAATCATGCTGTTAGGAATCTGAGTTGGCCTCATTCCATTAGAAATCCTTTGGATAGGCAATAACTAGCTTTACCTTTGGTGTGAGAAAATAAAATAAAAAGACAACCCCTGAATCAAAATGTGTCTTGAATTAGAGAAGTAATGTATTCTTTATAATGATACTAGATTGCAATGGAATGCCATACATTGCAACAACAAAAAAGCGAGGAAAAGAAAGAGCTTACATGTACCATTGAAAGAGGTTAGAAATCCTCATTCCGAGGAAATTGACATGTTTGAAAGTGAGGTGAAGGAGGGAGAGGGGAGGGGGAGAGGGGGGGACCAGAGAAAGAGGCCCCTCAGGCTATCTCCTATGGTAAAGTGGCTCTAGGCTGTGGCTGAAGTGTATTTAACACAGCCTACGCAGTATTCAGAGAAGGGTTAGGGTACCACGCCTACACCAATACCCTGCAGCCCCCTTGATTCACTGAACTCTCTCTCTCTCACACACACACACACACACACACACACACACACACACACACACACACACACACACACACACACACACACACACACACACACACACACACACACACACACACACAAAAACTGTTATCCCATCAAAACACACCCACACCCTATTATCCCACCAAAAGCCTGTCGGCTACCGCACCAGTCCATTTCCATTGGAGAAAACTGCCATAGAGTGAGATACATGGAGGAGAGAGAGTCCTTTATTCTGATGTTGATACTCTCTCTACTGTTGCCTTAGGGCACCTTAACCTCAGCAGGGACTAATAGCAAGAGTCTGACCGTCTTTGCAAAATCTAAATCAAAGCATAATGGGACTTATACTGTATAAGGCTATGCATTAAGCACTGTGTCACCCACCGCGACACACACAACAACCACAACAACTGTTAAACCTTCAGCCTACAACTCATACAACATTGTTCTGATACAGACATGGCTTCAATACAGTCTGTCATGCTGGAGGTTCATGTCAGGATGAGCCTTCAGGAAGGGTACCACTTGAGGGAGGATGATGTCTTCCCTTTAACGCACAGCGTTGAGATTGCCTGCAATGTCAACATGGGCCAGCATCCCTTTGAGGCTGTTCTTAGGGCTAAGGGGGTGCAACTCAATATTAGGAAGGTGTTCCTAATGTTTGGTGTACTCAGTCTATGTGGGTGGATATTTGTCTAATACCTACAGTATGTGTACAAGCGCGTGTAAAATAACTTGAGGCTACTGAGGCTGCAGGTGTGAGTCATGCATGCAGAGAGGCAGCGCCAGGTGGCCTGCCACTGGGCACAGATGTCAATTCAACATCTATTCCACATCTATTGCACATTTTCAAATTGTGATTTCCGTTGGTGCAAAAACAACCCAATTGTCATACTTGAGTAGAAGTAAAGATACCTTAATAGAAAATTACTCAAGTAAAAGTGAAAGTCACCCAGTAAAATACTACTTGAGTAAAAGTCAAAGTATTTGGTTTTATTAAATATAAATATAAGTAAAAGTATGAATCATTTCAAATTCCTTATATATAAGCAAACCAGATGGCACCATTACATTTTTTTTTTTAACTCATGGATAGCCAGTGGCACACTCCAAAACGCAGACATCACTTACAAACAAAGCATGTGTGTTTAGTAAGTGTGCCAGATCAGAGGCAGTAGGGATGACCAAGGATGTTCTCTTGATAAGTGTGTGCATTTGACCATTTTCCTGTCCTTCTAAGCATTCAAAATATAATGAGTACTTTTGGGTGTCAGGGAAAGTGTATGGATAAATTGTATGGATTATTTTATTTAGGAATGTAGCGAAGCACAAGTAAAATTTGTCCAAACTATAATAGTAAAGTAAAGTACTTATTACCCCCAAAAATACTTAAGTAATACTTCAAATTATTTTTATTTAAGTACTTTGCACAACTTGTGATTTCATTCTTAAAACATTCTAGTAACAAAAAAAAGATTATTCTTTGTTTTGCTTAAAGTTTTTCTATAGCATAAATTCCCATTGTTGTCAACATCAAGATGTAGCCTAGTTTCCCTATTGTATTATTTTCCCCATATGTGTTTGTTTGTATGACAAAAAAACTACATAAAGTCATTCATTCAGACACATTGACTGACAGGAGGGATGTGAGTGTGTGTGTGTGTACGTGCGTGTGCGAGTGTGTGAGCGTGCATGTGTGTGTACATGCGTCTCTCTGTTTTTGTTTGTGTCTTTGGGCACGTGTCTGGGAATGCACAATTCTGGTCACCAACTGAGGTGGACTTTCAGTAAAAGAGAGCCAGAGAGTAGGCCTATCCATGAGTGACTGGGGGCAGGAGGGGAGGTGGTGAATGGAGTGGATGATATGGTGGAGGTGGGGACTGTGTGTGTTTCCACCAGGCCCAACCCTGTGTGGAGTGACTGGCAGCCAGGACATGGCCCCTGCCACCCCCTCCAAACCCACTCCATGGGAGCACAAACAGGGATACACGGTCACACACTCAACCCCCAGTGACAGCCGACAGGGCACAGCCATACTGCTCGTTCTGTGCGTGCCATACTGCTCGTTCTGTGCGTGATTTCCTGCAAGACAGGAATGTCAGTGTTCTGCCATGGCCAGCGAAGGACCCGGATCTCAATCCCTTTGAGCACGTCTGGGACCTGTTGCATCGGAGGGTGAGGGCTAGGGCAATTCCCCTCAGAAATGTCTGGGAACTTGCAGGTGCCTTGGTGAAAGAGTTGGGTAACATCTCACACCAAGAACTTGCAAATCTGGTCCATGAGGAGGAGATGCACTGCAGTACTTAATGCAGCTGGTGGCCACATCAGATACTGACTGTTACTTTTGATTTTGACCCCCCTTTGTTCAGGGACACATTATTCCATTTCTGTTAGTCACATGTCTGTGGAACTTGTTCAGTTTATGTCTCAGTTGTTGAATCTTGTTATGTTCGTACAAACATTTACACATGTTAAGTTTGCTGAAAATAAACGCAGTTGGCAGTGAGAGGACGTTTCTTTTTTTGCTGAGTTTTGCAATCCATGTCTCAATTGTGTCAAGGCTTAAAAATGCTTCTTTAACCCTGGCTCATCCCCTTCATCTACACTGATTGAGGGGGATTTTACAAGTGACATCATAGCATAAGCGATCCAAGCTTTCACTTGGTCAGTCTACGTCATGGAAATAGCAGATTTTGTATATTCAGTGTATATTGCCGTGTCTGTGTCTTTATTGCTGTGATTTGCAAAATATGAAGCAGGAAAATACAGACAAATGAGAAATACATGCATTTCCGCTCCCTAATTGAGTTTAAATAAAGCTCATATCCTATACTCATGTGCTTTATCAATTATCATCCAAATCAACTCAGGTTTAGTATAGTGACCTTTGCATCTGTCATGCCTAAAAATGATTTACATAACGCAGAGGCAAGATAGTTTTCTTAAATCTAAAACTATTGTGGTCGATGTAGAGTTTATTTTGTGTACATAGACTGTATTGAAGCCATGTCTGTATCAGAACAATGTTGTTTGAGTTGTAGGCTGAAGGTTTAACAGTTATTGTGGTTGTTGTGTGTGTCATGGTGGGTGACACAGTGTGTGTGTGTGTGTGTGTGTGTGTGTGCGTGCGTGCGTGCATGTGTGTGTACAGTGAGGGAAAAAAGTATTTGATCCCCTGCTGATTTTGTACGTTTGCCCACTGACAAAGAAAGGATCAGTCTATAATTTTAATGGTAGGTTTATTTGAACAGTGAGAGACAGAATAACAACAAAAAAATCCAGAATTCTTTTATAAATTGATTAGCATTTTAATGAGGGAAATAAGTATTTGACCCCCTCTCAATCAGAAAGATTTCTGGCTCCGTGTCTTTTATACAGGTAACGAGCTGAGATTAGGAGCACACTCTTAAAGGGAGTGCTCCTAATCTCAGCTTGTTACCTGTATAAAAGACACCTGTCCACAGAAACAATCAATCAGATTCCAAACTCTCCACCATGGCCAAGACCAAAGAGCTCTCCAAGGATTTCAGGGACAAGATTGTAGACCTACACAAGGCTGGAATGGGCTACAAGACCATCGCCAAGCAGCTTGGTGAGAAGGTGACAACAGTTGGTGCGATGATTCGCAAATGGAAGAAACACAAAAGAACTGTCAATCTCCCTCGGCCTGGGGCTCCATGCAAGATCTCACCTCGTGGAGTTTCAATGATCATGAGAACGGTGAGGAATCAGCCCAGAACTACACGGGAGGATTTTGTCAATGATCTCAAGGCAGCTGGGACCATAGTCACCAAGAAAACAATTGGTAACACACTACGCCGTGAAGGACTGAAATCCTGCAGCGCCCGCAAGGTCCCCCTGTTCAAGAAAGCACATATACATGCCCGTCTGAAGTTTGCCAATGAACATCTGAATGATTCAGAGGACAACTGGGTGAAAGTGTTGTGGTCAGATGATACCAAAATGGAGCTCTTTGGCATCAACTCAACTCGCCGTGTTTGGAGGAGGAGGAATATTGACTATGACCCCAAGAACACCATCCCCACCGTCAAACATGGAGGTGGAAACATTATGCTTTGGGGGTCTTTTTCTGCTAAGGGGACAGGACAACTTCACTGCATCAAAGGGACGATGGATGGGGCCATGTACCGTCAAATCTTGGGTGAGAACCTCCTTCTCTCAGCCAGGGCATTGAAAATGGGTCGTGGATGGGTATTCCAGCATGACAATGACCCAAACACACAGCCAAGGCAACAAAGGAGTGGCTCAAGAAGAAGCACATTAAGGTCCTGGAGTGGCCTAAACAGTCTCCAGACCTTAATCCCATAGAAAATCTGTGGAGGGAGCTGAAGGTTCGAGTTGCCAAATGTCAGCCTCAAAACCTTAATGACTTGGGGAAGATCTGCAAAGAGCAGTGTGACAAAATCCCTCCTGAGATGTGTGCAAACCTGGTGGCCAACTACAAGAAACGTCTGACCTCTGTGATTGCCAACAAGGGTTTTGCCACCAAGTACTAAGTCATGTTTTGCAGAGGGGTCAAATACTTATTTCCCTCATTAAAATGCAAATCAATTTATACAATTTTCACGTGTTTTTCTGGATTTTTTTTTTGTTATTCTGTCTCTCACTGTTCAAATAAACCTACCATTAAAATTATAGACTGATCATTTTTTTGTCAGTGGGCAAACGTACAAAATCAGCAGGGGATCAAATACTTTTTTCCCTCACTGTACATGCGTCTCTCCGTTTTTGTTTGTGTCTTTGGGCACGTGTCTGGGAATGCACTATTTTGGACACCAACTGAGGTGGACTTTGAGTAAAGGAGAGCCAGAGAGTAGGCCTATCCATGAGTGACTGGGGGCAGGAGGGGAGGTGGTGAATGGAGTGGATGATATGGTGGAGGTGGGGACTGTGTGTGTTTCCACCAGGCCCAACCCTGTGTGGAGTGACTGGCAGCCAGGACATGGCCCCTGCCACCAACTCCAACCCCACTCCATGGGAGCACAAACAGGGACACACTGTCACACACTCAACCCCCAGTGACAGCCGACAGGGCACAGAGGGGGACGACAAGGTGTGTGGAGACCTCTGAACACACGTCACAGTGAAGGAGAGTCAGAAGTGTCAGTAACTCCTCTACTCCTCACACACCCGCATCCTATGGCCCAAAAACTGGGCCTGTATGCTGATCCGGGCTGACCCTGCCGGATACGGATCAGCGCCGCGGCGAGTTCTCCGGTCAGGAACGTCGGTCTTGGCATGGTGCTGAGGAAGTGAGGCTCTGAATTTAAAGTGTAGTTCGACGCTAAAGAGGGTCTAACCTGATTTGACTTCCTAACTCGATTTGAATGGGCTCTGATAGTGAGCGAGGAGCGAGAGGGAGAGCGCTTTGACAGGAGAGATGGACTCCTGCCAGGTTTGCATCTCTTTAAGCCTTTAATGGCTGCAAATGAGCCAAATGAGCCAAAGGTTTAGCATTAGGTGAATCTGAAATGTTAACGTCTGCGCATGTATTCAAACTCTGCAAAGGTTGATCATTTTGATCATCTAATACACTACAGCATGCCAAAGGATTCGCATTGCGATCATCATAAGCATATCCAAGGCCATTTTCAGTCATGTCTGGATGGCTCTTATTTCTCCTAACCATCATTGCCAATGAGGAAAACAATATCTGGCCTACATTTTGAATTTAAAGATAACTTTTAAAGGTCCAATGCAGCCGTTTTTATCTGAATATCAAATAATTTCTGGCTAACAATTAAGTACTTTACAGTTATGTTTTCAATTAAAATGGTCAATAAGAAAGCAACATTTCTCAAGCAAGAATTTAGCTGGGACTGTCTGGGAGGGGCAGTGGTGTAAGAAGGAACCCGTTGATGGCAGAGCCAGCAAAAATGTATGTGGGCCAAAATGTGGGCAATAAAACCCTTAACCTTTTCACGTGTGAGTTCCAAATATCTCTAACTGTCCCCCCAGCGTGAGTTTTTATATGCGAGTGATATCAGAATGCACTCACTGTTCCAAAATGTGATTGTTACTCAACAGAACACTTAACCTGCGCAGCCCTTAAACCAAGGCACGCTGCCTGCTACTTATTAATAGGCTAAACTTGTCAATTTAAAATTATATTCAAACAAAAGTTTATTTTCAAACAGCAGTTTTAAATTAGGTGCGTTCTGCCTCCACATTAATTTACATAGAAGTAGCCCATTTCACTGTGGCAGACAATTTATGTTTGAGGCATGCTATGCTAATGTTGGGCGAGGATTAGCTAGATGAGCCGGACAAACTTCTCTCTTCGATGAGAGCCCAAGTACTCACCCAGTAATTACCCCAGGTCAAGTATGCAGAAGTATTAGCTTGTGTTGTTTCCTTTGAAGCTGCCCTGGCCTTATCATGACCATGGCCTGTGTATCCATGTGGCCTGTTTAGCATAGCTTTGCTCTCAGCTGCCATGCCTCCTTGTGGAGCCCTTGTGGAGCTCTTCAGTTACTGTTTCTTACTGTGTCTTATATCATTCATAATTGTGATTTTGTCAATGCAGCTTATTATTTTTATAGCAATGTTATTATGTTACTTCACTGTAATGTTGTTTTCTTGCTGTATCCTGACATTGTATTCTAATTACTAATAATTCCTCTTTATTCTGTACTTTCAAAAATCACATACAGAAGCAATATTGAACATTATTTGCCAACATCATGACTGGAACTGGATATCTTTCTTGCTGAAAATTGAGGCCAACTTTGTATGCTAGAAACATAATGTTTGAACGTACATTCCTTTACGGTTTTACTTGAGGAAAAAACTGCAAGAAAAGACATAGGCAATATGTAATGGTTGTCTTTTTTATTGAATTACCGGTAGTTGTTGAACAACAAAAACAAAAGCTAGTTTTACTGGAGGAAAAAAAACGCAAGAAAAGACTGATGACTTATTAATATGCATAACCCAGATTTGACAGTGACAGCTCCTCACTGTCAGAATCTGATTCATCACTTTCATACTCAGACTCATTGTCATAATTAACAAAAAATATTCTTAATTTCCACATTTATGAGTTGTCTCCTTTTGAAAGACATTGCTAATGCTACAGCTTAGTCCACTATCTACATACTTAAACAACAACACTGAATGGTTCTGAGTCGTGTCAGAGGTTACGTGATTGACTTCCGGCACGCGCCACTAGTATTAATAAATCATTATAAGAAAATGGTTTGTGTGGTAATAATTTCTTTATATACTGTTTTATTCATGTTTTCAAGTACTGGTGACAAATCATGCATTCCGATTATTGCATAGATTGTAATGGACACATACCTTTTTGAAGTTTGTACTAATTATGATAAGCTAATGCTAAGCTAATTGCCAGCTATAAGTGGAGATATGTTTGTTGACATCATACAATGCATTCTGGTTGTCAGACCAAAGATGTTATAACAAAACGAGGTGAAGGGATGGTTCACTCGTCTTTTGAGTACATTTCTGGAGGTGAGTGATGATAGACGACACACCCCCTTCAACATGCATACTGCAAACAGACCCAACTTATCTTGTTAACTAAACTTTTCTTATCTTTGGTTGACGCGGAAAAACAAACATGATCACACCTGTGTGTTCGTATGTGTCAAACGATTAAAATATCATAAAAGCCTACTCTACAATATATTCAGAAAGTATTCAGACCCCTTGACTTTTTCCACATTTTGTTACGTTATAGCCTTATTCTAAAAGGGATTAAATAAAAAAAATCCTCACCAATCTACACACAATACCCCACGATGACAAAGTGATCGATTTTTTTTTACAAATGTATTAAAAATAAAAACAGATACCTTTTTTACATAAGTATTCAGACCCTTTGCTATGAGACTCAAAATTGAGCTCTGGTTCATCCTGTTTCCATTTATCTTTTTTGAGATGCTTCTAAAACCTTTGGTGTCCATCTGTAGTAAATTCAATTGATTGGACATTATTTGGAAAGGCACACACCTGTCTATATACGGTCCCACAGTTGACAGTGCATGTCAGAGCAAAAGGACAGCAGGCAGGGTCAGGGTCAGGCAGAGTGGTCACGCAGGCGGGTTCAGAGTTAGGACAGGCAAGGGTCAAAACCAGGAGGGCGAGAAAAAGAGAGACTGGGGAAAAGCAGGAGCTGAGACAAAACGCTGGTTGACTTGACAAACATTACGAACTGGCAACAGAGAAACAGAGAACACAGGTATAAGTACCCAGGGGATAATGGGGAAGATGGGCGACACCTGGAGGGGGTGGAGACAAGCACAAGGACAGGTGAAACAGATCAGGGCGTGACAACAATGTATTGTGTGATATCAATTAAATGATCAATAGCCTATAGGGCCTAACTGTAGTGCATGGGCAAAAAAGCAAATGGAAAGGTTATTTTTCCAATGAAATGTAGTTTAAAAAAATTATAGGCTATTTACATTGACTGGAAATAAATATTGTTTATGTATTTGTCTATTTTCATATATAATAAGAGAGGTTTACTTTTCAAAAAGACACATGAAAAGGGGAGCGGTGATGGTTAGAAAACCGGTGACGTCGAACACCACCCGAACAAGAAGAGGGACCGACTTCGGAGGAAGTCGTGACAATGGGACTACATGGAGAAATATACGTTATACGTTATTTAGAATAAATAAGGCCTACCCTTTATTCTAAATAACGTATAACGTATATTTCTCCATGTAGTCCCATTGTCACGACTTCCGCCGAAGTCGGTCCCTCTTCTTGTTCGGGTGGTGTTCGACGTCACCGGTTTTCTAACCATCACCGCTCCCCTTTTCATGTGTCTTTTGGTTTTGTCTTGAGTGTACACACCTGTTATTCATTTTCTCCCAATCACGCCCTGTTATATTCCTTCCTTTCCCTCTTTTCCTTGTGCGTGATTGTGATAGTTGTTCTCTGTGTTATCGCTACGTTCCCAGTCTGTGTACTGTGAGTATTTGATTTTGGTTCTCGGTACTCCGGGTGGCTTGTGTTTGCGCCCGTTTATTTATATGTTCGTGTGGGTATTTTTGCCTTTGCCAGTGTGCATTGTGGTTTCATCTGGCGACATTATTAAATACCTTTTCACACGCAACCTACCTCCTGCGCCTGATTCCTTCTACTGTTGAACCACCGACATTACATCCATTCAATATCAAAACTCGAGTCTCAAGCTAGAATACATGATAACACTGGTAAGAGGGCAGTTTTTGTAGCCTATTACTTGCAAGGCACATCGGAGCATAAATTTAAATATCAGATTTTTTTATTACACTGGAATGATGGTCATGTCTCAGTGGAGGTGTGAGTCGAAGTGGAGAAGCGTGTTACATGATTTCTCAAAGTGTTAAATAAAAACATTAGTCTATGATTGTACTGAAACTGACGCTAAGGCCATTGATTAGATCAATGCAATCAGTGATTTATTTGGAGGGGGACTTTGCCCTTCATGGCAAAATCACTGATGTCAATTAACTTGGAAAATTCTCGAACATCCTCTTCTATACACGCCATCCTGAAAAATGTTAAATGTTAAAAATGTTAACATTTTGTTTTTGCTTGCCAAATTGGCTAGTGAGTCTTAACTAGCTAGCTAATGGTGAGTAGCACACGTGCCAGAACCTGCCCATTATTTTGAAATTGATAAGTTTTTTTTTTACAACTTATTTTTATTGTTTTTCCCCAGTAAATAATCAAGCATAATTCAAATTCATTACATAGGCCTAAATTAAATAGACGTTATGTACAGCGGTGGATTTTATGTAAGATGTCCTTGAGTGTCCTTAAAGGCATCTGCCAAATAAAATGTATAATTATTATTTTTGTCAATTTATATCCCTTTTGTTTTCCCACCCCCTAGCCAATGCTTGCTATCAATTCCATCTGATGGTGTATGCATGTTAGGCCAGTGCTTGACTGAGTCAATTAATGGTGCAATCTGCAAAAATCGCTCAGCCATTTCCTGCTTTCAAAAATTCTAATAATTTGCCTAATTTCAGTTTGTGACAAAACACGCAATGTATAGAGTAAAGAATCATTGTACCATCCAAACCGCTGTGAAATATATTTTCAATAACCCAAAATATTTTATTTTCAGCTGTTTGACGCTGGTTTACAAAACCGAAAGTAAAAGACTCAAAAACTAAACTTAAGAACGGGAAGCATAGAAATAGTACAGATCTACCGCTTCTTAGACTTGCTTTCAATGTGAATTACAGATCTATAACTCACATTTCAATATGAATCTGGTTGGGTCACCCAAAAAGTTACATATTGCAACTTTAACTAATTGACCACCTGGTGATGTCAACAATCAGGCCAAAACTCTATCCCACCAAAACAGGCAGAAATTCCAGGCGGTCTTTTTAAACAGCTACTACACTAAAAAGGCATTATCATCAACACATGGTGTTGAAATATATATAAAACACAGGAAAATAACATTTTTGACTGCACTCTGTATTTAAGATATGTGTTGAGTGCATTGCCATTCTATATTTCTTAACCTCTTTTTATTAATTCTTGAAATAGCTATCATAATTTTGTCACGATAAATGCTTTTAATGATACTGGATTAGCAAAGTTTTTGGAAAAGTGAGGTAGTGTCAAGAAAGCCAGCGGTGAGATACAAAACACACAAACAGCGTATCGATTGGGAGAGAAAAAGACTCGACCATTAGGCGGTCATTTACCTACATTAATATGAAGTGCCAGCAAGGGCTGTATATTTATGCTTTTCATTTTCCTCCGTGGCATTACTGTTTGTGTAGAAAACAGGGTCTCTTTGCTTTGTATGTAAAATAGGGGAGGTGTTGTTGCCTCTCGCCTGTCCTCAAAGAGCATTAATCAGTGGTGCTCAAAGACAGAAGCCTCTCTGAGGAGCAGTCGCTCACCTTGCAACGACAAGCCACATGAAAGCCAGCGAGGGGTTTTAAAGATAAGGTATAGAGAGAGAGCCCATGCAGAAAAAGCGGGCAGGGGGGAAGAGCAATTCCCCTCTCATTAAAGATCAACCGCTCAGCGCTCGACTAACGAGCCCTTCTCCCTGGAAGCAAACAAACAAACACTTGGAGGTAACCGTAAAACACAGGCACATGATTCTAGACATTAGCAGAGACGGACCCAAAATGGATGCTTTGAAAGAGGTGTGACTGGCTATCAATCTTGTAGGACTGTGGTGCGTAGTCTGTAGTGTATTAAAGGTCAGAGGTCACAGCTGGTCTCATGAGAGGGGGAAGATGGCTGAGCACGTCTGTCCATTCTTAAGGTCCTATCTGTAGTCTTCTGTATGGTCTCTCTGTGGTCTCCGGCATGAGTCCAGGCTCCTGAAGACCCACCCCTGCTGGGCCTGTAATCCTGTTTTAAGAACGAGGAGGATGGACTCCTCTGCTCTGCCTTGACCTTTGGGTCTGCTCTGTGTGAGTGGATTAGCAGAGAAGGCCCCAAGAATCCCCACCGTCGCAGTCTGGAGCTGACCCAGTGACCCTGCACCCTGTGAGGCCAGGTGGAGCTTCACTATGGGTGGGCACCGGAGGCTGCATTAGCCCTTCTGTTCCCCCCTAAATTAGGTGTGCTGATAGATACCAGGTAAGGGAGGTCACTAGGGTAGATGGACCCCCACAGTGCTACACAAAATGAGCCAGGATCACCTGCCACTCTCTAGATCAAATGAGAGCTTAGAGAGGCTCCCCTCTCGTCAAATATCCCCATGAATACTTAGACAGGTGTTACTGGGTGAACTCCCCCAGCTACAGCTCCTGTTCAAGACGCAGGTTGACGTTTATTGTTATGAGTCTTGTCCTGGATGGGGAACTGAGCGATTTCCCCTTATATAGGCCAGGTGCAATGTTAAATTGCTTTTATTGTAAATATTAATGAAAACAATAATTAATTTAAGGTTAGGGTTAGTTATTGGGGTTAGCGGTGTGGTTGAGGTCATGGTTAAGCTTAGGGTTAGGTTTAAAATCAGATTTTCTAACTTTGTGACTGTGCCAGCTTGTGACAACTTTGCAGAGCTGCCTCCAGAACAAGATTTATGACGAAAAGGATTAGGGTTAGGCGCAATGCCATGACTCCGAATCCGAATGTTTGATGTTCATGCCTAAACGGAATGTTTTAACCATATCCAAAACCTTAACCCTTAACCTCTAAATTATACGAGCAGGATTAGCAACCGAGGGTGTCAAAAACACTTCGAAATGTGATATTTGGAGCAACTTCAAAATTGTGTGTTTGTAGGAACGTGGATAAACGTCAGACTCTGAAGTCAAACTAGTAATACCGTGAGATCGTGATGATACCCCTAGACCCACACTCCACCACCAAGCCCCTGTCGGTTCCCATACATTTCTACTCTCAGCCAGTCACTAATTACAATGGTGCGTACTGGACCTTTAATCAACCGCATGGCCAATAGACCTTTTATCTGCCTGTAGTCCTCATGTTGAGCAGGCCTGGTGAGTAGCAACGATTATTAGATCTGTGGGCACACTCAAGTGCACTTAGTCTATTCAATATGAAATCTCTAGGTACAACATGTTTTTTAGAATTAAAAAAAAATGCAGTAGAAACTATGGGTGTGTTAGGTCGTTTTGGAATTAAGAAATTCAACATTTTAAACACAGAACAAAGTCCCCAGACAAGTGTGTTGACGGATGTAGATGGTTGTTCAGAACCAGGTTTCTCCTCTAAATAACCTCATCAAACAGGAGCGGATGACAGGGTAAGTAAGGGGTGTGACGAGCTGGGTACCTCACACAATGTCCATTGTCAGTCAACCCTACTCCTGGGGGTGAGGAGGGGGGCGGACAGTGGCCCTTAGGTCTCTGCAATTGCCCTTAATCCGGCAGTTAATAAGTTCAGAGCGGGGCCATATGCTCCTATGCCGTGTGTGAGGAGGGGAGTGTTGCCCCATGCTACTTACACCAGGCCGGTGCTTTCTCAGGTACCGCCCCCTATGGCCAGACCCTTTGTACTGGAGGATCAGTCCTCTCCATACTGTGAATGGGCCGAATTGATTAAACCCCACCGTATAATTGTCAGCAAATCCCACCGAATCATTTCCCATCCATTTGAAAAGCACAATGCACGTTTCTCCTTTTCTCCCCTTTCTCTCTCCTCCTCCTCTTTCTACGGCGCCAGGTTTGTCCCTGCGCGCCTCAGCTCTCTATCCCCCTGTGTGATGAGAAGTAGAGGGAGGAGGAGGTGGAGGAGGTGGGGGAGAGAGCGAAAAGAGAGAAAGCGGATCCGTCTCTTGTCTGTGCTCTGCTGGGGAGCTGGCCGTGGATGAAAGCGGGTGGCGGGGGAACGTGTTCTAATCTGTAGGCCTGGTGAGAGAGCGGCGCGCTGCACTGGCCTGGCCTGAGCCCCTACCTGCCTGGACACAGCCAGGGCCTGGCCACAGCACCAGCACCGGCATTAATCTGGGCCAACAAGATTTAGTGAGGGGAGTGGCTACAAAACAGGGATTGTTCTGTTTTTTAATACATATTGTTGGGGTATCTGGAATCTGTAAATTCATAATAACCACTCTATAATTAGGACTTCCATCAAATTCAGGTTTGATTAGCACTGCAATTGTCCATGCTTACAGTTTAGCCAATAGCCAATCCCCACCAAAACACATACACTTGTCTCTATCTCCCAATCTAAGTACACATGTTCCACACCCTCTCAGTGATCTAAGGGTTCCCCACACAGAGGGCCATGACCCCCTGACATCAACCATTTAACCCTTGACATCAGCCATTTAACCCTTGACCACAGCTGTGTACATCCCGCCCCAAGCAGACACCAAAAATGCTCTCAACTGGAGATCGCATGCCCGCATACCCGGAGGCAGCGTACTTTAACAAAGATAATTAGAGGTCCGTCTCCCGAATTATTACCAACACATTAACTTTCCTACTCGTGGAAATTCTAAGCTTGTTTACTGCTACAGTACACGCCTTTTAGACACAGGTATAAGGCTGTCTCCCGTCCTCCTTTCGGTAAATCTGATCATGACGCCATTTTGCTTATCCCCGTTTACAAACAAAGTCTTGAGGGAAGTCCCGGGGGTCAGGTCTGTACAGCGCTGGTCTGAACAATCAGAATCCACGCTCTAAGACTGTTTTGATCACTGGACTGGAAATGTTCCGGGTCGCCTCTGTGGATAACATCAATGAATATGTTGATTCAGTCATCGGTTTCCTAAAAACATGCATAGATGATGTGATACCGATAGTGATAAAAACGTACCTGAATCAAAAACCGTGGATTGATGGCATCCTTGTAGGGAACCTGAAGGAGAGAGATGCTACTTATAAACACAGCAAGGTGACCGGGGACAATAGTTTGGTTAAACAGTGCAATTACGACTTACGCAAATCGATCAAGATGGTGAAACACAAGTATAGGGACAAAGTGGAGGAGCATTTGAGCAGGTCGGACACGAGGCGTATGTGGCAGGGGCTCCTAATGATCCCGGATTACAAAAAGAAAGCCAGCCACATTGCCGACATCAACTCTGCCCTACCGGACGAGCTAAACATCCTTCTCACACTTTAAGCACAATGAAGACTCTGAGCTGCCAAGGAGAGCCCCAGAGGACTAGGGCTACGTACGTACGGTATCCACGGAGGACGTATGTAGGTAATTCCAACATGTTAACCCTCGCAAGGCTTCTGGCCCAGACAGCATCCATAGCAGCGCCCTCAGCGTACAGTATGTGCAGACCAGCTGGCTGTTGTGTTCTCGGACATTTTCAATCTCTTTCTAGCTCAGGCCGCTACCCCCACCTGCATCAAGATGTCCACTATCATCCCTGAGACTAAGAAAGACAAAGTAACTGAACTGAATGACTACAGTCCCGTAGCACTCACCTCCGTCATCATGAAGTGCTTCGAGACGCTATTCAAGACCACATCACCTCCTCCCTCCCCGAAACACTTGACCCTCTCTAATTCGCCTACCGCCCTGACAGATCCACAGATGACACAATCGCCATTGCACTGAATACTGCCCTTACCCACCTGGACAAAAGGAAGGCATATGTGAGGATGCTGTTCATCGACAACAGCTCGGCCTTCAATACCATAGTGCTCTTTAAGCTCATGGCAACTCTCTGGGACTGAACTCCTCCCTATGCAATTGGGTCCTGGTCTTCCTGACGGGTCACCCCCAGGTGGTGAAGGTAGGCAACGTTAACAAGGGTGCATCCTCAGTCTCCTCCAGTACTCCCTGTAAACCCACGACTGAGTGGCCACGCATAGTTCCAACTCCATCATTAAGTGACGACACCACGGTAGTAGGCCTGATTACTAACAACGACGAGATGGCCTACAGGGAGGAGGTATGCACTCTGATGCCGTGGTTCCAGGTAAACAATTGCTCCATCAATGTCAGCAAAACAAAGGAGCTGATTGTGGACAAGTTCCTCTGCGTGCATCTCTTGAGAAGCTGAAATGGTCAAACTACACGGACACCATGGTGAAGAAGGCACGTCAGAAATTCATCCCGTCCCAGAGGGCATTACAGTGTTCTACATGAGCAACATTGAGAGCAGACTGTCGGGCTACATCACGGCCTGGTACGGCAACTCCACAGCCACGGACCTCAAGGAGCTACAGAGGGTGGTGCGCTCAGCCAAATGCCCCTTTGGGTGCACACTGCCTGCCCTTCAGGACACCTACAACACCAGGTGTCGCAGGAAGGCCAAGAAGATTATCGGGGACCCCAGCCACCCGAGCCATGGCTTGTTCTCCCCGCTTCCGTCACTCAGACATGGGTAGTACAGGAGCAGAAGACAAAAGACTGGCCAATAACCTTTACAAACATTTACCCTGCCCCCACCCACCCACCTCCAAATGGGTGGGGCAGAATGATAGAATAATAGTAAAGACATAAAAACTATGAAATAACACAAATGGAATCATGTAGTAACCAAAACAGTGTTAAACAAATAAAAATATTATTTTATATTTGAGATTCTTCAAATACCACCCTTTGCCTTGATGACAGCTTTGCACACTCTTGGCATTCTCTCAAACAGCTTTATGAGTTAGTCACCTGGAATGCATTTCAATTAACAGGTTTGCCTTCTTTAAAGTTAATTTGTGGAATTTCTTTCCTTCTTAATGCTTAGAGCCAATCAGTTGTGTTGTGACAAGGTAGGGGGGTGTACAGAAGATAGCCCTATTTGGTAAAAGACCAAGTTCATTTTATGGCAAGAACAGCTCAAATAAGCAAAGAGAAATGACAGTCCATCATTACGTTAAGACATGAAGGTCAGTCAATCTGGAAAATTTCAAGACGTTTCAAAGTTTCTTCAAGTGCAGTCGCAAAAACCATCAAACGCTATTATGAAACTGACTCTCATGAGGACCACCACAGGAATGGAAGACCCAGAGTTACCCCTGCTGCAGAAGATGGTTTTCATTAGAGTTACCAGCCTCAGAAATTGCAGCCAAAATAAATGCTTCACAGAGTTAAAGAAACAGACACATCTCAACATCAAATGTTCAAAGGATAATGTGTGAATCCGGCCTTCATGGTCGAATTGCTGCAAAGAAACCACTACTAAAGGACACCAATAATAAGAAGAGACTTGCTTGGACCAAGAAACATGAGCAATGGACATTAGACCTGTGGAAATTTGTCCTTTGGTCTGATGAGTCCAAATTTGAGATCTTTGGTTCCAACCGGAGTGTCTTTGTGAGACACAGAGTAGGTGAATGGATGATCTCTGCGTGTGTAGTTCCCACCATGAAGCATTGAGGAGGGGTGTGGGGGTGGTTTGCTGGTGATACTGTCAGTGATTGATTTAGAATTCAAGGTGCACTTAAACAGCATGGCTATCACAGCATTCTCCAGCGATACACCATCCCGTCTGGTTTACGCTTAGTGGGACTATCATTTGTTTTTCAACAGGACAATGACCCAACACACCTCCAGGATGTGTAAGGGCTATTTGACCAAGAAGGAGAGTGATGGAGTGTTGCATCAGATGACTTGGCCTCCACAATGACCCAACCTCAACCCAATTGAGATGGTTTGGGATGAGTTGCACCGCAGAGTGAAGGAAAAGCAGCCAACTTGTGCTCAGCATATGTGGGAACTCCTTCAAGACTGTTGGAAAAGCATTCCACGTGAAGTTGGTTGAGAGATTGCCAAGAGTGTGCAAAGCTGTCATCAAGGCAAAGGGTGGCTACTTTGAAGAATCTCAAATATATAATATATTTTGATTTGTTTAACACTTTTTTGGTTACTGTATGATTCCATGTGTTATTTCATTTTGATGTCTTCACTATTATTTTACAATATAGAAAATAGTAAAAAAATAAAGAAAAACCGTTGAATGAGTAGGTGTGTCCGAACCTTTGATTGGTACGGTATGTCTCGCACTTCTCATGCTCCTCTTTCATATAGGATAAATGCATGCTACCTGAAGTCTACAGTATAGCTGTCTCCATGGCCTCTCTCCATTGTTTGCTATTGTCATTTCATTGAGACACTGGGCTCCCATCCCCTGAATATAATTATTTACAGATACTTTCCTAGACCAAAATCCTGCTTGATGTCTCATAACATTCATGAGTAGTTTGCAAGTACATGCACAGCAACCCCTCCTCCTCAATGTCAGTACGTAGCACATTTGACTTTGTCTCTGACTGTCGTCTCGATCATTTGAACATCTACTTTAAAGGGGTCAGTGTGTGCCCCAGATACTGTAGAAGCCGAGCTCTGACATCACACTGACATTGGTCTTTGACCTGAACGCTTAGGTTTGGTGACTGGATGAATGGACTGAATGAAGGGTGTTGTTTGCGAGAGGGATCTTCATCTGAACTGCTTATAAAGTCATAGAGGCCATAAAGATAGATTTATGTCCATGGAGGTTCTAAAGAGACATGGGACGACAAACCGTCTTTGCTCAAGTCACTTCAACTGGGCATATCTCAAGGGATGTGATGATGATGATCTCCACAGTTGGATGATCAGAACATGATTTAGTTAGTTGAACATGATGCTGTGAGATGGTGCTACACTTAATTCAACTGAGATCAAATATTCACATATCCAATTTGGTACTGTAGGGTTCCTGACAATACTTGGTCTGAAATGTAGTGGCCTCAACCCCTATTTACACGTGGCATCGTTAACCTTGAGATTAAAGTGTCAGACTTCAAAGAGTTCATTATCATCCCCAAATAACACATCATAATTTTCCCTCTACATACCCTTCTACAGAGAATTTTCATGTTCATGTTATAGTGGAATTATACTACCAGCCATCAGCAATGCATTGGGGCGGATTTCTCCTCATCCCTGTCCGGCCTGAGTTGTTAAAAATGATGTCCACTAACTGAACGTGAAGTCAATAGCCATCATCCCCATGGGAACCAGGTCTCAGCCTCTGACCCCGAGCCACCACAGTGACCTGACCCAGACATGTGTTGGTGTCCAGATGAGGTCACCAATGGGATGTTGTTAGGGATCGTGAGCAAGTACATAAGGCCATTGAGTGTGAATGGGACGGCCAACCACCACGCTGTCCAACACCATCATGGGCTGACCTCTGAACCTGGATAACTGGCACGTGGCCTGCTTTATTGAGGGCTCAGGCCACGCTACTGGTGATAATACCACTATTAAGCGTCAAGATGCCTGTTCATCAAATGCTCAACAAGAAGTTGGATTCAGTTGATTCATTGGTTGACCATAACAACAATTTGTTTGAGTACACATTTTTTTTTTATTGAAAGATTCCGATTAACAGCACAAGTAATTGCCAGATTTATTTTCCATTGAGTTATAATAAATTATTTACAGATATTTTATTTTTATTTAATGAAGGCTCCAACACAATGACAACCACTAAAACCACTATACAAATTACCCAACATTATGCTCTCTCTTTGGGTAACCCCATCAACAACACATAAGATCAGAGGTCAATGTGGGAAGTGGCAAGCACACCTTCCATTGACTGGTCAACCATCCCACACCACAGTAGAGTGTCTATCCCCTTTACATCTCACTCCTCTTCCTCCTCCTACTCCTCCTCCCCAACCGACTGTCCTGCCATCCCCATTTGACCTGCATCTCTATCTCCCATATGGAAAGACCAGCGGTCTGAATTAGTGGAGACATACCCAAAGGTCAAAGGTTAAATAACCAGGACTGTTAACAAGGAGATGAGATTGTAAACACCACACTGCTTTTGAGCTATTGTTCTCCCTCTTTGTTGATGACTATGAAATAGTGGAGTCTCTTCAATACTTTCATTTGAATCTCAGCTGTTGGCTGATGCCTTGTTCAGCCCGATGAATACTTAAGTTAAGACTTTTGATTACTTTTTGTTGTAAATTAATGCGTATAACTTTCCGGTGTAGATAGGACGATGTTATCAATAAATTACCTGCAATTAGTGGAGTCTCTTCCACAGACCGGTAAAAGGGCATTTTCTGCCACATTCAGGACAGCTCCATCTCTATCATGGTCAGCAGTCCATACACAGCCTCACTCACCTCCTCAGCTCCATAGCTCCTCATAAGGGTTATGAATCTAATTAACACGGAGGCTTGCTTTTGTTTGGCCAACCTCTGTTTACATAAAGGACCCTCATTGGACCAGGCCTGGGGGTCAAAGGGTCGCACTGTCGCTGTCAGAGAGCCTTATGACATTTCTTTCCCACGTTCTCCAGCCCCCATTGTCCTGGGCGGGGAGCCTGCTTTAGCGTTTGGCCCTAGGAGGTGGTGTGGCGTGAGAGGAGGGCCTGGGGGAGCTGGCCCCTTAGCGGATCCCTGGGAAACAGGCGGAACCAGGCGGGGCCGAGCCGAGCGGGGACAGCATGGGGTCATTTTACGGCTTGCTGCCCTTCTAAAGGGGTCTGGAGCACAGAATAGGCCCCCAGAGGAGTGCTGGTGTGGGAGAGAACACAAAGGGCTGTGTGTGTGTGTGTGTGTGTGTGTGTGTGTGTGTGTGTGTGTGTGTGTGTGTGTGTGTGTGTGTGTGTGTGTGTGTGTGTGTGTGTGCGCGCATGCATGCGTTTCTGGAGTGGGGGGATTGTGAGTTTGTAGATTGAGAGTATTTGTGAGTGTTTTAACCTGACAATTATTTTATGTAGGCTGGTGTTTGTGGCTCTACAAACATATGAGCGTAAATAAATAAGTGTAGGCATGAGATAGTAATGGGAGAGAGAGAGACCGATAGACAGACAAACTGAGAGACAGCGAGAGAGACAGCAAGACAGCGAGAGAGAGAGAGAGAGAGAGAGAGAGAGAGAGAGAGAGAGAGAGAGAGAGAGAGAGATGGTGGCCAGGGGAGAAACTGTTGCAGAAACGTGGAATAACTACCAAGGCCCTAGAGATATGTACTGATGACACTGCGGTGATATTACGCTGTTGTGAGGCATGGATCAGGATTGGTCTTCCACATCTCCAAGTAGCCAATGGAAAACTTAGGGTCATGTTCATAGCAGAATCTATTTGAGGGGAATCTTACCAATATGCTAAAAAACAAGTAAGGGTTTTGAAATCTTATTTTCAAATCTTATTTTAATTTTATATTTGGGAAATAATGAATCACTCATGACATTAGATATGCTGTAGATTAAAATACAACTTTCAGTTTAGTGGAAGTGATACAATGTTTTATTATGTATGGTACTTATTTGAAAAGAGGAACATGACTGAGACACGTTAACTTTTTCAGCTTATAATGTTGAGGTGTATTATCTGAAATGGTTTTTCACAAGGCTCGGGACATAGACGTATGGCTCTAGTGAAACCACAAACCAAAAGAGTACATTGTTAGATTATTTTCACATTAATATTCTATGCTGTTATTTTCTATGGAGTTATATTTATGTAAATATTATGCAATATGTTGATTGCTACTATACAGAGGAACATGATCTTGCAATATTAATATTGTGAGTTGCTTCTTTGTTATATTCCTCCCTGCTAAGTAGATGGGCATTTGCATTATACCGCTTGTAGTCTTACGACGTCATTTGAAGCTTACACAGTGAGCTATTGAATTATGAATAGACGTCAACAAATGAATAAATAAAACATTTGATCCTGCCATTACTACCTTTACTCTGTCTACATACCAGAAAAAATAACCTGTTTTTATACCTCATATTAAGGTCATCCTTTTTTAATGTACTCGTATCTTTTGGGTCTCTGACAGGTTTGCAGAGCCGCGTAGAGCCGACACATAATATGTGACTGGGGCTTTGTTGATCTGAGAGCAGAGCACACTCGCTAGCATTGAGAGATGACAAGGGAGAAAACCTCCATCTTGCCTGCCTTCCACCCTCTCTCGCATTCCCAATGGTGAGGAAAAGGGGAAAAGGAATAATGTTACAGTACTTGAGGGTGAAACACATTCCCATGTGTGTGAGGAGAGGTTCCTTGGCACTCCATCAGCCCTTTCCCTTTAGAGCAGTAGTGCTTGTTTCTATTGAAGAATGGAAGCCATTTTGTTTGTATGCTTTAGAGATCCCCAGTATCTCACAACTCTCCCAAGTAAAAAGAGTAATCTGAATTTGCCCTGAAATACTACAAGTAAGCGTAGCTCTGTATTTCAGGACGCTCATGGTTTATAACTTTTTGCATGGTTTCTATACTATTTAATTTGTAACATTTTAAATAATTTATCAGGCTACTGTATTAGTGAACTATAGAAAGTTGGAGGGTTGGGGAAATTGGGAATCTTTATTTTGATGACTGGACTATGAAACTGCAGTACCTGGTTCGAATCCAGGCTGCATCACTTTTTAATGGAATATCTACATAGGCGTACAGAGGCCCATTGTCAGCAACCATCACTCCTGTGTTGCAATGGCACATTGTTTAGCTAATCCAAGTTTATAATTTTAAAAGGCTAATTAATCATTAGAAAACTATTTTGCAATTCTGTTAGCACAGCTGAAAACTGTTGTTCTGATTAAAGATACAACTGGCCTTCTTTATAGTAGTTGAGTATCTGGAGCATCAGCATTTGTGGGTTCGATTACAGGCTCAAAATGTCCAGAAACAAAGACCTTTCTTCTGAAACTCGTCAGTCTATTCTTGTTCTGAGAAATTAAGGCTATTCCATGCGAGAAATTGCCAATAAACTGAAGATCTTGTACAACGCTGTGTACTACTCCCTTCACAGAACAGCGCAAACTGTCTCTAACCAGAATAAAAAGAGGAGTGGGCTCTAGTGCACAACTGAGCAAGAGGACATTAGAGTGTCTAGTTTGAGAAACAGATGCCTCACAAGTCCTCAACTGGCAGATTCATTAAATAGTACCCGCAAAACACCAGTCTCAATGTCAACAGTGAAGAGGCGACTCCGGTATGCTGGCCTTCTAGGCAGAGTTCCTCTGTCCAGTGTCTGTGTTATTTTACCCATCTTAATCTTTTCTTATTATTGGCCAGTCTGAGATATGGCTTTTTCTTTGCAACTGGAGATGGAACTGGAGAACCAAAGTGGAGATTGCCTCAATGGCGCTGCCCGCTCGCTTACAGTCGACATAATGGGAAGTACATAGGGATGCTCTCACTATCAATCCGAAGTGTCCAAGCAAGACATCCAATGTTCCTTTTGTTAGAAAAAGTCATTGTTTATATCCATAAATCTCAGTTTGGTTGGCGCGTTAGGTACTGCAACCTGGAAGCCATAGGTACTGCAACCTGGGTCCTAGTTTACAACAAAAAAAGAGGGCATGTCACAATTTTTTTTTATTCTGGACAGAAATTCCTCGGGTTTTCGCCTGCCATATCAGTTTTGTTATACTCACAGACATTATTTTAACAGTTTTAGAAACTGCAGAGTGTTTTCTATCCAATAGTACTAATTATGTTCATAACCTAGTTTATGGGCCTGAATGGCAGGCATTTTACTTTGGGCACGCCAGACTCTCCAAAACCAACACCACTGCTGCCGCTCCCTAAGAAGATTTATACAGCTCGTTGACTGCGGTCTTAGTGCCAGCATCGGTTTGTGGTGGTAAATAGACGGCTATGAAATATATAGATGAAAACTCTCTTGGTAGATGGTGTGGTCTACAGCGTATCATGAAAGGAAAGGGGGAGACCTAGTCACTTGTACAACCGAATGCCTTCAACTGAAATGTGTCTTCCGCATTTAACCCAACCCCTCTGAATCAGAGGAACTCTATCTCAGGCGAGTAATACCTTCATATTAGACATCGCACACCAGCTGTTATTGACGTAGGATAGTCTTGAACGGAGATCATCTAGTTTATTCTCCAGTGTTTGCAAGTTGGCCAATAGAACGGATGGTCGAGTTGGGTTACCCACTCGCAGACTAATTTTCACAAGGCACCCCGATCTCCGCCCAATGTATTTCCACCTTTTCTTCATGCAAATTACGGGGATTTGGGCCTGGTTTCAGAGAAGCAGTATATCCTTCGCGTCAGACTCAGAATCTTTGTCCTGTTCGAGGTGGGTAATCGCTGTTCTGATATTAAGAGGCCGTAGCAACATTATGTACAAAATGGTGTTTAGTTTCATAGTATAGTGGAAATTGTCTAAAATAGATCTTTAAAAACTCTTACTCTCTTTTTATCGGATTTTGTGGGACTGAGATGCAATCTTATCATTGTGTTTCCCCCATTGGTGCTCCTTCCTACACCCATATACCTGCCTGTGCATCTCTGAGTAATCTCTCCTCCATAGACGGCCATTGCCAATTCATCCTTTCCCCCAGCATCCCTCCTCTCCTCTTCCTTCATAAAGCCCGAGCCTCCAAACCTGGGTAGAGATTTATATGCATGCTCCACTTTTGATGAAAGGGTAAATATTCACACAGACAGCCAAGGTTCCCCCACCATTACTGGAACGCTCTGTGTTTGCCCGCCAGTTAAATTCTTAGGGAGGTGGTTTGGCAAGATGAATGGGGCCAAAGTGTTGAAGGACATCTCAGAGTTCGTGCCAACAAAACTTACCCTTAATGGCTCAGCAATGGCTCGGTCCAATGAGCAATTTGGGGGAGAGTGTTAGGCTGTGCGCACTGTCTCTCTGCCCCCTTTCTTCCGTTCACCTCGAATAGGAAAGATCCTGTCAATATTAATCTATTTAATAACCCTGAATGCGCTTCTCAGTGTGCCTTTTGAAGACTGTGGGGTCTGCATCTTCCTTTGATGTATGTTCATTTTCAGCCTCTGAGATATTCGGGTATGGACTTGGTGAACATTTTCTTTTGTCATTCATTCAATCCAACCTCAAAGCTATCCAACTGTATTTCTCTCGCCCAATATGCTTTGTTATTAACTAGATTGGGCCGTTCATGTTGTATGTAGTTACCCAGTAGGATGTCTATCACACAGCAATGGAACACCAGGAGAATTGAGTAATGATCTTACAATAAAAATATACTTTTTTACCCCCATCTTTGCGCACCATAACCCGATATCTACCATGTAGTTTTGACACATTTCTAATACTTTATTTCCATCCACAGTCAAGCGTGAAGGTGCAATTTTACAAAAAATGCTGATTCTTCAACAGATGAGCTAGCACAAACAGGCACGCAGGAACACACACACACACACACAAGTTAACCTCCTTTGTGGAAAAAAAAGTATTGGAAGTCCTAGGCTTTATTTACGAGGGCACATAAAGTTGTTCAGATGGCCATTTCATTTCCACTCTGAATATAAATGAATTGCTGAGGGCCTTAATTATAGCCCTACAAAGGGCCCATGGGTGTGCCTGACTTCCACCAAGGGTCACCACAAGGTTGTTCACATAGATGCTCACCAATCCTCACCCTTTAGGACACCAATCATATAACACAATCTAACTGAACAGGTATGGTTCATACTCCAACTGAAATATACTGGTTTCAATACAGCAGGGATGGGCAACTTTGATGGGGGTGGGGCCACGAAAAATCTGAACTCATCATGATGGACCGCAGTGGCTCGCGGGTCTGCATACCCACATCAATACCCAAACATGCAGTCAAAGCTGGCCATAGCCTTTTGGGGGTCCTAAGCAAACATTTGGGCCCCTGCAGCTCCCGTCTTGACAGCGAAGAAAACAAATTAAGTTGTACAGTCTATTTCCTGCAATTCTATGCATTTTGCCATGGGGCATAGAGAAAATGTTGCAGTTATAATGCACATTTTCTGCAATTCTACACATTTGGGCAATTTCTATATCTAATTTCCTACAATTCCTCACATTTGGCCATAGGGTGGAGAGAAATGTTTGCAGTGTTTAATATGATATTTGAGTAAGAGTCTTTAACAAAATCAATGGAAGCCATCAGGTCGGTAATTTGACCATGATTACTACAAGTTTAGATAGCTGGCTGCTAGACTAACTTAACAATCTAAAACTTGTTTGCTGACATTGAGTGACTGTCAATGACTGACATAACAAGAGAAAAACTGCTGATGCAAACCAAATTTCTAAATTGCACCTTGTGTATTCTACCATTCTAACTTGCAACAGTAAGTTGGGACCCAGACTGAGTTCCAATATCAATTGGAAAAGTTGCCCATCCCTGCACTACATTTACTACCATTCTAAAGTGTCTGTACAGGTCTGAGGAAGGAAGAACATGGACAGAGACAGGTAGAACTGTACACTCTTCACCAAGCACAGAGCTGTGTAGCTATATAGGCCTCTAACAACTCCCTGGAATTCTCCTACCTCATATACCTCATAACTAATTCAGCTAACTTCCCCTGTATCCATGTGTACATGCAATTAGGGCTGAAAAATGACAGGAACTTTCAATAAATTCCCTGGTTTTCACGAAATCCCGGATGGAAGATTCAGGAGTAAATAGGCAGGAAATCCAGAATCCTCCAACCAGTATTTCTGGAATTTATTGAAAGTTCCTGGAATTTTGCAACCCTACATGCAATACATCCTCCCCCATCATTCCTTTACATCTTCACACGCACTCTGGAGGACCTATACAGTGGCAGATAAGGGGAGATGGAGTCTCGTCGGCTTGATTTGAAGCACTGCTTTGAAGCAGGATATGGAATAAAAGCGGCCGCTGGAATAGGGACCCTCTCATAAAAAGCACTTTACCTGTGCTCTCTCTGTGGATCATTGCACTCATTAAAGAGACTCTGGGTTAGGTTCAAATCACAGCCCCTGACTGTTAATGGGCAGAACTGTTGAAAGAGAGAGAGAGAGTAATTGTCTGCCATTTATTTTTATATCTCTCTTTGAATAAGAGTCATGACACATTGGGAGGTGTAAAGCGAAGCATAAACTAAGCAAAAGTTTGAATTAAGCATTGAAATAGTGCATCGTACCACACTATTGAAAAATCCATGCCTGACTGTAAATGTTCATCTTACAGTAAGGCTATTCAGTTTAGGTCCCTCTTCGAGTATTAACTCCAACTCTACCATAACGATGTCACAACCGGATACATTGCCCTGTGAGGGAATTTCATAGTTATTATATGGCTATCTGCACTGATTCTTTGTAAGGCAGGCTGTAGTGTAGAAGGTCGTTTTGCATGTGTGTTTGTGTCCGCACCACTCCCACCAGGGGCACTGCAGCTGGACTGCTTTCATCGCCTCAGGCATGCCGCTAGTGTGTGTGTGTACAGTATATTCAGTATATACAGTGCATTCAGAAAGTATTCAGACCCTTTGACTTTTTCAACATTTTGTTACATTACTGCCTTGTTCTAAAATATATTAAATGATCTGCACACAATACCCCATAATGACGAAGCGAAAACAGGTTTTTAGACATTTTTGCAAATGTTTTAAATATAAAAAACTGAAATACCTTCTTTGCATAAATATTCAGACCCTTTGCTATCAGACTCAAAACTGAGCTCAGGTGCATCCTGTTTCCATTGATCATCCTTGAGATGTTTCTACAACTTGATTGGAGTCCACCTGTGGTAAATTAAATTGATTGGACATGATTTGGAAAGGCACACACCTGTCTACATAAGGTCCCACAGTTGACAGTGCATGTCAGAGCAAAAACCAAGCAATGAGGTCGAAGGAATTGTCCGTAGCACTCCGAGACACAATTGTGTCGAGGTACAGATATGGGGAAGGGGACCAAAAAGCCAGGTCATCTGATGCAGCACTCCATCACTCTCCTTCTTGGTCCAAGCCTGGAGGTGTGTTGGGTCATTGTCCTGTTGAAAAACAAATGATGTCCCAGTAAGCGCAAACCAGATGGGATGGCGTATTGCTGCAAAATGCTGTGGTAGCCATGCTGGTTAGGTGTGCCTTGAATTCTATGTAAATCACAGACAGTGTCACCAGCAAAGCATCCCCACATCATCACAACTCGTCCTTCATGCTTCATGGTGGGAGCCACACACGCAGAGATCATCCGTTCACCTACTCTGCGTCTCACAAAGACACGGCGGTTGGAACCACAAATCTCTAATTTGGACTCATCAGACCAAAGGACAGATTTCCACCAGTCTAATGTCCATTGCTCTTGTTTCTTGTCCCTATAAAGTATATTCTTCTTATTGGTGTCCTTTAGTAGTCATTTCTTTGCGCAGTCTCCTCTGAACAGTTGATGTTGAGATGTGTCTGTTAATTGAACGCTGTGAAGCTTTTATTTGGGCTGCAATTTCTGAGGCTGGTAACTCTAATGAACTTATCCTCTGCAACAGAGGTAACTCTGGGTCTTCATTTCCTGTGGCGGACCTCATGAGAGCCAATTTCATCACAGCACTTAATGGTTTTTGCTACTGCACTTGAAGTTGGGGTGGCAGGGTAGCCTAGTGGTTAGAGTGTTGGACTAGTAACTGAAAGGTTGTAAGTTCAATTCCCTGAGCTAACAAGGTACAAATCTGTCATTCTGTTCCTGAACAGGCAGTTAACCCGCTGTCATTGAAATCAAGAATTTGTTCTTAACTGACTTGCCTAGTAAAAAAACGTTTGTGAGATTTTCCACATTGATGTCATGTCTTAAAGTAATGATGTAATCATTAAAGTAATGATGGACTGTTGTTTCTCTTGGCTTATTTGAGCTGTTTTTACCATAATATGGACTGGGTATTTTACCAAATAGGTTTATCGTCTGTATACCCACCCTACCTTGTCACTGCACAACTGATTTGATCAAACACATAAAATAAATCCACAAATGAACATGTAACAAGGAACACCTGTAATTAGAAATGCATTCCAGGCGACTTCCTCATGAAGCTGGTTGAGAGAATGCCAAGAGTGTGCATGTGTCATCAAGGCTAAGGGTGGCTACTTTGAAGAATCTCAAATGTAAAATATATTTAGATTTGTTTAACACTTTTTTGGTTACTACATGATTCCATATGTGTTATTTCATAGCTTGATGTCTTCACTATTATTCTAAAAGGTAGAAAATAGTAAAAAATAAAGAACAACCCTGGAATGAGTAGGTGTGTCCAAACTTTTTACTGGTACTCTGTATTGGGTAGAATGATCTCGTCGCGTTGTTTATCCTGAACCATAAACTGCAGTATATAATGATATAGTTGGCCTATATCATAATACATTTAAAGCTAGAATCCTTAGTTGCTACATACATTTTTGGACCTACAGTATAAGTAATTTTCACGTTTCAGGGAAGACCCAGATGCAGACAGTATTGAAGTAACAAAGGTTTATTACTAGAACAGGGGCGTGCAAATCGACAGGCTCAGGGTCAGGGTCAGGGCAGGCAGAACTGTCAAAAACAGGAGACATTCTAGACACATGAAAAGTGGGATGTATACGGAGGGTATGGGGCAACAGAAGATGAACAGCAGAAGGGCTAATGACCTTGGAGATGGGAAAAGGGCAGATAAACCGGGGACTCCACCCAGAGGGGCAAATTCTGTGTGGACAGCCATAGCTTCTGCCCGAGACGATACCAGGGAGCTGGGGTCCGGTGGCGGTCCGCTTGTCGTCGATACCTGGAGTTGGTCTTGAGAAGGGCCGACCGGGCTCTCTTCCAGGTTACGACGACAGCGGCTGACAAACATCTAGGCTGAATGTATGCCGACCTCTTCCTATTACTCAGGGAAGAGTGGGGGCTGATAACCCAGGGAACACTCAAAGGGTGAGAGACCCGTGGCAAAGCAAGGAAGGGTGTTGCGGGCGTATTCGACCTACACTAGTTGCTGGCTCCAGGTGGTGGGGTTGGCGGAGACCAGGCAGCGAAGAGTCGTCTCCAGGTCTTGGTTGTCTCGTTCTGACTGGCCGTTGGCCTGGGGGTGGAACCCGGAGGATAGGCTGGCCGATGACCCAATGAGTGTGCAAAACGCCTTCCAGAACTGAGGACCCCCTTCGGAAACCATGTCCACTGGGAGTCCATGGATCCTGAAGACGTGCTACACCATGTGCTGGGCCGTCACTTTGGCAGAGGGTAGATTGGGAGAGGAATGAAAAGGGCGGCTTTTGAAAACCGGTCCACTACTGTCAGGATGGCAGTGTTGCCATCAGACTTGTTGACTCCACTTGCGCACAGATCGTGCATGCAGCGACGAAGGCCACCAAAGCGTTGTCACACAAAGACCAGGGTCCGACAGAGAGCCCGGGTGGCAGGCAAGCCTGGAGGAGTGGGCCCACTCTAGGACCGAGAAGTGGATCGCGTCAGGAACAAACATCCTGTTATCTGGACCCCCACTGCACCTCACGAACCTGCTTCCCTATTCCCCAGCTGAGTGCTGTCACTAGGCACAAGGTGGGAAGGATGATCTCTGGTTCCCGGGGATGTAGCCGTGGGGCTATAGCGGCATGACAGCACATTGGCTTGACATTCTTGGATCCCGATCGGTATGAGAGAGAGAAGTTGAACCGGATGAAAAGCAGGGTTCACCTAGCTTGCCTAGAATTGAGATGCTTGGCGGTGCGGAGATATTTCAGGTTTTTGTGTTCGGTCCACACAATCAGCGGATGATCCGGTTCCTCCAACCAGTGCCTCCACTCCTCCAAAGCCATCTTCCCCACATCGTAGTTCCTCTCTGTGGAGTTTAGGCGATGGGAGAATAATGTGCAGGGATGTAACATGAGGTCCAGGGCAGAACACAGGGACAGGACAGTCCCCACTCTAACATCTGAAGCATCGGCCTCAAACACGAACTGGCGGGATGGGTCAGGATGAACCAAGATGGGAGCTGTGGTGAAAGTGTTTGAGATCCCGGAACGCCCAGTCTGCAGCTGGGGTCCACGTGAACGGGACCTTGGGAGAGGTGTGTGCAGACGGGGGAAGCCAGAGTGCTGTCACCCCAGGTAAAGCGGCGATAAGTTTGTGAATCCCAGGAAGCGTTGCAGCTGCACCCTGGACATAGGCTGGGTCCAATCCACCACTGCTCTCACTTTCCCGGGATACATCTGTACAATCCCTGCAGCGATGATGTAACCGAGGAAGGGGGTAGTGGAGCAATGGAATTCACACTTCTTTGCTTTCACAAAAAGCTGGTTTTCCAGGAGGCATTGGAGAACCTGTCGGACGTGGAGCACATGTTCTTGGGCGGAGTGGGAGAAGACGAGGACGTCGTCAAGGTAGACGAAGACGAACCGGCTAAACATGTCGCGGATGTTTAGCCGGAGCTTAGCTGAGAAGATGAGTGGTAGTGGGTAGCGGTTCTTTGCCGAGATGTTGTTGAGGCCCCGGTAGTCGATGCACGGGCAAAGGGTTTTGTCCTTCTCCTCAAAGAAGAACCCTGTGCCGGCGTCAGAAGGACAGATTAACCTTGCAACTAGGGCGTCCTCAATGTAGGTCTCCCTATCCTTGGTCTCCGGACCCAACAGAGTACAGTCATCCCCAGGGCAGAGTGGTCAATCCCGCAGTCATAGGGTCAGTGCGGCGGAAGCAAAGTTGCCCAGTTCTTACTGAACACCTCCCAGTGGTCCTGGTACTAGTCCGGGGCAACTTCTGAGCACCCAAGAAGATGTCCCGGGGCAGGCTGCGCTGACTTTTATAATTTTTGTATTTTTAATTTAACCTTTATTTAACTACTTATGGAGTGGTGGGGCGCTAGCTAGCACAACATTTGATTGTTTGAGGATAGCACCTACAATATTTATTCATTAGCATAAATTCATAAACCATCGCGATGATGAAGTGATATCGAATCTCCTCTCCGTCCTTCATTCCCGTAGTCGCCCATCGATCCGAATGGTCAAGGCAATGAGCGAGTCGAGATACGTTGGTAGTTCCCGGGCTGCAAGCTCGTCCTTTACATCCTCCGATACTCTGTGCAGGAACATGTCGAACAGCGCTTCCAGGTTCCAGGCACTCTCAGCTGCCAATGTGCGGAAATCCACCGCCTAGTCTGCCACACTGTAGGAGTCTTGCCGAAGCTGGAGTAACTGGGCATCCTCTCTCCCAGACAATGGAGCATCGAAAACGTTCTTTACCTTTGCCACGAACTCCTCGGCCGACTGTTGTTCCCATACTGCCGTAGCCAAGGCGAGAGCCCTCCCTGACATCAGCGTGATGAGGTACGCTATCTTAGAGCGGTCCGATGAGAAAGAGGAGGGCTGCAGTTCGATGATGAGGGAACACTGAGAGAGAAACTTCTGATAGGTGCACGACTCTCCATCGAAGCGTTCCGGGGGAGGTAAGTGGGGTTCCCAGGAAACCAGGGTGGCCGGGGAGGCGGTGCTGCAAACAGCCGGGTTACTGAGGGGCTGGGAGGTTATCGTTGTGATGTCAAATCAAATCAAATAAATTTGTATTGGTCACATACACATGGTTATCAGATGTTAATGCGAGTGTAGCGAAATGCTTGTGCTTCTAGTTCCGACTAGGCAGTACTAGGTAATAGGGGCGGCAGGTAGCCTAGTGGTTAGAGTTTTGGACTAGTAACCAAAAGGTTGCAAGATTGAATCCCTGAGCTGACAAGGTCAACATCTGTTGTTCTGCCCCTGAACAAGGCAGTTAACCCATTGTTCCTTGGATGTCATTGAAAATAAGAATTTGTTCTTAATGTGGTGTTATTTAAAGGTACTGGTGATACCTTTTATTAAGTCTATTTATTTTTATTTATTACCCCACTAAAACACAGCTTGAACATATCCTCCCAGAATCACCACCACCAACCCGTTGACAAACTCAGTGAAAACCTGATAAAGTGTCACGATCTTCGGAAAGGACAGACCAAGGCGCAGCGAGGCATCCAGTATACATGCTTTTATTAATTACGTAACTGGGCAAAACAACAAAAACAAACGAAGATCGTAACGTTGAAAACATAACATGAAACACAATGACGCTATGCTCAAAACAATAACCCACAAAACCTATATGAAAACCCCAAACATATATATGGTTCCCAATTAGAGACAACGACACACAGCTGCCTCTAATTGGGAACCATTACCCCAACATAGAAATATAACACCTAGAACATAAAAACCCTACACCAAAACCAAAACTAAACACACCAGCCTGTCTTCTCAGGCCTGGACGTGACATAAAGGAAAGACTCAATGAGTTCTGTGTGGGTTTCCTCTGATAATTTGCATTCTGCGTGGGGTATCTCAATGATGAGCCTACTCTTCCCTCCACGAAAAGCTACATGCGTGTGTGTGTGAGCAGCCATGCACCTCTGCCGGTGACAGCACGGTGTGCTAATCCCATATCTGCCTCCCGGTCTCTCAGCTGTCTTGGCAGATGGGGAGGAACGTTTTAGCCCTTCAGTGTGCCGTAGGGCACACATGATTGCCAGTGTTTGTGCTATTCAGAGGGTGAAGGGAAAGGGAAAGGGGATACTTAGTCAGTTACGCAACTGAATGCATTCAACCAAAATGTGTCTTTCACATTTAAACCAACCCCTCTGAATCAGAGAGGTGCGGGAGGCTGCCTTAATCGACATCCATGTCATTGCTGCCCTCGGAACAGTTGTTGTTTAACTGCCTTGCTTAAGGGCTGAATGGCAGATTTTTCCACCCTGCCGGCTCGAGGATTCTAACCATTACCCTTTCGGATAGTGGCCCAACGCGCTTAACCGCAAGGCTACCTACCAAATGGGCATGATAAAATGTTTAAGTGCCTTTGAACGGGGTATGGTAGTAGGTGCCAGGCGGACCGGTTTGAGTGTGTCAAGACCTGCAGCGCTGTTGGGTTTTTCACGCTCAACAATTTCCTTTGTGAATCAAGAATGGTCCACCACCCAAAGGACATCCAGCCAACTTGACACTACTGTGGGAAGCATTGGAGTCAACATAGGCCAGCCTCCCTGTGGAATGCTTTAGACACCTTGTAGAGTCCACGCCCCGAATTGAGACTGTTCTGAGAGCAAAAGGGGGTGCAACTCAATATTAGGATGATGTTTCTAATGTTTTGTACACTCAGTGTTGGTAATAGAACACACATATACTGACATCATAAATAGTCCATTGATTGAAAAGGAGAGCAGAGTTTCTACATACCGAAATCAAGCTCCGTGACGGGCAATCAAAATACATTCAATGAATGAATTCAAGAACTGGCAATACATGCATAGGTCTATTTAGTGCGAATTTAGAAATCAAATCATTACATTTTTGGGAAGACGGAAAAGTCTAAATGGATTTGTCTAAATGGATTATACAATTAAATACAAACACTATATCTAAGAGAAAGGTGAAATCTGCAACCCAGATTGTCCACCACCTTAACCATTTCAGATCATCAGTCTGTCTGGCAAAGATAAGGTCTTAATCCTTTGGTCCACCTCATGTCAACCCAGCCCCTGGCCCCCTGAAGTGTTTATTAAGGAGTCTGTTGTGGGGGTAGCGGATGGGTGACAGGTGGTCAATAAATACCCCCGTCCACCTTAACAACAGAGGGATGGCTGTAGAGCAAACAGCAGGATAGTCGCTAACACACTCTATTTGTGAGTACATAGAATGTCATTACACCATAAGGTCCATACCAATTGACTGATATACCATTTGGACTTCCTGGCTTTGCATCTTTCCTTTGACTGGATCATAGCTTTGGCAATAATCCTAGGAACACACACCCTTTTCTGTCTCATTGCTTTATTAGATGTTGGACATTCATCATGGAACCAGCAGGCCACCAAAACTCCCTGGGTGCTTTCTATAGCATCAGCTAATCACAGTTATAAGCTCACTTGGAGGACTGGAAAGAGGAACGTCTCTCTTCTCTAGCTGTGGTGTTGTTTCACTTCCCTGGCCCTGCCACCCTTGACCGTCCTCTCTCTGAGAAAGTCCTTGTTTGGAGAAACCCAGTTCCCCCTGCTGTATTCCAGCACAGCAGTCTACATCATTAGTGACTGAGGTAAACGAGTACCGTGGCTATGCCACTGCTCATGGCTATATGCCGGAGGGTTTCAGACCAGCATTCTATGAGACAATTCTGAATCAGGACGGGTCCAAACTTACCCACTTGCAACAGACTGGAGGTTGATCCAACCACTCAGATTATAGCTATGTTGCCACTATGGCACTTAGTATGAAATGTGTCTGGGCACAATGCTCTGTAGGCCGGGGCTGGGGCGAGGGTGACTGGATCAAGGCGATTCCACTTTCCTGCTTGTGACAACAGGGCAGAGTGGTGAATGGCTGGGAGGGCATTTTAGATTCATTTTATTTATTTAAATACTAGATACCGAGAGGGACTTGTTCAATGGGTCACAGTCTTTCATTTAAGTACATGAGTAAATGATATACTGCTGCTCTGCTTCACAGTACTCTTTATTGGAAGGGTGAATAGAAAAGGTAGAGTTTATTACACTGTCAGACCACTGACCAATCCTGCTTTGCTCCTTTGAACAGAGAAATGTCACCCTTCGGATTAATACACAATTAACACCATTAACACACAATTAGTTAAAATGATACTGTATTCAATGCACTCATTATATGAGATACTAAAAGAATAGGCTTTTATCCAGTCTATAACATTCACCTCATATTGCAATTTCTCGCTGTCACAATTTAACTATGCTCAGACCTTTCAATGTGGCATGGGAAGCCAACCCCACACAAACCACATTTTTATCTCTCAATAGCTTTATTGTCCAGGAGATCCTCACAGAAACTACATTAGAATATGTCTCCTGCCCAAGGTGACAATGATGGTATGAAATAACTGTAGTCTCAGCAGACTGTATTCCCCCTAAACTCTCTCTCTCTCTGTCTCTGGGTTGAGCCCATCTCTCACTCTTTCTTCCCGCCTCTTTCTCTCCCCCGTTCTCCCTTTCCCTCCATTCAAAGGGAATGTGTAACTGAATTTGAAATGCAGTGCCCCATCTTTCAAGGACCTGAGCTAATGAGACGTTTTGCATTGAATTCCACTCTGGACAGGAGACCCTGTTGGACAGAGCCTGAAAATGAGATCCCAGTCAGGTATAGCTGTCCAGATAACCCCCAAGACATATGCATCTTATAGGAGAGAGAGAGAGAGAGAGAGAGAGAGAGAGAGAGAGAGAGAGAGAGAGAGAGAGAGAGAGAGAGAGAGAGAGAGAGAGAGATTTCACTATCTCATCCTGGAATACCCAAGGCCTGAGGTCATCTGCCTTTGGCTAAAGAGCAGGAACCTGGACTTCATCAAAGAAATCGGAAATTTAGACATTGTCATTCTACAAGAAACATAGTATAAAGGAGACGGACCCACTGGTTGCCCTCTTGAAAATGTGAATTTGTTATTAACTAGCTTGCCTAGTTAAAGGTTAAAAAAAAGAATTAAAAAAAAGGTTACAGAGAGCTGGTAGTCCCATCCACTAAACTACCAGGTGTAAAACAAGGAAGGGACTCAGGAGGTATGCTAATTTGGTATAGAGTAGACCCAACTCACTCTATTAAATTAATCAAAACAAGAACATTTTACATTTGGCTAGGATTTCAAAAGGAAATGACCTTAACAGAGAAAAATGTCCCCTGTGTGCTACCTATATCCCCCCACTAGAATCCCCATACTTTCATGAAGACAGCTTCTCCATCCTGGAGGTGGAAATCAATAATTTCCAGGCCCAGGGACATGTACTAGTCTTTGGCAACCTAAATGCCAGCACTGGACAAGAACCTGATACCCTCAGCACACAGGGGGGACAAACACCTGCCTGGAGGTGACAGCATTCCCTCCCCCATATGCCCCCCTAGGCACAACTATGACAACATAACCAACAAAAACAGGTCACAACTCCTGCAGCTCCGTCGCACGCTGGGTATGTACATAGTCAATGGTAGGCTTCGATGGGACTCCTATGGTAGGTACACCTTTAGCTCATTTATTGGCAGTAGTACTGTAGACTACTTTATCACTGACCTCTACCCAGAGTCTCTCAGAGCGTTCACAGTCAGCCCACTGATACCCCTATCAGATCACAGCAAAATCACAGTCTACTTGAACAGAGCAATACTCAATCATGAGGCATCAAAGCCAAAGGAACTGAGTAATATTTATGAAATGCTAAAGATGGAAGGAATGTAGTGTGGAAACCTACTAAAAACAATTAGTCAACAACAAATGCAATCCCTTTTAGACAACTTCCTGGACAAAAAGGTGTAAACTTGGCAGTAGAAAATCTAAGCAGTATATTTGATCTCTCAGCTTCCCTATCAAATGTAAACATTTCAAACAGAAAACATAATTTTTTTTACAACAATGACAAATGGTTTGATGAAGAATGCAAAAACCTAAGAAAGAAATTGAGAAACCTGTCCGACCAAAAACACAGAGACCCAGAAAACCTGAGTCTACGCTTTCACCATGGTGAATCACTAAAACAATACGGAAATACACTACGGAAAAAGAAGGAACAGCACGTCAGTAATCAGCTCAATGTAATTGAAGAATCCATAGACTCTAACCACTTCTGGAAAACACTAAACAAACAACTTTTTTTTTTTTTTATTTCACCTTTAGTGGTGGGTAGTATATGGGGCTTTGGTGACAAAACGGATGGCACTGTGATAGACTGCATCCAATTTGTTGAGTAGAGTGTTGGAGGCTGTTTTGTAAATGACATCGCCGAAGTCGAGGATCGGTAGGATGGTCAGTTTTACCAGGGTATGTTTGGCAGCATGAGTAAAGGATGCTTTGTTTAGCGAAATAGGAAGCCGATTCTGGATTTAATTTTGGATTGGAGATGCTTAATGTGAGTCTGGAAGGAGAGTTTACAGTCTAACCAGACACCTAGGTATTTGTAGTTGTCCACATACTCTAGGTCAGAACCGTCCAGAGTAGTGAAGCTGGACGGGCGGGCAGGTGTGGGCAGCGATCGGTTGAAGAGCATGCATTTAGTTTTACTTGCATTTAAGAGCAGTTGGAGGCCACGGAAGGAGAGTTGTATAGCATTGAAGCTTGTCTGGAGGTTAGTTAACACAGTGTCCAAAGAAGGGCCAGAGGTATACTGAATGGTGTCGTCTGCGTAGAGGTGGATCAGAGAATCACCAGCAGCAAGAGCGACATCATTGATGTATACAGAGAAGAGCGTCGACCCGAGAATTGAACCCTGTGGCAACCCCATAGAGACTGCCAGAGGTCCGGACAACAGGCCCTCCGATTTGACACATTGAACTCTGAACTCAGAGAAGTAGTTGGTGAACCAGGCGAGGCAATCATTTGAGGATCCAAGGCTGTCGAGTCTGCCATTAAGAATGTGGTGATTGACAGAGTCGAAAGCCTTGGCCAGGTCAATGAATACGGCTGCACAGTAATGTCTCTTATCGATGGCGGTTATGATATCGTTTAGGACCTTGAGCGTGGCTGAGGTGCACCCATGACCAGCTCAGATTGCATAGCGGAGAAGGTACGGTGGGATTTGAAATGGTCGGTGATCTGTTTGTTAACTTGGCTTTTGAAGACCTTAGAAAGGCAGGGTAGGATAGATATAGGTCTGTAGCAGTTTGGGTCTAGAGTGTCTCCCCCTTTGAAGAGGGGGGACGATACGAAAGAGAGGTTGAACAGGCTAGTAATAGGGTTTGCAACAATTTCGGCAGATCATTTTTGAAAGAGAGGGTCCAGATTGTCTAGCCTGGCTGATTTGTAGAGGTCCAGATTTTGCAGCTCTTTCAGAACATCAGCTGTCTAGATTTGGGTGAAGGAGAAATATGGGAGGCTTGGGCGAGTTGCTGTGGGGGGTGGAGGGCTGTTGATCGGGGTGGGGGTAGCCAGGTGGAAAGCATGGCCAGCCGTAGAAAAATGCCTTTTGAAATTCTCAATTATCGTGGATTTATCGGTGGTGACAGTGTTTCCTAGCCTCAGTGCAGTGGGCAGCTTATTCTCCATAGACTTTACAGTGTCCCAGAACATTTTTGAGTTTGTGCTACAGGATGCAAATTTCTGCTTGAAAAAGATAGCCTTAGCTTTCCTAACTGCCTGTGTATATTGGTTCCTAACTTCCCTGAAAAGTTGCATATCACGTTGAGTACCCCCTCGAGCAGATTACGTCGTAGTCCCGTCGTGAAGGATCGGCGGGGTTCCGTGCCCCGTACCGGCAGTAGAAGGGGTCCGGGTATTGTAGCCTAGGCTATTCGATGCTAGTGCAGAACGCCACAGGATGTTTTTTGTGCTGGTCAAGGGCAGTCAGGTCTGGAGTGAACAAAGGGCTATATCTGTTCCTGGTTCCATTTTTTTAATGGGGCATGCTTATTTAAGATGGAAGGCACTTTAAAGAATAACCAGGCATCCTCTACTGACGGGATGAGATCAATATCCTTCCAGGATACCCGGTCGATTAGAAAGGCCTGCTACCTGAAGTGTTTTAGGGAGTGTTTGACAGTGATAAGGGGTGGTCGTTTGACTGCAGGCCCATTACGGATGCAGGCAATGAGGCAGTGATCGCTGAGATCTTGGTTGACAACAGCAGAGGTGTATTTGGAGGGCAAGTTGGTTAGGATGATATCTATGAGGGTGCCCGTGTTTACGGATTTGGGGTTGTACCTGGTGGGTTCATTGATCATTTGTGTGAGATTGAGGGCATCAAGCTTAGATTGTATTATGGCCGGGGTGTTAAGCATGTCCCAGTTTATTTCACCTAGCAGCACGAGCTCTGAAGATAGATGGGGGGCAATCAATTCACATATGGTGTCTAGGGCACAGCTGGGGGCTGTGCCCTAGAGCGTGGCTGAGGTGCACCCATGGCCAGCTCAGAAACCAGATTGCATAGCGGAGAAGGTACGGTGGGATTTGAAATGGTCGGTGATCTGTTTGTTAACTTGGCTTTTGAAGACCTTAGAAAGGCAGGGTAGGATAGATATAGGTCTGTAAGCGGCAACGGTGAGAGACTTGTTTCTGGAGAGGTGGATTTTTATAAGTAGAAGCTCAAATTGTTTGGGTACAGACCTGGATAGTAAGACAGAACTCTGCAGGCTATCTCTGCAGTAGATTGCAACATCGCCCCCTTTGGCAGTTCTATCTTGTCGGTAAATGGAAATGTCAGGGTTTTTGGTGGTCTTCCTAAGCCAGGATTCAGACACGGCTAGGACATCCGGGTTGGCAGAGTGTGCTAAAGCAGTGAATAAAACAAACTTAGGGAGGAGGCTTCTAATGTTAACATGCATGAAGCCAAGGCTTTTACGGTTACAGAAGTCAACAAATGAGAGCACCTGGGGAGTAGGAGGGGGAGCTAGGCACTGCAGGGCCTGGATTAACCTCTACATCACCAGAGGAACAGAGGAGGAGTAGGATGAGGGTATGGCTAAAGGCTATCGGCACTGGACGTCTAGTACGTTCGGAACAGAGAGTAAAAGGAGCAGGTTTCTGGGCGCGATAGAATAGATTCAAGGCATAATGTACAGACAAAGGTATGGTAGGATGTGAGTACATTGGAGGTCAACCTAGGCATTGAGGTATTGTCTCTAGAGACGTTTAAACAGGTGATGTCACCGCATATGTGGGAGGTGGAACTAGATGGTTGGTTAAGGCATATTGAGCCTGGCTAGAGGCTCTACAGTGAAATAAGACAATAATCACTAACCAGGACAGTAATGGACAAGGCATATTAATATTAGGGAGAGGCATGCGTAGCCGGGTGATCATAGGGGTCCAGTGAATGGTTGGGCTGGCTGGAGACACGGCGATTCAGACAGCTAGCAGGCCGGGGCTAGTAAACTAGCCGAAGGGCCTTAGAGGGACGTCGTGACAAAGGAAAGTCTGTTTTAGCCTCTGCGTGCGGTGACGTCAATAGACCAGTCGTGATGGATTAATAGGGTTCCGAGTAGCAGAGGGGTGCAAGTCCAATTGGCAGAATAGGTATAGTGGCCCAAGAAATTGGCCGATGGATATATTTAGCTAACAGTCCAATATGCTTCTAGGCAGGTAGCGGGCCGCGGCTAGCAGATGGACATGGACAGGGGACGTTGCAACGTAGGGGCCAGTTGAGTACCCCCTCGAGCAGATTACGTCGTAGTCCAGTCGTGAAGGATCGGCGGGGTTCCGTGCCCCGTACCGGCAGTAGAAGGGGTCTGGGTATTGTAGCCTAGGATTGATCCACACCACATTTGGGTGAGGCGGGTTGCAGAAGAGTATTTGAAGTTGACGTTTAGAAAAATATAACAAATATATATACATGGGACACGACAAGACGAGGACAAAAACGCCTGACTGCTATGCCATCTTGGATATATGATATATCAACAACAACACAAATAATTATCTATCCAAAATGGAGATGTACTGTAGAACCCATTGCCCTTTATGGTTGTGAGGTCTGGGGTCCGCTTACCGACCAAGAATTCACAAAATGGGACAAACACAGAATTGAGACTCTGCATGCAGAATACCTGACTACTGTGACTGACCCAAACTTAAGGAAAGCTTTGACTATGTACAGACTCAGTGAGCATAGCCTTGCTATTGAGAAATGCCGCCGTAGGCAGACCTGGCTCTCAAGAGAAGACAGGCTATGTGCACACTGCCCACAAAATGAGGTGAAAACCTCCTGCCAAATGTATGACAATATTAGAGACACGTATTTCCCTCAGATTACACAGATTCACAAATTTTACTCCCATATCTACTGGGTGAAATACCACAGTGTGCCATCACAGCAGCAAGATTTGTGACCTGTTGCCATAAGAAAAGGGCAGCCAGTGAAGATCAAACACTATTGTAAGTACAACCCATATTTATGTTTATTTATTTTCCCTTTTGAACTTTAACCATTTGCACATCCTTACAACACTGTATATATACATAATATGACATTTGAAATGTCTTTATTCTTTTGGAACTTCTGTGAGTGTAATGTTTACACTTGCTTTGACAAGGTTACCATATGTTTCCCATGCCAATAAATCCCCTTGAATTAAATTGAATTGAGAGAGAGAGAGAGAGAGAGAGAGAGAGAGAGAGAGAGAGAGAGAGAGAGAGAGAGAATACAACCCTTTATAGTGGAGGGGGTCTCTATGGGCTGCCATTGTAAGGCTAAGAGCTGATCTGAAAATATTGTATCTGAAGACAGGCCCACATTAGGCCTTCCCCTGTTGTATACATACATTATGGCTTATACTGAAGAAAAAAAAACATAACTTCTTAAGGAGCAGCAGGGTGCGCTGGGGCGCTAGCGCCCCACTCCCGACACTACCAGGTGAAATGCAAGGCGTTGACTTAAAAGTTGAATTATTAAACATGCATTAATATACAAGTGTTTCATAGTCATCAAAAGCTCTGCTTCTTGGCAATATAACAGTGTTGTCAGATTTCAAAAAGGCTTTACGGCGAAAGCACAATATTTGATTGTTTGAGGATAGCACCCCACATATTTTTCCCATTACCATAAATTCATAAGCCTTCACGGTTCACACAAAACACATTTCACAGTGAAAACAAATCAATGACCTTTTGAAGAACTTCTGCTGAGGGCTTCCAAAGTGTCCAACGAAGACAATCCATGGTTCTTTTGTTAGAAAAAGTAATGTATTATATCCATAAATCTCCGTTTGGTTGGCGCGCTATAATGAGTTTATACAGCCTCCAATCATCCATTGAAACGTGAAGAGAACTCATTCAACTTATACCTATAAACTTGTACAAGAACAATCAAACATAATTGTAAATGTATCCTTAGGAACACTTTTATGTATAAATAGTATAATATTTCAACCGGAATATCAACTGGGCGATAAGAAAGGAAAAAACCACAGAGCGTGCCAGCCGGGAGCACGCATTTACTTGTATTGACATCTGCGTGGACACTTCCTTATTCGTCTTCTTCTCTGCTCTAAAAGCATCTAAAAAGAATCAAAACACTTTTTCGAGACTGTTGACATCCAGAGGAAGCGATAGGTACTACATTCATATGCCCTTATATGGGCATTTTCATAAGGGAGGGGTTCCAAATGAGCAATGTGTCAAAACCACTTTTTCCAGGACAGAAATTCCTCGGGTTTTTGCCTGCCATATCCGTTCTGTTATACTCACAGACAACATGTTAACACTTTTAGAAAATTCAGAGTGTTTCCTATCCAATGGTACTAAATATGTGCATATCCTATTTTCTGGGCCTGAAAGGGAGGCATTTTACTTTGGGCACACCAGGCTCTCCAAAACCGTCACCTCGTGCGCTGCTCCCTAAGAAGATAAGGGTCTAGTGGGGAAAATGAGGTGACAATTAGATTGAGCAGTAGGTGGTGGGTTGGAGTGGGATGGCGTATGGTGAGAGGGATGAAGAGTGGAGAGGACAGAGATGGGAAGGAGTGGGGCCTGTGGAAACAGGTACACTTGACAGTTTGCAGTTCGGGCGAGGGATCATCCAAGAGGTGCAACATGTGAGAGATGATGAAAGGAGATGAAAGGTTTGCGTCCGAGGGGTTCTCCTTTTAATCAGGGGCCCTGTGGAGAGAGCACTGCTGCCTGTGGTCCTGTGGCCGCTGCTACCCACTGTCATGCTAATGAAAGGGGCTTGGGGTGTGAATGGAGGGAGCTAGCTTGTTACTAGAGTGCTAATAAATGCATACGATAGAGGTGTGAGGGGTTTTACTGGTTTATTCAGATCCCCATTAACTTTTGCTGAAGCAGCATAAAACACGAGAAGTAACAAAACACTGATACACTGATGGCCAAGAACAGTCACACAAAATGCATGGTAATGCTTTTTAATGAGGTGTGTGTGTGTGTGTGTGTGTGTGTGTGTGTGTGTGTGTGTGTGTGTGTGTGTGTGTGTGTGTGTGTGTGTGTGTGTGTGTGTGTGTGTGTGTGTGTGTGTGTGTGTGTGTGTGTGTGTGTGTGTGTGTGTGTGTGTGTGTGTGTGGCAGGGTTTTGAAGCATGGGGCTGAGTGGGATGTGAGGATTGGGTATGGATTAGTGGCCCAGCAGAAAAGGGTGATAAACCATGATGAATAAATATTCCTGTCTGATGTGGCAGTTGTAATTGTTGACAAGCTGAGACACAACCTTCCACCAAAAACAGAACCTTTGACCATCGTCAATAGGGCATATTTTTGGGATTCCTCAACCAATGTAATTGTCCTGGGTAAATTAGGATATTTTAGGGCAAAATAACCATTATTATAGGGTTGAAATACTATGGTTGGCAGTTATTTTGTTCCATTATATAGCACTATGACATACTAGGGATTCATCCAATACATGTTCCTCACTACAATTCTTGATCAGTACAATGGGAAGGCACCTCCCCCTGACAAAAGTCAACCACCACTTCATAAAACCCTTACCAAAAAGTCCAGCATGTTAGACAGATTCCCATGTCAGTAGTATTCACTGCAGCAAAAGGCTATTCTCACACCTCTAGGCTGGCAGGGCAGGTTCTATGGAGCTCTTACCTAGGCCTGACCCCAGACGACCAGGGCTGTTTGCTCACTTTTCCCAACGACCTTTAGTTGGAGTACACCTCTCTGGCCGCAGGCGCAGCATATGGCAAATCTGATTATACAGCAAATCTGAATATAACTCTATCCTCCTAATTCCTGTTTACAAGCAAAAACTCAATCAGGAAGTACCAGTGACGGGTTCAATATGGAAGTAGTCCAATGAAGTGGATGCTTAGCTACAGAATGTTTCGCTAACACAGACTGGAATATGTTCAAGGATTCATCCGATAACATTGAGGAGTTTACCACGTCAGTCACTGGCTTCATTTGGGCTCCCAAGTCGTGCAGCGGTCTAAGGCATTGCCTCACAGTGCTAGAGGTGTCACTACAGACCCTGGTTCAATTCCAGGCTGTATCACAACCAGCCATGATTGGGAGACCCATATTGCCCTCCCAAGCAAAAAGGCAGTAACTGCTCATAGTGTGGAACCGAAAAAAATGACTTCAAAGTTCTTTAATTGTCCAGCCAAATGAATTCTAGGGAGATCATTGGAGATGTAGTGATCTGTTGCCTTACTATGAGTACATATTTTATTCATGTTGACCCTGACCTCTGACATGATCTTTGACCCTTAAACGGCAGTTACTGCCTCCTTCCTTGGCATTATATGTTATAAATTGCAGGGTAATACCAAAGCAATGAGCAGTATCTGCCGTTTTCATTTGTTAGTTTACTATACTTCTCATTTATGCTATTAATACAAGATCAGTGTAATTACTAGCAGTGTAACAGAGTTGAAACTGCATCTTTTGTGTGTCTTCCGCTAAGATACCAGTTGCATTTACATAGAGATGTAGATCCTGCGTAGGTCACATTACATCCTGTGTTTGACAAGTAGCCCATGTCTTGTTATAAGAATAAATGTGAAAAGCAGCACTGCAATTGTTTGAATTACATTAAATGATTACCTGTCTTGTAAAATATAATGATGGAACATGATAGAAGTATGACATAGGGTAATACTAATTATAAAAAATGACCACGAGATAGCTAATAAAAACATTTTTTTTTTTCAAATGACACTTGAATAAATAAATAACAGCTTTAAGAATACATTTTAAACATATTTACATGTTCATATTCATAAGAGGACACAAATGACTTTCAGCTACAATTGCTAAAATGTGAATAGTTACATTTCATTTTTCAGTAACATTTCATTTTTAAGTAAAACTTCTTCAGTGCTCTTCCATATCACTCCTCGTCCTCAGCAATGCTGTTCACACCCAAGGCATTCCAGAACTGCCTTCAATTTTGCAGGCATTTGCAGGCATCAGAGGACACAGCTTGGTGATTATGTCCATCTTCTTCGACTCTTCTATCCCTCTATCCTGTGTACGTAGTGTCGAGGGTGTCTCTAGAGTGACTTTCTTTATGATAAAGTCAAGCTCTGTGAAGTCCTTTTCTTCATGGGAGATTTTGTAGAAGAGGCTCCTGGATCCACACCTCACCTTGATCTCAGCCATCTCTGCCAGCTTTGGCGCCGCTGCCTTCTTCAGCTTGACGAAGAACGGCCAGCTTCCATGCCAGGATGTTTTCCTTTTTCATTTCGACCACCTCCACCTTGCCTGGCGACCACATGGAGGAAGTCCCCGAAGTCGTTCCCCGAAGTCGTACACCACACCTCCAGGTCGAGATTTAATTTCCCGTTCCACGCCATGGTGAAAACTGTCTGCACTCATGAAGGTGTGTCCCGGCTCTAAAAACTTGAGGGTGATGTCCTCCATCAAAGTTGAGTCAGCAATGACAACACTCACCAGTGATGTTAGGAGGCACTAGTTTTTGTTTTGAGAGATGCAGTAATCCACCCAATACACTGCATGCTTGACATCCCTCTCCCTCTCCAGTGCTGTTACGTAAGATTAAGCCTTCTGACCAGCTGTTCCTTCATGCCATACCACTGAGATAGTTTTCTTCTTATTTTGAGACTTCTTTCCAACGGTTGGCGAATGTCTCTTGATAGGCAACGATTCTTCTTGTGAACACTGCTGTTTTCACACCTGGCATGTCAGTGAGCATGATGACTTTCTGCATATCAACGCTCCTTACAGACCAGTCCTCAGGCCAATCTTTCTGTGCGTCAGTCTGGTAATAGCTTCTGCTCTGCCCGCAGACTTCTTATGCTCCTCATATTTCCTACATTGCCTGCAATCGGGGTTGGTGATGGTGAATTCAGGTGCTGCATGGCTGTGGTCTTGGCAGGCTTGGGTTTCCATGGCCTCATTCTCCCTTGCTCCATCTTCAGATGTTGACCCTGCACCAAACAGAGCTCGCACTCCTCCTCTCCAAGCTTCACAAAGCTGATGTTCCTTCCCTTTACTGCATTGCGATAGGTTTTGTAACCACAGCTGGCATCTTTGTTCTTCTCCTTGTAGTCATTATGCATCAACCAAATATTGACGCAATTCGGGAGGTAGAGGCGATGTGGTGCATGCTCTTGTCTGTAGTGGCTGATTTGAGGATGAAAGGACTCAATGTGTTGCAGGATTGGTTTCATGTTCAATTTGCTCTCTGAAGCTTTCTTTCCTCTCTGATCCTTTGGGGGAATCAGTTTGGTGGTGATTGACTTGCCCATCAGCTTGTCATTTTTGGGGTGGTAGCCCAATGTTGTCAGAAAAAACACTTTGCACACCTGTTGTGCAGAACCGCTCTGGTTTGGAAGATGGTACAGAAACAACCTGCTGCGTCGACTGTCAGCGCCAGCAGTGATATTTTTCTTAGATTGCTGTGCCACCATGTGGAAGATCCATGTCCTCTTCTCCCAAAACTTTTCCCATATTTCCTTTTGCCTACCCTCTGAAATATTCTGAGTACATTGCTTCTTGCATTTGGGACCGCATGGCTAACCCATTGGTGGAATTTGGGATTTCTTGTTTGATAGTAAGTTTGGAGTTGTCCACTTGTGCTGCCACTTGTGTTGACACTGTGACTTCAGTTGAAGGGGGCAGATCAGGAATCTTTGTTGGGATGTGGCACTCAAACTCAACTGAAATAAATAGAGAAAATAATCAAGGACATGCATCCTAATGATTCTATTCTGTCATGGATGATAATTAATACTGACATTTTGTGGTGTGCAAACATATGAGCATAACCCTTTTCCGTTATTATATAATATATGATATAATCAATGTTGATTTTATATTGTGCAAACATTATCATAATAAAACATTTTTTCACTGACATAAGTCAGTTAATCTATTCATTTCATACCTGGTACCAAAAAGGCTCTTAAATGTGCATCTTTATTTACAAATACCAAAAAATTGCATGGATGGACATTGACAGGAATAAAACCTATTATTGACATGGTTGTACTGTCCTAATGCACCCTCACATGTTAGCTTTGATCCACATAGATACTAATCATCTAGACCACAGGGATTGGTGGAAGTCATTTTGTTTTTTCCGCATTAATGTAATGATGGCACTGAAGCAGACACATTGAGCACACATTTGGCATGCCAAAGCTTGTTGTACTAATTACATATGCCACCAATGAAGGTGATGGATACAATTTGGGATTTTAACTTTCCTGACCGGGACAGTCACACAATACTGGAATGTAAAAGAAAACCAGAAACCCTGAACATGTGAGAAGATATATTATTAATGAGCTGGCAATACTGTGTGTGTGCTCAACCGTAAAACGAGTGTGCGTTAATTCTAGGTAGAATAGATTGAAGCTAGTATAAACTGCTGATCTTCTCTTATGGGAGCATGTAGCACAAATCTATTGCTTCATGCTAATGCTAGCCAGGTAGGTTTTGATGTTTTAGTAGGAGCGCGTCAGTTTTAGCTAGGTGGCTGTCAATGGCCAGAAATTGTGTGCATGGTGTACTGATTCAAAGAAACCATCAGATGAAATTTCTGAATATAATTCATTATATGGCTAATAGATTGAAGTTAGTATCAATTGCAGATCTCCTCTTATGAGAGCAGATAGCATTGTTAGTCTATGCTCGTTAGCTAGTTAGCTAGCTTAGCTTGCTAGATAGCTAATACATTTTTATCTCAGATCTACTTAGCTAGCTAGTTCTTACCAGTGTCTGGATGTCATCACTAACAGAATGAAATGATATGATACCAAGGTAAAACGCAGTAACTGCAGCCATGGGCAGGTTGAAACCAAGCTAAAAGGCAGTAAGTTCAGTTACTGCCATTTACCTTGGTTTCACAGTAACTTTTTGCAGTTACTGCTAATATGACCCCCATTTTCTCCAAAACACAATACAATAGAGGCAGGATGCTTGTCCACATGATTAAACATGTTCGTATTTAATGTAGCAAAAATGACATTAAAAATGTTCGACCAAATGAGCAGTTACTACCTTTTTGCTTGGGAGGGCAGCATAGGGCAGCGCACAATTGGCCCAGTGTCATCCGGGTAGGGTTTTGTCCAGGGTAGGCCGTCATAGTAAATAAAAATGTGTTCTTAACTGACTTGCCTAGTTAAATAAAGGTTCAATAAAATTAAATAACAATTATAAGTGAATCGCCGACGTCATGCCCACAGTGGACCATATATCCCAACCAAAAGTCATGGATGACAGGCAATATCCGCACTGAGCTAATGGCTATAGCTGCCACTTTCAAGGAACAAGACACTAATTTGGATGATAATAAGAAATCCCACTACGACTTCAAACGAGCCATCAAACAGGCAAAGCATCAACACAGGACTAAGATCTAATCCTACTACGCCGGCTCTGATGCTTGTCGGATGTGGCAGGGCTTGCAAACTTTCACAGATTACAAAGGGAAACGTGAGCCACCCAGTGAAGCAAGCCTACAAACGAGTTAAATGCCTTCTATGCTTGCTTTGAGGTGAGCAACACTGAACCATGCATGAGATCAACAGCTGTTCCGGGCGACTGTGAGATTTCGCTCTCTGTAGCTGATGTGAGTAAGACCTTTAACCTCTTGGGGATAATTAAGGAGCGCTGGGGCGACACTACCCGGTGAAATGTAAGGCACCAAATTCAAAATCCAAAAGTTGAATGATTAAATATTCATCAATATACAAGTGTTGCATAGTCATCAAAAGCTCAAATCCCTTACCTTTTGAAGAACTTCTGCTGAGGGCTTCCCAAGTGTCCAACGAAGACATCCAATGGTTCTTTTGTTAGAAAAAGTCATTTATTATATCCATAAATCTCCATTTGGTTGGAGCGTTATGTTCAGAAAATCCACCGTCGAGTCGCCCATTGAACCGTGAAGAGAACGCGTTCAAACTATACCTATCAACTTTGTCCAAACAAATCAAACATCATTTTTAATGTATCCTTAGGCACAGTGGGGCAAAAAGGTATTTAGTCAGCCACCAATTGTGCAAGTTCTCCAACTTAAAAAGATGAGAGAGGCCTGTAATTTTCATCATAGGTACACTTCAACTATGACAGACGAAATGAAAAAAAGAAATCCAGAAAATCACATTGTAGGATTTTTAATTTATTTATTTGCAAATTATGGTGGAAAATAAGTATTTGGTCAATAACAAAAGTTTATCTCAATACTTTGTTATATACCCTTTGTTGGCAATGACAGAGGTCAAACGTTTTCTGTAAGTCTTCACAAGGTTTTCACACACTGTTGCTGGTATTTTGGCCCATTTCTCCATGCAGATCTCCTCTAGAGCAGTGATGTTTTGGGGCTGTCGCTGGGCAACACGGACTTTCAACTCCCTCCAAAGATTTTCTATGGGGTTGAGATCTGGAGACTGGCTAGGCCACTCCAGGACCTTGAAATGCTTCTTACGAAGCCACTCCTTCGTTGCCCGGGCGGTGTGTTTGGGATCATTGTCATGCTGAAAGACCCAGCGTTTCATCTTCAATGCCCTTGCTGATGGTAGGCTTTGTTACTTTGGTCCCAGCTCTCTGCAGGTCATTCACTAGGTCCCCCCGTGTGGTTCTGGGATTTTTGCTCACCGTTCTTGTGATCATTTTGACCCCACGGGTGAGATCTTGCGTGGAGCCCCAGATCGAGGAAGATTATCAGTGGTCTTGTATGTCTTCCATTTCCTAATAATTGCTCCCACAGTTGATTTCTTCAAACCAAGCTGCTTACCTATTGCAGATTCAGTCTTCCCAACCTGGTGCAGGTCTACAATTTTGTTTCTGGTGTCCTTTGACAGCTCTTTGGTCTTGGCCATAGTGGAGTTTGGAGTGTGACTGTTTGAGGTTGTGGACAGGTGTCTTTTATACTGATAACAAGTTCAAACAGGTGCCATTAATACAGGTAACGAGTGGAGGACAGAGGAGCCTCTTAAAGAAGAAGTTACAGGTCTGTGAGAGCCAGAAATCTTGCTTGTTTGTATGTGACCAAATACTTATTTTCCACCATAATTTGCAAATAAATTCATAAAAAAATCCTACAATGTGATTTTCTGGATTTTTTTCCCTCATTTTGTCTGTCATAGTTGAAGTGTGCCTATGATGAAAATTACAGGCCTCTCTCATCTTTTTAAGTGAGAGAACTTGCACAATTGGTGGCTGACTAAATACTTTTTTTGCCCCACTGTATCCTTTGATGTATATTTACTATAATATTTCAACCAGATTATAGCCTGAACGATAGGAAAGGAAAAAACCACAGAGCGCGCAAGCCCGTGAACACGCATGTCATTCTATTGAGTTCCTGGGTCCACTTCTAAATTCTTATTCTATTGGCTTCTAATTCAACCTAACGTCATGAAACCCTGTCTAAAGACTGTTGACATCCAGTGGAAGCCATAGGTACTGCAGTCTGTGTCCTAGATAACATTGAATCCCATATGCAGCCAGGAGTAAAAGGTAAAAAAAAAAATGCAAATCCGGATGGATTTTCCTCTGGTTTTCGCCTGCTATATCAGTTCTGTTATACTCACAGACATTATTTTAACACTTTTAGAATCAGAGTCTTTCCTATCCAATAGTACTAATTATGTGCATATCCTCGTTTCTGGGCCTGAGTGGCAGGCATTTTACTTTGGGCACGCCAGACTCTCCAAAACCGACACCACTGCTGCTGATCCCTAAGTAGTTTTAAACAGGTTAACACACACAATGCTGTGGGGCCAAATGGATTACCAAATCAAATCAAATCACATTTTATTTGTCACATACACATGGTTAGCAGATGTTAATGTGAGTGTAGCGAAATGCTTGTGCTTCTAGTTCCGACAGTGAAGTAATGTCTAACAAGTAATCTAACAATTCCCCAACAACAACCTAATACACAGAAATCTAATGGGGTGAATGAGAATGTGTACATATAAGTATATGGATGAGCGATGGACGAGCGGCATAGGCAAGGTGCAATAGATGGTATAAAATACAGTATATACATGTGATATCAGTAATGGGGGATATGTAAACATTATTAAAGTGGCATTATTTAGAGTGGCATTGTATAAAGTAACTAGTGATCCATTTATTTAAGTGGCCAGTGATTGGGTCTCAATGTAGGCAACAGCCTCTCTGAGTTAGTGACTGCTGTTTAGCAGTCTTATTGCCTTGAGATAGAAGCTGTTTTTCAGTCTCTCGGTCCCAGCTTTGATGCACCTGTACTGACCTTGCCTTCTGGATGGTAGCGGGGTGAACAGGCAGTGGCTCGGGTGGTTGATGTCCTAGATGATTTTTTTTGGCTTTCCTGTGACATCGGGTGCTGTAGGTGTCCTGAAGGGGAGGTAGTTTGCCCCAGTGATGCGTTGTGCAGACCGTACCACCCTCTGGAGAGCCTTGCGGTTGAGGGCAGTTCAGTTGCCGTACCAGGCTGTGGTACAGCCCGACAGGATGCTCTCGATTGTGCATCTGTAAAAGTTTGTCAGGGTTTTGGGTGACACGCCACATTTCTTCAGCCTCTTGAGTTTGAAGAGGTGCTGTTGCGCCTTCTTCACCACACTGTCTGTGTGGGTGGACCATTTCAGTTTGTCTGTGATGTGTACGCCTAGGAACTTTCCACTTTCTCCACTGCTGTCCCTTCGATGTGGATAGGGGGGGGTGCTCCCTCTGCTGTTTCCTGAAGTCCACAATCACCTACTTTGTTTTGTTGACATGAGAGGTTGTTTTCCTGACACCACACTCAGAGTGCCCTCACCTCCTCCCTGTAGGCTGTCTCATCGTTGTTGGTAATCAAGCCCACTACTGTTGTGTCGTCTGCAAACTTAATGATTGAGGTGTGAATGGCCACACAGTCAAGGGTGAACAGGGAGTACAGGAAGGGGGTTGAGCACGCACCCTTGTAGGGCCCCAGTGCTGAGGGTCAGCGAAGATATTGATGTTGTTTCCTATCTTCACCACCTGGGGGCGGCCCGTCAGAAAGAACAGGACCCAATTGCACAGGGCAGGGTTGATACCCAGGGCCTCCAGCTTGATGATGAGCTTGGAGGGTACTATGGTGTTGAATGCTGAGCTGTAGTCAACTTACAGTTGAAGTCAGAAGTTTACATACACCTTAGCCAAATACATTTAAACTCAGTTTTTCACAAATCCTGACATTAAATCCTGTCTTAGGTCAGTTAGGATCACCACTTTATTTTAAGAATGTGAAATGTCAGAATAATAGTAGAGAGAATGATTTATTTCAGCTTTTATTTCTTTCATCACATTCCCAGTGGGTCAGAAGTTTACATACACTCAATTAGTATTTGGTAGCATTGCCTTTAAATTGTTGAACTTGGGTCAAATGTTTGTGTAGCCTTCCACAAGCTTCCCACAATAAGTTGGGTGAATTTTGGCCCATTCCTCCTGACAGAGCTGGTGTAACTGAGTCAGATTTGTAGGCCTCCTTGCTCGCTCACGCTTTTTCAGTTCTGCCCACAAATTTTCTATAGGTTTGAGGTCAGGGTTTTGTGATGGCCACTCCAATACCTTGACTTTGTTGTCCTTAAGCCATTTTGCTGCAACTTTGGAAGTATGCTTGGGGTCATTGTCCATTTGGAAGACCCATTTGCGACCTTGAGATGATGCTTCAGTATATCCACATAATTTTGTTCCTCATTATCGATTTTGTGAAGTGCACCAGTCCCTCGTGCAGCAACGCACCCCCACAACATGATGCTGCCACCCCCGTGCTTCACGGTTGGGATGGTGATCTTCGGCTTTCAAGCCTCCCCTTTTTCCTCCAAACACAACGATGGTCATTATGGCCAAACAGTTCTATTTTTGTTTCATCAGACCAGAGGACATTTCTCCAAAATGTACAATCTTTGTCCCCATGTGCAGTTACAAACCGTAGTATGGCTTTTTTAAGGCGGTTTTGGAGCAGTGGCTTCTTCCTTGCTGAGCGGCCTTTCAGGTTATGTCAATATAGGACTCATTTTACTGTGGATATAGATATTTTTGTACCTGTTTCCTCCAGCATCTGTACCTGTTGTTCTGAGATTGATTTGCACTTTTTGCACCAAAATACGGTAATCTCTAGGAGACAGAACGTGTTCCCTCCTGAGCGGTATGACGGCTGCATGGTCCCATGGTGTTTATACTTGCGTACTATAGCTTGTACAGATGAATGTGGTACCTTCAGGTGTTTGGAAATTGCTCCCAAGGATGAACCAGACTTGTGGAGGTCTACATGTTTCTTCTGAGGTCGTGGCTGATTTCTTTTGATTTTCCCATGATGTCAAGCAAAGAGGCACTGAGTTTGAAAGTAGGCCTTGAAATACATCCACAGGTACACCTCCAATTGACTCAAATTACATAATTTTCTGGAATTTTCCAAGTTGTTTAAACAGTCAACTTAGCGTATGTACACTTCTGACCCACTGGAATTGTGATACAGTGAATTATAAGTGAAATAATCTGTCTGTAAACAATTGTTGGAACAATTACTTGTGTCATGCAAAAAGTAGATGTCCTAACCGACTTGATAAAACTTCAGTTTGTTAACAAGAATGTTGTGGAGTGGTTGAAAAACGAGTTTAATGACTTCTGACTTCAACTGTAGGTATTCCTTTTGTCCAGATGGGATAGGGCAGTGTGCAGTGTGATGGCGATTGCGTCGTCTGTGGACCTGTTGGGGCAGTATGCATACTGAAGTGGGTCTAGCTTCTTCAGCATTGGTTGTTTGTTAGCTCAACCGTCTCACAGGAGACCAACCAATCCTGAAGAAGCTAGACCCACTTCAGTATGCATACTGCCCCAACAGGTCCACAGACGACGCAATTGCCATCACACTGCACACTACACTGCTGCCATATAGTGGCTAAAATCTCAATTGGAACTGGGATGGAATAGTACATTATGGCCTTCATCTTGCATTTCAAACATGGTCGTTTTTTTCTTTGTATTATCTTTTACCAGATCTAATGTGTTATATTTTCCTACATTCCTTTCACATTTCCACAAACTTCAAAGTGTTTCATTTCAAATGGTAGCAATAATATGCATATCCTTGCTTCAGGGCCTGAGCTACAGGCAGTTAGATTTGGGTATGTAATTTTAGGTGAAAATTGAAAAAAAGAGGCTGATCCTTAAGAGGCTAGGGTGGCCAATAAGGTGTTGATATGATCCTTGACTATTCTCTCAAAGCACTTCATGATGACAGAAGTGAGTGCTACGGGGCGGTAGCGTTAGTTCAGTTTACTTTTGCCTTCTTGGGTACAGAAACAATGGTAGCCATCTTGAAGCATGTGGGGACAACAGACTGGGATAGGGAGAGATTGAATATGTCCGTAAACACACCAGCCAGCTGGTCTGCGCATGCTCTGAGGACGCGGCTAGGGATGTCGTCTGGGCCAGCAGCCTTGCGAGGGTTAACAGGTTTAAATGTTTTACTCACGCCAGCCACGGAGAAGGAGGAGGGGGGGGCAGTACTTGTTAGAGGGCCGCGACGGTGGCAATGTGTTATCCTCAAAACGGGCAAAGAAGGTGTTTAGTTTGTCTATAATTGTGACGTCGGTGTCCGTGTTTTTCTTTTTGTAGACTGTAATTTCCTGTAGACCCTGCCACATATGTCTCGTGTCTGAGCCATTCAATTGCGACTCCACCTTGTCCCTGTACTGGCATTTCACTTGTTTGATTGCCTTGCTGAGGGAATGACTACACTGTTTATATTCAGTCATATTCCCAGACCTAATATGGCTGGCAATTGATTGTAAGGAATTCTAAGTCGGGTCAGCAGAAGGACTTGAGTTCCTGTATGTGGTTATGATTACAACATGAGTCGCTAATCATGAAGCATACACCCCCGCCCTTCCTCTTCCTAGAGACGATTTTATCTCTGTCGGCACTATGCAAAGAGAAGCCCGGTGGCTGAACCGATTCCAACAACATATCCAGAGAGAGCCATGTTTCCGTGAAGCAGAGAATGTTCAAATCTTGATGTCTCTCTGGAAGGCATCCCTTGCTCGAATTTCATCTACCTTGTTGTCAAGAGACTGGACATTGGCTATTAGTATACTCGGGAGCGTTGGGCGATGTGCCCGTCTACGAAGCCTGACCAGGTGGCCGCTTCGTCTGCCCTTCTGCGGCTCTGTTGTTTTGGGTCGACTACTGGAATTAGATCCTTTGTCCTGGGTGGTGGTCCGAACAGAGGATCCGCTTTGGGAAAGTCTTATTCCTGGTCATAATGTTGGTAAGTTGACGTTGACGCATACTAAGAATAAAGGAGAGATTGGAAATGTCAGTGAAGGCACTTGCCAGCTGATCAGTGCATGCTCTGTCTGAAATACCTATATGTTTCAAGCAGACCACCATAGTCCCTGTGCCCAAGAATGGCAAGGTAACCTGTAAATGCCTATTGCCCCGTAGCACTCACATCTGTAGCCATGAAATGCTGGTCATGGTTCACATCAACACTATCATCCCAGACACCCTGGACCCACACCAATTCACATACCACCCCAATAGATCCACAGGTGATGCATCTCTATTGCACTCCACACTGCCCTCTCCCACCTGGATAAGAGGAACACCTATGTGGGAATGTTGTTCATTGACTACAGCTTAGCGTTCAACACCATCGTGCACTCCAAACTCATCACTAAGCTCAAGAACCTGGGACTGAACATCTCCCTCTGCAACTGGATCCTGGACTTTCTGACGGGCCGCACCCAAGTGGTGAGGGTAGGTAACAACCCATCCGCCACGCTGACCCTCAACACGGAGGCCCGTCATGGGTGCGTGCTTAGTCCCCTCCTGTACTCCCTGTTCACCCACGACTGAGTAACTACACATGACTCCAACACCATCACTAAGTTTGCTGACGACACAACGGTGGTAGGCCTGAACCCCAACGATGATGAGACAGCCTATAGGGGGAAGGTCAGTGACCTGGCAGTATGGTGACAGAACAACAACCTTTCCTTCAACGTCAGCAAGACAGAAAAAGCTGGTTTTGGACTACTGGAAACAGAGGACTGAGCATATCCCCATCCACATCAATGGGGCTGTAGTGGAGCTGGTCGAGAGCTTCAAGTTCCTCTGTGTCCACATCACTAAGGAATTAACATGGTCCACACACACCAACACAGTTGTGAAGAAGGCACAACAACGTCTCCTCTCTTTTAGGAGGCTGAAAAGATACGGCATGGGCCCTCAGATCCTCAAAAGGTTCTACAGCTGTTCTACAGCTGCACCATCACCGCTTGGTATGGCAACTGCTTGGCATCTGACCGCAAGGCGCTACAGAGGGTAGTGCGTACGGACCAGTACATCACTGGGGCTGAGGTCCCTGCCATCCAGGACCTCTATACCAGGAAGGCTTTAAAATTGTCAAAGACTCCAGCCAGCCAAGTTCTAGACTGTTTTTTCTGCTACCGCACGACAAGGAGTACCGACTCACCAAGTCGGGAACCAACAGGACACTGAACAGCTTCTACCCCCAAGCCAGGACTTTCTGCATTGACCCACCCTTTACCCTAACTGTTTTGACTCATACGCTGCTGCTTTTGCTTATTATCTATCTTGTTGCCTAGCCACTTTACCCCTACCCATATATACATATCTACCTCAATTACCTCGTACCCCTGCAAATAGACTCGGTACTGGTACCCCGTGTATATAGCCAAGTTATCGTTACTCATTGTGTATTAATTGCTTGTGTTATTATCTTTCGATTATTGTTGTATTTTTTTTCTCTCCATTGTTGGGAAGGGCCCGTAAGTAAGAATTTCACTGTTAGATTACACTTGTTGTTTACAAAGCATGTGACAAATAAAAATTGTTTTGATTTGATTTTAAATTGGCCATAGGCCCCACCATTGTCTGAGCCAGTCGTGTCAGGTTTGTCGAGTGGAGGGACAGCATTATTGCACGTGTCGTCCAGACTATGTCAGGGTAAAAGAGAGGGTCAATGGGGTGCGCAGCCTTCCGAACAGCCCGTGCTTTCTCCCACAGACCTCTGTCTTGCCTGTACCCTCCCACTCCACAAAAGCATGTACAGAACTTGATCAATGTTCACAACTTTCACAAGGAACATCTTTATTTTATTTTTTACTAGTATGCTATTGATCTCATTATCATGTCTAATTTGGTACGTGGAAATAGTGTTCATAAAATGGTTCAAATATCTGGACATTTTGCTCTCATAGGGAATTACACAGTGCATTGATGCTACAAAATTCTGTTCCTCTTTTCTCTTTGGCAGTCCATACATGGAAACTGTTGTGCTATATTTAGAAAACTGTCTTTTACTAATTGTGTCACAATATCAACAAACACATCTAATTGAGCTCACTGAAAAATGTACTAAAATCTAGTTTTAGCTTTACATCTCCTCTCAACTGACTTAAACATCCACCCCTTCTGCCTTCTTGGACCACAGAGATTTGTATTTGCCATTTAGACATTTTAAATGCATACATTTTCCCATAGTCTTAAACTGTGTAAGTATTGCATGTTTAGTTATGTGGATGCCCATAACCATACAGGGTAGGGGCCGCTTTTTGCACCTGCATGTTTCGAAGGTCCATGTATGTTAAGGGAAAGTAAGTGTCCCTTGCATTCCCAACAACAAACTACAAAACACAAGCTATAAAATACAAAATAACATCCTCATCATAGGTCTCTGTTTTGGATAATGCTGACCCATTTGAGGTCCCTACATTTTGCTCTTTCTCTACAACCTATATTCTCCTGTAAAGTGCCCCGAATGGTTGCACAGCCTTTGGCCAAGATAACTCCACAACAAATTATTATTGTAGCCATCAATGAGCTTGCTGTACCTCTCTACTGGCAATTTGGCAAACTTTTCAGCAGCAAACTGCTGCAATTATTCAACATTTTAGGGGTGCCCTCCACCAACTACGGTTTTCAGCTCTCACCATAGGTTATGCATGTGATTCAGATCTGAACTTTTCAATGCCCACTCCAGAACAGTCCAGCGCTTCATATTGTTAACTATTCCAGTGGGCTTTGGATGTGTGTTTGGGGTTGTTGTCCTGCTGGAAGACCAACATCCTTCAACAGAGACACAGTTCTTGCACTCTGTGTTGAATATTGCACTCCAAAACCCCTTGATAATCTGCCAATTTCATAATTCCGTTGTTGTGCACATTCAAGGCCCCCAGTACCAGGGGCAGCAAAGCAACCCCACTGGAGGTCTTGAACATAAACAAGGTTGTGTGTCTTCCAGCAGGACAACGACCCCAAACACACATCAAAAGCACCCTGGAATAGTTTAAGAAGAAACACTGGATTGATCTGGAGTGTCCAGTTAAGAGTCTAGATCTGAATCACATAAAAATCCTATGGTGAGATCTGAGAACAGCAGTTGGTGGAGGGCACCCCTCAAACGTTGAAGAATTAGAGCAGTTGCTGTTGAAGAGTGGGTCAAATTGCTGTAGAAAGGTGCAGCAAGCTCACTGATAGCTACAAGAAGCATTTGTCTGCAGTTATCATAGCCAAAGTCCTAGCTCTGCGGTGCCAATAATTCTTTCCATGCCATTTGTCTTTGTTTTTTGTATTTTTTATTGTAACTTCTTTTAGAAGAAATAGGGAATTATTTAAGAAAAGTGCAAAGTGTGACAATATTTTTGTACATACATTTATGAAATACAGTGAGTCCCCTTTATTTGCCTTAGAAGGTCAAAATACTCAATTCACAAAGGCTGATTGCATTAAGATGTTCATTATTCATGTTCAATAAGCATTGTAGTATTTTGGGGAAAATATGAAAAAAATTCTCAATCAGGTCCAACATTATTGCCACCCTTGATAAAGATGAGCAAAAAAGACTTGTATAAAATAAATAATACAAATATTGAGTCATATTGTATGCTCCAAAAAATAGGAAATTCTACTAATAAAATTGCTCAGAGAATGACATTTTGTTTAAGAGGATTTTCATCATTGATACCAGCCCTCACCAATATCACACTAAATATACATATCCTAGCATTGACTTAACCTCTCTGAATTGGGTTTTTAAATGATTTTCACAGAGAATATTAGATAGATCCGCACATGTAAGTTCATTTTCTTAAACTCTCTCTCTCTTTCATTGGCCTTAAGTGTCTGTGTTTGAATCCAAATGTTGAAGAGATTTTGAGGTAAAAATTGAAATAGGTTGAGTGTGGAAGAAAGTGAGAGGGGGGACATAAGAGGGAAGATTAGACTGTTTAGAAGGTAGGCGTGAACCTGAAAAGCAGGTCAACCCTATAATGTGCCAATTTAGAGGGAGGATCATTAGAGGCATTTACCATAACCTTTCCCTACACTCTAGTCCTCTGGTAATTACACTGTAGGTCCTTCTCAAGTGCGTTGAAGAAAATGGTGGAGATCCTATAAAAGCCCACTTACAATACAGTGCATCCAGAGAGGAAGCCAGGGTTGTTATTACATCACTTTGGGATGCATAGGGATCTCCATTATACCTGTAGAGTGTATAGATGGGTAGAGAAGAGGAGAGAAGAAGATGGAGATTTTCACACTGGCAGCCCTGAACCATATTTTACTCCAATGTTTATTTCTCGGGACAGAAGTGGTGGATGCGGGGTGAATGACAGCATGCGTAATGAATGTTGACGTGAGGACCTGCTTTACATATCCACTAATTGCTCTCCCTTGCTTGGTCCTGGCACGTTTGTAAAAGGTGGTGAAAGGCGCTTTTTTTAGGGTCAAACGAGAGGACAGCGATTTGGAGGGTTGGGTAGAAGAAGAGGAGGGGAGCCTCAGTGCTCTTGATAAACTCAAGTGAAGGACAGAGAGGTGAAGGCCTTGCTTGTAGTTCTCTGTAGCTCAATGTCTTAAACATCCATTGTAAATCTGTCCACAGTTAAAGAATCATACATTGCTAACATGTTTTTGGTGTGGATAGGACATCATCTGCATTCTATCAGGTAGGCCTGTCAATGATGCAAGCATAGAGAGATGGTTGAAGAATACAAACTGCGGCCATGTTAGAAATCAACAAAGAAGACAGGGAATATTATACACTGGCAGAAGTGTCATGTTTTTTGATTCACGTTGTTCTGAAAAGCCCTGAGATTGGAAGAAATCCTGGGTTAGGAAAAAATCTTTGCTGATGCTATTTTAATTAAATAGTTGCTAGGTTACACAGAGAAAGACGACAGGGGTAGGTAGGTGGTGGGACAGGCGCCTGGCGAGGGGGGTGGGGGTAGTAGTGGTGGGGGAGAGGGAGGAGTTTGTTTGAGGAGGGGACATGTCCCTGAACTATGAACACACATCCCTTTGTCACACCCAATCTATAATAAGGATTTCAAATGCGAGACATATTGACATGAAGTACAGTGAGTGATTTTATGCTCTCTCTCTCCTTCTCTCCTTTCTTCCTTTCGCTCTCTCCCCCATCTCTCTCTTTCTTAAATTTTTCTCACAGATCAGAGGAAATGGGAAAGTCCCCTTTTATCTTGATGACAGTGCTTTTCACCTCCACCGGTGACTTACTGGGGGCCGATGCTCTCGTTGCACCCTGGGATACCAGATGATGGCGGATGCCTCTGGCCCACGTACCCTGGCAACCATTCCTGGAGCCAGACAAGCCTTGCCCACAGCCCCCCTCTCCAACCCTCTACCCCCTACCCCTTCAATCGAGAAGTCCTCAGCCCTCCAGCCCGCCACCCAGCATCCCCAGTCTGCATCCAGGGCTCTGGCCACACATAAACCCGAGACAGGTCTCTAATGGATGGGGCTAGCTGGAGAAAGGAGAGAGGCCCTTGATGTTGGAAATAAATCTGACAGGCACTACTGGAAAGGGCCAGGCCTAATCTTTCCCAGCAACTCTGTAGACTAAGGCTTATTCCTTTTCTTGTTCTATAGCCTTCCCTCCCTTTATTAACCATCTCTCCCTTCTCCCCTCCCTCCCTCTGTCCATCCTTCTCTTCGTCCATGTCTACAGAGATAATGCTGTAATTTACTTTCAAGCATTGTGGAACATGAATGATAGTCGCTTTTTCAACGTAATACACATTAGCCTTTAACAGATAATAGCCTACTGGTAAGAGGAATAAATAAAACAGTTGTGGTCACAATTGCTATGTGCTAAAAGTGATGTAATTCTTATTATTTCATAAGATTCCAAACTGATACTGATAAAAGTGGTCTGATCAATCTTCTTTTCAAAGGTACCTTGCTTTTATTTTTCAAATTCGTGAGTAAAGAATGGTCGTAAAAAGACAATTAAGCAAAGCCTTTCCCATTTCTCTGTATAGTGCCTTTAGAAAGTATTCAAACCGCTTGACTTATTCCAAATTGTGTTGTGTTACAGCCTGAATTCAAAATTGATTAAAATTGACACAATAACACCAAATGACAAAGTGAAAACATGTTTTCTGACATTTTCTCAAATGTATTGAAAATGAAATACAGAAATATATAATTTACATAAATATTCACACCCCTACTTTTTAGAAGTCTTTTTGGGTAAGTCTCCAGGAGCTTTCCACAGCTGGATTGTACAACATTTGCCAGTTCTGTGAAATTGGTTGTTAATCATTGCTAAACAACCATTTTCAGGTCTTGTTATAGATTTTCAAGTAGTTTTAAGTAAAACTGTAACTTGGCCACTCAGGAACATTCACTGTGTAGATTTGGCCTTGTGTTTTAGGTTATTGTCCTGCTGAAAGGTGATTTAATCTCCCAGGGTCTGGTGGAAAGCAGACTGAATCAGGTTTTCTCTAGGATTTTGCCTGTGCTCTATTACATGTATTTTTATCCTTAAAACTCTCCAGTCCTTACCAATTACAAGCATACCCATAACATGATGCAGCCACCACTATGCTTGAAAATATAGAGAGTAGTACTCAGTAATGTGTTGTATTTGATTTGACCCGATACATAACACAAAAAGTTAATTTCTTTGTCAAATGTTTAGCAGTTTTTCTTTAGAGCCTTGTTGCAAACAGGATGCATGTTTTGGAGTAGTTTTATTCTGTACCTGCTTCCTTCTTTTCACTCTGTAAATTAGCTTAGCATTGTCGAATAACTACAATGTTGTTGATCCATCCTCAGTTTTCTCCAATCACAGCCATTAAACTCTGTAACTATTTTAAAGTAACCATTGGCCTTATGGTGAAATCCCTGAGCGGTTTCCTTCTTCTCCGGCAACTGAGTTAATAAGGACCCCTGTGTCTTTGTAGTGACTAACCCCTTTGTAGTGACATACTCAAAGGGATATTCAAGGTCTGCAATTTGTTTGTATCTACCAATAGGTGCCTGTCTTTGCAAGGCATTGGAAAACCTCCCTGGTCTTTGTGCTTGAATCTGTGTTTGAAATTCACTGCTCGACTGAGGGACCTTACAGATAATTGTATGTTCAAAAACATGTCATATACTGTTAGTGCACACAGAGTCCATGCAACTTAATATGTGACTTGTTAAGCACATTTTTTCTACTGAACTTATTTAGGCTTGCCATAACAAAGGGTTGAATATATTATTGACTCAAGACATTTCAGATTTACATTTTTTAGTAATTTGTTTAAAAAAATCAGAAAACACAATTCCACTTTGACATTATGGGGTATTGTGTGTAATCCATTTTAAATCCAGGCTGTAACACAACAAAATGTGGAAAAAAGTAATGGGGTGTGAATACTTTCTGAAGGCGCTGTAGGTAGGTCACCTGAGTGTGTACACATGTGTAACTGACTGTAAAGAAACACAATGAATATAGTTAAGACATACACACACCTGTCAACATTAAGTGCTTCGAGAGGCTGGTCATGGCCCACATCAAGGCCAGCTTGACAGACACACTAGACCCATTCAAATTTGTTTACCGTTCCAACAGATCCACGGAACATGCCATCTCCATTGTTATTCATTGACTATAGTTCAGCATTCAACATCTTTTTTTCCCTCTTAACTTGTCACCAAGCTCAGGGCTCTGTGTCTCGAAATCACTGTCTGCAACTTCTTGTCGGGCAGGCCACAAGCTGTGGGGATTGGCAACAACACCTCCCCCAGTCTTAGAAAAAAGGGTTCCAAAAGGTTTCAAAAGGTTTCTGTCTTCATAGGAGATCCCTTTTTGTTTCCAGATAGAACCCTTTTGTGTTCCATGTACAACCCTCTTTGGAAAGGGTATTACATGGAACCCAAAATAGTTCTTCCTGGAACCAAAAGGGGTTCTTCAAAGGATACTCCTATAGGGACAGAACCCTTTTTGGTTTTAGATATCACCTTTTTTTCTAAGAGTGTAACTTTCAAGACTGGTGCCCCCCAGGGATGTGTCCTCAGCCCACTGCTGTACTCCTTGTTCACCCATGACTGCATGGCAAAGCACAACACGAACTCCATCTTCAAGTTTGCTGACAACACCACGGTTGTAGGCCTGATCACTGACAAAGTCAGCCTACAGGGAGGAGGTCAGAGACCTGGCAGTGTGGTGCCAAAACAAAAACCTCTTCCTCAACATCAGCAAAATAAAGGACTTGATTGTCGACTTCAGGAACCAGGGAGGAGGACACGCCACAATCCACATCGATGGGACTGGGGTGCAACATCATCATGGACCCCGCCCACCCCAGCCACGGACTATTCACTTCGTTACCGTCTGGCAGACAGACCTCCAGGCTCAGAGACAGTTTTTACCCACAAGCCATCAGACTACTGAACTCTTGAACTGAACTCCCTGCACCTTAACACACATGAACTAACTCACACACAAACACACGCACACACTCCATTATTGCTGCTACTGGACACCTATTCATATTACTGCACAATGTCTATTTATTATTGCAAAATCTATTGCACAATTCCCCGGCATATGTGTAAATATCCTATATCAATTAGTTTGAGTGCCTCCTTGTATTATATTTTAGCTACATTTTATCCTAATTCTCATTCATTTTTTGTACTCTTTTATTAACTTAATTACTTTCCTATTGTTGTCACATTATCAGTAGGGGAACCTGTAAGTAAGAATTTTGTTGCATTGTGTACTCCATGTGTATCATGTGTACAGTGGTTCCTCAATTAAAAGTTTAGAGCTTATGCCGCGACCGTTTGTGGTAGATTGTGGCAGATTGTGGTAAATTACGTCATTCTGTTAAAAAAATAGGCACGGTGGGCTTTTGTTTCTCTCCCTCTATATATAAATAGTTTTAAATAACAAACTGGCTTTATTGTGTGTAGAAGAGTGTGTGTAGAAGAGTGAGAGCCCCGCTATATAAAGTGAGTTTCTGAAACACAGTCCTTCTTTGCTGATGTGAAGGGGAAAAAGTTTGCCCATATTTTCAAGACCAGAGCTACTATTTAGTAGGCTATTTCGCAGCGTTAAGCTATATTTGTCAGCATAAAGATTAGTGACTCACTGATTTGTGGCTTTGAATCAAAATGCCAACATTCTTCATGTTAGTTTTTAATAAAGAAATGTTTTGACCAAATTTATCTACTCATGTTGTGTATGTTCAATTATTAGTGACATTGTGGTTACAATAAAGAATTCAACAAAATTAATTGAATAAATCCTATTCGTCATGAATAGTCAGATGCGTGTTGAAAGCATGTAATTTTTCCTTATTTCATTTTTAGACAATACAAAACATACACATACAAACGACAGTTTCATCACACCTGCCCATGACTAATAAACAAACTTGAACTTGAACACACATGGTCAACAGCAGATCCACAGCAGTTTTTTTGTTTTGCATGCATCATCCAGCTTATTGCTATAGCAGAGGCTCAGCCTTGCGGGCAGTGCAGGAATCCGAGTGTCTGTCCGCTGGCCTGGCCAGACCCATTCTCTCCTGGGAGCCTCCATTGATTCCTCTGAATGGCCCTAATGACCTAAGTTACTCCCAGGCCGCCATTTGTCTAACAGGTGGCATGAAAGGGTCAAAGGTCAAGTCAATGTGGATGTCAATATGACCTCTTAAGAGACAAAATCAAATCACATAACTCTAACCTTATTCACGTTCATCAAACAGACTCATTAATTCTCATATATTAACAACATCTTCACAAATTACATTTCTATGTGTTTATTTTGCTTTATTTTGGTCAAGTCAACCTTGTTGAAAACCAAACACAAAAATACAGTTGTCAGAACAAAAGCCCAAACCATGTTTTACACATGGGGCATGAGATTTGCCTCCAATTTTTGTTTTCACATATATAGTGTAGCTACACTAAATATGGATACATAAGACTGCTGTATTTTTCTGCGTAATTGCCCAGATTAATTCCTTAATAAAGAAACTTGACTACATATACAGGTAACTGCCAAAATAAAGGAAACACCAATATAAAGAATCTCCCTTAAGTGTTCAATGGGTTGATATCTGGTAACTGAGATGGCCATGGCATATGATTTATATCATTTTCATGCTCATCAAACCATTAAGTGACCACTCATGCTCTGTGGATGGGGACATTGTCATTCTATTGCGTCATAGCCTTGGTTGAGCCCAAATAATGGCCTGCCCAGCATTTCAATACCTGAACCTAAGCATGATGGGATGTATATTGCTTAATTAACTCAGGAACCACACCTGTGTGGAAGCACCGGCTTTCAATATACTTTGTATCTCTCATTTACTCAAGTATTTCCATTATTGTGTACTTAGCTGTATATTGATCCATGGAAGAGTTGATATGTATATATTATCCTCTATGTGATGAGATTCTATCGTTCTCAATCTAATTTAAATGTAATTTCCTGATTGTATAGTACAGTGTTAAATTGTCTTAATGACGAACATAGCCTGATTTTCAGGAACTGTGTGGAAGGGCTGGGGGTGTAGCACTCCGTGAATGTATTGTTCCTATCATCAGCCTTAATGAAATATTGTGCTATTGAGACATGCAGGAAACGTGGCCTGTAGCACAATAATGCAGACATCAGCTGTGTGTGTGTGTGTGTGTGTGTGTGTGTGTGTGTGTGTGTGTGTGTGTGTGTGTGTGTGTGTGTGTGTGTGTGTGTGTGTGTGTGTGTGTGTGTGTGTGTGTGTGTGTGTGTGTGTGTGTGTGTGTGTGAGTGAGGCCCAGGGTTCAGGAGGTTCAATTAGTGGTGTTGCACATTAAATCATTCTATCACAGAGTCTAAATCTTATCAAACCAAAATGCAATCCACTAACCAATATTTAATTGAATTGGGAAAGATTACTCGTTGGGTAGACTTTTTTCCCCACTCTCTTCGATGCACTGCAATGTAATGATAGCACAATAGGCCAATGGATGAGGACAGCGGTCACAATCACAATCTGTCAATCATGCTGATGTTCCATGTGTGACACTAATATCGTGTGAGGCATTGCAAATCACAGACACCCTCATTGCACATCCCTATAAACTACAGCAGAATTTCAGGCTATTCCACCCTTTACTATCATGATTGGAACTTGAAAGAAATAGAAGTGCAGTACCATTGCTGAAGAGAAACCATGATCTTACGCTTAATAAATATAGATTTGCATTCGTCACCTGGTTCTGTTGGATATGAATGCTTTAATAATCTGCTTTCTCACTGGACAATCCAGTGCAGTTCTGTCCAGAGACACTAGGGGGAAGTCAACCCTGTTTCTTCGTAAATGAGGAGATCCCTATAAGTGATCAAACCTGATGAAAAATATCAATATCAATACACACACACACACACACACACACACACACACACACACAGCTATGTTTTATACTTGTGAGGACTTTGTTGGAAGATTGATTCCCATTCAAAATCCTATTTTCCCTAAACGTAAACCTAACCCTTAACCTAACTGTAATTCTAACCCTAACCCTAATTCAAACCCTAACCCTAAACCAAACCCCTAAGCCTAAAATAGCCTTTTTCCTTTGGGGACCGGAGAAATGTACCCACTTGCCAAAACCTAACCACTAAACCTTAACCTAAACCCAACCCCTGAACCTAACCCGAACTCCTAACCCTAAACCTAACCCCTAAGCCTAAAATAGCCTTTTTACAATTGAGAACCGCCAAAATGTCCTCACTTCTCAGAATTTTTGTTGGTTTACTATTCTTGTTGTACTCAAAAGTATAGTTAAACGTGTACACACACTCACACAAACACACGTTTGTTTTACTGTCCTTGTTGGGACCGAATAATTGATTCCCATTCAAAATCCTATTTTCTCTATCACCTAACCCTTAACCTAACCCTAACCATAACCTTAACACCACACCTCTAACTCTAAACTTAAGAAAAAAAATAAAGTTTGGTGTGGCGAGAAGAATACATTTGCATTCGGTGTGGTGATGCAGAGATTTATACTTTTTATAAACACTTAGCTATACGTTTGATATTTCCTGTCTCTGACCTGAGTATAAGCATGTCAAAAAACCTGAGGGAAAGGCTATTGGCTACCAACAAGCTGATTATCTTTTCTGGCACTATTCCTACACATGATCGTGGAGTTGATAGATTCTCCCAGCTACTATTTTCGTTGGGCTCTTGGATGAAGTTGAAACTGGAATTTATTGTCAATTACGACTTATTCTGAGAACGTCCTCAGTTCTTAAAAAAAGACAGCTTGCCCCCCGAATAGGAGAGGAGCTAGGATTCTGAGAGCTAATATTGAAGAAAACATTTATTATGGGATATCAGTCCTTACCCTTAACAGGTAACCCTAATTGGCTCTTGTTCGAGGCATAGGCTTAAAGGTTCTGCTCTAGGCAATCTCTAAGTATATATTCCAATTCAAGCCAACCCCATGGTATTTTCTAGTAGGGGGTTACCTGCTGAACATGGCATGTTTGTATTAGAAAATCTGTCTGATCTGAAATCCCGCAGCTGTGGCCTTGAACTGATTCGTGTAAAAGCCAGAAGTTTGATTTCGAAAATGTATTTTATTGTAAACCAACGAGGACATTTGGGTTGTAACTGGTTAAAGAAGTCTGTGCCAGACTCTGACGTGTATCTGACTGGTTATAATGTTTTAGATCTGATACAGTTGGCAGAGGAGTGGGTGTTGCCTTATACATACAGAGCAACTTAAATGTTTCTGTATCCATTACCACCTCTGTCCCTAAGCAATTTGAATGTCTAGTCCTAAATGTGGGACCATCTGACGCTACCGGGAATTTATCACCGGTAGGAATTTATCACCCTCACTCGGACTCCATTAGTCTGAATTGGATGATAGCAGTATCTGATGGGCTGAAAAATAAATGTACTGAGCTAAATCTAATTTAGATGAGAACTAAACCAACTCACCCCAACTTTCAACACCCTGAAAAATCAAATGCCCCTTATAAGTTTACAGTCAATGGGATATTTGCCAATGAGTTCAGTGACCATTGTCCCTTTGCCTTTATAAGAGATATTAAAATGCCTAAATCTCGCTCATTATTACCGAAATACATTTAAGGAATTTGAACCCTTACGTGTACGATCACATGTTTGTGATCATTGTTGAGTGCTCCATGCAGCGTACTATCGCAAATATGTGATTGGAACAGTAGCAAAAGAACGTATGATGCAATAAACGTGTAAAAGACAAATGTAAACTTCATCATCCAAGCATCACACGGAACACAACCACAGCCAAACTCATTCCATAAATCTTTCTAAAAAACAGGTTGCGCTGCCAAATAAAACTAAACATACAGTGCATTCGGAAAGTATTCAGACCCCTTGACTTTTTCCACAATTTGTTACATTACAGCCTTATTCTAAAATGGATTTAATTATTTTTCCCCTCATCAATCTAAACACAATACCCCATAATGACAAAGTGAAAACATGAAATACCATACTTACATAATTATTCAGACCGTTTGCTATGAGACTCAAAAGGGAAGTGACCAAGAACCCGATGGTCATACTGAAAGAGCTCCAGAGTTCCTCTGTGGAGATGGGAGAACCTTCCAGAAGGACTACCATCTCTGCAGCACTCCACCAATCAGGCCTTTATGGTAGAGTGGCCAGACAGAAGCCACTCAGTAAAATGCACATGACAGCCAACTTGGAGTTTGCCAAAAGGCAACTAAAGACAATGAGGGGAGTTGAGACAGGATTTCGAAAACCTGAGGGAAAGGCTATTGGCTACCAACAAGCTGATTATCTTTTCTGGCACTATTCCTACACACGATCGTGGAGTTGATAGTTTCTCCCAGCTACTATTTTCGTTGGGCTCTTGGATGAAGTTGAAACTCTGCCCCGAAAGAGCGCTGGAATTTATTGTCAATTTCGACTTATTCTGAGAACGTCCTCAGTTCTTAAAAAAGACAGCTTGCCCCCGAATAGGAGAGGAGCTAGGACCTCTGTGGAGATGGAAGAACCTTCCAGAAGGACTACCATCTCTGCAGCACTCCACCAATCAGGCCTTTACGGTAGAGTGGCCAGACAGAAGCCACTCAGTAAAATGCACATGACAGCCAACTTGGAGTTTGCCAAAAGGCAACTAAAGACTCTCAGACCATGAGAAACAAGATTTTCTGGTCTGATGAAACAAAGATTGAACTCTTTGACCTGAATGCCAAGCGTCACATCTGGAGGAAACCTGGCACCATCCCCACGGTGAAGCATGGTGATGGCAGCATTATGCTGTAGGGACATTTTTCAGCGGCAGGGACTGGGACTCTTCAAGATCGAGGGAAAGATGAATAGAGCAAAGTACAGAGAGATCTTTGATGAAAACCTGCTCAAGAGCGCTCAGGACCTCAGACTGGGGCGAAAGTTAATCTTCCAACAGGACAACGACCCTAAGCACACAGCCAAAACAACGCAGGAGTTGCTTAGGGACAAGTCTCTGAATGTCCTTGAGTGGCCCAGCCAGAGCCCAGACTTGAACCCGATCGAACATCTCTAGAGAGACCTGAAAATAGCTGTGCAGTGACACTCCCCATCCAAACTGATAGAGCTCGAGAGGCTCTGCAGAGAAAAATGGGAGAAACTGTCCAAATACAGGTGTGCCCAGCATGTAGCGTCATACCCAAGAAGACTCAAGGCTGTAATCGCTGCCAAAGAGGCTTCAACAAAACACTGAGTAAAGGGTCTGAATAAATATGTAAATGTAATATTTACGTTTTTTTTTTTTATACATTTGCAAACATCTTTAAAAAACTTTTTTTCTTTGTCATTATGGGGTACTGTGTATAGATTGATGAGGATTTAAAAAATATATATTTTAGAATAATGCTGAAACATAACAAAAAGTCACAGGGTCTGAATACTTTCTGAATGCACTGTTAGTTAGTGTCGTGACATTACCTTCATTAATCTGCTGACTGTTATTTATCGAATCAACTAACTGTGTTTAATTGTTACCCGATTAAATGAATAATTTAATAATTAACTAATTAGGAATTTTGGGCACCACGAGAGCAGTTGTTTAAAGAACCATCTCCCGAAGTAAACTCTAAAGGTCTTTACCTATCACATCCATAAAAAAGTCAACGTATTATATCATAACCTCATCATTCTAAACAATCGTAACCTTCTAGGATCTGCAAACACCCCCGCCTTACTTATGATTCAGTACTACACAAATTGGTTAAATAATTTATTTACTAGTTAACTAAATAATAACACAGAATAAACATACACACTTAATACATGACAAAAAGGTCCCTAGTGGACTAGCACAACAGATGGCGGCTTGTTACACAGAAAATGAAGAACCAGCCCTCCTTAGGAAGGTTGTTGGCCTTTCAGCGGAATGAATGTATGGCTCTGATTGTCCGAGAGGGGTCTCCGCTGTTCCATCTTCTACTGTTGTTCACTCTGGAAGATACTCCTTGGAAAGGCTAGCCAGCCGGGTCAACGGTTCCCATTGGTGATGATCATAGTAGGATACGGTGATTTGAGAAGAGTAGTGGGATGGTCCCCCTTAAATTTGCTTTTCTAAATATTTGGCTTAGAACAGCTAATCAGCCGTACCAGTGATTGTCCGAGAGGGGAGTTTTCTCCTCTCTCCGCCTCATGTTGATAGTCAGAGTTTGAACCACTTTACACGGGCAGCTGCAGCCTAGCGATGTTCTGGTCTAGTCTCAGAGGTGAGTATATTTTCTTCACCTCGTGTTGAGGTTCAAAGTTACAACCATTTCCAACGTGTAGCGACCGCTCCACGCTTTTCTGGTCTAATGTTAATGTCTCCACTAATCCTTTTATGCACTCTGGCCAAAGGGGATGGTTCCGTCAGTCTGACACGCTCTCTGACCTCACTCGGGACGTTGCTACTTACTATGCACAGTTTATAGAAGGTAGATTCTCTTACGGCTCCTAAAATCCCAGTCATAGCTTAAGAAAAATACGTTAATCATTTTCTTATTTCATATACAATGTTAAGTATTGAAACTTGACAGTTGAGGGATATACTTTCCAAATTACAGTATTTCCTTTATAATCTTTTTAATGACATCACAAAATAAAAACCAATATGACATTAGTTTTCTATATATCATCTCTGACCATTCCCCACGTTCTTATGTTAGAAATATTGTTCCAGTATTCGCTTTAGAAACTGTTCGAGTTTTGGAGGGAAGACTGTCTGTTAACAAAGACATTCCTTTGGTTAAAACTGAAGGGGGATAGAGAGTCCTCTTCTCCTGTAATTTACGACAGGGTGTGAGCTGTCAAACCGGCAGCTCCCTTTTCCTCTCTTCTGTGGATGAGAGAAGGCCTGGTTACTGTCATCCACCACCAAGCTGATCTGACCCATTCTGATTCTCACAGGACAGTCATGACAGTAGCGACCTAACAGCTAGACTTTTTTTCAATGTACCACTTCTCTGGTGAGCACAAGGGAGACATTTTATATTGCTTAGAAAAGAGATGCGTGTCAGCTAAGCTAATAGCAGCTAAATTCTTTATGCTGACAGCCACGGTTGTTTATGTTTGACAAGCGAATAATCTCAGAATGCCATTCACTATAAAAGGCAAATAGTCAGAATCAAAGATGGCTGCGCGCCCATTGCCCAAAAAATATTAACTTAATTTGGCCCCTTTTCAGTATATTAATAATATCCAATGTGCTTGTTACAGTTTATATAAGAACCGGAGCACATGACTTGACAAGTCATTTACAGTCACCTCACAGATCATCACCCCAAAACAAGCCAGCTGCCTAGCCTAACCATAGCACGAAAGCTAAACAGTGTTGTCATTTAATTTGCGGGGGATTTCAAGTCCATGGGGGGGTAGAAATGGGGGATGGTATCGTGGCAACAGCTCTGGTGGACATTCCTGCTGTCAGCATGCCAATTGAACGCTTTTATTTCAGCTCATGAAACATGGAACACTTTACATGTTGCGTTTATATTTTGTTCAGTATAGCTTGGGCTAAGACTGACTGATTCTACATCTGATTGTCTGCCCTTCAGACATGTGAGAAATACATGTCTATCCCTGGTTAAAATCAAGAGTGGTTGTAATCCAGCCAAACTCCACCCCTTCATTTCCCCAGCAGTTTTGACAGCCTCTGGTAACATACTAGAAAACATGTATATTAGTGATGCTTTTAATAACCATTTCACTTTAGCTGGCCACCTGTTTGAAAGGATCATCTCTGAAAATGCATCTCATCCCACTAGAGGGAGTCCTGTAGTCACCTCAGAACAGATTGTAGAGAATGATGCACAAACAGACTCGGTTGCAACACTCACTACCGAGTTCCAAACTGCCTCTGGAAGCAACGTCAGCACAAGAACTGTTTGTTGGGAGCTTAATTAAGTGGATTTCCATGGCTGAGCAGCCACACACAACCCTAAGATCACCATGCGCATTGCCAAGCGTCGGCTGAAGTAGTGTAAATCTTGCCACCATTGGACTCTGAAGCAGTGGAAACACATTCTATGGAGTGATTAATCATGCTTCGCCATCTGGCAGTCCGACGGACGATTCTGGTTTTGGCAGAAGCCAGGAGAATGCTACCTGCCCCAATGCATAGTACCAACTGTAAAGTTTGGTGGAGGAGGAATAATATGTTTTCCTGGTTCGGGCTAGGCCCCTTAGTTCCAGTGAAGGGAAATCTTAACGCTACAGCATACAATGACATTCTAGACGATTCTGTGCTTCCAACTTTGTGGCCCTTTCCTGTTTTACCATGACAATGCCCCCACGCACAAAGTGAGGTCCATACAGAAATGGTTTGTTGATATAGGTGTAGAAGAACTTGACTGGTATGCACAGAGCCTTGACCTCAACCCCATTGAACACCTTTGTCATGAATTGTCATGACAAATTGATCTTGCCTCTCCCTAAATATTAAGGAGCCAGATTGTACAGTTAACTTTCCTGACAGTTCTTGACTATGGTGACACCATTTACCAGATTGCAGCAGCCCTTACTCTTAAACCTTTGGATGCCGTCTACCATTTTATCACTGGTGACAGTTTTAATACTCACCACTATATCCTGTATCAAAAGTTTGGCTGGTCATCATTAAAGTCCCATAGATTGATTCATTGCTCACTTTTTGTTAACAAAGCCCTACTATACAAGCTTCATAACTAAAAAGAAAGGGGGGGTACTTACCAAACTTGGTTGTTAAAGTATAAAAACATGAGATACCAAACCCGCTCACATGGTTGGTTAACTCTTAATGTTCCTCGGGTTTCCACCAAACTAGGTAAGTACGCTTTTAGTTTTAATGCATCTCATTCCTGGAACCAACTGCAAAATACATTGCAATTGGATTCTCTGGTGCTGCTCGGTCTACTAAAAATGTTGATTGCGGAACTACTTGCTGAGGAATGTGGCAGTTTTTTGTTTCTTTGTGTTTGCTGTATTTTAGTTAGTTTTTGCACAATATCTGATTTTGATGTGATTTTATTTTGTGAATTGTATGTGCAGGTCTCCCTTGCAAAAGAGACCCTGGGCTCAATGGTGACTCTGTTTAAGTTAAATAAAGGTCAAATTAACCCTAACTCCTAACCCTAATTCTAACCTTAATTCTAAACCTAAACCCTAAACCTAAACTAGACTTTTTCCTGTGGGGACCGGCAAAATGTCCCCACTTGTCCGAATTGTCCTTGCTTTATTATCCTTGTGAGGACTTCTGGTTCCCACAAGGATAGTAAAACCAAACACACACACACACAGTGCTCAGAAAGGAAGCTGCTAATTAAAGGCTGTGCTAGAATGCACCATGGAGACGGCAGAGGAGCAATATTCATCTCAATGTGAATTGATGTAAGAGCACTGGTGATTACGAAGAGAGCAGCCAGCCATTTCATATCGATATGAGGAGCCAGCACAGCCCAAAATTCATTCATGACTTGATGTAGATTTATTTTGCCCATAAAGGGGGGGGGGGATACTTTATTTTCCCATCTTTGCTTGTTTCTGACGGATCACACAGTGTCCTCTCACTGATGTTATGTGCCCCCCCTCACACACACACATATACCCACGCAGGGCCAGCCCTAGCCTGTTGGGGGCCCTAAGCCCCCCGCCCCACATCTGGGGCAAAACATCTGCCTTGCTTACTCTTGGGGTTTTAGGCTAGGTATCTGTACAGCACTTTGTGACAACTGCTGATGTTAAAACGGCTTTATAAAATACAGTTGATGGATGGATTGATTGTGCCCCCACTCTTATCAGTGGTTTTAAAGTACATTTCCTGTAATTCTACATATTTTGCCATGGGGCGGAGAGAGAATGTTGCAATTTTATAACACATTTCATGGAATTCTACTAATCTTGCCATGGGGCAGAGATACTTGTTTTCCAGTTGTACAGCTAATTACTTGCAATTCTACCCATTTTGCCATGGGGTGGAGAGAAATCTTTGCAGTTTTAAAGCTTATGGATATGCCATGTTAATGATATCTGAGTGATAGTGACTAACAAAATCAATGGGGGCCACCTGGAGTTCAGGGCCCCTGGGCACCTGCCATGCGTACTCAGTCGGTATTCGGCTATGATAACAACAAGTTTAGATTGCTGGCTAGACTAACTGACCCATCTACAAATGGTTAGCTGACATGCTAATTGAGTGACTGTCAGTGACTGACAAAACAAGAGAAAAACTGCTGTTCCGCAACCAAATTTCGAAATTGCACCTTATGTATTCTACTATTTTAACTCTCAAAAGTTAGTTGACTGAGTTTATTTTATTTTGTTGATGTTGTTGTTAGTTGGCCATTTTTGTGTGCATGTTCTGCAGACCAACCTCCCCCTACCTCCCCCACTTGCCTACTACATTTACTATGGACAAAGATGTTCTATTATATTGATAAGATAGTCAAGTGACCGCTCTAACAATGGAAGTATATGTCCTCAAAGATGGAAGGCATGCGGGAGGAGCCAAGCTCAGGTGGGCCATTCTAGCCAAAGTGGGCAGATACGCCTGTGAGTTGCCGAAACGAAATGTCACCTGTGTCCACTTATATCAGAGCATTTGTAACAACCTTACCTTTACGAAACTTCTATCCGATCAAATAAGCTTTGTGGCAAATTAGCAATCATTTTTTGTTGTTGACCAAATTCGAAATTTCTCAATGACACCCATACAAAATTTCCTCACTTCATGGTCTTACTTTTGTGGACAGATTTTAAACCCTCTCTCTTCACCTCTTCCTCTTTGCTATGGAGCACTGTTTAAAGCCACCATCCAGTATTTTTGTATGTCTAATAAATCACTGTTTGTTTATTTCATGAAAATAACTCCAAATATATTTTCAATAATTTATTTCCCTGAGCCTCCTTTTGACATTGAAATGCTCAGTCTGGGCGTGTTAATACGAATTTAAATACATTTACATACACAGCCCTGATTGGCGGATAGGATCGTCTAGACCAGGGCTGCCCAACCCTCTTCCTGGAGCTCTACCGTCCTGTAGGTTTTCAGTCCAACCCTAATTTAACACACCTGATTCTACTAATTAGCTGCTAAACAAAACCTTAAATAGCTGAATCAGAACTGCTAAATTAAGGTTGGACTGAAAACCTACAGGACAGTAGATCTCCAGGAAGAGGGTTGGGCAGCCCTGGTCTAGACTGTATTTTCCCCTGCTTACCATTCAAAGTAGGAGGACACAAATGAAAGATGAATAATCAGATCAGATTGTGATGTCATGATCTGGGCTAACCAGACTGAAATTCAAGGCATTTTTTTTTACACAAAAAGGCCATTATCATGATTTTCACAATTTCAGAGTGTTATTTAAACCTCATAGTGGATATTTATAACTGCACTGCCTCTTTAAGATCATGTTTGGCGTATAGAAGCTTGCGGGTACTGGTGTTACTGACGTTACCATACCATTCACAGATTGTTCACAGACTGTAGTATTCTTGTTGAGGTTCCCTCTCACAATATGTTTTAGGAATCTTTTCTGAAGCATTGCAAATATTCTGGCCAAGATATTTTGTCTATATTTAGTCAAATGTGATACAGGGGAGTATGTGGGTCTTATTTGTGTACATAACTTAGGTAAGATGAGATGGTAAGGTACATCAAATGAAATTAATTCAGTCTATACCCTTTTTCAACTGATGATGATTTTGAAAATAGACTACAGGTTTGAGAAAACAAAAGCTGTTGCCGGGCTCAAGCTATAAAAATGGTGTGTATGATCTGCCCTTGATTTAATTGACAGCCCTTTCGGCAGGCCACATTTTTCCTTGTCCCAAATCTGAAGTAGAATTGCTAATGTTCTATAAAAACAGATCAGAGGCTTCCAGGGAAATGTTATGTCCTCTTTTGGGCCATTCAATCCACAAGGTCAGGTCATTGATGAAGTAGCTCCTCTTTATTGCTACTAGTTCTCACAATCCCTATAACACAATGGTGGAATTCCTATTCTCCCTCAGACAGAGAGCTAGCGATTAAAGGGACACCTCTCGAGAAGATTCTGTCATTCTTGCTGTGGAATGGGGTGGTGGGGGTCTGGAGGGGTACACCAACCCCCAAAAGGGGTGCTCTGTGGCCCTCTGTAGAGAACAGACTGGTCTGAATAGGCCCCTCTCGAGGGAAAGAAAGGAGCCTCTCTAGAGGTTTGTTTTGAGATCCTGCCTCTGAAATGAATGTATTGGCCCAGTTTCTCCTGTTCATATGGAATATGGACAATGGCACTCACAGGCTTTATTATAGCTCCTCTGTACTATCCAATGAATGCCTCAATGCTTGAGTTGAATGAGAATGACCCCCCGGTCCTACAACACACCACCCCACCCCAACAACAGAGGACAGGCAAAGCAAATCAATAGATTGATTTAGCCAATTTCAGGTAATACAAGGACTTCCATTTAGTCTAAAGTGACATTCTGGGCTAAATCAAAACATAGGATGACAAAACATATTGAACACCATATCTTGAGGATCTGGTTTACAATGAAGTAGAACATGTGTTTCTCAAACGTGACTAGTTGGAGGCCTTGGAACGAGAAGTAATCTAAAGTGAGAGGCTTATCAGACCAATTAATTTATCAATGTACTTGACAGGCTGATGCTAACCGTGTGAGGACCAAACCTGGACTGAGCCAGATGGGACCAAAATATCTTGGATCAGAAGGCCACTTACTAGTACATTTCTTTATTTTCTTCTGTTTAACTATGCAACAGTAGAATGTTGTTGCTATTAACTGTGGCCAGGTTACACATGCTACTGTAACACAACATCTCCAGTAACAGTTGCAGAGTTGTCTCACAGTTTGTTAAAGTCTGCCCCGCCATCTTGACAACCCCTGAGCTAAATAAAAGCAGGGGTGTAGTGTATAATGCAAACTAACAGTAATTATACTGTATGTATTACACTGAACAAAAATATAAACACAACATGTAGTGTTATTCCCATGTTTCATGAGCTGAAATAAAAGATCCCAGAGATTTTCCATACATAAAAAAAGCTTATTTCCCTCAAATTTTGAGCTCACATCCCTGTTAGCGAGCATTTCTCATTTGTCAAGATAATCCATCCAACTGACAGGTGTGGCATATCAAGAAGCTGATTAAACAGCATGATCATTACACAGGTGCACCTTGTGCTGGGGGCAATAAAAGGCCACTAAAATGTGTAGTTTTGTCACACAACACAATGCCACAGATGTCTCAAGTTTTGAAGGAGCGTGCAATTGGCATGCTGACTGCAGGAAAGTGTCCCATGGTGGCGGTGGGAATATGGTATGGGCATGCATAAGCTACGGACAACGAACACAATTGCATTTTATCGATGTCAATTTGAATGCGCAGAGATACCGTGACAAGATTATGAGGCCCATTGTCGCGCCATTCATCCGCCGCCATCAACTCATGTTTCAGCATGATAATGCACGGCCCCATGTCACAAGGATCTGTACACAATTCCTTGACGCTGAAAATGACCCAGTTCTTCCATGGCCTGCATACTCACCAGACATGTCACTCTTTGAGCATATATGGGATGCTCTGGATCGACAGCGTTTTCCAGTTCCCGCCAATATCCAGAAACTTCGCACAGCCTGAGTAGTGGGACAACATTCCACAGGCCACAATCAACTGCCTGATCAACTCTATGCGAAAGAGATGTGTCGTGCTGCATGAGGCAAAAGGTGGCCACGCCAGATATTGACTGGTTTTCTGATCCACTCCCATACCTTTTAAGGTATCTGTGACCAATAGATGCATATCTGTATTCCCAGTCATGTGAAATCCATAGATTAGGACCTAATGAATTTATTTCAACTGACTGATTTCCTTATATGTACTGTAACTCTTATGAATCTTATAAATTGTTACATGTTGTGTTTATATTTTTGTTCAGAATATATTCATCTGGCACTTTTCATTATGGTTTTTAAAAAAACACTCAAAATTGTATGGACGTAACTCATCCCATCCATGGCCAATGTTTAGGTCTACTTGGGTGATGCACGGCAGCCTTTTTGGATTGACAATAACAGGGTGAGCCTTAAGACATGTTCCACAACCCAGGCATTGCTAATGAATGCCAGATTTTACAAAACGCCTAGATAGGTATTTTAGGTGTCGGCTAACTACATCATACGTTATAGAAATCAGTCAATCAATGACGTGGCACACAACCATTGGTTAGGGTTGCAACGTCTGAGCAGGGGAAGACAACCATTGACTGACTGTCATCGCAATGCCTCGACAGAGGGGTTGACACAGAGGGAGGGACAATACAAGGACACATTTACAGTCTTTTGTAAGGCACAGTTTCTGAAGTTGTCCACCATTTGTGTTGTACTGAACACTATTAACAATACTGAAAGACCAGGAGGAAATTAAAACTGTAGCTAATGTTTTACACTGGTAACATATGGATTAATATGAGTCTGGACGCTATTCATTTTAACACTAACACAAATTTCTGCATTAGCTGTCGAGAAGAGGTACAAGTATGCCATGCCTCTGGTGGGTAAAGTGGGTCCTTCCTGCAATGTCCACACCTCTGATGCGGAAAGCTCAAGTGAACAGCAGTCTAAAAGGTCCACACTAATATTTCAGAACAAACCTGTTCAAAATTAAAACTAAAGACGTTAATGTAACACTCAAGCGGAGTAACTATTTGTAACAGTCACACAACCTGTGGGGCCTCTGGGATAGTAAGCCTCTGGACCAATAAAATTGCTTTTCCTTGTGCAGTATTTGGTCTTGGCCAATTATCAACCAGTAAGTCAGTAAATAAAAAGTATTGAGATCAAAACCAAATTCCAAAACATGGTAATGATTTTAATTTATTAAAGACAAACTAAACCAGAAATAATAAATACATGGAGGAATAGTAATACTTTTGAACTCAAAGAAATAAAATAAAAAAACACTAAAGTGGTGACAGACAAGGCAAACAACGCCTTTTTGGCCAATGGATTGTAAAAGTATCCCAGCTACTTTTCGATTGACATATCAGGGGAAAGAAAATCTAAAAAGATACAATTTGCAATTTGTCTTGTACACGTTTCTGAACTGATTGAAAACATCATAGACCAATAATACATTGTTTGGTGTTAAGATTATACATTTTTTACAGGCCCCAAAATATATTGAACTTAAAACCCAGTTTCCGAGTGGGTAGGGAGGATGCGGGCGGGTGGAGGGGGACGGGTCAGGGTTAGCTTTGTATTCTTTTATTTGATTGTTTTTGTGCTTGTAACCCCCCTCTGAAAAAGAAAAATGACAAAACTAAATAAAAAGTTGGTCACAGAGGTAAAAATTATCTTCTGTTGACCTAATCATGAGGCATAGGGCTAGGAATAGGAGCCAAGTGCAGTCATTAACCGTTGAGGGTACAAATTAAAATCACATACCAATAATGTATCACAAAGAAACATCTGAAATTAGGCAGGATTGATACATTCATAGTGTGCATACTCTCCACCTTTCAAATAAATAAGAACAAGTGAAGACTTTTGACAGCTCTTTAAAAGCTTGAAATGGGCATGGTCTAACGTACTCAACATCCAAAAACACACAGTACCAGTCAAAAGTTTGGACACACCTACTCATTCAACGGTTTTTGAGTTTTGCTATTTTCTACATTGTAGAATGGTGAAGACATCAAAACTATGAAATAACACATGGAATCATGTAGTAACCAAAAAATTGAGAAACAAATAAAAATATATTTTATATTTGAGATTCTTCAAAGAAGCCACCCTTTGCCTTGATAACAGCTTTGCACATTCTCTCAACCAGCTTCATGAGGTAGTCACCTGGAATGCATTTCAATTAACAAGTACTGTATGCCTTGTTAAAAGTTACTTTGTGGAATTTATTTCCTTCTTAAATGCATTTGAGCCAATTGTGACAAGGTAGATGTGGTATACAGAAGATAACCCTATTTGGTAAAAGACCAAGTACATACTATGGCAAGAACAGCTCAAACAAGAAAAGAGAAACGACAATCCATCATTACTTTAAGACATAAAGGTCAGTCAATCTGGAACATTTCAAGAACGTTGAAAGTTTCTTCAAGTTCAGTCGTGGCCTCCCGAGCGACACAGTGGTCTAAGGCACTGCATCGCAGTTGCTAGCTGTGTCACTAGAGATACTGGTTTGAGTCAGCCGGCCACGACCGTGAGACCCATGGGGTGGCGCACAATTGGCCCAGCGTCGTCCGGGTTAGTGGAGGGTTTGGCCGGCAGGGATGTCCTTGTCCCATCGTGCTCTAGCAACTCCTGTGGCGGGCCAGGCACATGCAGGCTGACACGGTCGCCAGGTGTACGGTGTTTCCTCTGACACATTGGAGTGGCTGGCTTTGTGTCAAGAAGCAGTGCGGCTTGGTTGGGTCGTGTTTCGGAGGACGCATGACTCTCGACCTTCACCTCTCCCGAGTCCTTACGGGAGTTGCGGCGATGAGACAAGACGGTAACTACCAATTGAATACCACGAAATTGGGGAGAAAAAAGGGGTAAAAGTAAAAAAATATATAAAAATATCGCAAAAACTATCAAGTGCTATGATAAAACTGTCTCTCATGAGGATCGCCACAGAAATGGAAGACCCAGAGTTACCTCTGCTGCAGAGGATAAGTTCATTAGAGTTAACTGCACCTCAGATTGCAGCCAAAATAAATGCTTCACAGAGTTCAAGTAACAGACGCATCTCAACATCAACTGTTCAGAGGAAACTGAGTGAAATCAGGCCTTCATGGTTGAATTGCTGCAAAGAAACCACTACTAAAAGGACACCAATAATAAGAAGAGACTTGCTTGGGCCAAGAAACATGAGCAATGGACATTAGACCAGTGGAAATCTGTCCTTTGGTCTAATGAGTCTGAATTAGCGTTTTTTGGTTCCTACAGTGGTGTCTTTGTGAGACGCAGAGTAGGTGAACGGATGATCTCAAACATGTGTGGTTCCCACCTTGAAGCATGGTGGGGCTATAATTTGTTTTTCAACAGGACAATGACCCAACACACCTCCAGGCTGTGTAAGGGCCATTTGACCAATAAGGAGAGTGATGAGTGCAGCATCAGATGACCTGGCCTCCACAATCACCCAACCTCATGGTTTTCCAGATGGAGGAGGAAAAGAGAGATGGTTTGGGATGAGTTGGACCACAGAGTGAAGGAAAAGCAGCCAACAAGCACTCATCATATGTGGGAACTACTTCAAGACGGTTGGAAAAGCATTCCAGATGATGCTGGTTGAGAGAATGCCAAGAGTGTGCAAAGCTGTCATCAAAGCAACCTTGAAGAATCTCAAATATATTTTGATTTGTTTAACACCTTTTTGGTTACTACATGATTCCATATGTGTTATTTCATAGTTTTGATGTCTTCACTATTATTCTACAATGTAGAAAATTGTAAGAATAAAGAAAAACACTTGAATGAGTAGGTGTGTCCAACTTTTGACTGGTACTGTATATATGTTTAGCTTTCTTAACGAACCAGAAAATAAACTGTTTGTCAAAGTTCTGGCTAACTCATTGACCCTGCTTTGTAGTATACCCCTCTGTCCAGAAACAACTGTTCTTTACTCCTGAACGGGCTGGACAATCATCCCTGTGTTTGAGCTTGTGATACATGCGTGTGTGTGTGTGTGTGAGAGAGAATGTCAGTAAGCCTATGAAAGTCTGTACATAGAACAAGATATGCACAAGTATATGAGTACACACTTGTGCTCTATTGATTCCTCATGGGGACTCTGAAGACAGAAGGCCACAGGGTTGCTCAGGGTTGATCAGTCATCAAATCTACAGCCCACTGGAGGGGTCACTCTTACTTGGCAGCTCTTTCAAATAAAAATACATTTCTAAATTCACAATTTGATCCATGAAACAAAAACAGAAGACATAAAATTGTAGTTTCCCTACTGGCTCTACAAGGGGTGGACGTGGACAAGGGAGGGTGGCGGAAAAGAGGCTGTAGCTTATAATTGGCATTTGACTTGACACTTCTCCTATTGATCAAAATGCCCTTTTAGTTGTACGCCAACCTAACAGCAGGGATTCACAAGTACCATTCCCTTGACCAGGGCCTGTGTGTTGCTGCCCTCCCTGACTGTCGTCACAACTGGTCAGAAGGGGCACAAGTTTCTCTCAGCCCTTCCAGTATGGCTCAGTTTGTACCAGGGACAGTAAAGGGGGGGATAAAATATTTCATAAATCATAAGGAACGCACATTTAAAAACCTATGTTTGTCCTTGGTAGCCAGTTAAGACATATTTAAATTTAACAGTTTCAAGTGATGGGATCTCAGCAGGGACTCTCCCAGTGAGGTGTCCCCTCCTCCTTCTCCAGTAGGACAAGCATTGCAGTGGTGACCTATTATTGGCTGCTTTAGTTCACACATCCCTTTACAACATCCACAGGCCCCCCCCCACAGTCTGCAGAGACAAGGTTCTCTGCTGCCCTGTTTAAGAATGTACGCACACACATATTATCATTACTCTCATTTATATTAGTGTCTTTTGTTAAGGATTTGTGAATCCTGCTCTCAAAATAAAAAGGTAGTAAAAGTCAAGTTAAGAGTCATCAATGAAGGAAGCACTGGGGGTGAACCAGGGGTTCTCTGCAGATATGGTCATGAGATGTGGCTGTGGGAGTGGAGAAAGGTTGTCCTTAGAGCCCTGCCCCACACAGTCGTTTCTGAACGGGCCTGGAACAGAGCCCTGTGGGACACCACCATGACCCTGGGGGAATGCTGCTATGCCGCCATGAGATACTGGTGGTAGAAGAGGCCGAAGATGGAGGTGGAAAAGAGGCAGGCAGCGATCCACCAGGTGAGGAAGGAGAGGAGGCCACGGAAAAGCAAGGGGGTGAACACTGTTTGCAGGCCCCCGAGGGCCACCGACAGCTGGACCACCGATGCCTGGGCCTCCACAGCTGGCCCTGGAGCTGCAGTTGCTGCTGCAACCACAGCAGGGTCAGAGTTCATCTCCATTGGGCAGGGGAGGTCTTCCTCAGAGTACACCCCCCAGGAGTGTCCACCTATAACACAAAGATTAGGGTGCTACATTAGCAGTGTGGTGGACTAAAGACTGCTGCTAAATGGTTCAATTTAATATATTGAATATATTTAATACAATAATTTCTGATGTGCCAAACTCACCTAAGGTTTTTAGAAGCAAGGTTGTATGCAGCAACATCACCAAGGGTGCCACATACTGCAGTGCGATTACACATAGGTAGTAGAAAACACGGGCCACCTTGGAAACAAAATTAAAAAAGAACTTCCTGTCAAGAGGAACTCTTAAACCCCCATTTGATTTATCATACCCATCTGTCAGGGCCAAATGATTGGCCGAGTCGAAGCGCCACTCACCATCTTCTGCAGGTCGACGGTGCTGATGCGTCCCGCCTCCTTCTTCATCTGCTCCACGCCCTTCTGGGCCAGGTTGAGGTAGGCCTGGAGGTGGTGCCTCATCATGGCCAGGCGCAGCACACACAGCAGCAGGATGACCCACAACCGCAACGTGTCATAGGTCTCCTCAGTCATCCTGGTGAGGAGTCAGACACAGCAAGTGTGTGTGTGTGTGAGAGAGAGAGACGGGTGAAGGAAAAATGATAAGCCAACCCATGTCGATAATGTGAGGAGATGAGATAGAGAATGTGAGGGTACGAAAGCCAGGAGTGACAGGGAGAGGTGGAAAGAGATGTTACAGAGATGTGAAACTTTGGGAAGGCTTAATCCATTGACCATGCATGTGGTTGAAAAATGTCATGACAAAACAAGGTGAACTTACAAAGGCACACTCTCTTTCCCCAGGGCAGGGTTCAGGAGGTAGTCCTTGGTTATAGGCTTCACCCACAGCAGTAGCATAATAAGAGGGGAAAGGAAGTTGATATGAAGCAAGGTCCTGGAAGAGAAGAACAACATAAATGGTCACACATTCTTGTCAGTAAACGCCTTGCTTATTCAGGAGTACAATGTGAATACTGTATGAGCACTATATGTTTACGGCATACTATCATCCACACTCACTGAGGACCGGCTAGTAGACCACATTACTTATTGGTTTATTCAGATCCCCATTAGCTTTTGCCGAAGCAGCAGCTATTCTTCCTGGGGTCCACAATAAAACATTTTTTTTAACTCACACCTACTTCAACCAGCCCATATATGAATGGGACAACAGTGTAACTGCGGTGAGGGTGAGGGGGAAGGAAGACAGGAGAGAAGAGAGGGACTCACTGTGTGACTTTGGCTGTGGTCAGGTTGAGGGCGTCCAGGTGCATTTGAGCCAATCGTAGGCCGGGGAAGGTGAGGAATGCACCAATTAGAGAGCAGAGCAAGGCCAGGATCAGCTTAAAGGTGAGTTTAGATATGGGACCCCTGGAGAAAAGAACAGCGACACAGTTATCCTGGGCTAAAGCATACCGCACAGTCATACAACATGTGAATACGCGCACACACACAGTACATGAGTCAATTAGATTCATGACCCATGCATACTGATAAAAAAAAAAAAGCTCATACTTACTGGGACTCTAACCCCTGGTTTTCCAAAAACTGTGTGGCACTTTCAGAGAAATTTGCAAAACCTAGATTGAAATGAAAACATGATTAGATTTTAAAATTGGTCCTACAAAGTCCAGAAAAATAACAACTACAGTACATTAGACAAAACAAATGGAATCTATTCCTCTAATGTAGTGTTCTTCCACCCTGGTCCTAGGGAAGCACAGGGTTTGCAGGCTTTTGTTCTATCCCATCACTAACACAGCTAGTTAGATTAGTTGAATTTGATGTGTTAGTACTGGTCTGGACAACAGCCTGTGGGTCCCAAGGGTTGTATTCACTAGGAAGCAAACGGGACGAAAACGCTTGTTTCAGTTTTCCATTACAAAATGTTTTGCTACGTTTTGTACTAATGAATAGGACCCAGGTGCAGGATGGAAGAGCATTGTGGGCTAGCCATACTGACAGATGGCTCATCGCCCACTCACCTGTCTCCAGGCCAAACTCCAGGTAGTTCTCAGTGACGATGAGGATGGCCATGGCTTTGACAAAAAAGAAGAAAGCAAAGGTGATGCAGAGTGAGCGCTCGCCACCTTCCTCTAGCTTGAAGTAGAAGGCCGTCAAGGAGAACAGGGTCTTACTGTGGGGCAGGGGAGTTAAGGAAAACGCCAGCAGAAACACACAACTCATGAAATATAGCCTACTAATCAAATTGCTGTGAGCCACGGCCGTGTAGAGACGTTTCTGGAGTAACGGTGGTGGCTCATTAACATAATGGACTCGAAGGATCAGAAGCATGCAACAGTAACGCACAGTGACCCTGCAACAAGCGTGCGCACCCACAGTCTAGCTTCTCTCACTCTCTTAAGCAGCGGCTGTCACATTACCATGGGGCTCAATGGGCCGGGCTTCCTCAGAACTAGAATGGTGTTTTCTGTGGTGCCTGGCTGCAGTGTTTCTAGCGGGCTAAGTAAGGACATTGCGTGCTTCTAGAGCTGCCTTGCATCTCCAAGGTGATGGAGTTCAGCCTTTATTCCACATACCAATCTCTCAGACCATTCTGAATGGGGAATCATGGTAATGTAGGCAAGCCAATGGATTTGCCTTTTCCTGGGGGTCACAACCAGGATACTAAAGGCTGCATTTTTAAAAAGGTAGCTGACAACTTAAGAGCTAGTTTCTCTCAAAGGAGCAATGAAGCCCCATTATCAGAGCTCAGTGAGGCAGCTGCTAATGTAGCCCTAAATACTACTTGGGAAGCAGCCACAGAACGCAAGTGGCAAATTTTGATGCGGCATTTCAGCGAGAGTAGCTTTAGCCCACTTCGTTATACCATCACTGATTGTCAGGACAAATCTAGGCTAACCAACAGGCCACTCGATGGGATGTCTACCTGTTGTGCACTCAACTTCATCAACGCTTATTGAGATCCCTTTCTGTTAGGTGGAAATCACAGAGCTTGGGAAGAATCAGTTGTTCCAATACTTCATACTGTAACTTGTAATCTGCTAAATCCATTCCAATTTGGCTGTTTTAAGATTCCATTCCATGGCTGAGGTGTGTTAAGTCGAGGTTAACACAACAGGTTCCCGGCTGCAGCCTCTGGCTCTTTTCTTCTCCAAGAGGGTCGCCCGAGATGGGAATATGAAATCAAGTGTGCCATTAACACACACACCATCACGTCACCATCTTCATCATCCACCTAGCCGTGCACCCCCTCCTCCACGTACCGCCCCCTCCCAGTCTCCTCTTTTCCCAAGCAAATCAGTCTGGGGGGCTGTGAAAATTGGGCCTCCAATCTTCCTCAGCAGGCATGCAGGAAATGGCATGCCTTCTGACCGCACTCAGCCAGGGAGCGTGGGAAAGATTGATCCCCACGGACTGTGGCGGAGGATAATGCGTATGATTTGGTGACGCGTCGGCAGAAGAAAGTAGCAGGGAGACATGGTGGCAGGCAGTGGCTGGAGCTGCGTCTGTCAGTGTATGGCTAATTACTGCCGTCTGCCTGCTGAAATGGAACCTGGGACCAATCAAGGCTCATGTTTTTTACGCTCTCATAGACAAAGAGATGTTAACCGACAACCGGTAGGGAACAAAAGGTAGGATTCTCAGTATGTGTACAGAGTGATTAAATGCAAGAACTCTAATGAAATCAAACTCTTTTACTAAGTATTTTACAGCACCTTTGTTATGGTTTTTGTTTTGTGGACGAAATAGGGGCGAGGTGCGTTGAGCAGTTGGTAAATAAATTAATAAATAGTACATATTCTGCTGTTCTATTGCGCATGTAATGTTGTCCGTCTTTGTTATGTAATAGACGTTTCACCATTAATGACTTGGCTTGTCAAACGTTGCTAGGACATTGTGACAAATGGATTTTATATAGAAGGAATGATCGAAAGAGAGAAAAATGTATTGGACGATGTACTGACTGAAGGATACATGACGAAGGCGAGGACGAGCAGGCACCACACCACGCTGATGTTCATCTCCCCAGAGGGCTGGGCCACTGTGTAGTACAGCTCTGTGATCAGATATACCACTGTGGCTGCCACCGTGAAGTCCACCAGCCACTGGAACTCTGGGAAGTAGTGCAACGCTGCAGGAAAAAGGAGCAGGAGGATGAAGAGGAGGAAGATTAGTGATTCTGGACTGTGATGATGTGCTCAAATATTGAATGATGAAGATTGAGAGAAAACAAAACTGGTTATGAACATAAGAGGATAACTGAATGGTGTCAGTAGATATGGCCTCATACCTAACGTGTCCACTTCTGTGATGCACTTGGTCTCCAGCTGCAGGTCTATGTCCTTGGGAATGGTCAGAGGCTTGTTCTCTATGTGGCCATTGTTCCTTCTGGGACAAAAGACAGAGCGCCAAATCAATACCAGACAGACATGGGGGAGAGAGAGACAGACATGTCCTATGTTGCAGGCAGGTGTACTCCATGACATTTTTTTGGTCATAAGTCCACCTCTAAAACACAGGCACAGCAGAGTGCCTAATACAAATCTACTGCTATCATGTTAATTTACTGGCTGTCCTAAAGAAAAACACGTCATATCCTGGACTATATCAAACTTAATCTGCGTCATGGAGGTCACAAAAAACGTCACGGAAAAATATGTGCGCACATTGATGAGGCAGAAGGCCGTGTGGTGTTGTGTTTCTGAGCAGTCAGACTGTTGCTAATTATGACAAGAAGCTGCCATGAGAGGAATCATAGGTGGCTCATTTCAGCTCGTTGTATCTTTTTATTGATACAATGTCTAGTTTTGTCAGGTCTACGCTAATATGGCAAAGATTTGCTAGCTAGCTAACCAACAACTGTAACCATGTATTTGAGAGACACCAAGTGTTCATTGTACAAATGTATATGTTTTCAATAAATATTTGGAGACTGAATATAATTTATATTGTCAACAATCTAAGCCAACCCAGTATGTTTTAGCACATAGTTGCACGCACGTCGGTTTTGTTGCTAAACAACCAACCAGTCTATTGTCAACCCAACCAAGGCGCACTGAGCATCGACACTAGCTCTTTTGTAGTGCGGAGTAGGGCCCATGTAATTCATAAGTCCAATATTTTGTCATAGGGCTACAGGGCGCAACATGCAGTACAGACTGGGCCAGCTGTTCCATGGACAAGCCAACCTTTCTAGAGGTCCTCCGGGACGCAGGGCAGTGTTTGTTCAGCCATGTGTGTGTGCTGGATTCAGAGGACAATACTACGGCAAGACACTGGGGCCAAACAACCTTGGATACATTTCAACTTTGGGGGACCTGACAGGAAAAAGTGCTCTTGGCTTCACAACAAAAGGAATGGAGATGTGTGACAAGCAGGCAAAAGGACAGAGATCCGTTTTTAAAGCGTAAGTAAACGTGGAGTTGAGCTCCAACCTGCCTCATGAAGGCCTAGGAATTGGACTAGAACTACATAATGGCATAATAGAATCTAGATGGCATGTGGAACACTGAAGATAGACTTACATTTTTTTAATGTTTGAGAACATTTCACATTGCCAACCCTTGCTTTCTATTAGGCTAAAGGCATGAACACAAAATGGAGATGAGGAATAAATATCTACATAACATAGGTCTTATTTCAGAACTCGCCATAGCATCGCCATGACTTCTACCTGTAACCATTACATAGGGTTAGCGCTAAAGCTTGTTTTGTTGAGAGTCTTGAACTGCTGTTCATACACTACTGAAAGATGTCACCTGCATGGACTGGACTGACCAACCATTCAAGGTTTTAACTCACAACCATAAGACAACCAGAGACCATTCTAAGGCAAGGCTAGCTTCACTCATAGGCAGAAGCAAAAAAAACCAAAAACGTCAAACAGGCCTTAAACAAGCCTCCTAAACACATCAGCTTAATCTCTCAACTGTTGCGCCCATGTTCACCATCCATCTCACACGTCTGCTTTTCCTTCCTGCCTGATGAGAGGTGCCACACGCTCCCCTCTGCTCCACCCTCCTCAGCACCCCCTCCTTACCGGTCTTTTTTGCTCTTCGTTTTTTGCTGCTTTCCGGCAAGGCTCCTTAACTCATCTTCCGTAGGGTGCTGGTACCACCGCAGACTGGGAAAGGAGGAGACAAGTGAGTAATCTAGGTAGCTTTAGAACTATACCAGTGGTCCCATGTCCTGGTTCTGGAGGGATGAAGGGTGGACAGGCTTTTATATCAAATCAATGAACTAACCAATACATCAGTTGGATTGTTGTTTTTTTGTGTTGTGCAAGAACAATATATTTACACAGGCTGTGGCCCTCTAGGACCAGTATTAATGACGTAACACCTCACATACTCCAAAAAGTGAGCCTTCTATTGTTTCTGGTTCCAGGCCTTCATGATTGAAAATGATTAGGACCATCAATTAGCAAACAATCTGGGTTTTGCAATCATTTACCTTACAAAATACACACACAAGACTTCCCTCAAAGCATCAAAGCATATTCAATGTATTCAAGACAACTAATACACTTATGATGACAAACACTTGCCAGAAGTTTACAAAGAGGGTAGTTATCGTGTTCTTTGAGGACTGTACTTAAAACAAGAGCTAATTTAAGAGGAGCCTTTTGAAGACTAACATTTCACACAAGTTCTAACTTTGTCACAAGCCCTGAGAGGCATAGGGGTGAGGGAGGGGTGGAGGGCTTGTTTTCATTCATTCATCTTTATTTATTTATTAGGGGGAACTTAATTGCGGATCTCTCTGAAGCAACACTGAGCCTCCTGTTTGGGCTAAAGTTTTTTGAAAAATGCATCAACAGCCCCCTGGAAAAAAAAACAAGCACTGATGAATTATTAAGTGTTTTCTGGGGAGCTGTTTACTCAAAAACACATATAGCACTAATTAGAGGAAACGAGACGGGTGCTTTATTTTTATTGCCCGTCCTCTCGGGTTGTCCCAATATTTGATGATGCCCTTTGGTCTATGCAATGCGACTTAAAATTATATATATTTTTTATTCCCTTTCAGCAGACAATGAAAAAAAAAGACTGTTTACAAATTGAGCAAATACTATTTTCCGCATTGTTAAGACTTGAAATGAATTGTTCTGATGGGAAAACCACCGAGGAGATTAAATCATGGCTCTTAAAGACACCATCAGAAACATTAATGTCAGGTACAGAGTTCTACATTTACCTGCCACTGCAGAGTAGCCATCTTGCAAAGGAATAATGAGGTATGATCTTCTGAATTACACTGGCCATTACCATAGTAACCACCAGCTGCACACCGATCACACCCTGAGGAAGGAAAAACAAATCAAGTTATAATCTAATAGGAATTGGACAGATATGAAATACAGTACACATATACAGTTGAAATCAGAAGTTTACATACACTTCAGCCAAATACATTTAAACTGTTTCACAATTGCTGAAATTGAATCCTCGTAATAATTCACTGTCTTAGGTCAGTTAGAATCACCACTATTTTAAGAATGTGAAATGTCAGAATAATAGTAGAGAATTATTTATTTCAGCTTTTATTTTGTTCATCACGTTCCCAGTGGGTCAGAAGTTTACATACACTCAATTAGTATTTGGTAGCATTGCCTTTAAATTGTTTAACTTGGGTCAAACATTTTGGGTAGCTTTCCACAAGCTTCCCACAATAAGTTGGGTGAATTTTGGCCCATTCCTCCTGACAGAGCTGGTGTAACTGAGTCAGGTTTGTAGGCCTCCTTGCTCGCACACGCTGTTTCAGTTCTGCCCACACATTTTCTATAGGATTGAGGTCAGGGCTTTGTGATGGCCACTCCAATACCTTGACTTTGATGTCCTTAAGCCATTTTGCCACAACTTTGGAAGAATGCTTGGGGTCATTGTCCATTTGGAAGACCCATTTGCGACCAAGCTTCAACTTCCTGACTGATGTCTTGAGATGTTGCTTCAATATATCCACATAATTTCCCTTCCTCATGATGCCATCTATTTTGTGAAGTGCACCAGTCCCTCCTGCAGCAAAGCAAAGTTCCCCCACAACATGCTGCTGCCACCCCCATGCTTCACGTCTGGGATGGTGTTCTTTGGGCTTGCAAGCCTCCCCCTTTTTCCTCCAAATGTAACAATAGTAATTACGGCCAAACAGCCCCCCGCACCTCTCTGATTCAGAGGGGTTGGGTTAAATGCGGAAGACACATTTCAGTTGAAGGCATTCGGTTGTACAAGTGACTAATAATGGTGACTTTGACTTTTGTGCCCGTTTCCTCCAGCATCTTCACAAGGTCCTTTGCTGTTGTTCTGGGATTTATTTGAACTTTTCGCACCAAAGTACGTTCATCTCTAGGAGACAGAACGCGTCTCCTTCCTGAGCGGTATGACGGCTGAGTGGTCCCATGGTGTTTATTGTTTGTACAGATCAATGTGGTACCTTCAGGCATTTGGAAATTGCTCCCAAGGATGAACAAGACTCGCGGAGGTCTACAATTTCTGTTCTGAGGTCTTGGCTGATTTCTTTAATTTTCCCATGATGTCAAGCAAACAGGCACTGCGTTTGAAAGAAGGCCTTGAAATACATCCACAGGTACACCTCTAATTGACTCAAATTGTCAATTAGCCTATCAGAAGCTTCTAAAGCCATGACATCATTTTCTGGAATTTTCCAAGCTGTGTTAAAGGCACAGTCAACTTCGTGTATGTAAACTTCTGACCCACTGGAATTGTGATACAGTGAATTATAAGTGAAATAATCAGTCTGTAAACAATTGTTGGAAACATAATGCACACAGTAGATGTCCTAACCGACTTCCCAAAACTAGTTTGTTAACAAGAAATTTGTGGAGTGGTTGAAAAACGAGTTTTAATGACTCCAACCTAAGTGTATGTAAAATTACGACTTCAACTGTACACTCTTGCTCTGTATGGACAAGAGTCATTTCATCATGGTGTTTCATCCTGTATGAAAAGTCAGATGAAAGATGGAAATCTATCAAATAAACTTGCAGCCATTGATCAAGTTACAACTATATTGAAGATAACTTTATAGAATTGAGTGTTAAAATACAGTAGTACTGGAATTTATTCTGGTTGTTTCAAGTGATTCATATGGGTTTTTGCAGAAAAAAAGTAGTCTCCAGCAGCATAGGAACATAACGTGATGGATGGTGTAGCCTAACTACAGTCGTTCGTCCTTTAAAAAGTTTCCGCGTACTGCGGCGCAGCTTGCATGGTGCCGCAGAATTCTATGGCATGTTATTTACGTGTGAACCACTGGTACCATTAATGCTAGTTAGTGCTAGTTGGACCACCAAAGGGCATCTTTGAGAAGCATTTGATAGCCTTCAATAGTGGCTTTACTAGAGAATGCAGGCACGCAGGAGACCGGGGTTTAATTTCCCGACGGGGAGGAAGAGTAGGATGTCCTTGTAAATAATAACTGATTCCATGTGTGTTAATTCATAGTTGTGACGTCTTCACTATTATTCTACTATGTAGAAAATAGTAAAAATAAAGAAAAATCCTGGAATGAGTAGATATGTCCAAACTTATGACTGGTACTTACTTAATTAATTTGATTCATATTATGGTGTTTCTACAACCCTATGGGTTTCCGTTAGGATGGAACGGAAAATATGGCGCTGTACAAAGTGACTGTCGGGAGTACAGTACTGGGCTACTTAGTTAAAGAATCCCGGGTCGTGTGGGCACGCGGGATACCGGGGTTCAATTCCCCGATGGGGAGGAAGGAGTAGGCTGTCCTTGTAAATAAGAATTTGTTCCTAGTTAAATAAAGGTTACACTAAGAGCATAATGCTGCATATACTGAAAAGACCAAAAAGCACATGGAATCAGATATTTCAAGCCACCTTCATAGGTGGTTTGAAATTAGATACAAAATCGGATTCCTGGCCATGCAACTTGTCTGAACGGTCAAATTGGATTTATTTGCTCAAGTGGTTTTTAGTCTGTTATTTGGCATATCTTCTTGTTGCTTGCTAGCTGGCTCCTCTGTTGACAGTTTGACAAGAACATGTGGTAGCTAACTAGCTTGTTAATGGTTTACAAACAAATTAGTGAATGTACTAGAAAGCTAAACAGCTACCTAGTTGACTGCTGTGGCTAGCCAAAAATAACACATTTTGAAAGTTGGATCAGCTTCTCCTTTGAGCCTGGGAAAGTGTTCTTACACTGACTTTGAACATTCAAAGCAACTGGGAAACATTCATGACAGGCATTGTTGTCACCTTAGCATGCTACACAACTTCTGAGAGATAGGAAGCATGAGCACCACCAATCAGCCGATTGTGTGCGTACACAGGTCGTTACTATGACACCTAGCGTAGCCATGTCAGAAAATGGACTGCAGTCTGAATACAAATCCACATTTGGTCACTTGTAACTTGTTTGAACAGTCAGTATACCAAAAGGGATTTGAAAAAGGCCTGCAGTGTGAACAAGGTAGATGCACTACCATGTGTATGGGATCCAACCTGTGGCCTTAATTAACTTCTGATGAGAGCATCATTCATGTGGCTTTGGTATGCATGGTCTCTTGTAGTATTGGCACAACATGGATAATTTGTGCTTAATTTGATACAGCCTAGCCAAAGGTATACAGGGTGGAAATGGTGGGCTTGAGATTTGAGTATTAGTGCTGCATTTCATTTGGGGGAGAGATACAGTTACACAATATTATTTTGAGAAGTATTACAGTGCATTCGGAAAGTATTCAGACCCCTTGACCTTTTCCAAATCTTGATACAATTTAATCGATTTTAGAATAAGGCTGTAATGTATTTTTTTCCCCCTCATCAACCTTCACACAATAACCACTAATGACAAGGCAAAAACAGTTTAGAAATGTTTGCTAATTTATAAAAAATAAAAACGGAAATATAACATTTACATAAGTTCAGACCCTTTACTCAGTACTTTGCTGAACCAACTTTGGCAGCGATTACATCCTTGTATCTTCTTTGGTATGACGCTACAAACTTGGCACATTTGTATTTGGGGAGTTTCTCCCTTTCTTCTCTGCAGATCTTTCAAGCTCTGTCATGTTGGATAGGGAGCGTCGCTGCACAGCTATTTTCAAGTCTTTCCAGAGAAGTCCGAGCTCTGGCTGCGCCACTCAAGGACATTGAGACTTGTCCCGAAGTCACTCCTGAGTTGTATTGGATGTGCGCTTAGTGTCGTTGTCCTGTTGGAAGGTGAACCTTCACCCCCGTCTGAGGCCCTGAGCGCTCTTGAGCAGGTTTTCAACAAAGATCTCTTCGTACTTTGCTCTATTCATCTTTCCCTTGATCCTGACCAGTCTCCCAGTCCCTGCCGCTGAAAAACATCCCCACAGCATGATGCTGCAGCCACCATGCTTCACTGTAGGGATGGTGCCAGGTTTCCTCCAGACGTGACACTTAGCATTCAGGCCAAAGAGTTCATAAGCACCGGGCCAGTATTTTCCAAGCCTAGTTAAAAGTTTCAATTCGCTAGTCAGAAAAGTCTGTAGAGCCTTCTCCCTCAAGAATGAACAAAATGCATCTTCTGGTGATCTATTGACAGGACAGGTGCCTTTCCGTCACAAAGCGAGCGATGACAGGAATCTGCTGGCTTGTCAGTCTGCGGTCTGTCCTGACTCTCTTTACCTGTGTTGTTTTTTTTGCAATGTGGTTGGCTGCATTCACATTTATTTTCACAGATGGAGAGCATGATGCTTCTTCATCATCTCCTGTGAGTGAATTTACACATCCCATGTAAGTGGTAACGATAAGTTCTAATCCACTTAATTATTATAAATGATCTTCTTTCGCGTGTATCATAGGCCTTTAACCAGCCAGAGTCGGGGCGCATATGCTATTTACGGTTCTTTGATTGACGACCGAACTTGTGTTGACTAGTTTATAAAAAGGTGTCAAACTGACTGAATATGGGGCCTCCCGAGTGGCGCAGCGGTCTAAGGCACTGCATCGCAGTGCTTGTGGTGTCACTACAGACCATGAGGGGTGCACAATTGGCCTAGTGTCGTCCGGGTTAGGGTTTGGCCGGCCAGAATATCCTTGTCCCATCGCGCTCTAGCAACTCCTGTGACGGGCCGGGAGCATGCACATTGACTTCGGTCGCCAGGTGTATGGTGTTTCCTCAGACACGTTGGTGCGGCTGGCTTCCGGGTTAAGCGAGCAGTGTGTTTAGAAGCAGTGTGGCTTGATAGTGTCGTGTTTCGGAGGACGCATGGCTCTCAACCTTCACCTCTCCCGAGTCCGTACGGGAGTTGTAGCTATGGGACAAGACTAACTACCAATTGGATATCACAAAAGAAAACAGGGTCATTTTTTTTATTACTGACTGAATAAAGTAAATCTCCAATATCCCTTTGCTATTCATAAATCATACAACGTATTTATATGTTCATAGTAACAAGTAAACCAAAGACTGTGTATTTTCCAAAGATTCTAAGCCCATGTCGAGACTTGCCAGTGACCAGTAAAGTGACTCGTCAGTGTAGCAAAGTAATGGGTTGTTCGCGACCAAAATGCTGTTTTTAAAAGGATCTTTAAGGTGAACGGAATCGAATCATCAGTGAGAAAGATATTAATTTGGCTCCCTAATTTGCATACTGGTAGGCTACTAAAATGTTTTTTTTGCAATTATCTACATATAAATTATGAAAACATTTGATGAAGATGTTGAATATAAAAGAAAACAGATTGAATATTATAAAAGCTAATGTCATGATACTTACAGTGCCTTAAGAATGTACACACCCCTTGATTCCACATTTTGTTGTGTTACAGCCTGAATTCAAAATAAGCCATCTGTACACAATACTCCATAATGACAGTGAAAACATGTTTTTAGAAATGTGTGCACATTTTGACAGGAAATACAGAAAAACAAATTTACATAAGTATTCACAACGCTGAGTCAATACATGTTAGAATAAACGTTGACAGTGATTACAGCGGTGTGTCTTTCTAGATAAGTCTCTAACATGCTGACCAAACCCGACGCGCGCGCATGCACCATCGCACGCCCAGTGATTTTGTTCACCCACACCAGAAGCGATCAGGGCACGCAGGTTGAAATACTCAGAACCGATTTATATTTTAGCACCTGGCCACGCAGATGCTCGCTGAGGTGCGCGAGCAGTGTAGGTGCAATGATTGATAAACGTGTGTCCATTTATTTCGCAACGCTAACACACGTGATGCAAGCGATGTGGTCAGCATGTAAGACCTTGGCACACCTGGACTGTACAATATTTGCACACAATTTTTTTACAATTCTTCAAACTCTGTCAAGTTGGTTGTTGATCATTGCTAGACAGCTATTTTCAAGTCTTGCCATTGATTGTCATGCCACTTCAAGGCAAAACAGTAACTAGGCCTCTCAGGAACATTCAATGTCATCTTGGTAAGCAACTCCAGTGTATATTTGGCCTTGTGTTTTAGGTTGTCATGCTGGAAGGTGAATGTCTCCCAGTGTATGTTGGAAAGCAGACAACCATGATAAGCCTGTGCTTAGCTCTATTACGTTTATTTTTCATCTAAATAAACTCCCTAGTCCTTGCTGATGACAAGCATACACAACACGACGCAGGCAACACCAGGGTTGAAAATATGAAGAGTTGTACTCAGTGATGTGTTGTTTTGGATTTGCCCCAAACACAATACTTTTTATTCAGGACATAAAAAAGTGTATTTCTTTGCCAAATTTAATGCAGTTTTACTTTCGTGCATTATTGCAAACATTATGCATATTTTGGAATATGTTTTTTTCTATACAGACTTCCTTCTTTTCACTCTGTCATTTAGGTTAGTATTGTGGAGTAACTAGGGTTGCAAAGGGTCGGAAACTTTCCGGTACATTTTGGGGAATTTTGCTTAAATTCATCAAAAAAGTTAGCTTTTAACAGTGTACCTTTTTTTGTGGGATACACAAGGCAATTCTAGGTCTTGTGGCATATTTTGGTTAACCTATCCTGAATTCAATGGAATTGCAACCCTCTGCATGCACTTTGCATTTTTCTGTCACATGATTCTCAAGATCTTGCACACTAATGAGATGCTATTGAGCCCAAACTACTACACGGTCTGAGCCAAGGACTACATGCTTTCTAGTAAGTTTTGATTACTTGGTGGGGTGAATATATTTTACATGACATGCATGATTTTTTGTTTACACGTAAATAGTAGCCTACAGCAAAGTGTGTTTAAATAATTTCTATATTGTTATAAATTTCTGTTTGTTTTTGCTACCATGTGGATTTTAGCTTGCTTGAGCCTGCTAACTGAGGAGTGTTAATTCACCTGTTTCCATACATGTTTCATTTTAAAACATTTATCTACCTAACAAAAGGAGTTGTTTAATCTAACTTATTAAATACTATCTGATGTGTGAAGACATTTCGCTGCAGCCAATGTAGAAGGAAAAGCTGTGTACATTTGTAAACACTGTACCAAATCATGTTGGGCCACAGAAGGTATTTGCACTGGTGACAGACAATGCTGTGAACATGAAGGATGCTTGGTCTAAAGTGGAGGAGTCCTACCCTCACATCACACCCATTGGCTGTGCTGCTCATGCATTGAATCTGCTCCTCAAGGACATCATGGCACTGAAAACAATGGATACACTCTACAAGAGAGCCAAGGAAATGGTTAGGTATTTGAAGGGTCATCAAGTTATAGCAACAATCTACCTCACCAAGCAAAGTGAGAAGAATAAGATCACCACATTGAAGATGCCCAGCAACACCCATTGGGGTGGTGTTGTAATCATGTTTGACAGTCTCCTGGAGGGGAAGGAGTCTCTCCAAGAAATGGCCATATCCCAGTCTGCCGATATAGACAGCCCCATCAAGAGGATCCTCCTGGATGATGTATTTTGGGAGAAAGTGATAAGCAGCCTGAAACCTATAGCAGTAGCCATTGCACGGATTGAGGGAGACAATGCCATCCTGTCTGATGTTCAGACTCTGCTTGCAGATGTAAGAGAAGAAATCCGTACTGCCCTGCCCACTTCACTGTTGCTCCAAGCAGAAGAAACTGCAGTTCTGAAATACATCAAAAAGTGTCAAAAAGACTTCTGCCTGAAGCCCGTACATGTTGGACCCCAAGTATGCTGGCAGGAGCATCCTGTCTGGTGCAGAGATCAACAAGCCCTATGGTGTCATCACTACCGTGTCTCGCCACCTTGGCCTGGATGAGGGCAAGGTTCTTGGCAGTCTGGCGAAGTACACTTCCAAGCAAAGGCTTTGGGATGGAGATGCAATATGGCAGTCGTGCCAACATTTTTCATCAGCCACCTGGCGGAAGGGAGTTTGGGGATCTGAGGCTCTTTCCCCGGTTGCCTCAATCACCCTCCAAATCCCACCAACATCAGCCACCTCAGAGCACAACTGGTCCTTGTTTGGGAACACACACCAAAGCATGCAACAGGCTGATGTTCAAGAGGTGGACACTGAGGAGGTCCAGGGAAAAGACATGGAAGCCTGAGAGGAAGACAACCAAAGCTTTAGTTCGTAGACTCATTTTACAGATGTATGTTGAAAACGTTTTTTGGAGCTGCGATGGATCATTGAGGATCATTCAATATTCCCTTTCTTTTGTTGTTCAGTGTGAAGAGTCAACTCATTTAATTAAAGTTCAATTCATAACTACATTTTATTTCTATTGGAAGGATTTAATAATTTGCAATTATGTCTACTTATGATAAGGTAAAAGGTTTATGTTTGTCTCCATATGATATGGTAAATATATCCAATGCAAACATCTACATTTAAATGGTATTAATTCCCATGTATTCCCGTTAATTCCCAAGGAATGTTTCCACCTCTGTATATTTCCCAAAATGTGCAAGCCTAGGAGTAACTAACATTTTGTTGATCCATCCTCAGTTCTCTTATCACAGCCATTAAACTCTGTAATTGTTTTAAAGTCACCATTGCCCTCATGGCAAAATCCTTGAGCGGTTTCCTTCCTCTCCGGCAACAGAGTTCGGAAGGACGCCTGTATCTTTGTAGTGACTGGGTGTATTGATACACCATCCAAAGTGTATTTAATAACTTCACCATACTCAAAGGGATATTTAATGTCTGCTTTTTTTGTTTTACTCATCTACCAATAGGTGCCCTTCTTTGTAAGGCATTTGAAAAAAAACTTGGTCTTTGTGGTTGAATCTGTGTTTGAAATTCACTGCTCAACTGAGGGACCTTACAGGAAGGTGTATGTGTGGGGTACAGAGATAAGGTAGTCATTCAAAAATCACTTACTGCAAACAGAGTGAGTCCATGGAAGTTATGTGACTTGTTAATCAAATTTTTACTCCTGAACTTATTTAGGCTTCTTGCCATAACAAAAGGGGTTGAATACTTTTGACTCTAGAAATGTCAGCTTTTTTATTTGTAATACATTTGTAAAAATGTCTAAAAACACAATTCCACTTTGACATGGGTTATTGTGTGTAGGTCAGTGACACAACATTTTAAATTCATCCATTTTAAATACAGGCTGTATCACAACAAAATATTGAAAAAGTCAAGGGGTGTGAATACTTTCTGAAGGCACTGTATACGGCATTATTAAATATATTGATATAGGCCTACTGATTTGATTAAAGTGTCAACGGCTGCTTTCTGTGTAGCAAAGCCAATGTTTAACACCTGCTTCATTTTTCAATCGTACCTTTAAAACCATTTCCCTGCAATTCTACATTGATTCCCTGTTGAGAAACAATGTTTATGACAGAATCTATGCTCTTGACAGAACACAACCTTTATTCTTAGGTTTTTCCCACAATACATTTTATTGAAAGACTTGTTTTTCTGACTAGATTACTAATCCACCACTTTCCCTCAAAGTCCCACCCACAGTGATTAATTGAAACCCTACCAATTCTGTGAATCACAAACATCCTGCCCCCCTCCCCTGACAATCCAACCCACAGTGAATAATTGACAGGCCAAACTGTTAAAAGGGATTATTCACCCAAATTACTAAACAAAATTGGTTTCCTTACCCTAAGTGTCCAGAGCAGCAGAGCCAATAAAATACATAATTTGAAGAACAATCAGTGTGGCAATTTATATCTTGCAGTAAAACGGTAAATATGGCTTTAATCTGAAGACAGATTTAATGTTAAAGGTTTACCTTACTTAGAAAATACCCTCGATCATATAGGCCTAGGCGATATCCAAAACAACTCAACACAATGAATTCATACATTTTCAGTCATTTAAAAAAAGTTGTCTTTCTACTCAATACACAACTCATTTTACAATGCTGGGAGGTAAAGTCATTAAAGTATTTAATAATTTAGCTGTGTATTTCAGATGGAATCAAGGCATTAGAGGTAAGCAAAATACTGCTTATTCTTTAATAACTCCCTGGCTGGCTACTCCGGGTACGCCCTACTTACAGAAAACACTGTTAGGAAAGAGAAAGGGGGATACCTAGTCAGTTGTACAACTGAATGTATTCAACCGAAATGTATTCCGCATTTAACCCACCCCCTCTGTTAGTCATCTGTACCTGCGCCAAAACTATAGCTTTTTAAATAGTGAGCCAACATGTTTTCAGCACTTTGATTTCCCTGACTGATCAAAACTCATTTCTCCGCAGCGGACATATAGTGAGCAATATGTTTGGAACATCAAATCGCAATACATATATAATCATGAAAATAGCAATATCGGCACCTAAGTAGTGATAATATCGTGTAGTGAGGTTACTGGCAATATATGAAGAAAAAAAATACCCTCTGCAGTGTCACATTAACAAACCATGCGGGACCGTGTTGCTCAGTTGCTCAATGCACTTGCAACGTCAGGGTTGTGGGTTGGATTCCCATGTGGGACCAGTATGGGGGGTATGCACTCTCACTACTGTAAGTCACTCTGAATAAGAGTGTCTGCTAAATGACTAAAACGTACAGTACTGTGCCTAGACTACGTAGGCCTAGAGGCTGTTCATTTAAAGAAAAATAGCCTACTATCTTTGCAATATGTCTCATTAAAACTGTACAAAGCACTGCAAAAATCACTGCAAAGCAAAGAACGGAAGTCTTGTTTACGTTTGATTAGATTACATCCATTTGGGAAGGGTACGCCAACTTCTACAGTCACCTTCACCTGAGTTGAGATAGGGGCAGGTAAAAGTGGAAAGCTGGGTTAGTTGTCCCTCAATGTCACTTCACCTTCTTGTCCTCCCGACCAAAACATGAGAGTCAAGATAAGCTTATTTTCCTAAAAACCCGCAGATATTGTAGGTCATAACCAATGTTAAAAAAAACACTGAACAAATTTCAGGTCTGAGAGCAAATCTTGTGTGCAACTTCCAGCACGCATTTACTGAGAACACTGAGGCTGTACCCGCTTTAAGTTACAGTTAGAGGCCAAGTAGGCTACTGTGGCTATTTTATCATAATGTAGGCCTACCAGGGGCCTACCATCAAAAATAATGGTGAAAAATGCAACCCATAACATTTTAACATGGAAATAGCTGTTCTATCATTCAGCCTACAGTAGCAGCAAATGTGTGGTGTTCAATGTAAGCCTACATTCCATGAGACCTTTGGGGGAAAAAAAAAAAAACACACACACTTAGGGCTACACATTAACCTGTTTATTCACTTGTCCTTCAGACAAGGTGACTGAAAATGTGTTTGATGCAAGAATCTACTTTATAAAATAAAATTTATTATTATTCCCATACCATTATTAGAGAAATTATGCTAGCCTCTGCCTATTGGCTACTTAGCTTATTCAAGACTGTCTCAATACAACACTGCCCCTTTAAGGCATAAACAAAGCTCTTTACCTGACTCGCTTTTCAAAGATGGCTAGAAATGCACATTTTGTTCTCTTGAAGGAAGCAACAACTCATCCACTATTGACTAGAAATGAGCTATAACTGGGCTAATAACTCAAAATGAAAAAATGAGCACAGGTGGCTACATGCAGCTCTTGCTTTGATCTCAAAAGAAGAACATTGAGTGCTCATGCTGTAAAAAGTCAAGTTCAAAGTGAATGGCACATTTCCATATGGCAAATGGCTATTTGCATACAGTGCATTCGGAAAGTATTCAAATTCCCTTTTTCCACATTGTTACATTACAGCCTTATTCTAAAGTGGATTAAATAAATAAAAAAATCCTCAATCAATCTACACACAATACCCCATAATGACAAAGTGAAACACTTTGCTATGAGACTAGAAAATGAGCTCAGGCACATCCTGTTCCCATTGATCATCCTTAAGATGTTTCTACAGCTTGGGAGTCCACCTATGGTAAATTCAATTGATTGGCCATGATTTGGAAAGGCACACACACACACACACCTGTCTATATAAGGTCCCACAGTTAACAGTGTATGTCAGAGCAAAAACCAAGCTATGAGGTTGAAGGAATTGTCCGTAAAGCTCTGAGAGAGGATTGTGTCGAGGCATAAATGAAGGAAGTTTGGAACCACCAAGTCTCTTCCTAGAGCTGGCCGCCCGGCCAAACTGAGCAATCGGGGAAGAAGGACCTTGGTCAGGTAGGTGACCAAGAAAGCTGACAGGACCTCCAGAGTTCCTCTGTGGAGATGGGAGAACCTTCCAGGACAACCATCTCTGCAGCACTCCACCAAATCAGGCCTTGGTAAAGTGGCCAGACGGAAGCCACTCTTCATGAACGGAGCAGATCCTTCAAGTACAGAGAGATCCTTGATGAAAACCTGCTCCAGAGTGCTCAGGACCTCAGACTTGGGCGAAGGTTCAGATTCCAACAAGACAATTACCCTAAGCACACAGCCAAGACACAGCCTGAACAGCTAATCAAATGGCTACCCAGACTATTTGCATTGCCCCCTCGCTGCCGCTACTCTCCGTTATTATCTATGCATAGTGACTTTAATAACTCTACCTACATGTACGTAATTACCTCAATTACCTCGACACAGGTGCCCCCGCACATTGACTCTGTACTGGTACCCCCTGTATATAGCCTCGCTATTGTTATTTACTGCTACTCTTTAATTATTTGTTATTCTTATCTCTTACTTTATTAGGGATTTTCTTAAAACTGCATTATTGGTTAAGGGCTTGTAAGTAAGCATTTCACTGTAAGGTCTGTTGTATAAGGCACATATGACAAATACAATTTGATTTTAGTCCTTTGAAGATAACAGGTTATGGGCTGTTAGGGAAGAAACTGAACAAATCCTTATTGAAACAATTTCCTGAGCCACTAATAGAGTTGTAGTGTAGCATGTGTTTTCAAACATGAGTTTGAAGCAACTTCATGCAGGAGACAAACTCAATTACATGAGGGATTATTAGAGAAATAATATTAGGAAACAATTAGATAAGGCTTAGTAAGCAACTTACGATAGTACACGTCCAACCCACTGTCAATTCAAGTGCACTCCAATAAGTATCTCTAAGATACCCATTTAGGACTGTTGATACTGTACAATGCAGAATCGCTCATACACACTCCCCTTGAAAGTCCAACAATTCATCCACTGTAATTTTCAACAAAAGAGTAGGCTACACAGCAGCAATGTGCACTTCTTCTGTTATGATATAGAAGTGAGACCATTAAATGTTTTTATTAGTACCTTTGAGGCACTTGCAAAAACGGCCATCAGTGCAATAAAAAAAAAAAGAATTGTGATTCTCAGCACCTATGATGCTCATCTGAGAACGAGCAGCACTCAACAGTGGAAATCTGGTCCTGTGATAGCTAGCTTAGGCTTTAGCACAGGGGATTCAATTTCAACCCTTACAGATCAATATTCTCTTAAACAGGCTGGGTAGAATCATTCATATCGTGCTGCTACTTTACACACTCAGTGTAGGGTAGTCCAACTTTTACCCTAATAAGTGGGCTTAGCCATATCAGCATGTACTCATGTGGATGCATGCACACACACACACGAATGTAGGACTTCAAATAGAACTAAGTCTTAGACACATTTTTGTCATTTGAATAATGATTGAGTCGAGATATTGTCAAACTGAAGAAAACAGTGGGCTATTGTAGTCAACAAAATGCCCTTTCATGTGCCACATTTTAGTCACACGTCAAATTTATACGCCTCATTAACCTTTGGTAAAAATAAAATCACTGACTTCTATGTGCACAAACATAGGCTTGTCCTACCAACATATTTTTCTGCATAACATCCTATTCTCTTCCGAACAGCTGAAATATGACAAACATACAGTACCAGTCAAAAGTTGACACCTACGCATTCAAGGGTTTTTATTTATTTATTTTTGGACTATTTTCTTCATTGTAGAATAATAGTGAAGACATCAAAACTATGAAATAACATATGGAATCATTTAGTAAGAAAAATAAGTGTTAAACGAATCAAAATATTTTTTATATTTGAGATTCTTCAAAGTAGCCAAAGTAGCCATTTGCCTTGATGACAGCATCGCATACTCTTGGCATTCTCTCAAATCCAAGTCAAATCAGTTACACACACATGTTTAGCAGATGTTATTGCGGGTGTAGCGAAATGCTTGTTTCTCCAAAAGTGCAGTATTATCAAACAAGTAATATCATAAATGTCACAACAATAAAACACACACAAATCTAAAGTAAGGAATGGAATTAAGACTATATAAATATTTGGATGAGCAATGTCAGAGTGGCAAAGACTAGAATACAGTACACACATATGAGATGAGCAATGCAAAATATGTAAACATTATTAAAGTGGCCAGTGATTTCAAGTCTATAAGGTACTAGTGATGGCTGTTTAACAGTCTGATGGCCTTGAGATAATGCTGGGACAGAGAGACTGAGAAACAGCTTCTGATGCACCTGTACTGATCTCGCCTGCTGCATGAGAGCGGTGGCTGGGTTGGTTGTTCCTGTGACATTGGGTGCTTTAGGCGTCCTGGAGGGCAGGTAGTTTGCCCCAGTAATTTGTTGGGGAGACCGTTACACCCTCTGGAAAGCCCTGCGGTTGTGGGGGGTTTTAGGTGCCAAGCCAAATCCTGTTGCGCCTTCTTCACGACACTGTCTGTGTGGGTGGACCATTTCAGTTTGTCAGTGATGTGTACGCTGAGGAACTTGAAACGTTCCACCTTCTCCACTACGGTCCCGTCGATGTGGATAGGGGGGGGTGCTCCCTCCTGCTGTATCCTGAAGTCCACGATAATCTCTTTTGTTTTGTTGACATTGAGTGAGAGGTTATTTTCCTGGGAGTGTGGTGCCAGGGCCCTCACCTCCTCCCTGTAGGCTGTCTCATCATTGTTGGTAATCAGGCCTACTACTGTTGTGTCGTCTGCAAACTTGATGATTGAGTTGGAGGCGTGCATGGTGAGATAGTAATCTGGAATCCATTTCAATTAACAGGTCTGCCTTGTTAAAAGTTAATTTGTGGAATTTCTTTCCGTAATGCATTTGAGCGAATCAGTTGTGATGTGACAAGTTAGGGGTGGTATACAGAAGATAGCCCTATTTGGTAAAAGACCAAGTCCATATTATGGCAAGAACAGCTCAAATAAGCAAAGAGAAAGGACAGTTCATCATTACCTTAAGACGTGAAGGTCAGTCAATCCAGGAAAAAAAGTTTCTTCAAGTGCAGTTGCAAAAACCATTAAGCGCTATGATGAAACCGTCTCATGAGGTCCGCCACAGGAAAAGAAGACGCAGAGTTACCTCCTCTGCAGAGGATAAGTTTATTAGAGTTTTTTTTTTAGTTAACTGCACTTTGTGAGACGCAGAGTAGGTGGACGGATGATCTCCGCATCTGTGGTTCCCATGGTGAAGCATGGAAGAGGTGGTGTGATGGTGCTTTGCTGGTGACAGAGTCAGTGATTTATTTAGAATTCAAGGCACACTTAACCAGCATTGCTACCACAGCATTCTGCAGTGATTCGCCGTCCCATCTGGATTGATCTTAGTGGGACTTCATTTGTTTTTCAACAGGACAATGACCCAACACCTCCAGCCCTCCTATGTAAGGGCTATTTGACCAGGAAGGAGAGTTATGGAGTGCTGCATCAGATGACCTTTCCTCCACAATCACCCACCCTCAACCCAATTGAGATGGTTTGGGAAGAGTTGGACCGCAGAGTGAAGGGAAAGTAGCCAACAAGTTCCCATATGTGGCATTCCAGTTGGTTGAGAGAATTCCAAGAGCGCGCAAAGCTGTCATCCCTTTGAAGAACCTCAAATGTGAAATATATTTGTATTTGTTTAACACCTTTTTGGTTTTATTTAATAGTTGATGTCTTCACTATTATTCTGCAATGTAGAAAATAGTAAAAAATAAATAAATGAATGAGTGAGTAGGTGTCCAAACTTTTGACTGATACTGTAAATAAAAGTAGTATGGGTTGCACCTCCGTCACTCGGTGGCGTCATTGTCATCAACATTCTACAGACCCCGCAGCCACATTGGTGTCCAAAGTAGAACAGGGGCTCATTACTTTGAACAGGAACTAATGACTGCCCAGTGATGAGGTCAAGTCACTAAACCTTTAGTCCGAATCGAGTCCCAAGTCCCCTGTGCTCGAGGCAACAAGGGTCAAGTCACAAGTCATGTCACAAGTTCCTTTGGCTGAAGTCCGAGTTCCAGTGCTCAAGTCTGAGTCACTGGGTCCACATTAACTGGAAAAATAACTTTATTTTGAGTTCGTGTTGCTATCCCTTTTCCCGTGGCACCAAAGGTTTGCATAAAGGCTACCGATAATGTTACCAGGGCCACGTTCAGTTGCAAAATGTTCTTGAACGTTGCAGATAGACATTCCATGAATAGAGGCGATGTTATTCCTTATTCAAAAACATCAGACACACGTTTGTTCTACATAGCATGTTTCTATCTGAATGTTCCAAAATGTTGGGTCCTACTGAACACGCCCTAGGTTGTTATCTATAGCTAGCCAAAATGAGGTACCATGACTGAACAAGGTGTAGCCTAAACAAATGGTTAACGGTCCGCAAGTACCCCAGTTTTAGAACAGCCCCACCGCCAATGCATTTTATTATGAGTCATATCTTTTGAACGGTAAGGGCTAGAACCAAGACGTTTTCTCTGATGAAAATAAGGAGACTTGGCTGCATTGGCTACAGAACCTGGCTATGAAATGCAGTGGAGAAAGTGGGAGGGTTGAGCGAAACTACAAATCCAAATCCAGCCTACTTTTCTATACTCAAGGGAGAGAAAATATAGCTAAACTGTTGTTTTACTATTAAGTTCAATGTTGCTTGTTTTTAATTTAGTAAAGCAGCTGGTGTTTCTTAACCAAGCAAAGGGTAGCTAAATAGAAGGCTGGTGGTGACTGAATAGCTACCGGGAAGCAAGAGTCGCCTGCGCGATGTATATCATCGGAGACTGTCTGCCCACACGGAGACTGTCTGCCCACAGTCTCCAGGCGGAGACTGTCTGCCCACACTCAACGCTTGAGCTGCACAACTATGCAGCTAATATTGATTGTGCTTATCACTGAAAAGCTCTCAATCTTTCCAAAAAATATTTTCCAGTCCATTTAGTAGTCAGATTTTAGTCAGAGAATTTTGTCTAGACTTGTTTTAGAAAAATCACTTTTTTTTAGTTAGTTTTTTCTGGGTCCATTTAGTCAGCGAGACTTTTGTTAATTACCACGGAAAGATTGGTGTTAACGAATATTTCTGTCACTAATTTGGTCAACAAAAATAACACTGGCTCAGAATACATCAAGAAGCCTTGGAGAACAGACTGCCTTTTCCATCAGCTGGGGAGACTGCTACCCTGACAGAGACAATTAGGTCATCATGTGGGGGAAGAAATGTGAGTGAAAGGGTGACTTTTATAGTGTTTCTACTGTGCATTTTTATGGCTAATTTTACCTCACTTTCCCCTCTAAGAGTACTCTACTGCAGAATCTGCTGATGTAGCACCTTCTTGAGGCTCTGTGAGTTGAAAATAAGAGTTTTAAGTTCACCGGTTTCCTGATTCTGACCTGACCACTGAATCTGTTGGGATTTGGTCAACAGATTGACTATTACTGGATTTGAGAGAGGGAAGGGAGATGTGGGTAGAGAATGCGGAAGAAGAGAAGATGGAGGGAATAGATGTGTGTGTGCGTGGGGGGTGACTGGAATTTGGGAGATCCCAGGCAGGCATCACACAGTGCAGCATACACTCTTAAAGCCAAAGTCAATACCTCCACTAGAGTCACAGAGGGGGGGAGTAGGACCCATAATGTTGCAATTTACTCTTCATCTGACATCTTGAGAAATGTAACCTCTGGTATCTGACAATAACAGGCAGGATGGAATTTCTCAGACTCTTGGATGTACAGGGTATATAGGTCAAACACACACTAACACACAGTTGGGTCGGTCTTGAACATTCTCCATAGGGTACTCTAGGACTCCCAAGCCTGGGGAAATTGAACATCAGCATGGGCTCTCTTATCTTCCCCAGTCCCCACGACCCCATCCACACAGGGGCCAAATTAAGGCCGGGGTGGGGGGGGGGCACAGGGGAGATAACAAACACCTCAGAGCTCAATCGCCCCAACAGGTGGCCTGCCATCTTGCCCCTGAAACCAACTGGAGACCAGAGAGGGGAGCCCATCTCCACTGCCCCCTGCTCTCTGGTTAAGCTGACAGTTTGTGAAAAGCTTCAAGGCTTCCCTGCCTGGAAATGGTACTCACTAATAGCAATATGGATTAACAGAGAAAACATACAAGAATATCAGAGTCAGTCAAATAATTCTGCGTAGACCAATATCACTTGTGAATAATAGACAATAATGGTGTGCTACACATGCACTGATTGATTATTGTTAGGCTATTATCCATACCTACTATTGAGCAGCCATAGTGCACCCCATTAAAACAGCTTACTACAGCCACCTTACCTGTGAATCGTAGGCTGATTGCATGAGAGCTGCAAGCACAGGTAAGGCAAATCAGTGACTTTCTGACTGTGTCGCACTGACCATGACAAATTACAATGTAGCCTAATAGTTTATCTAAATGTCCAATCTGAATTGCCCAGGCATCATAAGACATAAATGCCATTAAAAAAGGTATCTCCATGATGTTGTGTTATAAACTGCTTATAATTGGCATATCAAACTCAGTGGGTGAGTGCATCCTTAAAAGTGACAATGAAGTATCCTAAATCTCACACCTGTGCTTCCATTATTCACAAATGAACCATGATTGCTTTTCAAGTCCTTTTTTTTTAATTGCAATGAATTCCAGCACTATCTGAAAAAGATTATTCTGCTTTGGTGTAACCTAACTACTAAATTAAGAATTATCCTTCCGCAAACCTAGGCCTATAGTTTAGGAGACCTTATGATAACACACAATTCACCTAAACATAAATGGACATCAATAGTAAATCTACATTTAGACCAGAGATGGTAGGCCATCTTCCCATTCAGAATGTTTTAAATTGTACTGTTTGGTCTTTGGTAGTATATTTTCATTTTAGAACATGCCAAGGGATTCTACAGCATCTGATCTTACTTTTATGTTACATCCTTTGTACATTCGGTGCCATTTTGTACATTTGGAGTTTAAAGTTATTCTTAACAGGTTGCCCTGGGGATTTAGCAAACATTACCAGTACCATAATATTATAAGAGACAAAGGTACGAGGGACATAGTGTATGGCTGATCAAATGCAATATCACAACATGGCAAGGTAGAAAATAACCCACAAGCATACCGCCTCACGGAGGGCATTCTGAGGTCAAAACGAGTGTTCTATCTAGAGGTGAGAAACACCTTTCCCTACCTGCACATTCTCAATGACCGACATAAGCAAAGTGAAGATGGCAAGCTAGCAAGGTTCTAGCTGTTTGCTGAGCATCACGAGCGCCAAATTATCCAGCAATCGAAGTAGTTGTCAGAATAAGACGAATAAAAACATTGGCTAGTTAGTAATAGTAACTAATTGGAGTTCACTGCACAGGTGTCTGAGGTTCGATAGCTACCTGCCGGTAGGTAGCTAACGTTAGCTAGCTAACCTAACATCAGCTACCTAGATAACGTTAGGTCGCTAGCACAGGAACCGAACGCATGACATGGAACTAAACATGTAATATTACATCTGGTTGTGATTAGAAAGTTCTACATCAAGAGCCAGTGCTGCAGCACACGTGTAATAGTATCTAGCCAGTTAGCTTGATATCAGAGAGCACCAAGCTAACGGCTAACTGTTGTTAATGGTAAGCTTCATCATACCCTGATGAAGACAGCTTGCCTGTCGAAACGTTGGACATAATTTATCTTGCATCTGAGCTCCTAGAGTGTGCGTCTCTTCTTTATGTTCAAGTTAATGGTAAGCTTGCCGTGGCATGGCAGGATACTCACCATGTTGATGCAGTTGTGCTGAAATGGACTTAACGCCGACAACTGTCACACTAAGCTCCCCGAGTCGGAAATCGAGCGGCGCGGAGCACATAAGCCTTTCTGAAGTTGGTGATATTTAAGATTAATTCATTTATAAATCAAACTGCTGCAATTATATTTCAATGACCAATTCATTCAAGCTCGGTTCCCAAGTGTTTTCAACTGCAGTAGAGGTCACGCTAAGACTTGGTGTATATAGGCGTCACTGGATATGCCTGTTTACAGTGTGACTTATGTGGGCGTTACTTACTTTTAAACAAAATCCTGGCGCATTGCATTTGATACGGATATCTTGAATGTAAAACCATATTTATGGACAATGAAATATGGCATACGTTCTATTGTAATGTATAGATTGTATTTAGGCATTTTAGAACACAATACATGTATCTAAGGACCCCTGGAACGGAGGAAGTGAAGGTACACGTGACTTCTGCATGATGAGAAAGCCTGCATGAGCTAAATGTTAAAACTAAAGAAGAATGTGCAGCGTTTTATAAATGTTTTATCCGGCAGGTGAAGATTTGCTGCTGTTTGTTTATTACGAATTTGAAATAGCCTCATGCGCTACAGTGGGTTGTACTACTTTAGTGAAGCCTATGGCCTAATTTGCATGATGCACTATTTAGTTTGGATGCAACCTTTCAATAAATAGTTGAAAAGAAAACAAATGATTCTGTAGTAAGTGCAGTGGCGACCCGTCATTCTGATATGTGACGCGTATTAACGCCAAAATAACAACATGCAAAACAGGCCAAAAAATAAATAAATACACCTGTTTAGCTAAAAAGTTTTTTTTTTGCCTGTTTTGTATGTTATTTTGGCGTTAATACGCGTCACATCAGTTTGCAAACAATGTAAAAAAATATATAAAAATAATAAATCATTGATTTAATGAAGCCATATACAAACATGGTATATTTTTTTTGCTTTCTTGAGTAAGGCAGCTCCAAAATACAGGTGTTTCATCCTAGCTCTGCTTTCTGTAGTGGTGGGGCAGCCAGCGGAAAATTTGGAGTGTAGGGGTTGGTAGTGTTTTCTAGTTGTGCCGTGATTGGCTCAGTGTTCTGACACTTATGGGGACACTAGTCACTGCAAAATCTACAGGGAGAGCTCGAAAATGGAAGCCCCTTGGGTGCTGCCATAAAGTTACATTAGAAGGGCCCATCCAAGAAGGCTCAATGTCATTGGCCACAGATAAAATGACATCAAATCACGGTATAGCTACCATAGCTTTGATTGGACTAATCATGTCAACATACTTTCAAAATCTTAGCTAGCGAGCCAGCAGTCATCATCATTAATCAAGTTGACAATCTACTAGCGAATCCTTTTCAATCCTTGTCATATGAAGACAAATTATGAAGAGAAATTAAAATGTATCGGTGCTCATCGGCCATTGTACTAAAACATTACACAACAAGTTGGACATTTCAAATTCAACAATGAGTGGTTTGGAAGGGATCCGTGTAAATAGCAAGGTTGCCTACAAACAACGCATGCAAAGTTGTATAGCCGCAGATTAAGATACCGGGTAGGGAGTGGGCAATTTAATAAAAAATGTCACTCACCATGTTTATTCCGAAAAATGTCTGTCCTCACTCTGGTAGCCTATGGACAAACATTAAGTATAAGCTACGTGGTGAGTTGATGCCTATTCGGAAGCTAGTTAACTAGGTGAATTGATCATGCTACTTTGTATGCGTTGTTTGTTGGCATCCTTGTACTTTAAATTTTTGGAACAGTTTACTGTTGGAACAATCCACAAATTATACCCACCCTGGTGTGGGTGTGTGGTCTAAGTCTGGGTTTAAGGAATCTCTTTGTCTTCAGCTACTTGAGTTGTGACACTTTATTCTTGAATAAAACAGTGATACTGTTCCATTGATTGTTAGCTTGTGGTCCCTAAAGTTAGCTGACGTGGCTGTTTAAAGAGAACTGAATGATGGATTACAGTTTCTCCTGGCTGGAAACCAGGATCTGGATTGGTGCTGGTGCTTGATCTGCAGAGGGGAGGAAGGACAACCTGAGGAGCAAGCAGACACACAAGGAAGCCCTAGATTTAGAGGGGTCAGTGGTGGCACTCCACTCCAGTGGTGGCACTGAGATTGCCTGCAATGACAACAAGCTTAGTCCGATGATGCTGTGACACAACGCCCCAGACCATGACGGACCCTCCACCTCCAAATCGATCCCACTCCAGAATACAGGCCTCGGTGTAACGCTCATTCCTTCGACGATAAACGCAAATCCGACCATCACACCTGGTGAGACAACCGTGACTCGTCAGTGAAGAGTACTTTTTGCCAGTCCTGTCTGGTCCAGGTTCCTTGCAGCATGTCTAAGGCACGTTCACGGAGATGAGTAAGGACTCTGGGCATCTTTCTTTTGGTGTTTTTCAGAGTCAGTAGCAAGGCCTCTTTAATGTCCTAAGTTTTCATAACTGTGACCTTAATTGCCTACCGTCTGTAAGCTGTTAGTGTCTTAACGATCGTTCCACAGGTGCATGTTCATTAAATGTTTATGGTTCATTGATCAAGCATGGGAAACAGTGTTTAAACCCTTTACAATAAAGATCTGTGAAGTAATTTGGATTTTTACGAATTATCTTTGAATGAGAGGGTCCTGAAAAAGGCATGTTTCTTTTTTTGCTTAGTTTATTTGGTTATCAATGCAAAATAGGCTATTTTGATGAATAGCCTATGTAGCCTATAGATCAGATCAAGGAACCAAGCGACAACACTGCCCCCACACTAGCGAAAGGAATGCTCGGGTCTCAATCTCCAGGTAGAATAATACTGCATCGAATGCCGGAACGTATTTCCAGGAGCTGCCTCTTTTGTGACAAAAAACAACATTGCAACAACCGTAGGCCCTGCCTATTTGTTCTCTGTAGATGCCTTAAGGGCCATGGAAGACGGATCTGGGCCTATAGGGGCTAGGGTGGAGGGATCAGGGCTGGTAAAGGGTGGCGGGGAGGTAGGGAGTGGTATATGGAATGGTCTGGGAGTGGGAGACGGTACCTCTGAGGGGGTGGGGGACTTCAGGCGACTGCGTGCTGGCTTTGCTGGTGTGTTGTTTAGTCTTCCTTTCCCGTTTTTCATCTGTAGTTTTGATTCTGTGTGTTCTGGCCTTTGTGGTTCTTCTTCTTGACTGTCGGAGGAGAAAAGGAATTGGGGGGGGGTCGTTTCTGGGACGTCTTTGGTGGTGGGTTGGATGGTGTCTGTGGGATAGTCTGGGTCTTTGACTGGTGGAGGGGGTTGGGGAATTTGGGTTAGTGGGATTGGGGTTGGTGGTGTTGCCCCCCTTTCCCGTACAGGTTGCAGGGTCGTGTGGAGGTACAGTCTGAGGTGGAATGGTTGTCTTTACAGATTTTACAGATGGTGGCTGTGGCCCAGGTGGCCGCAGTTCCTGCACATCTTGGGCATGCTGTAGTAGTGGATGGAGCCCCTGTTGTTCCCCAGCTTGATGGTGCTTGAGCGGTGTTGGACACCGCCTACTCCAGTTGGGTCTGGTCTTAACTGAACCAGCCATTTTCATGCCCCGGTGTTTGTCTAGGACCCTCCTAGCCGTTGACTTGACGGTAGTGAACCTGCTTAACCAAACCTGTATGTCATAGTCCTGGAGGCATTCATTGTAAAGCTGTACTGTAACTTCCTTGTATTCTGTGTCAGGGTTATGCTCTGAATCTGTTAATCAGGGCTGAATCGTTGCAATTTCTGTATTTTAACCAAAACTGTTCTAGTAACTGGGGGGGTCTTGAATTATTCCTGTGGCCCATAGTAGGCATACTCTGTCTCAACATGACTTGTGTCATGTATGCTTACCATTGATATCAAAGGAGGGGAGGTGTTGGCAGTGTGGATGTGCATCTGTCATCTTCAGGTGGGTTAAATGGGGATTTGGAGAAAGAGTGTTGGAAGAGTGTTCTCTGGTCGTTGGAACCAACAGAAGATTGCAACATACAATCTTTAAAACTGGCAGTGATGATGTTCAATGTTGTCCAACCGACATAATAAATCAACAGACAACTTCAACTACAATAACATTCTCAGTAACGGTTACGTAAGTATTTTTTTTCTTACTATGACTGTGATATGTTGTTGTCTTTTTCGTTGAATGCACTGACTGTAATCACTCTGGATAAGAGTGTCTGCTGAATGACCAAAATGTAAATGTAAAACAACAATCACACTGCCAACACCTCCACCCATTTGAACAGCACAGTACAGTACGGCACAGTTAAGTACAGTAGAGCACAGTACGGTACAGGACAGTAGAATTTTTGTCAGTAGAGTAGAGTACAATTGAGTACAGTACAGTAAAGTTTAATTCAGTAGAGTACAGTACAGTATATTTTAATTCAGTACAGTACAGTTTAGTTCAGCAGAGTAAGGGTACAATACAGTACACTATACCAGACTGAACCAAATCTGAACCAATTATAGAGGTCTATGTATGTGGCAAATCAAGGCCGGTCCGGACCAAATCTGAACCAAACATAGACCAAAAATCAGCATCCAAAAAAAAGACGTCCAATAGATGTTGATGTCTGTCAGTGTTTAGTGGGAATTACCTAACTATTTTAATACCGGCTACAATTTCACCAGTGTCTACCACACACCTAACACAATGCTAGCATAGTGTAAGCTCTGTCTTTGACTCTGCATGTCTGCAGAAATTGCTGCCATAACAAGTCATTGCTACTACGAGGATATTCTTCAACAGTATTTTTAGCCACCACATTTGTGTTTGTATTTTTTAGCGATCTCCATTAGCCAAAGCAGCAGCTACTATTCCTGGGGTCAAACACAATAATGCCCTTATATCAAACATAAAATGAAACAGTACATCATAAAATTATTACACCATTACATATCTACAATACAAAAATTTTAATACCACCATACAAAAATATTACAATGTACGTGTGTGTAGAGTGCATGTGCTAGCGTGTGTGCGTATGCATGTGTCTGTACCTGTGTGTGTGTCTCTTCACAGTCCCCGCTGTTCCATAAGATGTATTTTTAAATCTGATTCTACTGCTTGGCTCTAGGTAGTACTGTGTGCCTCCCATAGTCTGTTCTGGACTTGGGGATTGTGAAGAGACCTCTGGTGGCATGTCTTGTGGGGTATGCATGGGTGTCCGAGGTGTGTGTTAGTAGTTTAAACAGACAGCTTGGTGCATTCAGCTTGTCAACACTTCTTACAAAAACAAGTAGTGATGAAGTCAATCTCTCCTCCACTTTGAGCCATGAGAGATTGATATGCATATTATTAATGTTATCTCTCCGTGTACATTTAATGGCCAGCCGTGCTTCCCTGTTCTGAGTCAATTTTAATTTTAAAAAGTCCCTCTTTGTGGCACCCAGAGTATGTGAGCAGAGTTGAGTGGTTGGAAGTCCCACTTATCGCTCATGTGCTTGCACACCGCACTGGACGTGAAAAAACTGCAGCTCAGAATTCGCTCCATTCATTCAAATCATAATTTAACCAACACCCATCTTTTTTTTGTGACTCCCTGGACTTACCATTTGTTTTTGAAGTATTGAAACCAAACCATATGATTTGAATGAAAAGTACAGTATTTGAATTAACATGAAAAGGTGAATGTAAGAAGCACACATTATTTCAAATAGAATACATGTCATATTAAACAGCATATAAACACTCTAAATAGGTCAGGAGCCAGACAGGGAGCCTAAGAAGGAACGAAGATGAATTATTTAGGCTATATTATTTCAATTATTTCAAGGCTATAGCCTACAAAGAAATACATTGTGAAGCATTTGCGAGTGTGACATAATAGGCTGGTAGGGACATAAAGCGCTCAGCATTTAAACAACATTTTGTTGTATTAAATCTATGTAGTCTATAAATTGTAAGTATAGGCTATGACTTACTTAGAATTAAATACAAATTAAACGAAAAATTACTTATTAGTGCCTTTTGAATTTATTTTTTTGAAATAATTTCTAGAAACACTAGTTTGGCCAGTTCGTGGCTTCAGGCTCATGCGATGGTGCCTGCGGAGCAGGCCAGCAGTGGAGAATATCCTCTCCACACATGCAGAGCCAATGGCCACACCCTTTTGGCCACTCTTGCAAGGCTGGCCGGAGATGCAGTATTGTTTATTGTTTAAGGTTTTTAGGCAAAATAACCCAATCAAAACATAAAGCTTCTTGAATGTTTGAATATTCCAGGCCTATTGGCCCAAAATAAATTATGGCTTATTGTATAGATAATAGCACAAAAATGAACAAAACATTTAAAAGATCAGATTTTTAGTTTATAAATTCTTCGCTACAATGACACAGTTATCTACCCACCTCGTTCCTTTCTTTTAGCATGTGCATGTAGTACACCATGCTTTTGGGATATGTGTCTTTTCAGATTCACTACATCACCACACTCCCTCTCTTGCTGTTGGTCCTCATCTTTGTAAGTCACCTTGATTTTGTACCTGTCCGTTTTATCAGTTTATATATATATTTATATATTTTTTTAACATTTATTTAACTAGGCAAGTCAGTTAAAAACAAATTCTTATTTACAATGACGGCCGAGGAAAAGTGGGTTAACTGCCTTGTTCAGGGGCAGAACGACAGATTTTTACCTCGTCAGCTCGGGGATTCGATCTAGCAGCCTTTCGGTTACTGGCCCAACGCTCTAACCACTAGGCTACCTATATCAACATATTTATCAAACTCCATGACAGTAGCTAAAGCAAGGGGCTATAGCAGCACAGAAGTAGACTACAAATGCATGCTGGGCCCTGAGCTCGTGAAGTGAGTTCTACTGGAGTGCTACTGGAGCTTTACTGTAGCGAAACTGGAGCGGGCGAGAAGGCCGATGCTCCAGCCAAATTGGGCACGCTCTGCTCCTCGCTCCAGTTCCGCTCCACTCACATACTCTGGTGACACCTGACCACATGACTGAACAGTAGTCCAGGTGCGACAAAACTATTGTCTGTAAAACCTGCCTTGTTGATAGTGTTGTTAAGTAGGCAGAGTAGCCCTTTATTATGGAAAGACTTCTCCCCATTATAGCTACTGTTGCATCAACATGTCTTGACTATGACAGTCACCTCAACTTGCTCAATTTTCACATTATTCATTACAAGATTTAGTTGAGGTTTAGGGTTTAGTGAATGATTTGTCCCAAATACAATGCTTTTAGTTTTTGAAATATTTAGGACTAACTTATTCCTTGCCACCCATTCTGAAACTAACTGCAGCTCTTTGTTAAGTGTTGCAGTCATTTCAGTCGCTGCAGTAGCTGAACTGTATAGTTTTGAGTCCTCCGCATACTCAAAGCCAGTGGAATGTCATTAGTAAAGATTGAAAAAATAACTGGGCCTAGACAGCTGCCCTGGGGAATTCCTGATTCTACCTGGATTATGTTGGACAGGCTTCCATTAAAGAACAGCCTATGTGTTATGTTAGACCGGTAACTCTTTGTCCACAATATAGCTGGGGGTGTAAAGCCATAACACATACGTTTTTCCAGCAGCAGACTATGATCGCTAATGTCAAAGGCTGCACTGAAGTCTAACAAAACAGTCCCCAGAATCTTTTTATCATCAATTTCTCTCAGCTAATCATCAGTCATTTGTGTATACACAATATACACAACCTAAAGTAAAGGAATGGAATTAAGAATATACACTGCTCAAAAAAATAAAGGGAACACTTAAACAACACAATGTAACTCCAAGTCAATCACACTTCTGTGAAATCAAACTGTCCACTTAGGAAGCAACACTGATTGACAATAAATTTCACATGCTGTTGTGCAAATGGAATAGACAACAGGTGTAAATTATAGGCAATTAGCAAGACACCCCCAATAAAGGAGTGGTTCTGCAGGTGGTGACCACAGACCACTTCTCAGTTCCTATGCTTCCTGGCTGATGTTTTGGTCACTTTTGAATGCTGGCGGTGCTTTCACTCTAGTGGTAGCATGAGACGGAGTCTACAACCCACACAAGTGGCTCAGGTAGTGCAGCTCATCCAGGATGGCACATCAATGCGAGCTGTGGCAAGAAGGTTTGCTGTGTCTGTCAGCGTAGTGTCCAGAGCATGGAGGCGCTACCAGGAGACAGGCCAGTACATCAGGAGACGTGGAGGAGGCCGTAGGAGGGCAACAACCCAGCAGCAGGACCACTACCTCCGCCTTTGTGCAAGGAGGAGCACTGCCAGAGCTCTGCAAAATGACCTCCAGCAGGCCACAAATGTGCATGTGTCTGCTCAAACGGTCAGAAACAGACTCCATGAGGGTGGTATGAGGGCCCAACGTCCACAGGTGGGGGTTGTGCTTACAGCCCAACACCGTGCAGGACGTTTGGCATTTGCCAGAGAACACCAAGATTGGCAAATTCGCCACTGGCGCCCTGTGCTCTTCACAGATGAAAGCAGGTTCACACTGAGCACGTGACAGACGTGACAGAGTCTGGAGACGCCGTGGAGAACGTTCTGCTGCCTGCAACATCCTCCAGCATGACCGGTTTGGCGGTGGGTCAGTCATGGTGTGGGGTGGCATTTCTTTGGGGGGCCACACAGCCCTCCATGTGCTCGCCAGAGGTAGCCTGACTGCCATTAGGTACCGAGATGAGATCCTCAGACCCCTTGTGAGACCATATGCTGGTGCGGTTGGCCCTGGGTTCCTCCTAATGCAAGACAATGCTAGACCTCATGTGGCTGGAGTGTGTCAGCAGTTCCTGCAAGAGGAAGGCATTGATGCTAAGGACTGGCCCGCCTGTTCCCCAGACCTGAATCCAATTGAGCACATCTGGGACATCATGTCTCGCTCCATCCACCAACGCCACGTTGCACCACAGACTGTCCAGGAGTTGGCGGATGCTTTAGTCCAGGTCTGGGAGGAGATCCCTCAGGAGACCATCCGCCACCTCATCAGGAGCATGCCCAGGCGTTGTAGGGAGGTCATTCAGGCACGTGGAGGCCACACACACTACTTAGCCTCATTTTGACTTGTTTTAAGGACATTACATCAAAGTTGGATCAGCCTGTAGTGTGGTTTTCCACTTTAATTTTGAGTGTGACTCCAAATCCAGACCTCCATGGGATTTGATTTCCATTGATAATTGTTGTGTGATTTTGTTGTCAGCACATTCAACTATGTAAAGAAAAAAGTATTTAATAAGATTATTTCATTCATTCAGATCTATGATGTGTTATTTTAGTGTTCCCTTTATTTTTTTGAGCAGTGTATTAATATTTGGACGAGCAATATCAGAGTGGCATAGACTAAATTACAGTAGAATAGGATAGAATACAGTTTACTGTACATATGAGATGAGTAATGCAAAATATGTAAACATTATTAAAGTGAATAGTGTTCAAATTATGAAAGTGGCCAGTGATTTCACATCTATGTACAGTTGAAGTTGGAAGTTTACATACACTTGGAGTCATTAAAACTCGTTTTTCAACCACTCCACAAATTTCTTGTTAACAATCTATAGTTTTGGCAAGTCGGTTAGGGCATCTACTTCGTGCATGACACAAGTAATTTTTCCAACAATTGTTTACAGACAGATTGTTTAACTTATAATTCACTGTATCACAATTCCAGTGGGTCAAAAGTTTACATACACTAAGTTGACTGTGCCTTTTAAACAGCTTGTGAAATTCCAGAAAAGTATGTCATGGCTTTAGAAGCTTCTGATAGGTTAATTGACATCATTTGAGTCAATTGGAGGTGTACCTGTGGATGTATTTCAAGGCCTACCTTCAAATTTGACATCATGCAAAAATCTAAAGAAATCAGCCAAGAACTCAGAAAAAAAATTGTACACCTCCACAAGTCTGGTTCATCCTTGGGAGCAATGTACAAACGCCTGAAGGTACCACGTTCATCTGTACAAACAATAGTACGCAAGTATAAACACCATGGGACCACTCACCCATCATTCCACTCAGGAAGGAGACGCGTTCTGTCTCCTAGAGATGAACGTGCCTTGGTGCGAAAAGTGCAAATCAATCACAGAACAACAGCAAAGGACCTTGTGAAGATGCTGTTGGAAACGGGTACAAAAGTATCTATATCCACAGTAAAACAAGTCCTATATCGACATAACCTGAAAGGCCGCTCAGCAAGGAAGAAGCCACTGCTCCAAAACCGCCATAAAAAAAACAGACTATGGTTTGCAACTGCACACGGGGACACGGGGACAATCGTACTTGTTGGAGAAATGTCCTCTGGTCTGATGAAACAAAAATAGAACTGTTTGGCCATAATGACCATCGTTATGTTTGGAGAAAAAAGAGGGAGGCTTGCAAGCCGAAAAACACCATCCCAACCGTGAAGCATGGGGTGGCAGCATCATGTTGTGGGGGTGCTTTGCTGCAGGAGGGACTGGTGCACTTCACAAAATAGATGGCATCATGAGGAAGGGAAATTTATGGATATATTCAAGCAACATCTCAAGACATCAGTCAGGAAGTTAAAGCTTTGTCGCAAATGGTTCTTCCAAATGGACAATGACCCCAAGCATACTTCCAAAGTTGTGGCAAAATGGCTTAAGGGCAACAAAGTCAAGGTATTGGAGTGGCCATCACAAAGCCCTGACCTCAATCCTATAGAAAATGTGTAGGCAGAACTGAAAAAGCCTGTGCGAGCAAGGAGGCCTACAAACCTGACTCAGTTACACCAGCTCTGTCAGGAGGAATGGGCCAACATTCACCCAACCTATTGTGGGAAACTTGTGGAAGGCTACCCGAAACGTTTGACACAAGTTAAACAATTTAAAGGCAATGCTACCAAATACTAATTGAGTGTATGTAAACTTCTGACCCGCTGGGAATGCGATGAAAGAAATAAAAGCTGAGTAAATCATTCTCTCTACTATTATTCACACTCTTAAAATGAAGTGGTGATCGTAACTGACCTAAGACAGGGAATTGTTACTAGGATTAAATGTCAGGAATTGTGAAAAACTGAGTTGGTGATCGTAACTGACCTAAGACAGGACATTTTTACTAGGATTAAATGTCAGGAATTGTGAAAAACTGAGTTTAAATGTATTTGGCTAAAGTGTATGTAAACTTCCGACTTCAACTGTATATAGGGTAGCAGCCTCTAACGTGCTACTGATGGCTATTTAACAGTCTGATGGCCTTGAGATAGAATCTTTTTCAGTCTCTCAGCCCCAGCTTTGATGCAACGGTGCTGACCTCACCTTGATAGCGAGGTCTACAAGCAGTGGCTCGGGTGTTTGTTGTCCTTGATTATCTTTTTGGCCTGCCTGTGACATTGGGTGCTTTAGGTGTCTTGGAGGGCAGGTAGTTTGCCCCCGGTGATGCGTTGGGCAGACCGCACCACTCTCTGGAGAGCCCTGCGGTTGCGGGCGGTGCAGTTGCCGTACCAGGCAGTGGTAAAGCCTGACCGGATGCTCTCACTTGTGCATCTGTAAAAGTTTGTAAGGTGTTTAGGTGCCAAGCCAAATTTCTTCAGCCTCCTGATGTTGAAGAGGCACTGTTGTGCCTTCTTCGCCACACTGTCTGTGTGAGTGGACAATTTCAGTTTGTCAGTGATGTGTACACTGAGGAACTTTAAGCTTTCCACCTTCTCCACTGCGGTCCCGTTGATGTGGATAGGGGAGTGCTCCCTCTGTTGTTTCCTGAAGTCCACGATCAGCTCCTTTGTTTTGTTGACGTTGGGTGAGAGGTTATTTTCCTGGCACCACACTCCCAGGGCCCTCACCTCCTCCCTGTAGGCTGTCTCATCCTTGTTGGTAATCAGGCCTACTACTGTTGTGTCTTCTGCAAACTTGACGATTGAGTTGGAGGAGTGCATGGCCACGCAGTCATGGGTGAACAGGGAGTACAGGAGGGGGGCTGAGCACGCATCCTTTTGTGGCCCCAGTGTTGAGGATCAGCGAAGTGGAGGTGTTGTTTCCTATCTTCGCCACCTGGGGTCGGCCCATCAGGAATTCCAGGACCCAGTTGCACAGGGCGGGGTTCAGACCCAGGGCCTCGAGCTTAATGATGAGCTTGGAGGGTACTATGGTATTTTATGCTGAGCTATAGTCAATGATCAGCATTTTTACATAGGTATTCCTCTTGTCCAGATGGGATAGGGCAGTGTGCAGTGTTATGGTGATTTTATTGTCTGTGGATCTATTGGGGCAGTAAGCAAATTGACGTGGGACTAGGGTGTCAGGTAACTTAGAGGTAATATGATCCTTGACTAGTCTCTCAAAGCACATCATGATGACAGAAGTGAGTGCTACGGGGCGATAGTCAGTTACCTTTGCTTTCTTGGGTGCAAGAACAATGGTGGACATCTTGAAGCATGTGGGGACAACAGACTGGGATAGGAAGAGATTGAATATGTCCGTAAACACTCCAGCCAGCAGGTCTGCACATGCTCTGAGGACGAGGCTAGGGAGGCCGTCTGGGCTGGCAGCCTTGCGAGGGTTAACACGCTTAAATGTCACTCACATAGGCCACAGAGAAGGAGAGCCTACAGTCCTTGATAGTGGGCTGTAGGCTCTCCTTGTGGGCTCTCCTTGTAGGCTCTCCTTGTGTTATCCTCAAAGTGGGCGAAGAAGGTGTTTAACTTGTCTGGAAGCAAAACGTCGGTGTCCGTGACATGGCTGGGTTTCCCTTTGTAGTCCGGGATTGTCTGTAGACCCTGCTACATACGTCTCGTGTCCGAGCTGTTGAATTACGACTCCACTTGGTTTCGATACTGATGTTTTGCCTGTTCGATTGCCTTATGGAGGGAATAACTACACTGTTTGTATTCGGCCATATTCCCAGTCACCTTGCAATGGTTAAATGCGATGGTTCACGCTTTCAGTTTTGCATGAATGCTGTATCTATCCACGGTTTCTGGTTAGGGTAGGTTTTAATAGTCACAGTGGGTACAACATCTCCTATACACTTCCTGATAAACTCAGTCACCGTATCAGTATATACGTCTATGTTGTTCTCTGAAGCTACCCGGAACATATCCCAGGCCGCGTGATCAAAACAATCTTGAAGTTTGGATTCCGATTGGTCAGACCAGCGTTGAATAGTCCTTAGCACGGGTACTTCCTGTTTGAGTTTCTGCTTATAGGAAGGGAGGAGCAAAATGGAGTCGTGATCAGATTTGCCGAAGGGAGGGTGGAGGAGGGCCTTGTAGGCATCCCGGAAGTAGGAGTAAAGTTGTCAGACCCCAGTGGCTAGTTAATAGACAACAATAATGTTTTCACATGCTTGTCTTTCATAATTTGGTCAGTTATACTTGGATGTGTAGTGTTGGCGTTTGTTGCTGGCATTTCATGCCAGCTAATCTTGCCAATTAAAAAATCATTAAAATAGTTGGCAATATCAGTGGGTTTTGTGATTCAATAAATGATGGAGCTGAGTTTGCCTTTTTGCTCAAGATTTTATTTAAGGTGCTCCAAAGCTTTTTACTATCATTATTTATATAATGTATCTTTGTTTCATAGTATAGTTTCTTCTTCTTTTTATTCAGTTAAATTTGCAGTACATTTGCCAATCAGTTGTGCTGCCAGATTTATTTGCCATTCTTTTGCCTCATCCCTCTCAACCTTACAACTGTTCAATTCCTTATCAATTCAAGAGGATTTCACAGTTTTTATAGTAACTTTCTTAATGGGTGCATGCTTATTATTAACTGGAATAACCAATTTCATAAATGTGCCAAGTGCAGCGTCTAGTTGCTCCTCATTACACTCATTACACCAGCAAATATTATTTACATCGTCAACATAGGAATCACTACATTGTCCAATCCACATTGTGTTTACCCGTCACAACTTTTTGAGTTGTGTATAGCTATGGTGAAAAGGGGTGACATTGTCCTTTGGGTGTGACTGATAGATGCTAATTGGTCCATAAACAGTTAGACAGGTTGAATGCCCCTCCCTATATAGTACATCAGAGATTGGCCTAGAGTTTAAATGTCCATTCACAGTCGGCTAAATTGTGTTTGTGTATTTCTAAATCATAATACATTTTACATTGAAATGGCCTTCATCAACAGTGTAAATAGGGAAATAGCCCATGGCCAATTAGCTTATGTATGCTGGACAATGTTCAAGAGATGGCCTACTGCTGTGGTACTCAAATCTTACCCTGGAGGTCCAAAGTACTGCTGGTCTTCTGTTCCCTGATTGGAAGGCAAGAATTAAAAAAAGCAGTGTTACTGGCTTCAAGGTCCAGATTTCAATTTGAAGGTCCTACTCTTGTCCTTTCCATAATGAATAAGTGGAAACGTATGGCTCATGTTTAGGACTTAAGAAGCAACATAATTACAATACTGTATTTTTCCAACAGTTAGATCATTTATTTTGTCGATATGTTGCCCTAACATTAGGGGAAGACAGTATGCAGCCTAGTAAAAGACAGTACGGAACATTAGCCTAAACAATCTGGCATAGTGTTGCTAAATTATGGATTGATACGCTGTAGCCTACAGTCAATGCGTATTGAGTTATCAACAAGTCTACATTGTTTCTTAACTTCCTAATCTAAATACAATCTAAATATCTGCAGTGATTCATAGCAGGCCTACTCTCAGTCTCGACATGACTTGTGTCGTGTATACTTACCATTGATATCAAAGGGTGGGAGATTGGGGGAAGTGTTGGGAGTGTGAATGTGCATCTGCATGGGTGTGGGGAGATAGCTTTAGGACGTGCGAGAGTGTGTATGTATTTGCAGATGCGCATGTGTTCATTCGCCAGTCCAGAGCCCTCCTCTCTTATTGCAGGGATCCCCACCCCTATTATGCATAACTGCAGCACACACACACACACACACACACACACACACACACACACACACACACACACACACACACACACACACACACACACACACACACACACACACACACACACACACACACACACACACACACACACACACACACACAGGAGTGTGTTTCTCAATCTGCCATGTCACTCATTTCCCTCGTTAAGAAATCACATCTCCCCATGAGGGCCTCAGGCCTGAATGTGTTGTAATATAAAGTCAGCAGAGAATGCAACTAATTGTGGAAATATTGTCATATGCATACACCACAAGTTCTATACGTACGTATTTCATGTATACTGCATGGTTATTTAAAATGTGATACTTTTTTGACAGTATACTGTGACTTAGTAACAATAACATTTTAAATTCGTAATGAAAAGCAATGCTCTGTATTATATTGCGGCCATGTTGTAAGCCCCCATACAGTTAGCAGCTCTGTCATTGCTAGAACATGGACTGTATTCTCTGTGGAACAGAGGAGTTCTGTTCTCAAGTGTAGTTTTATTTTTAGATTAAACATAATAGTCGGCATCCAGTGCGTACTGTTGAGTTTCAAACTCGTTCCTGATTTAATCCATGTGACATCTCCTCAGTGTCTCCTGCTCTTTTGAGTTCCCACTCATGAGCCCTGCAAGATAAATAAAGCTGATAGAAATGTTCAAGTAAAACCTCTGCATAGTCAATGAAACACACTCATTGCGCAATGTCACACTTCATTTTTAACGACAGAGCTTTTTGGTATTTGAAAGCTGGTGAGCATTATATATAATTTCCTTCTTTTTTTTATCATTCAACAGTTTGAAATGCATGCTACTAATCTCAGCAGTATACTGCCTCGGTGCGGAAGAAAATGGAACAAAAAACCCAGTCAATCCAGACACTGAAATGGTTCGGAGAGCAATTTTGAAGTCTTTTTGGAGTAGAGCCTCCTTCCTCATTCCCTCTAATCTACAAGAATGCAAATTAAAATGCAAATGAAAATACTACTGAATAATTTATGTATTGTATTCCTTAATGCAAACCAAGAGCTTTCCACTTAAACAGAATAATGTAGCTTTGGAGCATACATTTGTTTTGCCATAGCAATGCAGAATACAAACGGTTCTGTTTGACTATTTGGCAGGATCTGCACATGTAAACATCTACTCTATCTGTATTTTATAAGGATCATAAATACATGCTTGTGAATCGTATTATTGTGTGACAGGCTGGATTGTTGCTGTGCTGTAATCAACCTGACCTCCATAATTTATACCATACCTGAATGCTAGTAGGCCTCCTGGACATAATAGGGAGCTGATATACAGACCCTCTATTTCATGACTTTCTTGTGCAACACTTACCTGTATTTTAAATCCACTGTCATTGCTTGGAGGGAATGAAACATTTGGGTTATTTTAATATTCTCTGCCTCTGCTATTGAATATGTCAATATGTAAACCACTGTTGACTTTAGCTCCTCACCATCTGATGCTAACTCTGCATGATACAACACCGTAACTTGCACCTTTCAATGCCCTTCCTTGGACCCCGTGCTAAAATAATCCCAGTGTTTTTACAGTACAAGCTTCTCCCTCAATTATACACTGTTCCACCACACATCCACTATTCAGTAGGCTATATAGATTCCTATAAATATATATATATAGTTCCTTCAGAAAGTATTCCACATTTTGTTGTGTTACAGCCTGAGTTCAAAATTTATTAAATATATTTAATTTCTCTCCCATCTACACACAATACCCTTAATGACAAAGTGAAAACATGTTTTTAGAATTTTTATGAAAATGAAATACAGAAATATCTAATTTACATAAGTATTTATACCCCTGAGTCAATACATGTTAGAATCACCTTTGGCAGAGATTATGGCGAGCTGTGAGCCTTTCTGGGTCTCTAAAAGCTTTGCACACTTGGATTGTACAATATTTGCAGATTATTCTTTAAAAAAATCTTCAAGCTCTGTCAAATTGGTTGTTGATCATTGCTAGACAGCCATTTTCAAGTCTTGCCATAGATTTTCATGCCGATTTAAGTCAAAACTGTAACTAAGCCACTCAGGATCATTCAATGTTGTCTTGGAAAACAACTCTAATGTATATTTGGCCTCGTGTTTTAGGTTATTGTCATGCTGGAAGGTGAATTTGTCTCCCTGTGTCTGTTGGGAAGTAGACTGAGTGAGGTTTTCCTTTAGGATTTTGCCTGTGCTTAGCTCTATTAAGTTTATTTTTATCCTTGCCGATGACAAGCATACCCATAACATGACACAGCCACCACCATGCGTGAAAATATGAAGAGTGGTACTCAGTGATGTGTTGTGTTGGATTTGCCCCAAACATAACACTTTATATTCAGGACAAAACGTTCATTTCTTTGCCTTACTTTAGTGCCTTATTGCAAACAGGATGCACGCTTTGGGATAGTTTTATTCTGTACAGGCTTCCTTATTTTCACTCTGTCATTTAGGATATGTATTGTGGAGTAACTACAATGTTGTTGGTCCAACTTCAGTTTTCTCCTATGACAGCCATTCAACTCTGTAACTGTTTTAAAGTCACCATCAGTGGAGGGCAAGTGAGGCATTCAGGGCAAGTGAGGCAGAGCAAGCCGAGCCCCACCTGTTTTAAGCCCCACCTTTTTTAGCTTAAAAAATTAAAAATACTTTTTGGGTTGCCTGTTTTGCATGTTATTTTGGCATTGCTAAGTGTCACATATCAGTTTGCAGTAAAAAAAATATAAATAACATGGAGATAATAAAGCTGCATACAATCTTGGTCTCTTTTTTGTAGCTCCAAAATGCTGTTGTTTCAGCCTAGCTCAGTGCTTTCAGTTTTTTTGGTTTTTTATTTAACCTATATTTAACTAGGCAAGTCAGTTAAGAACAAATTCTTATTTACAATGACGGCCTACACCGGCCAAACCAGGACGACGCTGGGCCAATTGTGCGCCGCCCTATGGGACTCCCACTCACGGCCGGTTGTAAAACAGCCTGGATTCAAACAAGGGTGTCTGTAGTGACGCCTCAAGCGCTGAGATGCAGTGCCTTAGACCGCAATGCCACTCGGGTGGTGGGGCAGCCAGCGGAAAATACAGAGCGGAGGGGTTGGTAATGTTCTCTAGTTGCGCCTTGATTGGCTCAGTGTTCTGTCACTCATGGGGACACTAAATCACTGCCAAATCTAAGGGTAAAGCTCAAGAATTCAAGCCCCTTATGTGCTGCTATAGAGTTACATTAGAAGTGCCCATCCTATAAGGCTCAAGGTCATTGGCCACAGATAAAATTACGTCAAATCACGTTATATCTACAGTAGCTTTGATTGGACTGACTTTCACAATTTTAGCTAGCAGTCATTATCATGAATCAAGTTGACAATCTACTGGCAAATCCTTTTTAATCCTTGTCATATGAAGATAAATAAATAAGAGAAATTATAGATAAAACGTATCGGTATCAGAAACGAAGGTAAGACCCAATGGTTTAATAATCCAACAGGGGCAGGCAATAGACAGATCAAGACAGGCAGGGGTCAGTAAACCAGAGGTGGGGCAACGGTACCGGACGGCGGTCAGGGTAGGCAGAGGTCAATAATCCAGAGGTGGGGCAACGTTACAGGTCGACGGTCAGGGGCAGGCAGAGTGGTCAGGCAGGGTGGAGACAATCACAAAGACAGGTGAAACAGATCAGGGTGTGACAATCGGTGCTCATCGGCCATTGGACTTAAACATTACACAACAAGTTGGAAATCGCAAATTCAACAATGAGTGGTTTGAAAGGAATAAGTGGCTAACTGCAAGCATTGCAAAGCAGTCACTAGCCTGCTATTCAGTGGAGTGGATGTGTGGTCAAAGTCTGGGTTTAAGGGTCTCTTTTCCAAGCTTAAAAGGATAAACATTAAACATTGGCCATGCTGTCAATCCAGCATGACTTCTGCCGCGTTCAAAACAACTGGAAACTCGGAACTGGGAAATCTGACTTTAGTGAGTTCAAGACAACTGGTAACTCAGGAAAAAACAAGCTCAGACTGGGAAAATAAGTTTTGAACGGTTATCCAACTCGGAATTGTAAGTCAGGATCTCGGGCCTCTTTCTAGAGCTTCGACCTGAAGATCACTGACCTCATCATGATTTGACCTTGTTTTTTTCAGAGTTCCCAGTTGTCTGAACGCACCATAAATACAGAGAATGCCAGACTTTTATGACAAAATTTGCCCACGAAGTACCGCCACACCACCTTCCTGTTCAAGTGAGCACAGCACAAGGTGAGTCCAAAGATGTATTGTATACTGCTGCATAAATTATGTAATATGCCAGGAAGATATGTATACTGTAACTAAGAAAGTAACACTAAGTGTATGTAGTAAGCTGTTAGTAGCCCATGGGCCTCACACTAATCATTTGGTCCCTTTTCCCTTCTTAATTTTGCCTACTGTTCTGACTTGGTGGTGCACATATAGCATATAGCCTGTTTTAGAGAAATGCAATTATTGAATATTGTAAGAGCTTTCATTGCCTGCTTATATGCCCCCTTGATTTATACTACGGTTCTGACTAGGTGTACAGGGAGAATACTGTAAGAACGGCCCATGTTCTCAAATCTGTCGCTGAACAAATAGTCTGACCTAGTTTTCTCATGAATGTCTTAATCGAAATTACATATTGCCTCTTTTACCCGCTCGTCGTCCCCTTATGCCATAGTTTGTACATCTCAATTGTCATTGAAAACCATATTTGTATATGCAAGTCAGCCATTGTCAGATATGTTTTTTTTAAAGGTCAGTAAATGAGGCTGAATGAACTGTTTTGCTGCCAGACAAGGCTCCGCTAATAGCCAGGTGTAGCAGCGGTAAGGCGTTGGGACTCTGCTGTTGGGGCAGCTTTATGTGGGCCCAACAGTTTGTGGGTACTGTTTGTCACCGTTATCGTCAAATGAATGTATTGTTTAGTGTTTAGTTGTGTGTGTAATGACTTTTCTGGCATGCATCCAAAACTTTTATTTTTTTTTGCACCACCAAGATTTACATGCAAAAATCGACACTGGTCACCGTTATCCTCATGGTGAAATCTCTGAGCGGTTTCGTTCCTCTCCGGCAACTGAGTTAGGAAGGATGCTTGTATCTTTGTAGTGACTGGGTGTATTGATACACCATCCAAAGTGTAATTAATAACTTCACCATGTTCAAAGGGATATGCAATGTGTGCTTTTTATAAATGTTTTATCTACCAATAGGTGCCCTTCTTTGCGAGGCATTGGAAAACCTCCCTGGTCTTTGTGGTTGAATCTGTGCTTGAAATTCACTGCTTGACTAAGGGGCCTTACAGATAATTGTAAGTGTAGGGTACAGAGATGAGGTAGTCATTCAAAAATCATGCTAAACACTAGTCCATGCAACTCATCATGACTTGTTAAGCACTCTTGAACTAATTCAGGCTTGTCATAACAAAGGGGATGAATACTTAGACTCAAGACATTTCAGCTTTTTCATTTTTAATGAATTTGTTTAATTAAAATGACTAAAAACATAATTCCACTTTGACCTTATGGGGTATTGTGTGTAGGCCAGTGACACAACATCTACATTTAATCCATTTTAATTTGAAGGTGTAACAACAAAATACGGAAAAAGTCAAGGTGTGTGATTACTTTCTGAAGGCACTATATACAGTGCATTTGGAAAGTATTCAGACCCCTTGACTTTTTCCAGCTTTTGTTACATTACAGCCTTATTCTAAAATGTATTAAATTGTTTTTTTCCCTCATCAATCTACACACAATACCCCATAATGACAAAGCCTCGAGTCTTATTGGGTATGACGCTACAAGCTTGGCACACCTGTATTTGGGGAGTTTCTCACTTTCTTCTCTGCAGATCCTCTGAAGTTCTGTCAGGTTGGATGGGGGTTGTCGCTGCACAGTTATGTTCAGGTCTCTCCAGAGATATTAGATCAGGTTAATGTCTGGCTGGGCCACTCAAGGACATTCAGAGACTTGTCCCGAGGCCACTCCTGGTCTTGGCCGTGTGCTTAGGGTTGTTGTCCTTTTGGAAGGAGAACCTTCGCTCCAGTCTGCGGTCCTGAGCGCTCTGGAGCAGATTTTCATCAAGGATCTCTCTGTACTTTGCTCCGTTTATCTTTCCCTCGATACTGACTAGTCTCCCAGTCCCTACCAGTCCCTGCCGCTGAAAAACATCCCCACTGCATGATGCTGCCACCACCATGCTTCACTGTAAGGATGGTGCCAGAGCTCCATCTTGGTTTCATCAGAGCAGAGAATCTTGTTTCTCATGGTCTGAGAGTCCTTTAGGTGCCTTTTGTCAAACTCCAAGTGGGCTGTCATGTTCCTTTTACTGAGGAATGGCTTCCAACTGGCCACTCCACCATAAATGCCTGATTGGTAGAGTGCTGCAGAGATGGTTGTCCTTCTGGAAGGTTCTCCCATCTCTACAGTGGAACTCTGGAGCTCTGTTAGAGTGACCATCGGGTTCTTGCTCACCTCCCTGACCAAGGCCCTTCTTGGTCAGGGAGGTGAGCAAGTCTTGGTGGTTCCAAACTTCTTTCTTTAAGACCTTCAATGCTGCATAAATGTTTTGGTAACCTTCCCCAGATCTATCAAAAATATATTATATATTTGAGATTCTTCAAATTAGCCACTCTTTGCCTTGATGACAGCTTTGCACACTCTTGGCATTCTCTTAACCAGCTTCACCTGGAATGCTTTTCCAACATTCTTGAAGCAGTTCAGCATGAGTAAGGAGGGGATGGAGGGAGGGAGAGAGAGAGAGAAACGCTTATTTTAATCAGGTAATTACGCCAGTGGAATTAGAAGTATCCTTATTTTCTCAGGCAGCAGTCAGAGTATAGAGACGTTGAAGTGATTCCAGACTTAATCCTTGGATAGAGCAGACTCTCTGGGATAATGTGGAGTGGCTGTAGGCTGGTGTAAGACAACAGGATTTTAAGGTGAGGCCTGGGAGCGCTTGGTCGCAGTGTTCCCCAGGTTCTGGGCGCTCATTTGTATTGATGAGGATTTTCTTCATGTTTTAGCTCTTCACAACCACAGCACAGTGAGAGGGGCCCAGCATCCTTCTCACGATGGTCCATGGCCTCGCTGGATGGAACTTACAAACCCACCCTGTTCGCAATTAATAGGATATTTTGTATATTTTTGCATACTTTTGTTATTCAATGTAATAGTATATCCTCTGTGTTGTTTTTATGAATATAAACAATATGTATAGTGAGGGAAACAAGTATTTGATCCCCTGCTGATTTTGTACGTTTGCCCACTGACAAAGAAATGATCAGTCTATAATTTTAATGGTAGGTTTATTTGAACAGTGAGCGACAGAATAACAACAAAAAAATCCTGAAAAACGCATGTGAAAAATGTTATAAATGGAATTGCATTTTAATGAGGGAAATAAGTATTTGACCCCTCTGCAAAACATGACTTAGTACTTGGTGGCAAAACCCTTGTTGGCAATCACAGAGGTCAGACGTTTCTTGTAGTTGGCCACCAGGTTTGCACACATCTCAGGAGGGATTTTGTCCCACTCCTCTTTGCAGATCTTCTCCAAGTCATTAAGGTTTCGAGGCTGACGTTTGGCAACTCAAACCTTCAGCTCCCTCCACAGATCTTCTATGTGATTAAGGTCTGGAGACTGGCTAGGCCACTCCAGGACCTTAATGTGCTTCTTCTTGAGCCACTCCTTTGTTGCCTTGGCCGTGTGTTTTGGGTCATTGTCATGCTGGAATACCCATCCACGACCCATTTTCAATGCCCTGGCTGAGGGAAGGAGGTTCTCACCCAAGATTTGACGGTACATGGCCCCGTCCATCATCCCTTTGATGCGGTGAAGTTGTCCTGTCCCCTTAGCAGAAAAACACCCCCAAAGCATAATGTTTCCACCTCCATGTTTCACGGTGGGGATGGTGTTCTTGGGGTCATAGGCAGCATTCCTGCTCCTCCAAACACGGCGAGTTGAGTTGATGCCAAAGAGCTCCATTTTGGTCTCATCTGACCACAACACTTTCACCCAGTTGTCCTCTGAATCATTCAGATGTTCATTGGCAAACTTCAGACGGGCATGTATATGTGCTTTTTTGAGCAGGGGGACCTTGCGGACGCTGCAGGATTTCAGTCCTTCACGGCGTAGTGTGTTACCAATTGTTTTCTTGGTGACTATGGTCCCAGCTGCCTTGAGATCATTGACAAGATCCTCCCGTGTAGTTCTGGGCTGATTCCTCACCGTTCTCATGATCATTGTAACTCCACAAGGTGAGATCTTGCATGGAGCCCCAGGCCGAGGGAGATTGACAGTTCTTTTGTGTTTCTTCCATTTGCAAATAATCGCACCAACTGTTGTCACCTTCTCACCAAGCTGCTTGGCGATGGTCTTGTAGCCCATTCCAGCCTTGTGTAGGTCTACAATCTTGTCCCTGACATCCTTGGGGAGCTCTTTGATCTTGGCCATGGTGGAGAGTTTGAAATCTGATTGATTGATTGCTTCTGTGGACAGGTGTCTTTTATACAGGTAACAAGCTGAGATTAGGAGCACTCCCTTTAAGAGTGTGCTCCTAATCTCAGCTCGTTACCTGTATAAAAGACACCTGGGAGCCAGAAATCTTTCTGATTGAGAGGGGTTCAAATACTTATTTCCCTCATTAAAATGTAAGTCAATTTATAACATTTTTCACATGCGTTTTTCTTGATTTTGTTGTTGTTATTCTGTCTCTCACTGTTCAAATAAACCTACCATTAAAATTATAGACTGATCATTTCTTTGTCAGTGGGCAAACATACAAAATCAGCAGGGGATCAAATACTTGTTTCCCTCACTGTATGTACAGTGTCCATATATGTCTAATATAATCAGTAATGTACAAGTAGGCCTATTCAAATATAAAATCAAATATATAATCAGTAATTAGTTTAATGTAAATTATAAATTTAACTTAGAGTCTGCTTTAAAGAAGGCTAGGTTATATTTTTTGTTGTTGTGCCTATTTTATCAAGATATCTTTTTTATCATTTCAATGTGAAAGAACCACAGTTTTGTGTTAGGCTTATAATAAGGGCAATTTGCTCTTCCACAACAGTCAATTTTCATTGCTCTCAATGAAAACGAATAGTAAGCAATCATGTTTGTTTTATGTAGATATATAATTACGCAATCTTTTTGTATGTATTTTAATACATTTAATTAACACATTTGCATATGATAGCTTATTGCAGTCTAATACAAAAATGATTTGAAAAGCACCAGCAGTTTATTGAGAAGTCAGTCAATTGTAAGCCAATAACAATATATGTATCTGTGCAAGACTTTGACCTTGGGGTTAAGGGTGTTTGACCATCATTTGACCTCACATATGTAACCTTATCAACCCCTGCTTGTTATCCGCTATTGATCACCTCTACCCGGAAGCATCACACAATAATGGTACAAAAGAACAAAAAATAATTAATACTGTAAATGGTTGGTACATGTTTGTTGTGATTCTTGTCACTTGCAAATTAGATTTTTCCTACTTTTAATTAAATTCTTGAATATTCACTGGATATGTCCATTCTATAAAGGTAAGTAATATCCATCTACCTAACAACAAAAATGAAATACTTAATTGTATAAATGAATACCCACTTTCCCCTCCCTTCCCACTCCATAAAGCATGTTCTTTTTCTTCAGTCAACGCCAGGCCAAATCAATCTGGAACATTAATTACATGTAGATTTCTAGTGTTTTATATTCATTATTGATGTCAATTCTTGTGCTTTGTTGCTCATATAATTTGGGAAATTTCATCATGCCTTGTTTGAATTAGTTTTGAGGTATAGATGTCAATCATTTGTAGAGAATAATAGGGTGCATTGCAGTCGATCTGACTGTATAAACAAATCCAAAAGTTGACTCCAAATGCTCATCTATAGTGATACACTTTTGGACTCAAATGTGAAATCAAATGGCCAACTCATGAAAACGTCTGTCATGTAGCTGACCGTGTCAAAAACGTTGACATTAAATTAGATGATTCCGATTGAAAAATGCGCTAATAGGCTTACATACATCTTGATGCACTGACTCACCAAGCAGGGATAAAATTGTATTTTTAATAATATATTAACAACAACATTATTATCGTTATTATTATTAGGCTATTTTGCTCCAGTTGTAAGATGATCAAATAGTGATAATTTGATGCATTTGCTCATCATTTGAGCAAATACACACACACAAACACATGAATGCACACATCCATCAAAAAAGGTCCCCAGTATTTGGGCAGGGGAGAGGAGTGGGGGGAAAGGCACGCAGTGGAATGACAACTCCCTGAAAGTTCTCAGGGAAGTGTTTGTGTCTGGCCATGGAGCAGGCAGCTGATTTTGGATTGAGCGTTAGCATAACAAAGCGCCAGAGCCTGTGAACTTGGGGCACCTTTCGACCCTGGTGCTGTGGCGATGAATAGCCCCCAGGCCTCCCCATAGAGTGCCCCCACGGCTCGCCTGTTCCTTGCTAAATTGTTAATCAGGGTAATTTAATATAGTTTTCAATATGCCTCATCTCTCATCGGGAAAGCATTCACAGGCCCCTCGCACTCCTGCCCAAGAAAAGCCCCCCTTATTCAGCCAGGCGAGACGGGCAGCTGCAGGCCTTCTAGCCCCCTGAATTGAAATGTTCAAACATCAACAACATGGAGACCTGAGAGCCTGTGTGTCTGCGCGTGTGTGTGGTGAGGAGGGGTGATGGGAGGAGTGCTGGTGTAAACTGGTTCTCTGTCTGTCCTCCAAACTTGAACCTGAACAGCCATTCATCCATGTCTAAATCAACACACACACCTTAACTTGGCTGCGGACAAATGGCAGTGACAATAGTAGCAGAAGTAATTTGTGAAAATTGTGCCGTACAATATCATGTAAGCAATTAGGATGAGAATGTGACTTTGGAAAATAAAAGTAATGTAGATACCAATTGTCAAACAAATGTATCAACTGAGTAACTATTTTCACCTTTATAGTATGAAAATACAATCCAGGATATTTTGACCATTTATTATAGCATTTCTACAGTTCTTAATCTGAATGACTCTTCATCGGCCACCCTGTGTGTTCAGAGTCGTTGATCAGGCGGAAATCACGTCAACCATGCTACGGCAGCACCTCCTTGATTGGTTGGGCTGGACCCTTTTTCTATTCTTCTCCAGATGAGGCAGCCTCATTGCTGTCCGCCCTGACATGAAGCATACTGTAAGTGCAGGCCGTATTTCAGCCTTTCCCAGAGTGAAGTCATCTCTCCGGGCAGTAACTCTGTGTGTTCGTCTCATCCTGGGGATGTCATCGCTGGGCTGGCGTGTTCAGTGGCGATGGTGAGTCACTGGACCCCGGACTGCTGAGTTTGACTTACTGTGTGGAGAGGAGAAACCCAGGGCCTACTCTTGACTCTAGCGTCTATAAATACTACAGTAATTGAGGATGACTCAGGCCCTCCCTTGACTCTGTGTGTGAAGGACTGGGACAGAGACTGGGCAATGACGGGCCCTTTTGTAGCTGGATAGGTGTGTGTGCGCTGGTATGTGTATGTTAGTCTGTGTGTGTCATGTTCCATTATCATTAGCTTTAGACATGTTTATTTTAATTGTTTTACTTTCCCATCTGCACCTTTAGCTGTCAGTCAAGGCACCATAGTTTCCATGACCTCCAACCAAGCTATACCACAGCCTGAAAATGTTGTCCAGCTGCATTTTGTGCATTTTCTGCCATTGATGCAGTCTTCAAGTAGTAGAGAAGAGTCCTCTGGTTCCCAGCTGATGTAGTAAAGAGACGTGCTTGGTACGGCTGCCTGTGGGCTTCTGATAATAATAGAGAGGGGTGTATATTTTGCTGGATTCCATAGAATTTCTGTGAGGATGTGTTACTGGGTCTCGTTGAGTATAGAAAACTATGCCTCCTTTACTCATTGGAAACAGCTATGATGATATCAGGTGTTTTTCTCCACACTGTTAAAATGTTGTGCTTTGTAGCACCAAACTGAGCTGCCACTAATGTGAAGAAGCTTAACGGTTTTATATCAGTTCAATATGATCCATTACACCTCATGGCACAACAAGCTTAATACTAATGTAGAAGTATACTTTTCTTTCTTCAAACATGTATGCAACATTGTTTGAAATAATCAAAAAGTCTTAAGATGTTTTTATTTAACACAGTCCTCTAAAATCTGAGTCATGTGGCAAGATATGTTGATTTAAAACTTCCAATGATCAATCACTCAATTTTCTCTTTGTTTATCTTCATGAAAATACTTACATTTTTAGTAACATATTTAGTTGGATCTATTAGATTATTTTGGTAAAAGGAAATTAACAAATCATTGAAACGACTTGCATAAACGGGTGTTTTGACACTTTGTTGAGACAGTTATGAATTGACAGAGGGGATACAGATAGGTGGGAGAAACAGATTGAAGGGTTGGAGCGGGAATTCAACCCCGGTCTTTGGTGAGGAGAGGGGTGACGTGTTCAAGCCGGGTGCTTTATCGCTAGACCACAGGCTTTGCATAACTTGCATACATTTTTATTAAGTGTGTGTATATATATATATATATATATATATATAATATAATATATATATATATATAAAAAGAAAATTGTTGTACATTTCAATTCACCCAAGAATAATTTCTTACCAGTGGTTGAGTGTGTAAAATTCAAACGAAATGTACCATCTTACTGCCCCTCCTGTTTTCTAATCTTTTTAAATAAATAAAAAATAAAGGTGTAATTCCACAAAAATATTCTCCATAGGCCCTTATCATCAATCAGTGTTTAGGCAAAAAAATATGTTTGCATTTATAAACCATTGATTGTATGAGAAACACCGTTTTTGTGTTTTGATGCTGCCTTTTACATGCACTGAAACCTTCAAAACACCAGATCTACTTTTCGTGGTTTCATTACACAATCATGGTGTTTTGAGACTTTCTATTTTTACAGTGCAGGTGGTAAGGGGAGAAAAGGGATTACACGATTGACTAATGAGAAGATGGGCCTTATTCTATTTGGTACATCATATTTTACTATTGCTATTACTACCACACTTTCCCCTCATTGCACATTTACAATAAACACTTCCGCTTTGGTTCTGCACACTGTCGTTATAGTGTACGGCACGTGTCAAACTCATTACGTGGAGAGCTGAGTGTCTGCGGGTTTGTGCTCCACCCTTGTACTTGATTGATGAATTAAGGTCACTAATTAGTAAGTAACTCCCCCCACCTGGTTGTCTAGGTCTTAATTGAAAGGAAAAAACAAAAACCAGCAGACACTCGGCCTTCCGTGGAATGAGTTTGACACCCCTGGTGTACGGCTATGCTATTCAGGCTATTGAAAACACTGTTATATTATTAGAGACCTTTCTAATTTATCTGTCTTCGCAGACTTTGACATGGGCCCATATCTCAAGAGTGAAAATATAGCATCTGTGAATTTACTGAGATCAAATCAGAGGCAGACTGTCTGTTATTGACTCACATAAGGATTCTGCACCCGCTAGACGGCAGCTCATTTTGACAGCCATAAATAGTAACGTTGTATATCAATAAAAACATCTAAGCAAGGGGGAGAAGCAACAGTAGAGATGCAGGTAAGTAGATTGAGAGGAACAGGCAGAGGGACAGAGAGAATGAGAGAGGGGGCAGAGATGAAGGACGAAAGAAAAAGGTAGAGTGAGAGGATGTTCGTCTGTTTCGGTCCTGTGGTCTCGTGCCTCATGGGATACCCGGACACTCCGTCAAGATTCTACACTTCAAAATCAATCACTATCCACCGGTTTAAACACACACATTCTCTCTCACACACACACCGAATGTGTTTGAGAATGTCTTGTCCAGCTCCACCTGAGCAGTCTCAGTATGTCATGTCAGTGTGATAACATGAGATGTGATTCCCTGTGTCTGGGCTGGCCATGTCCTACAGGCTGTCCACTCTCCACTCATACCTGCATTTCAGAGACACTGAGCAAATACAAGAGGACAAGAAGAGGATATTAAATGGTAGTATGAAGATATATATATATTTAATCTAGTTTCAGTACATAGTATTCAATACATTTCATTTACATTTGAGTAATTCAGCAGACGCTCTTACCCAGAGCGACTTACACTTAGTGCATTAATCTTAAGATAGCAGGGTGGGACAACCACATATCACACGCATAGTAAGTATACTTTACCTCAAAGTAGTCATCAGCGGAGTCAGAGCCAGAAAGCGGGGTGGGGTTTAGGAATTATTTATTTTGGGGGTCGAGGTGAGGAGGGGATCATTTAAGAAACTCTTTGAAGATGTAGGGTTTCAGATGCTTTTGGAAGATGGGTTGGGGTGTGAGGGTTTGAGTGAGGGTCCTAAAATGTATAAATAGAGCAGGGCCTATACGTTCCAATCTTATGTTCGATAGTCAGATAGTACAGTATGTCTGTTTACTTCTCCACCGTTCTACAAGCATGCTACTTCACCTAACCTCTCCCTACAGTTTCTCCTCTTCTGCCTAGTTAAATAAAGCTTTACTTCTCTTTCTCCTGGGGGAGAAATGTGTGAAAAACACTACAGTACATGCAGTTATATGTAATTTTTCTTGCAGAGAAGTTTCCAAACTTAAAGAATTGTGTTTATTATCTGGCCACCCACTGGGATCATGAGGTGGATGGTACTTGGGAGTGTTCTCCCAAACCAAATAAGATAAAAGTCCTGTTAAATGCAGATAAAAGTGAAATACTGTGCCATTAAAAAAAGAGAAAAAAAGCCTCTCTCAGACATAAATGGAGTTTAGAAGTTAGATACTCCTCGCCTGCCCTACCAAGGTCAAAAGAAACTCTCCTGAACATTTTTCCTTCAAATGGCGTGTCAAAAGTGAAATTCTTCACTGTTTACTGGGGATCAATCCTAAGTGACTCCAGAGCAAGGCCGGCAGAGCTTTTTGTGGTTCCCAAATGCTCCTGGGTCAATTTAATTGTGCTGAAAAATGTAGAGCCCAGCATTACGATTCCAGGAAGAACGGTTTACCCCGTCATCCATGACTTCAAATGTTGCATTGGATTTCAATAGACATTCGTCAAACAATCAGTGTTATAGAATTTGATCCCTGGCATCCATTTTTTATTGCTAATGCTGGATTACATATGACAAGAAATACTTAATCTGAATGTTTACACTAAACCATTTCTGATGAATAATCAAATTATATTCTCGTCAACTATAGAGTAGTCCATGCAGGGGTATTCAACTCTTACCCTACAAGGTTTGAAGCCTGCGGGTTTTCTAATCTAACTGAAAATGAATTGCCCCCACCTGGTGTGCCAGGTCTAAATCAGTCCCTGATTAGAGGGGAACAATGAAAACAAGCAGCGGAGCTGGCTTCGAGGTCCTGAGTTGAGATTGATGGGAGGTTACATTTTGTATTCTCTGTTCTATATTTATATTGGTAATAGTAAAAGTCATGACACAAGTCTTGGTCAAATATTTGAAAAAGTTGGTCACTGACAAAACACACATAATATTAATATACATAAAGTATATTTAAATCTGAGGGAATGTGTTGTGTACTGCGGGAGGAAACCCTTGTGTCCCCACTGCCAAGGTGTTATGGGTAGTGTAGTTTCATTTTCAGTGTGGCCACTTTCCTGACTTTTTACACCAGGGATGGGCAACTCCAGTCCTCGGGGGCCGGAGTGGTGTCACATTTTTGCCCGAGTCCCAGCTAACACACCTGACTCCAATAATCAACTAATCATGATCTTCAGTTTATAATTCAATTAGTTTAATCAGCTGTGTTTGCTAGGGATGGGGAAAAAGTGTGACACCATTTGGGCCCCCAAGGACTGGAGTTGCCAGTCCCTGCGTACACTCATAGAAAAAAAATATTTGGATGTCCCAATAGGAGAACCAGGTAGAACCCTTTTGGGTTCCATGTACAACCCTTTCCACAGAGGGTTCTACATGGACCCCAAAATGGTTGTACCTGATACCAAAAAAGGTTCTACATGGACCCCAAAATAGTTGTACCTGATACAAAAAAGGGTTCTATCTGGAACCAAAAAGTGTTCTCCTATGGGGACAGCCAAATAACTATTTTTGGAACCATTTCTCTAAGAGTGTCACATCCAGGCCTGAGTCTACAGGCTGGCGTGTTTAGTTTCGTTTTTGGTGTAGGGTTTTTCTGTTCTAGGTGTTGTATTTCTATGTTGGGTTAATGGTTCCCAATTAGAGGCTGCTGAGTGTCGTTACCTCTAATTGGGAACCATATGTTTGTAGTTTTCACTAGGGTTTTGTTGGTTATTGTTTGGTCATAGCTTAAGTGTTTTTCTTAGTTATTGGTCTATGTTACGATCTTCGTTCGTTCTGTTTGTTATTTTTCCCAGTTACGTTAATAAATAAATATGTATACTGGAAGCATCGTTGCGTCTTGGTCCGTCCCTATCGAAGAACGTGACAAAGAGTGTACCTATGTAACAGTCTCAGACATATTTTTTGCTTGTGTTGCAACATTGTAGGCTTGGGCGATATATGTTAAATAAAAGTTAAACAAACCATTTATTCCGTATACCGGGGTATTTCGAAATACCGACTGTATGATTTTCAATACCGTAAAAATAATACAAAAATAATAATAATACAATAAAAATACATTTTGTAATGCAGAAACGAGAGAAAACATGTGTGGCTGTTTTCATGAAAATCTGGGAATATGTGGCCAAGTAAACATTTCTGGTGGGTCTCGGGGAACGTAAAACTGTTAGGAAGGGAGACTTTTGAAACAGGATTGAATGAAGTGGCAGTATATACAGTATGTTGAATGAGAGACTAATGAGCATGGAGAGCTTCACAAGTTACAATATCTTTCACTCTACCACGGCTATTTACTTACTTTTGTAGCTAGCTCTTCATCAGAAGCTCACTTTTTGTAAGTAGTTAGGTATAACTGTCCTCTCCATGATTAGCTGGAATTTAGGATTTGAGAAATGTGATTGGTTGATGATAGGCCTATGACATTGGCCTACGTCTCATCTTGCGCTGTGCCAAATATCAGATCTCAACAACAATTGGAGAAGTGTTTTACATCACCAGTACCACATCCTTATGATATATATATTTTTTTTAGTAAGCGCAAAGTGACTGCAAGAAAGAGGTTGGAATGTCTGACTGAAATACGGGACATAGGACCTTTTTTTTTTTTATTGCGCTGTTTGAAGTTGTTAATAAAATACGGGACATAACGACAGCTTATTGCAACTCCACTCTAGATTGGTTAGTACACACTAGTGGAGGCTGGTGGGAGGAGCTAAAGGAGGACAGGCTCATTGTAATAGCTGGAATGGAACGGCATCAGACAGATCAAACCATATGGAAACCACATATTTGACGCCGTTCCATTGATTCCATTACAGCCATTACAATGAGCCCGTCCTCCTATAGCTCCTCCCACCAGCCTCCACTGGTACACACACTGGTGTGTGTGTGTGTGTGTGTGTGTGTGTGTGTGTGTGTGTGTGTGTGTGTGTGTGTGTGTGTGTGTGTGTGTGTGTGTGTGTGTGTGTGTGTGTGTAAGGGAAAGATCGAAGCCATCTTTCATCTCCTGCAGCGTCCAGGTACTCTACATGATATGATGATACAGGCCCAATTAAGGGATGGGGCTGGGTGAAAAATGTGATGACAGGGCAAACGGAAGACTAGACTCTGATCTGCCTTTTGAAAGAGAGTTAAAAGAGGGGAGGGAGGGAGGGAGAGAGAGAGAGAGAAAGAGAGGAAGGGTTGATAAGGGATGAAAAGGAGGGAGAGGGTGAGGAAGGAGAAAGAGCAAGTGAGAGGGAGGGGGAGGGAGAGGGGGAAAGGTTTAATGGGATTGGGAAGGAGAGAGACAAAGTGTGAGAGAATGAGAGAGAGAGAGAGAGAGAGAGAGAGAGAGAGAGAGAGTGAGAGAGAAGGAAATATGATAGAGTGAGACAGAGGGGAGGTAGGAAAGTGAGGAAAGAAACATTTTGTCAGGAGAACTGAGACAGGTGTAGGCCGGCCCAACCCCCGACCTCACTTTTAACACTGTGCAACAGGTTTTATTGTCTTCTCAGGAATTCAGCCTTCTCTGTGTTGTCTCCATCCTCCATTCTGTCATACCCCTGGGAAGCAGTACGTGATGTTGGGATGAATCCAAACGTGGTCAAATGGTTATAAAAAGGTCTTAACTTCATTGTGTCTTTCTCTTTGTTCCTGGCCTGCATTTTAGATTTACATTGTATCCAGAGTGACTTACAGCAGTGAACACATAATTTTTCGTACTACTCTGGTTAGATACACTTCTCTCCCTCCTTTCCTCCTCATGGACTGTTGCAGCATGGCCTTTCAAGCCATGACCTCTCTCTCCCTCTCTGATGATACCTAGATCATGAATGCTTTGTTAACGCTAGTGTTGCCTTAAGCTTATGCCTTGTATGTAATTAAAATGTATGCTTTGTATGTGAATCCATTCATTTTGAAATGTAATTAAATCTATTTGCCTTTAGTAGTCCATGTCACATGTGGGATATGTAGGAGAAATGTAGAAGATTCAAACACTAACCTGACATGTGGCTAAGCTACAAAGTTTTCTCTGGTTGTCAAGGTGCTTCGGGTAATGAGCATAGCGGGTATCTTATCAATTTTAGTTGTCTAATTTGACATATGCTAACACATTGACAATGTAGGAATACATACGGCCTTTGTACTGTATGCAAACTGTATGTTTCTCAGCATTGTCAGGGTCCATCAGAAACAACTACAGCCATGTTAAAGGTATACAGACAAGGCTTACTGAAGACACAAATAATGTGGGGAAAATTAATACTTCTCAAAAATATTATTGAATATACTTTATTCCATTTATTGAGAAAATACAGTGATTTCAGAACGTACAAAAATATTATCTTTGATGTGTACTGTTTCAATCAATTCATATTTCAGATAAAGAGCAAGTGCACTGTGGGTTCCCTTTGGGTTCACTTACACTCAATTCTAAGAACAGATTCACTTGAAATCCAGTACAGCAATACAGACTTTAACAATTCAGAATAAATTATGTTGTACTTTTACAGCCCAGTAGAAGGTAAACAGTTTTGAAACTGATAGATTTAAATCACAATGATACAGATATGACTGGTTGATGACTATGCATGCTGATAAGAAATAGTAGTTTGCTGTATTCTTCTTCATCAGCATACTGTATCTTGACGGTTGTTGATGATCAGATGGAGATGACAGTCCATGCCTCTCTCTCCACTAGAGACAGCTGTAGAGAGTCACCCAGATAGATGCTCCACCTAGACAAGACAAACACCCACTATTAGGTTAACAATATAATCTCTGTCCAAGTGATCAGTCTCTTCATGTTAAACTCTTGTGTCTTGGGTGAACTTGAAACTTTGAACTTGGAGGGGCATTACTTTTATACCCCAGGCAATGAATAGTATTTTCCTTTTGTTATCCAATGGACAGCTATGTGTTTACAGTGCCTTGCAAAAGTATTCATCCCCCTTGGCGTTTTTCCTATTTTGTTGCATTACAACCTGTAATTTAAATTGATTTTTATTTGGAATCCATGTAATGGACATACACAAAATAGTCCAAATTGGTGAGGTGAAATGTGCACCACCAAGCAAGCGGCACCATGAAGACCAAGGAGCTCTCTAAACATGTCAGGGACAAAGTTGTGGAGAAGTACAGATCAGGGTTGGGTTATAAAAAAATAGCCGAAACGAACATCCCACGGAGCACCATTAAATCCATTATTAAAAAATGGCACCACAAAAAACGTGCCAAGAGAGGGCTGCCCACCAAAACTCACGGACCAGGCAAGGAAGGAATTCATCAGAGAGGCAACAAAGAGACCAAAGATAACCCTGAAGGAGCTGCAAAGCTCCACAGCGGAGATCGGAGTATCTGTTTATAGGACCACCTTAAGCCGTACACTTCACACAGCTGGGCTTTACAGAAGAGTAGTCAGAAAAAGGTGTTCGCCAAAAGGCATGTGGGAGACTCCCCAAACATATGGAAGAAGGTACTCTGGTTGGATGAGACTAAAATTGAGCTTTATGGCCATCAAGGAAAAGGCTATGTCTGATGAAACCCAACACCTCTCATCACCTCGAGAACACCATCTCCATAGTGAAGCATGGTGGTGGCAGCATCATGCTGTGGGGATGTTTTTCATTGACAGGGACTAGGAAACTGGTCAGGATTGAAGGAATGATCGATGGTGCTAAATCCAGGGAAATTCTTGAGGGAAACCTGTTCAAGAGATTTGAGACTGGGACAGAGGTTCACCCTCCAGCAGGACAATGCCCCTAAGCATACTGCTAAAGCAACACTTGAGTGGTTTAAGGGGAAACATTTAAATGTCTTGGAATGGCCTAGTCAAAGCCCAGACCTCAATCCAATTGAGAATCTGTGGTATGACTTAAAGATTGATGTACACCAGCGGAACCCATCCAACTTGAAGGAGCTGGAGCAGTTTAGCCTTGAAGAATGGGCAAAAATCCCAGTGGCTAGATGTGCCAAGCTTATAGAGACATACTGTACCCCAAGAGACTTGGATCTGTAATTGCTGCAAAAGGAGGCTCTCTAAGTATTGACTTTGGGGGGGTGAATAGTTAAGCACGCTCGAGTTTTCAATTTTTTTCTCTTATTTCATGTTTATTCACAATAAAACAAATGTTGCATCTTCAAAGTGGTAGGCATGTTGTGTAAATCAAATGATACAAACCCCCCCAAAATCCATATTAATTCCAGGCTGTAAGGCAACAAAATAGGAAAACCCTTTCCACAGATCCAAAAAGGGTTATCCTGTGGGGACCACAGAATAACCTTAAAATAAAAAATTAAATAAAAATGTAGTGCTCCAACTCTTTTCTACCTTGAATTAGTCCTTTTCTTGTTAAGCCATTCTCTTGATTTTTGTCATTGTTGTTGAGCACTCCTACTGTCTTTTGTTTGCTGAAGCACGAAGGCCAACCTAAACCCTTTTGGAACCTTTTTTCTAAGAGTTTCTACTATACATTTTGCATACATTTCACCACATACAAACTCCAGGCCTGCAGATGAAGAGGACTCTGAGTTCAAAGTTCCCAAGGTACTCGACAGCAACAAAGGGCCACAACAATGGCTCCTGACATGAGTCTCCCTCATATCACACTGCACTTTCCACGCATTGTTCCCCTGGCCTTCTCACATGTATTGCCTTACATTATGTTCTTAGAAGTGGATAAGACAGCCAGGTTTTGTGCTGGGGACACAAGGCCTGGGAGTGTCTATGTGTTACAGACGCTTATTATTCTCTCATAGGGCGATGGGGCGATGGAGCTGGGGAACGCCTTATCAGATCCCCCTTACACTCACCCAAACCTGGGTTCAGATCCTCTGTACAACCCCCCCCACCACCACCACTCTCTCACCAGACACTCCCTCCAACAAGGTATTATGCTATCACGTTTCTCGAAACTACAGAGGCTGCTGACAAGCATGGGAGACTCTGGTAGCCTTTATGGGGCACTATGAAAGTATATACCATGTTGCTACAGCAGCTGGGGCTACTGGAGTTTCAACAGAGATACGGCTGATTATTGCTTTCAATAGTGTAAAAATGATTCAGGATAAATACATGTTCTATCATCTTGATACATTGCTGTCCAGCAGTTGACATTTTGGGGGTAAGCACAGCAGTGTATATTACAAGGCACTTTATGTTTTGTGCAGGTATTTGGAGAGCACTAAAATATATACTGTAGCTGCTAATACACAACTGGGTTTCAGTGGATGGGGCCCCACTGCATTCATCTTTGCATCTCTCCTTGCCTCCAACAACAAAACCCAAACGGAAGAAAGAACAGAGAAGAGTTCAAAGGGCACACCTCCTTGCTTGCACACAGCACCTTAATTAAGGGCACTCCCTCCCTTCCTGCCTACCTGCCTCCCTCCCTTCTTGCCTGCCTTCCTCCCTGCCTCACTACCTCCCTCCCTTCTTGCATGCCTCTCTTCTGTCCGTTTGTGGCAGGAAGGTTCTTTTTTTTCTTTCTTACATTCTACTCCCTTTGAGTCTGCACATTTACACATCTATCTGGAGCTAAAGCCGCGTCAAACCACACACGTTTCATGCACGTGTGTGACTGTCTGTGTGGGCATGTACATTTTTGAGTGTTAAACACATCTCTATCCCCCCCACTGAGTGACTGGGCGTTGCTTATACCTATCCCAGAGAACTCTGTTACCTCGGATGGGCCCTGTGGCTTTCTATGGTGGTACAGGCGACTTAGTGACACAGCCAGATGGAGGGGGCTAATGGTTGACCACACACACACACACACACACACACACACACACACAGCTTGTTCCTTTTTCTGGAATGCACATCCATTTAAGCAGAACCTTTTGTCCTCCAAAAAGCAACCCGAAAGGGACATTCTTGATTTAAATGACTTTTGAAGGTATTTTAAAAGCATTGTCCAGATTTTACAGTGAAAACCAGTAGAGATATTTCGGGGGATTCAATTATTATTTTAAGCAAAATATTGGAATTTATTCTGAACTGTTTTGGTAAAATGTAATTAACACATTTCAACAACTTACATTCATTTTTGTTAAGTATGTGTTAGTATTTTTTTTTGGTATCAATTTCAATTCACCTCAGAATCATGTTTACAGTGTAGGGCTATATAAACCTTAAGGAGACATACTTTTGAATATGTCAGGTTGGATGGCAACAGACATGATCAAAACGCACAACAAAAGCCTTTCCACCAGAGGAGGCTATTTGTTTTGTATGCTTGAAACATTGCATTATCTCCTTCAGTGTTGCACTCAGAGCAGTAAATAATGTATAGTCTCTCCTGCACTGTGAAAAAAGCCGTCTTTCACTTCAGGGATCATCCAGGGTTTACCTTTATAAATGGGCTTTCAGGGTCTTCAGAGAAATGGATAGCACCACAGAATGTGGGTCAGACCATTTAATTTGCACAGCGTTTCTCTTTGTCTCATTCAATCAGTGTTTGACAGATGCAATGTCACTCATCACGTCTTAGGGACATCTGGGGCCAAAACTATTTCAGACTAGGAATTGGTTGAGGTAAGGATTATTTGATCCATGATAAGAGGTTATTGAGACAGATATGGCCCAGCTAACGAGAGGACAAGAACAGACCTATGTGAAATGTCAGATCTCTCACTCACCTCTTCGATCTGTGGGCCATACTTAACACATGGACAAATCAGTCGCTATCCTCTTTCTCTCTGTCTGGCTCCTCTCACCTGAAACAGAATAACATAACGGGATGTTAGAAGTGTTTCCCACTGACGATACAGGGGATGTACAGTGCATTCGGAAAATGTTCAGACCACTTGACTTTTTCCACATTTTGTTACGTTATACCCATATTTTAAAATTGATTAAATAAATATTTATCCTCAATCTACACACAATTCCCCATAATGACAAAGTAAAAACAGTTTTTTAGAAATACCTTATTTACATAAGTATTCAGACCCTTTGCTAGGAGACTTTTTGCTCAGATGCATCCTGTTTCTACTGATCATCCTTAAGATGTTTCTTCAACTTGATTGGAGTCCACCTGTGGTAAATTTAATTGATTGGACATGATTTGGAAAGGTGCACACCTGTCTATATAAGGTCCCACAGATGACAGTGCATGTCAGAGCAAAATCCAAGCCATGAGGTCAAAGGAATTGTCCGCAGAGCTTCCGAGATGGGATTGTGTCGAGGCACAGATCTGGGGAAGGGTACCAAAAAAATTCTGTAGCACTGAAGGTCCCCAGGAACACAGTGGCCTCCATCATTCTTAAATGGAATAAGTTTGGAAACACCAAGACTCTTCCTAGAGCTGGCAGCCCGGCTAAACTGAGAAATCGGGGGAGAAGGGCTTTGGTCAGGGAGGTGACCAAGAACCTGATGGTCACTCTGACAGAGCTCCTGAGTGCCTCTGTGGAGATGGGAGAACCTTCCAGAAGGACAACGATGTCTGGAGCACCCCACCAATCAGGTCTTTATGGTAGAGTGGCCAGACGGAAGCCACTCCTCAGTAAAAGGCACATGACAGCCCGCTTGGAGTTTGCCAAAAGGCACCTAAAGGACTCTCAGGCCATGAGAAACAAGATTCTCTGGTGTGATTTAACCAAGATTGAACTCTTTGGCCTGAATGCCAAGCCTTCACATCTGGAGGAAATCTGGCACCATCCCTACAGTGAAGCATGGTGGTGGCAGCATCATGCTGTGGGGATGTTTTTCAGTGTCAGGGACTGGGAGACTAGCCAGGATCAAGGGAAAGATGAACATGAAAGTACAGAGAGATCCTTGATGAAAACCTACTCCAGAGCGCTCAGAACCTCAGACTGGGGCGAAGGTTCACTTTCCAACAAGACAACAACCCAAGCACACAGCGACGACAACACAGGAGTGGCTTCGGGACAAGTCTTAATGTCCTTGAGTGGCCCAGCTAGAGCCCAGACTTGAACCTGATCGAACATCTCTGGAGAGACCTGAACATAGCTGTGCAGCAACGCTCCCCATCCAACCTGACAGAGCTTGAGAGGATCTGCAGAGAGGAATGAGAGAAACTCCCCACATACAGGTGTGCCAAGCTTGTAGCGTCATTCCCAAGAAGACTCGAAGCTATAATTGCTGCCAAAATGTGGAAAAAGTAAATTGGTCTGAATACATTTCCGACTCACTACGTTTCATGAGCGGACCACAGTGACACAGACTTGACTTCTCTATATGTGACTTTGGGTTTGGGATTTTTTACCTATTTTTATGTCCTTGTTTGGTTCTCCTGTAGAAGCCTTTGACAGTAGAGTCACATCTTAAGTCTGACTATTGTGGCCCCCTCTTTCCCACCAGTTGGACGTACATTGAGTTTAAAAAAATCTCAATTATTTATTTGATTTTCTGTTCACACCTTTAACCCCTCAGCAAATGCGCAAGCTGCTTGAGTTAAAAATATACCCCCCGAGGCTCTGTGTATTTATGTGGCATAACGTACACGTGTGCCTGCGAACACTGGGCGTTTACTAAACTGGGCGTTTAGTACACGTGTATGTGTTCGCAGGCACACGTGTGTATGTTATGTTACATACATACCTTTTTGCAATACTTTTGTAAACAAAACAAAAAATTCTGCACTGCGGCTTGGTCCGCTAATATAGTAAAGGCTCTGTGCACTACTTTTGTGAGGAAAAAATACATATTTAAAAAAATATATATTATTATGATCTATGTGAGACACCATGAGGTCCAATATGGTATTATTATAACACAGCTTGATCTGTGTGTGTGTGTGTGTGTGTGTGTGTGCATGTGTAGTGTATTGGAAAGAGAGAAATATGTATTCACCTGCCCTGTCCTATGTTCTGTATTCTTTGCCCTGACTGAATGTGTGTCTGTCTGAGTATACATGATGGTGTTAGTACAGTCACAAAACTTTGCAAAGCAAGCCATTAGCAGCAATCATTGTTGGGGCTACAACTGTATAAACCCTTAAAACACAACTGAATACATGCACCCCCATCCCACGCGCACACACACACACACCACTACCTCCACCACCCCTTAAACTCAAAATAGAAGCTAAACAAAGACACAGCAATGTGCTGCTGTTCTAGCAACAATTACATTCTGGGTGAGTGTGAATAAATTTGACCAAATCCGTGTTGAACTGATGAATCAAAGAGCATTGCGGCAGATGAAAGGTGTGGGTAATATATGTATGTCTGTACACAGCTAACTGGCTCTGGCTTTAGTCTACTGTGTGTGTGAATATTAATGTCACAGAGATATGTGGTTCTTAAAGGATCTCCATGCTCTCCCCCCTCTCCCCGTCTACCCCCTCTGCCCTTGGCCATGTCGCCGTGGTATCTCCCTGGCATGCTGAAGGGTTGTCATGGATACCACCAGACACATCCGCCATACCATGAGCGGGGATGCTGAGCGCTTCGGTGGAGCCGGCGCCGAGACTTCCCCTCCACCTCCCTTCCCCCAAACCCTTCCCCCTCAACCCGTCAACCCCCACCCAATCCCCTCTTTCCCCCTTCACATATCACAGCCCAAACCCCCTCTCTATGGCTCTTTCCCCCGTTTTTTGCTGGCTAGGCCTGAGACTAACAGCAGCTATCCAAACCCCATACCAGGGTCCTGTCTGCCTTTCAGAGGAGTGATAATGAATTCATGGCATTCTGAGTAGGAGGTACAGGAGACACAGACACATGGCTGAACCAGGAGTAACACAATAATTAAATAAGACACCACAAACCTGCACAGATGTATCTCTGGGGCCAACGCCTTGAATGAGCTGAACGCGACAATGAAATGCAGTGTGTGTGTCTGTCTGTTTGCTTGAGGCCTGGATTCAACTTGAGGTTCATCCTGAAAAGATCCTTTTCATAAGCCACTATCAATTATTCAACAGTGCACTTGCTTAAATGCTCTGTGGTTCAAACTCCCCACTCTGCCTAACATTCGCCACTTGTGATCTGTGCACTTTTCTTTTGAGGTGAACATGGATGTGTTGATCGGTTCAAATGTTCACACTCAAGTCTTGGAACTTTTTTTTAACTATGAACATTTAATACAATTGCTGACACTCAATTGCTGACAACTCAAAAATGCATAAAATCCAGTTTGCAAACAGAAGTAAAGGAGTTAATCTTTTATGACACCTCCTCTCGCTTACCCTACCCTCCCTTTAATATTTTCCAATATGACAGCGCTCTCTTCTTGCACGTATGCTCAGGAAAAATAATCCTCTGTAATTGGAAAGCTAATTTTAAGTGTCAATTATTCTTATGCAAATGCATGTGCAGTTTCTCATGTCTGAAAAGGTCGGGAGCACAGATGGGTGCAGACACAAATCTCCCTCCAAAAAACAGTGTCTTCCCGTCTGCCTCTTTATTTGTACCTCCAGGACAAGAAAGCTCCCAGACAAAGAAAGCTTGCATAATGGAACCGTGATATTTGCATGCTTGTTGTCAATGCTGAACACCAAACATATCGTAAATTTACAATACAATACTGGCCTAGAAGGGCCATTCAACATCAAAACAGTAAAGATATTGTAGACTATGCAATACTATGGTGTTATGTAAACAATGCCACATTGTATCACTGGGGATCATGTGGACTAAAACGACCACGGTGAAGCATCTTTCCAACCTCAGAGTGGCTGTGCCATTTCATAATACGTATTACTCACCATATTAACTAGTAGTTGTGTTCTATGTAGTTGACACCTTATCCGAGCCAGAGCCTCCACCAAGAGACAGAGACAGAGAGCGAAAGAGAGGGCTAGAGAGAGGGACAGACAGATCAGGGGTAGAGCAATACGGGGGGGATAGAGTCTTGTTCCCTGACCCTCTCAGCTGATGTGACTTTTTAAAAAGCCTTTTCAGGCCCAAACAGGATCAAACAACCTGCTGTAGAGTCCGGTTACACCACAACAATGGTCTCCATTCACCCTCCGCCTCAACACAACAGCTTTTTCCACAAGTAATCTTTTTCTGTATTATTAGCTCAAAGGGTGGAGAGAGAGTGGGTTGAGTAGGAGGAAGGGGGAAGGGGGCTGTGTGGAGATATCTTAGACGATAATGGTGTTTCACAGATTAGATGATATCGGTGAGCCGTGTTTGTTTTGAACTGTCTGCCTCCAGCCACTGAGATCTATACCTAGAGCCGCACTAATTCACACTCAGAAAACACAAGAGAAACTTAGGGAGCCCTTTACACTCGTACAGGTCAAACATTTGAGCACTGATAAACGGCTAAATTGGAATCCATTGGCTGTACAGTATATTTCTATACATGACATCAGAGATTTACAGTGCTGTATTGGTTTTGACTGACAGACGTTCGGAACACCTCACGTGACAAGAAGTTGCCCCCATCCCTCCCGCTAATTGGGCAAATGGTTTGTTGTCTGAGTGAGGAAAATCCTGTAAATTAAGAGGCCTCGATGTATTTTGAAAAATTAGATGTTGAGGATTATAATAAATACCGCTTCAATGTCATACAAGCAAGCCAAACACCAATGAGTCCAAATGTGCACTTCACATTTCCATATCATAAAACTCATGTCATACACAGTGTCAACATTGATGATCACTATGTTTGATGTACAGTTACAAGATGACATGGTGTCATACCCTGGGTAGTTCTGAGCCTGTTTGTCTATTGTGAAGAACATTGATGCGTCACATACACCTGAATGCACTCATGACTCCGTTCTATGCGCACCAAAATGATGATCTGTTTCCCTGAATTGCATTGTGAAAGCGTAACACTGTAAAATCGTATGTTATAACTTAGTTAGTCATGTTCGCAATAGAACAGGCTTTCAAATTATGCCCACCTGACCCAGATTGAGATTTGTAATGGACCGTTTTTGGATTGTGTAAACAACAACAGTAAATTGTGTGATGGCGTGGATGCAGGATTGTGTTCCAAACAAAACAATTGCAAGTGTGCTTGTTCTAGTTCCTGTAAAATGCACATAAAATCAACATTGTAATACTTGGATTCAGTCTTGGTCTAATACGTTTCCCATAATCTCCAAACTGTTCCCTTTCAATTGCTACAATGGTTATGTATATGCTTTTCATATTTCTTCTTTAAGACATTTTTCAATTTAGCCCTGTTGATATAGGCCAATTCACACAAGTGTAGAGGGTTAAAGCCCTCAGATAGCTGAAGCTGCCAATATAAACTGGTGAAGAGATATATATTGAGGACAAGTGAATTAATGTCTACACAAAGTACTCAAATTAGTGAAAATACCAAAAACTTGAAAAAGTGTGCTTTTAATTGTATGTATGGTTACTATATTTCTTTTATGATAGGGTTCAGGTTGGTTTGTTATTAGGAATCATACACTGAGTGTACAAAATATTAGGAACACCTTCCTAATATTGAGTTGCACCCCGTTTTGCCCTCATAACAGCCTCAATTATTTTGGGCATGGACTACAAGATGTTGCAATGCTGGCCCATGTTGACACCAATGCCTCCCACAGTTGTGTCAAGTTGGCTGAATGTCCTTTTGGTGGTCGACCATTCTTGATACACACGGGAAACTGTTGAGCGTGGAAACCTTTTAACAGGTGACATCAATGAGGGATAATAGCTTTCACCTGTATTCACCCGGTCAGTCTATGTCATGGAAAGACAGTGTAGATCTCCTAGTCTTCACATTGACATGCTGAGAGAGATTAGTCTTTGGTTTTCTCTGGTTGTTCAACATGATAGCGAACTACATCAGCACTATAAGCAGTCCACAACAGAAAATCTGATAGAAAAATTGCCCTACAAAAGACAACACCAAACCCTCAGTAGCTCTGGTCAGATGAAAGAATAAGTACATCACATTGTAGAGAGTTGTCAGGAAAGTTAGAGAAACCTCATTGGACGCATTAGGTGGATCTAAAATCATGAACAACTTTGACAAGGAACTCGATGTCAAGACAAGGAGCAAACAAAATGGCTGCCCATATCCCATCACCAACAGTAGTTCAACTAACCATGAATGACAGCTGATAACAGACAGGCACTTGTTCTATCTTTCCCTGAAGTGTGTGTCATAGACGTCAAAATGGTAAGGGGAGTCTTTTTGAACAGGCAGGCAGCCTGCTGGACCACAGAGCGAATAAACATCCATGTGAGGGGAAAGCGATCCGGGCCCTCTCACACTGAGCCTCTCCTGGGTAAAACACTGCTCATACAATTGATAGAGGAGGCCTTTTATTGAGTCCCTGTGGGGCTAGCTCCAGATCAAACACACACACATGCGCACACACACACATATATAAGAACTCTTCACACATACGCACTAGCGCACAACCACAGGCATTTTACATCTGCCCAAACTCGGAGTGACTGAGTTAACATCTTCACCCCTTCATAGGTGGTGAGGAAAGGATTTTTTTTTTTAATAGAAAAATATATTAGATGTCTAAACAGTCGTGATTGTTTGGGTTAGGGTCTGGCTGGTTACCCACCAGGCCAAACTTACAACCCTGTCTAAAGCAGATGTGTGTGTGTGTGTATGCGCATGTGTGTTTGAAGGTACACTGTATGTTGGTGTTGTACGGCAACTGCTCCGCCCACAACCGTAAGGCTCTCCAGAGGGTAGTGAGGACTGCACAATGCATCACCGGGGGTAAACTACCTGCCCTCCAGGACACCTACACCACCCGATGTCACAGGAAGGCCAAAAAAAGATCATCAAGGACAACAACCACCCGGGCCACTGCCTGTTTACCCCGCTATCATCCAGAAGGCGAGGTCAGTACAGGTGCATCAAAGCTGGGACCGAGAGACTGAAAAACAGCTTCTACCTCAAGGTCATCAGACTGTTAAACAGCCATCACTAACATTGAGTGGCTGCTGCCAACATACTGACTTAAATCTCTATCCACTTTAAATAATAGGAATTGGATGTAACAAATGTATCACTAGCCACTTTAAACAATTTTGTATATAATGTTTACATATCCGACATTACTCATATCAAATGTATACACTGTACTCTAAACCATCTACTGAATCTTGCCTATGCCGTTCGACCATCGATTCAAATCTCTAGCCATTTTAATAATTATAATTGGATGAAATAAATGTATCACTAGCCACTTTAAACGATGCCATTGATATAATGTTTACATATCCTACATTACTCATCTCATATATATATACTGTACTCCATACCATCTACTGCATCTTGCCTACGCCGTTCAGCCATCGCTCATCCATATATTTATATGTACATACTCGTATTCATTCCTTTACTCTTGTGTGTATAAGGTAGTTGTTGTGAATTTGTTAGATTACTTGTTAGATACTACTGCATGGTCAGAACTAGAAGCACAAGCATTTCGCTACACTCGCATTAACATCTGCTAACCATGTGTATGTGACAAATAAAATTTGATTTGATTTTGTGTCACCGCTGTCCCAGCACTGTGCTTAAGACGGCACAATATGGGGAATCTAGGCACAGAAGAAGAAAAACGGCAACACCTTTTTCCCTCCCAAGAAACTATTTGAATAAATGTACATCCCATTGACTGCCTCACTCCAGGCCGGCAGCCCCTCATGTAGAATCTATGACAATCCTCCTCCTAAATGAGCTCACATGGCTTCGCCTATTATTCCCCTGTCAGAGACCCTGCTTTCTCTGGGACACCCCCTTTTCCAGTCCCCCATGTTCCATCAGACCCCTCTGTCCCCCCACTCCCTCCCCCAGCTCTTCCCTCCCTCTACCCCCTCACTTTCAACTCCAATTTGGGCACAATGAAGTTGTTCTGGCTGACAGTTTGGCCAGGAGAATAGGTGCTGTTTGAGCCTGCTGTGTGGCCCTGGAGTGGGCCCATTCTCCCCCTCGCCGGCTCAGTTACCTAGGGCCTGGCTGCAGGGACACGTACAGCCCCATCCCCATGCTCCCACCCTGACCCAAACAATTAGCCTCAAACTACAAGGAAGCAAATAGAGACTCCCCCCACCTACTTCTACCAAACAACCAGCTCCTACCAAACAACCAAAACACCCTCTAGTCCACCTCACTGCACATCATCCCAAATCCCCAAACGTGTGGTTGTGATTGTGTGTGTGAGCGCGCGCACAGCCAGGTCGCTCAAGATAGACTGCGAAATGTAACGTCCATCCAGGTAAATTGGGAGATGAATTCAGGGGCAATGGTGAGCGCTATTACTTACCATCAAGTAGGCTTGGGTTTTGCTAGGGCGTTGTGGATGGGGATGGAGGATTGGCATAAACCGCAAACTCCAGCTCTAAGGGTCGTATGTTCAATGTTAGGCACTTGTTTGTTTTTATCTTGTTTTTTTAAAACTGGCTGTCAAAGTTAACGTGGTAATCGGCATACATTTATGTTAAACTTTTAATCGCGTCACCATTTCTTCACCACACGGAACCCTTTAAGCGCACGTTTCCATAAGAACACAACACGGAACAAAAAGGTATGCCCAGTATTACCGGAGCTATGTTTTTCTGCCGCGGATTCATGCGCATGTCTCGGGGTGTTTTAAATTACTCGCAATCCGCTATTTTGGTTTGATAACAAACAACGTCGTTTAGCTAGCTAGTCATGTTACCTAACTAGCTAGCAACCTGATAACCTGACCACTGACTAGGTTATGCACACATTTGGATGGCACAGGAAGAACAGAATAAGAATAGGCTACTCAGAGATGCCTCAAATATAGGCTGCATATGCAACCGTGGGGTGTGTATGATTGTGTGTGTGAGAGGATACACGTGAGAGCGGGAGTAAGTGGGCATGTTCGTATTGCATGGCCCGGTTACCCGGGTGGGTGGAGATTTCACTTATGGACCAATGAAATGGCCTAAAATGTGCAAACCCCGGGGCAAAACGAACTCGCCAGGTGATAGTGTGTGGGAGGGAGGGAGAGTGTGTAGACCTATGCGTGTAAAGTTATCTGAACAGTTCAGATGGTCACACTGTTTTCATAACATTGTTGGACAAGTTTAAATGCTCCTTGTTCTTTGTATCCATAGAGGCTAGCTTAGAGAGGCTAGCTCAGAGCATTTAGAATGCTTAAAGCTTTAAACAGTACTTAAGCACTTAAAGTTTGTGTGTGTGTGTGTGTGTGTGTGTGTGTGTGTGTGTGTGTGTGTGTGTGTGTGGACCAGAAGTCCCCACAAGAATAGTAAACAAACAAAAGGTCAAATGCTATTTCTAGGGGGTTTAGGGTTAAGGTTAGAATTAGTTTTAGGGAGAGCGAGAGAAAGTGTGTGTGTGCTGTGCGCAAGTGTTAAAGTTCAAGAACATTGATAAGAGGGAGTAGGCCTACTTAAACATTGAGAGCATTAATTGTTTATGGTGAAAATGCTATTAAAACATTCCAATGTAGATCAATGTATGTTTCCGTCCCTTACAATCAAAGCATAGTATACTGTAACTCATTTTTCAATGGAATAAGCTTTCTTTAGGGACAAATTTGAGCAAATAAAACAATTGGGATTAATCACCATTAATCACGATTAACTAATGCCATTAACTCTTAATTACTTTAGTCTTTTGACGTCCTTTTAACCCTATCCCAAACCTTAACCCTAAACTTAAAGGAAAGATTCATCCATTTTTAATTTGATCATATTATGTAGAACTCGTCATACTGGCTGTATTTCTGCCTGCTTGAACGGCAATAGCTCAGATACATATGGAAACATGAAAATGCACAAAAAACGATAGAACATTCAAAATGGGTGAATCTTTCCTTTAAGGGAGTGGAAGCTGAGGGGTCAGTTTTGGAGAGTCTGGCGTGCCCAAAGTAAAATGCTTGCCACTCAGGCTCACAAAATAGGATATGCACATAATTAGTACTATTGGATAGGAAACACTCTGAGGTTTCCAAAAGTGTTATTATTTTGTCTGTGAGTGTAAGAGAGGTCATTTGGCAGGCAAAAACCAGAGAAAATTCCATCCGGAAATCTCATTCCTTGTGACTTATAGCTCACTTTGAGACAGTGCCTTTAGAAAAGTCTTTATACCAGGACACTGAATGTAGTACCTATTGCTTCCACTGGATGCCAGCAGTGTATAGGTAAAGTTTAATGGCAATCGGAACTAATGTGTTCTATTGGGAGAAGTTTTAGTCGAGGGAGCTATTTTTCAGTTGCACGTTTTTGGGCGCACGTTTGGCTGAGCGGTCCACTTTATTTGACTTATATAACGTTTAGGTGACCATCCAAGTGAAAGATTATCACTTTTATTCATAAAAGATAAGCTAAGGAAGCATTTTAATTGGTTTTTGTTTTGTTGAGGGAAAGTTTATAGGTATAGTTGAACGCGTTCTCGTCACATTGGATTTTCTGAACACAAGGTGCCAACCAAACGGAGATTTAAGGATATAATAAATTACTTTTTCTAACCAAATATCCATGGATTGTCTTCGTTGGACACTTAGGAAGCCCTCTGCAGAAGTTCTACAAAAAGGTGAGGCACAGGTTTTCCCTGTGAAATGCATTTTCTATCGACCGCGCTGGCTAAAGATTTCATGGTTATGGAAAATATGTGAGGTGCTACCCTCAAACAATCAAATGTAGTGCTTTCGCCGTAAAGCCTTTTTTGAAATCCGACAACGCTGTGATATTGCCAAGAAGCAGAGCTTTTGATGAGTATGAAACACTTGTATATTGGTGCATTTTTAATAATTCAATTTTGGAATTTTGTCTTGCATTTCACCTGGTAGTGTCGGGAGTGGGGCGCTAGCGCCCCGGCACTCCCTGAGAAGTTAACCATTTGGAAGTAATGCCTGAATTTAACCATTGAAATTTGAAGTTTATGGAGAAACGTTGGATTCTGCAGTGAGACTGTGAGAGCTTGTGTGTGTGCGTGTGCGTGCGTGCTTGTGTGAATAACAAACTAATCTGACTGTAACGTTTAATTGTGTATCAGTTATTTCTGTCTGACCGCAGCTTGCCGGATTTTCACAGTTATTTGTTTGTTTGGGAATATATGTGTCAGACATGATTCTGTTTCGTTGAGAGAGGTATAGAGACAAAGCCTCCAGCTCTCTCTTTTCAGCCCTGTGAGAAGGCTTATGTCGCTTTTACTGAGCATCATGCAAGATACACCAAAACATGCACCTCTTGACACACATAGAAACACACACACACAAACACACATACAGAACACAGACACAAAACAACACACACACACACACTGCAGAGTGCACGTGAGAAAGTGTCTGGAAGAGGTCCTGATGGGGAGGGCACCATATGTCCAGGCGTTGTATATCACCCTGCCAGCCCCCCAGCGCTCCTCCGGACCACCATAACTTAGTTTGTCTTCCGCACAAAGTTTGGGACAAGCTTGGCTGGGCTCATTAGGAGGCCTTTCTCTGGAGCCAATGAAGCGCGACAGACCTCCAACAAAGGAGCTAATCACAGGGGCTCCCTGTCTCTCTCTACCCCTCTCTCTCTCTCTCTATCTCGCTTTCTCCTCCGACTGGACCTAGACTTACTCAATCGTTTCCCCAACCACCTCCCACATCAGCCCCCTGCAATCTGACTGGCTAGCAGAGTAGCTAGCGGAGAGGCTAGCTTAGAGAGGCTAGCTCAGAGCACCATAGAGTAATTTGAGAATTTGTTTATGTATTGTAAAGCAAAGGTCAAACTATTGTATGTGTTCAGATAAAGGCATGCATTAGATATAGACACGCATGGAAGTCTATGTAGAAAAAACTGTTTGGGCACACAATGTACAGGACAATTTACATATATCAATGTCTTACAATCACACATATAAATACAGGCTACTAATAATGAAAATAAAGAGTTATATTCCATTATTTTATTGTTTTACATCTGATGTGTGTAAACCTATACTGCAGGTGTGTATAAATGAGTGAGGATGCACAGAAGAAGGTGTTTTGAGGTTGTGTTATCACCTGATAGTACACTGTCTGTCTCTGTTTAGGCTCTTTAGAGAGAGAGAGAATGAGAAGGCAACAGACGGGGAGGGAGCTAGGTATGTGCATGTGGTGTGAATCTGCCCGCCTAAGTGTGTGAGGATGTGTGTGATGGGGATGTTGTGCACAGACAATGAAGAGCCCGAGGCAGCTGAATACTACCAATGACCTTGAACCTCAGCATTCTCCATTCCCATGGCTGCAGGGACTTTGTGTGTGTGTGTGTGTGTGTGTGTGTGTGTGTGTGTGTGTGTGTGTGTGTGTGTGTGTGTGTGTGTGTGTGTGTGTGTGTGAGAGAGAGAGATACTTTATAATGTACTGTATCTCAGCATAAACATGATGGGCAGATAAAAGTTAAATAAATCAAGGGGAACCAGTGAAGAATGTCTATGGACAGAGCTACTCTGCCCTCACATCTTAGCTTCCCGTTCAGACAGTACACTACAGCACATCAAAAGGAGACTGCTGATTGGTGAGTGGGAATATTTGTTCACTAGTGGTTGACTGGAGCGAGAGTTTGCCTAGGCTTGCTCCACAGCGTGTATCCTGCTGTGTAACAGGCTAGAGAAGAGCTGAACATGGACACAGCCAGGATAAAGGGGCTGTAGCTGGGGGGGGTGGGGGTTGAGGATCCCAGCTGGGAGATCGGGGAGAGCGCCAGGGCCCAGCAGGAGGTGGTAAAGGCCATGTCAGTGGGACCTGCACAGCCACAAATGTCACCAGCATGGCCACCTTCATGTGGACCTATCAGTGTGAGGCCCTAAGACAATCAGGGATGTAATGAGCCAACGGATGCTAATGAGTCACATGGAGACCTACCCTTAGTGTTAGTTACAGGTATATGACCAAAATTATTGTTCAGACTAAAATAAGCTAATGGACATTAACTAACAGAGCAACAGACAGCACACTTTGCAGATACAGTATGAAGCCACTTAGAAACATTATGACTGAACACATGCAAGTAGTGTCACGATCTTCTAGAGGGACGGACCAAGACGCAGCGATGCTTCCAGTATACATATTTTATTTAACGAACGTAACTGGGGAAAAACAACAAAACAAACCGAAGATCATAACATAGACCATAACATATACTAAACACTTACGCTATGAACAAACAATAACCCACAAAACCCTAGTGAAAACTACACACATATATATGGTTCCCAATTAGAGGTAACGACAAACAGCTGCCTCTAATTGGGAACCATTAACCCAACATAGAAATAAACAACCTAGAACAGAAAAAACCCTACACCAAAACTAAACTAAACACGCCAGCCTGTCAACTCAGGCCTGGACTTGACAAGTAGGTTGTTCTCCAAAGCTAAAGTCTTTTCTAAAAGGGTTTCTGTCACTGAACTATATTCAGCTGGCTGATCCCATACAGGGAGTCTCCAGTCACACATAATCATTAATACACACCACTTCCCAAATCCCCACTCCTGCTCCCACTTTATGAAATATTGAACATTTCAAGTTTCAAGTGCAGAGACTGAGAAAGCATTTAGTATTTTATTAGGATCCCCATTAACCACAGCCAAAGCCGCAGCTACTCTTCCTGCGGTCCACACAAAACACAAAACATGACATAATACATACAATTAGTAGACATTTACAGCTGAAGGACATTACATGAAATGACATAATACATAACATTAAACAGGTACAGAACTACATACAGTACATTTTAAATAAGAATAAACACGTTCATATTCTTATGCCTTAGCAAACCATGAAGCATGTACTCAGAATAACGGCTACAGTCATCCATTTTGTTACAGTTGCTTACTGTTACAATTGCAGGTCCTGATCCTAATCTCTCAGAACCAGTTGTTCTGTAAACACTAGCGAGAATCTCACAACATTAGGAACCACCCGTGTCCTTGGTTGTCCCGTTTGACGTCAATACTATTCATAATAATAATGTGATTCATAGATGCTACTGAATACAATGAAAATGTAACAATTCCTTCTGCCCCACTCAAACACAGACACACATGCACACGTGCATGGGTGCGCACGCACCTGCACACATGCATAAACGCGCACACACACACACACTATGGTCGTACTGCCTTAAGATGGTTGGAGCATAGATGGAGTGCTAAGAAAATGATGGCTTGAGCTAGAAAATTATCAAATGTATTCTTTACTTGTGCCTTTGTTTCCTTACAGCAATCTATATTGTATTGAATCTCCCTCATTGTCACCCCCCAAATCATACTCTGCTTCTCTCCTATAGCGTATAAGAGCATTTCTGCAACTATTTACGCTATATTTGTGTTGTTTGGCTGGGTTGTGGTAGAGATGTGAGGCAAGTAAACAACACTAATGCAAACAACACAAATATAGCGTAAATAGTTGCAGAAATGCTCTTATACGCTATAGGAGAGAAGCAGAGTATGATTTGGGGGGTGACAATGAGGGAGATTCAATACAATATAGATTGCTGTAAGGAAACAAAGGCACAAGTAAAGAATACATTTGATAATTTTCTAGCTCAAGGGCTATACAGTGGGGCAAAAAAGTATTTAGTCAGCCACCAATTGTGCAAGTTCTCCAACTTAAAAAGATTAGAGAGGCCTGTAATTTTCATCATAGGTACACTTCAACTATGACAGACGAAATGAGAAAAAGAAATCCAGAAAATCACATTGTAGGATTTTTAATTTATTTATTTGCAAATTATGGTGGAAAATAAGTATTTGGTCAATAACAAAAGTTTATCTCAATACTTTGTTATATACCCTTTGTTGGCAATGACAGAGGTCAAACGTTTTCTGTAAGTCTTCACAAGGTTTTCACACACTGTTGCTGGTATTTTGGCCCATTCCTCCATGCAGATCTCCTCTAGAGCAGTGATGTTTTGGGGCTGTCGCTGGGCAACACGGACTTTCAACTCCCTCCAAAGATTTTCTATGGGGTTGAGATCTGGAGACTGGCTAGGCCACTCCAGGACCTTGAAATGCTTCTTACGAAGCCACTCCTTCGTTGCCCGGGCGGTGTGTTTGGGATCATTGTCATGCTGAAAGACCCAGCCACGTTTCATCTTCAATGCCCTTGCTGATGGAAGGAGGTTTTCACTCAAAATCTCACGATACATGGCCCCATTCATTCTTTCCTTTACACGGATCAGTCGTCCTGGTCCCTTCGTCCTGGTCCCAGAAAAACAGCCCCAAAGCATGATGTTTCCCCTCCCATGCTTCACAGTAGGTATGGTGTTCTTTGGATGCAACTCAGCATTCTTTGTCCTCCAAACACGACGAGTTGAGTTTTTACCAAAAAGTTCTATTTTGGTTTCATCTGACCATATGACATTCTCCCAATCCTCATCTGGATCATCCAAATGCTCTCTAGCAAACTTCAGACGGGCCTGAACATGTACTGGCTTAAGCAGGGGGACACGTCTGGCACTGCAGGATTTGAGTCCCTGGCGGCGTAGTGTGTTACTGATGGTAGGCTTTGTTACTTTGGTCCCAGCTCTCTGCAGGTCATTCACTAGGTCCCCCCGTGTGGTTCTGGGATTTTTGCTCACTGTTCTTGTGATCATTTTGACCCCACGGGGTGAGATCTTGCGTGGAGCCCCAGATCGAGGAAGATTATCAGTGGTCTTGTATGTCTTCCATTTCCTAATAATTGCTCCCACAGTTGATTTCTTCAAACCAAGCTGCTTACCTATTGCAGATTCAGTCTTCCCAACCTGGTGCAGGTCTACAATTTTGTTTCTGGTGTCCTTTGACAGCTCTTTGGTCTTGGCCATAGTGGAGTTTGGAGTGTGACTGTTTGAGGTTGTGGACAGGTGTCTTTTATACTGATAACAAGTTCAAACAGGTGCCATTAATACAGGTAACGAGTGGAGGACAGAGGAGCCTCTTAAAGAAGAAGTTACAGGTCTGTGAGAGCCAGAAATCTTGCTTGTTTGTATGTGACCAAATACTTATTTTCCACCATAATTTGCAAATAAATTCATTAAAAATCCTACAATGTGATTTTCTGGTTTTTTTTCTTCCTTTTGTCTGTCATAGTTGAAGTGTACCTATGATGAAAATTACAGGCCTCTCTCATCTTTTTAAGTGAGAGAACTTGCACAATTGGTGGCTGACTAAATACTTTTTTGCCCCACTGTATATAAAAACCTCTGGATCCAGAGGCGACGCTCCTAGTGAACGGGGACTTTAATGCAGGGAAATTTAAATCAGTTTTACCTCATTTCTTTGTTAAATGTGCAACCAGGGGGAAAAAAACTAGAGACAACCTTTACTCCACACACAGAGATGCGTATCAAGCTCTCCATCGCCCTTCATTTGGCAAATCTGACCATAATTCTATCCTCCTGATTCTTGCTTACAAGCAAAAATTAAAGCAGGAAGCACCAGTGACTCGGTCAATAAAAAAAGTGGTCAGATGAAGCAGATGCTAAGCTACAGGACTGTTTTGCTAGCACAGACTGGAATAGGATCTGGGATTCTTCTGATGGCATTGAGGAGTACACCACATCAGTCCCTGGCTTCATTAATAAGTGCATCAATGACGTCGTTCCTATAGTGACTGTATGTACATACCCCAACCAGAAGCCATGGATTACAGGCAACATCTGCACTGAGCTAAAGGGTAGAGCTGCCGCTTTCAAGGAGCAGGACTCTAACCCAGAAGCTTATAAGAAATCCCTCAATACAGGACTAAGATCGAATCGTACTACACCGGCTCCGATGCGCGTCGGATGTGGCAGGGCTTGCAAACTGTTACAGACTAGGGGGAAGCACAGCCGAGAGCTGCCCAGTAACACAAGCCTACCAGACGAGCAAAATTACTTCTATGCTCGCTTCGAGGCAAGTAACACTGAAAAATGCATGAGAGCATCAGCTGTTCCGGACAACTGTGTGATCACGTTCTCCGCAGCCAATGTGAGTAAGACCTTTAAACAGGTCAACATTCAGAAGGCCGCATGGCCAAACGGATTACCAGGACGTGTAATCCAAGCATGCGCTGACCAACTGGCAAGTGTCTTCACTGACATTTTCAACCTCTCCCTGTTGGAGTCTGTAATACCAACCTGTACCACTCACGTCTGTAGCCAAGTGCTTTGAAAGGCTGGTCATGGCTCACATCAACACCATTATCCCAGAAACCCTAGACCAACTCCAGTTTGCATACCGCCCCAACAGATCCACAGATGATGCAATCTCTATTGCACTCCACACTGCCCTTTCACAACTGGACAAAAGGGACACCTATGTGAGAATGCTATTCATTGACTACAGCTCAGCGTTCAACACCATAGTGCCTTTAAAGCTCATCAGTAAGCTAAGGACCTTGGGACTAAACGCCTCCCTCTGCAACTGGATCCTGGACTTCCTGACGAGCCGCCCCTAGGTCGTAAGGGTAGGTAACAACACATCCGCCACGTTGATCCTCAACACGGGGCCCCTCAGCAGTGTCCGTGCTCAGTCCCCTCCTGTACTCCCTGTTCACTGATGACTGCACGGCCAGGCACAACTCCAACACCATCATTACGTTTGCCAATGACCCAGCAGTGGTAGGCCTGATCACCAACAACGACGAGACAGCATATAGGGAGGAGGTCAGAGACCTGGCCGTATGATGCCAGGACAACAACCTCTCCCTCAACGTGATTAAGACTAAGGAGATGATTGTGGACTACAGGAAAAGTAGGACCGAGCACACCCCCATTCTCATTGACAGGGTTGTAGTGGAGCAGGTTGAGAGCTTCAAGTTCCTTGGTGTCCACATCACCAACAAACTAACATGGTCCAAGCACACCAAGACCGTCATGAAGAGGGCATGACAAAACCTATTCCCCCTCAGGAGATTGAAAAGATTTGGCATGGGTCCTCAGATCCTAAAAAGGTTCTACAGCTGCACCATCGAGAGCATCCTGACTGGTTGCATCACTGCCTGATATGGCAACTGCTCGGCCTCCAACCGCAAGGCACCACAGCAGGCACCACAACAGCTCAGTACGTCACTGGGGCCAAGCTTCCTGCCAACCAGGACCTCTATATCACGCGGTGTCAGAGGAAGATCCTAAAAATTGTCCAGCCACCCTAGTCATAGACTGTTCTCTCTGCTACCACACGGCAAGCGATACCGAAGTGCCAAGTCTAAGTCCAAGAGGCTTCTAAACTGCTTCTACCCCCAAGCCATAAGACTTCTGAACATCTAATCAAATGGCTACCCAGACTATTTGCATTGCCCCCTCCTTTACGCTGCTGCTACTCTCTGTTATTATCTATGCATTTTAATCACTCTACCTACACTACCGTTCAAAAGTTTGGGATCACTTAGAAATGTCCTTGTTTTTGAAAGAAAACATCCCGGAGTTGCCTCTTCACTGTTGACATTGAGACTGGTGTTTTGTGGGTTCTATGAAGCTGCCAGTTGAGGACTTGTGAGGCGTCTGTTTCTAAAACTAGACACTCTAATGTACTTGTCCTCTTGCTCAGTTGTGCACCGGGGGCCTCCCACTCCTCATTCTATTCTGGTTAGAGCCAGTTGGCGCTGTTCTGTGAAGGGAGTAGTACACAGCGTTGTACGAGATCTTCAGTTTCTTGGCAATTTCTCACATGGAATAGCCTATATTTCTCAGAACAAGAATAGATGAGTTTCAGAAGAAAGCCCTTTGTTTCTGGCCATTTTGAGCCTGTAATCGAACCCACAAATGCCGATGCTCCAGATGCTCAACTAGTCTAAAGACGGCCAGTTTTATTGCTTCTTTAATTAGAACAACAGTTTTCAGCTGTGCTAACATAGTTGCAAAAGGGTTTTCTAATGATCAAGTAGCCTTTTAAAATTATAAACTCGGATTAGCTAACACAACGTGCCATTGGGACACAGGAGTGATAGTTGCTGATAATGGGCCTCTGTACGCCTATTTAATATTCCAGTTTACAGCTACAATAGTCATTTACAACATTAACAATGTCTACAATGTATTTCTGATCAATTTGATGTTATTTTAATGGACCAAAAATGTGCTTTTCTTTAAAAAACAAGAAAATGTCTATGTGACCCCAAACCTTTGAACGGTAGTGTACATGTATATATTACCTCAATTACCTCGACTAACTGGTGCCCCGCACATTGACTCTGTACCTGTACCCCCTGTATATAGCCTTGCTATTGTTATGTTACGGCTGCTCTTTAATTGTTGATTTTATTTCTTATTTTTCTTTTGGTATTTTTCTTAAAACTGCGTTGTTGGTTAACGGCTTGTAAGTAAGCATTTCACTGTAAGGTCTACACCTGTTGTATTCGGCTCATGTGACAAATGCAATTTAATTTTATTTGATTCTAGGAATCTGTAAGTGCATAGGGAGTTCAGGTGCACTGATGGAACAATCAGTATATACTGTACAAATATATATATTTCTTGAATACTCGTTTCTGATTGGCTTGAAGGGCATTCTAGAGCGTGCATTATTTCCCAATAACTCAAGGTCTATCAGCACAGTAGTATTCAATGGCTATAGTACATTCTTACATGTTCTACGTTTGAGCTGCTTTTGAAAGAAAAAGTCTTGTTGAATTCGATTTTCATAATAGCAAGCTAGGACTGATGGTTTGGGTAGCTAAACTAGCAAGTCTGTTTGTTTGGTTACCAAGGCAACAAACTACTGTAGCTATCTACTAAACTTGCTAGCTACTTCAGTGGATGTTGAACACATTTCTACCTGCAAATGAAAACATTTCTAGCAGCAGATGTGTTAAATTATAGCCGTGGTATAAAAGGGGTTATCAACTCGGGGGCTCTATGCGTTTTAAGGGAAATAATACAACTCCGTGGAAGGTCAGTTCCATTCCGCTAGCGCGCCGTGGAACACACATGTCGTTCATTATTTTCCATAGAAAGAATAGCCCCTCGTTGATTATCCCTTACATAATTTGAGTTTTTTTTCAGAATCTTCTATAGAAGGCTCACACATGCAAACGCATGCACACACACGCACACGCACACACATGCACACACATTTAAATTAGTCCCTCTCTGTGCTGCATATGGGCATATCAGAGGCCTGGAGCCATAGCAACCCAGCCTCCTGCCCTTGAACAGGAGGCCATCTCTCTGACTGTATTAATTGTATTTTCTCTCTTTCTTCTTTCTTCCTTTCTTTTGTCTCATTGAACTTCTAAAAAAAAACACTTAGATCACAGAGTTCCTTTCGTGAAAGACTATATGTTATACTGATTGCCAACATCCTCTCAAATCCTCCAGACAGACATGATTTGTGCCTGTGTTGGAGCTGAAATGCCCCTTGCCTTTCTGGGTACAGATTGCTACCATTACCGGGGCCATTTCTCTGCATGGCGGGCAAAAAAAAAGAAAAACATGAAAGAAGACAGAGGAATTTCTCCAAACTCTGTATGAATCGCTGATGGGACTTGAATGACAATTTGGTATGCAATTGTCATTGTCACTCAGAGACATTGTCAGGCCGGATTCTCATCTCCTTAAACCACAGACTTTCTTTAGAAGTGTCAGAATAGAGTTGGAATTCAGGCAAACCAGCCGTCTCGCTTTTTCCCTTTCCTTTGCATAGTTCTTGAGAGCAAGTGAGGGTTTAGTAAATAGTAATAGTTTAGTAAATAGTAAGTGGTTGTGTTATCTATTTTGAATTAGTTTGTCCATATTGTTGAGGCTTACCCATATAAACATAATAAGTATAAAAGTAAAAAAAAATACATGTAATCTGTTTAATCTGCCAAAATTAGTTTGCATGCTCATGCAGCGTTCCCACGCGCACGTGCATGCATGCATGCACACAGGTACGCACGCGTTCGCACACACACACTGCCAAACAATTTGTCGTAGAGGAACATGACTAATATTTCCGGGAATGTGGAATGAATGAATGAATGAATGAAGGAAAATGCATGTGCAACACTATGTCCTCCTTCCCATTAAAAAAATCTAATCTTTTGTGGCCACTGGGCATTGACGGTGGGAAATTGGCGGGGCGGAATCATTGGTTTAAGGTGTGAAAAAGATGGTGCCCAAGTGAAGTCGGATGGTGTGCTGTCCGCTAATTGATTGCCTCTGCTAACAAGAGCGTAATGTATTCTATTATGCTCATCATTCTTCCATGTTCATTAAGGCAGGAAACAGCATGATCTTTTTTGTTTTGCCCCTTTCTCTCCCCATTCCTCCCTCCCTCCCCTCTCACTCTCTCTCTTTCTGCCTCTTTCTCTCTTAGTGGTTGGGGGATATGACAGGCAAGGCATCCTCTACCGCCCCAAATGGCACAGACAATATAACAATGGGAGGATGAGAGAAAGAAAAGAGAAAAGGAGGAAATAAGAAAGTGGTAGGAGGACGGAAAGATAAGTGAGAGAAAACAGATGAATATAGCAAGGAGGTAAGGTAAGCAGATGAGAGGAATGTAGGAGAAATAGGTTGGAGAGGGGCAAAGAGGGTGAAAGGAGGTAGCCTAGCGGTTAAGAGCGATGGGCCAGTAACTGAAAGGTCGCTGGTTCGAAGCCCCGAGCCGACTAGATGGAAATCTGTCGTTGTGCACCTGAGCAAGGCACCTAACCCTAATTGCTCCTGTAAGTTGAACGTCTGCTAAATGACAAAAATAAAACATGTATAAGAGAATGAGAAGAAGCTAGAGAGTGAGAGAGAGACAGGATGATGCCTCTACCCCCCCACCCCCTGTTCCTGTCAGCTTCCTAGTCTCTCCATCTACCCTAACCTCCCCTCCTCTCTCCCTACCCTCTTTGCCCCTCTTTCCACTGGTTCTCTCACTAATGAGAGCTGGCGGGACAATGGTGCCATTGTTGGCAGTGTTTGGAACCCCGCGTTGAGAACAATCGCTGTTTACCCAAGCAGTGGCACAGCCCAAACCCCGGTCCTCTGATTAAGTCTGCTCCCTCCGCTATGCAAGCTGCTACAAAGGGCCATTGAGCCAACCACTAGGACCCTTCGTCTCCTCCTCTCCTCTCTTTCCATCCCCTTGTTCCCATCTCTCTCCCGATATCATCACTCTTTCCTCCATCTTGGTTTGTTTCTCATTCGCTCGGTATCATCCTCGTCCCTATTTCTGATGTGAACAGCATTCCCTCTCTGATTTGCACATGGTTCATCAAGGTCATCAAGGTTCATCAATGTCCACGCATGACCACACTCATGAGATTGTAGAGGAAGAATGAGAGATTGGTAGATAGAGAGAGACAGGGAGGAAAAAAGAGAGAGTGCAAAAGAGAGAACAATAGAAAAAAACTTATGTCGAAATATGAAACTAAATATGGCTAAAAGTTAGTGGATATGAAAAATCCTCTCTTTCAGAATGACCTTGATAATCCAGGACAAAACTAATTTCTTTAAATGTTAGCTGCGGGCATGTAGAGGCTATACCATCACATGCAAAACGTCTTTCTATACTGAAGCACTCTCAAATCATAATAAAATGTACATGAATGAAGGGAGTGTTATCCAACCTACGCTTGTGAGGAGACACAGTGAATCAGTGGTTTCCGAGCCTTTTTCTCTGACACATCGCTGGATCGCGGTGCCTCGCTACAGACCATGATACCTGCACCATGCAAAGCAGCATCATGAATATGTGTAATTAGGTGGGACTGGTGTAATTTTTCTGGGTTATGGGATGTGACATTTGTGGGGCAGGAGCATACATCAGCGAAAGCACAAATGAATAATCCATTTCTCCACATTACAGCATTTTACAGGGCTGCCGCAATACGCAAATACACATTCATACACTTCGGAAAAAAAGGTTCCAAAAGGGTTCTTCGGCTGTCCCCATAGAAGAACCCTTTTTAAACGGCCAGTAGAACCCTTTTTGGTTCCAGATAGTATCCTTTTGAGTTCATCTGTGGAAAGAGTTTTACATGGAACCCAAAAGATTCTACCTGGAACCAAAAGGGTTGAACCTGGAACCAAAATGGGTTCTTCAAAGGGTTCTCCTATGGGGACAGCCAAATAACAATTTTAGGTTCTAGATAGCACCTTATTGTACACTCATAGACACTGGAATGATGGCTGTCAAAACACATGCACATTTCAAATCCGTTTGGAAATTCGTTTGGCTGTTGACATTAAAATGATAATATTGCATGATTTTCTATAATTGTATTTAATTCATATTAAAATATTGTGTCACTAATTCCAGCATAACAATATTGACTGATCATATAAAATACATACAGACAGTGTGTTGATTTGTTTCTCAAAAAACAACAGTATTTGTTTCTTTTCACACAAAGAATACAAAAAAAGATGCACCCCGTAAATGAAAGGGACACGCACACTAGACATGAGGATTGTCAGAAGCACCCAATTACTCAATGCAAATAGGGGGGACTGGGAAAGAAAATCAACAAAACCTCAATGAATATAGCAAGAGTCCACAGTGGCAGAAAGAGACAAAGACTGCCATCAGAAGGCAACACAGAAGCTAGGAATCCTACATGAGAAGCGTTATTGAACATAATAATAGAGCATAAGCATGTTTGAAAGATCACATGTAATGAGTGACATTAGTGATAGGGTTATGTTTTAAATCAGTTTACAGATAGGACACTGCTGATGAGAAAATACACTCTAAACTGCACATTGCTCTATCACACACTCATGGACACGTACGCACAGAGAGACTCACACAGACAGACACACAGAGGTCTTTGTGGTCGAGTATGAAGATGAGAGGCTGTGATAATGATGAAACAGTGAGATCTCATTAGTTAATGGCCAGGGCCCATGGGTCAGCTCCCTGTAGCTGAAATATAGAAAGATATAGCATTCTGATTGGTCGTGTCATAAGGGACTATTCTCCTTAATGAGGGTGGAATGGGCTCCACATGATACCATAACAGGTTAGTTTTGATATATCATTGGCTGTAGGTGTAGAATTCCAATAGGAAAACACACTTGAAATGATTATTGAAAATAATAATGCTGATAACTTGATAACTTCCAAAAGAAAATCCATAAATAACAAAATAATAATGTGGAATAGCATCAGACTGAAGCAAGTACACCTGCAAATACTTTCACGTCCAGAAACACTTTTAGAAATATACGTGTTCAAGGGAACACGTGCATGCATACATACATGCACATTCAATGAATACCAAAAACACAACCAGTTACGCTTTGTATGTACACACATACACACAAGCCGCCACTCCAGCGCTTCAGAGAGAGCCAATTTACAAACACTAGTATACTGTACTCTCCCCCGCCTCCACACCTCTCCTCTTCTCGCCTCTCTGATTTCCTCGCAGTGCCCCCTTCCCCACTCACATCCTCGGTGCTGCCACACACACCCAAGGGGAGGACACACTGCTCATGGCACACAGGAAATTAACTTGACATTTGATTCAGAAATACAAAATACATATTTTGAGTAGGAAAAAAACAGTGTACCCAGGCAGAGATAGGGCCTAGTAGGCTATAAACCAAGGCCCCCTCACCTAAGCCCGGAAACGCATTCGGGGGGAATTCAGCGATCTGCAATCCAGATGCCACGGGTGCACACAGAAAATGACCTTCATTTTTGCCGGTCCTCGTCTGGAGACACTGCCTGTCTTTCCCCATCTCCGTTTTGTATCACTTCCTTCAGTTTTGATATCCAATCCATTATCTTCTGTGTTTATGTATCGTTCTACGTGATGGGAGGTTTAGAGAGATAATAGACATTGGTGGAGAACTTGGTGATGTCTATGCTTACACTCATAATTAAGCCCCACCCCTTTGACACACTCTTAGTTAATATTAAAATTAGATTAAATGAAGGATTTATTCGTAGAAATGGAACCTATTTGGCTTTTACTGTGGATGTCATATAGCTTCCAGCGCATTGGTTTTGTAAAAACAAATATAGTTCTAGTCAAAAGTTTGTACACACCTACTCATTCCAGGGTTTTTCTTTATTTTTACTATTTACTATTTCCTATATTGTAGAATAATAGAGAAGACATCAAAACTATGAAATAACACGTGGAATTATGTAGTAACCAAAAAAGTGTTCTTCAAAGTAGCCACCCTTTGCCTTGATGACAGCTTTGCTTTCTCTCAACCAGCTTCATAAGGTAGTCACCTGGAATGCATTTCAATTACCAGGTGCCTTGTTAAAAGTTAAGGTGGGGTTGGTATACAGAAGAAAGCCCTATTTGGTAAAAGACAAGTCCATATTATGGCAAGAACAGCTCAAATAAGCAAAGAGAAACAGTCTATCATTACTTATCCTCTGCTGCAGTCTATCATTAACTGCACCTCAGATTGTAGCCCAAATAAATGCTTCACAGAGTTCAAATAACAGACACACTTCAACATCAGCTGTTCAGAGGAGACTGTGAATCAGGCCTTCATGGGGAATTGTTGCAAAGAAACCACTGCGAAAAGGACACAAATAAGAAGAATTGCTTGAGCCAAGAAACACGAGCAATGAAAATCTGTCCTTTGGTCTGATGAGTCCAAATTTTTGATTTTGGGTTCCAACCGCCGTGTCTTTGTGAGATGCAGAGTAGGTGAACGGATGATCTCCGCATGTGTGGTTCCCACCGTGAAGCATGGAGGAGGAGGTGTGATGGTGTGGGGGTGCTTTGCTGGTGACACTGTCAGCGATTTATTTAGAATTCAAGGCACACTTAACCAGCATGGCTACCACAACATTCTGCAGTGATACGCCATCCCGTCTGGTTTGCACTTAGTGGGACTTTCATTTGTTTTCCAAAAAGGACAATGACCAAAAACAGACCTCCAGGTTGTGTAAGGGCTATTTTGCCAAGAAGGAGAGTGATGGAGTGCTGCATCAGATGATCTGGCCTCCACAATCACCTGACCTCAACCCAATTGAAATGGTTTGGGATGAGTTGCACCGCAGAGTGAAGGAAAAGCAGCCAAAAAGTGCTCAGCATATGTGGGAACTCCTTCAAGACAGTTGGAAAAGCATTCCAGGTGAAGCTGGTTGAGAGAATGCCAAGAGTGTGCAAAGCTGTCATGAAGGCAAACGGTTGCTACTTTGAAGAATCTCAAATATAAAATATATTTTGATTTGTTTAACACTTTTTTGGTTACTATATGAGTCCATGTGTTATTTCATAGTTTTGATGTCTTCGCTATTATTCTATAATGCAGAAAATAGTAAAAATAAAGACAACTTTTGACTGGTACTGTATATTCATAAACATGCTTAGTAAACAGACCCACACACGCTCACGCACACACATGCAAAATCGGATTAATGCTTTAGCCAAAGTTTCTCAGTCACTTCGGCATGGCACCCAACAAACATGAGCAATACCTATATAGTACACCCACCAGGCCACAATTAATTCATCTTTATTAACTGTTGCCAGACATACACATGCACACCCACACATACACACACCAAGACGATGGCCTAGCCAGTGTCTGTCTCAGTCCCGCCTCTATTAGACATGCAGGAATGTTAACATCATTATGCATTATTGTAAGTGTCTGTCTATGCCTTCCCACTCTTCTCTCACTCGCCATATTGTGGCTGAAGGGTAGTCCTGTGTGTGTGCGTGCGTGCGTGTGAGATGTAATTATTCCAGTGTTCTTTTATATGCTACTACACACAAATCACTGATCATTGTTTAAATATGGGCAGCTCAGAGCACTATGCAGACACACAATCAGTCTGCCTTTTTCACAGTTATAAAGACTAATATAGAATATCTAACTATATGAAAATACAAAGTACTGTTCAAAATGAAAGTAATCAAAGTTAGTTTAAATGTGTGAATTATATTGGAATTAAGTTGAAGTTTGTGTACACCATCCCTGGTTAGATGTACACAGAATGGCATACCTGTAATCTGCCAGCAAGCTATCTCCCATTTTGAAAACACTGAGCAGTCGAAAGGCAAATTGTATTTCAAATGTTCACTGTAAAATGTTTATTGAAAATGTTTTTACACATACAACCTGCATGACCAGAGTACAACTTCCTCATCCCAAGTATATATAATACATTAAAAACAAATCTCAATGTGCATGGTGTACACTGATTTGAATATCCAGGAATATAACGTGAATATGTGATTTGTGAAAAGGGTTAAGGGCAAAAAAAGGGCGGGGGTGGTTGTCAATCCCTAATCCCCCTCGCTTGGGCTTAATGAACGTACTCAGGAAAATGTCACATTTTTGATAAGGTTGAAGTGTCGGCTGGTTTTTAGTGAGCGGATGGGGGGTAAGGGGGAGACTTTCATTAGCTGTGGTGTTGGTAATATATGTTTTGCATTTCTCTGATGCTGTATAGGGGCATAGCAGCGTTGCATCAGCCAACACACAAAGTACTGCCCTGCCCTCCCTAACCTGGTCTCTTCCATCAAAACACAAGAGACACATTTTCATTTCAATTCACTGCATTCAGCAGATGAAAAGAAGGATTGAGAATAGATTTTGTAATTCTCAAAAAACATTTATGCAAAATGTTTCTAAGGAGTGAAGGGAGGAGAATAAGGAGGGAAATGACATGCAAGATGCAGCATTGTCTTGCAACTTCGAAATTGGCATTTGGAGAAATGTGGATAAACGTCAGAATCTGAATTCAAATTGGTAAAATCCTGAGATTTTGTTGCCTAGGCAAGTCCATCCAGGCCCAAAGGAGGGATATTCAAAAACACTTCTGTACAAATCTACAAATAAAAAGAAGGGTTTGGAATAAGACAGAGATAAATTAAGCAATATTTTTTGACCATCTACCCCTTTTGTCAAAAAAGCGATATCTTAAAATGTGCAGGGCATGAGGTTTGCCTAGCGAGGGTAGGTACCAAGCCCTACCACTCCTCTTGGCTTCTGCATCCCCCTCCCTCCTTCCACCTTCCCTCTCCTCCTTGCTGCCAGCGATTTGCATTCATTTGCATGATTTTATTATGACCATATTCTTTGTTCTCGCTGTAAAATGATGATGCAGGAGAAACCCTACCTACATAGCGCTATTACACACTCCACTGATGGCTACTTGGATATTAAATGGAGAAAAAAAAGCAGTTTTAATCCTTTTAATTATAAATTGATAACTGATGTCTTCAAATCCCCCACCCCAATGCCCTACTCCTGATAATTACGCAAATCAAAATGAGAAAAATATGGAAATGTTTCGGTTTTGTGGGGGAAAAAATGCCGGAAAGAATGTGCTATCGCTAAGAGGCACAAGCCTCAGCAATATATAGAATGGGGGAAGGATCGCACCCAGGCATGAAATATGGAATTACATGATGAATAGGAAATAAGAAAATTATAGATGGAAAATAAATAATTTTAATGAAATAGCAGCTTTCATATAAATACATTTAGCAAATGACCTACTATTTTCTTTGGTTAATGCTTTAACCTTGCTGCTTTTTACCACTATCTTCTATTTGTTTATTACACATTTATTGCATGATAGTAAAGACTTAATTAATATTGTAGATTTTTTGCTTATGGACTTCCGAAAGCCGTGTTGTACGCTGGCACCTATTGTCATCTGTGTGCCATAGCACATGCACAAAAACAAACGCACACAGATGCACATGTACATGTACATGCACACACACACACACACACACACACACACACACACACACACACACACACACACACACACACACACACACACACACACACACACACTGTACCTCTCTTTAATCATGCAAACACATGCAGGGGACTTCATTATGTCCTGTGGCCTAGTGTTAATGACATGGAGGCTGCCTGCGGTTATATTCTGAAAGGTCTACTCTAGGCAAACATAGGCTGTGCCTTGTGAACAGCAACACCTAACAACCGCTCTCTGTCATATTTCCACAGGTTCTATTGTAGATAAACATTAGTAATAAATTGTACAAGTAATGCTGTGTCATATAAAAGCAATAGGATATGAACATACGTGATATTTTGGATTTTCATGGTTGCTATTCTATGAATAAAATGTATGTATATATATATATATACAGTGAGGGAAAAAAGTATTTGATCCCCTGCTGATTTTGTACGTTTGCCCACTGACAAAGAAATGATCAGTCTATAATTTTAATGGTAGGTTTATTTGAACAGTGAGAGACAGAATAACAACAGAAAATACAGAAAAACGCATGTGAAAAATTTTATAAATTGATTTGCATTTTAATGAGGGAAATAAGTATTTGATCCCATCTCAATCAAAAAGATTTCTGGCTCCCAGGTGTCTTTTATACAGGTAACGAGCTGAGATTAGGAGCACACTCTTAAAGGGAGTGCTCCTAATCTCCGCTTGTTACCTGTATAAAAGACACCTGTCCACAGAAGAAATCAATCAATCAGATTCCAAACTCTCCACCATGGCCAAGACTAAAGAGCTCTCCAAGGATGTCAGGGACAAGATTGTAGACCTACACAAGGCTGGAATGGGCTACAAGACCATCGCCAAGCAGCTTGGTGAGAAGGTGACAACAGTTGGTGCGATTATTCGCAAATGGAAGAAACACAAAAGAACTGTCAATCTCCCTCGGCCTGGGGCTCCATGCAAGATCTCACCTCGTGGAGTTGCAATGATCATGAGAACGGTGAGGAATCAGCCCAGAACTACACGGGAGGATCTTGTCAATGATCTCAAGGCAGCTGGGACCATAGTCACCAAGAAAACAATTGGTAACACACTACGCCGTGAAGGACTGAAATCCTGCAGCGCCCGCAAGGTCCTCCTGCTCAAGAAAGCACATAAACACGCCCGTCTGAAGTTTGCCAATGAACATCTGAATGATTCAGAGGACAACTGGGTCAAAGTGTTGTGGTCAGATGATACCAAAATGGAGCTCTTTGGCATCAACTCAACTCGCCGTGTTTGGAGGAGCAGGAATGCTGCCTATGACCCCAAGAACACCATCCCCACCGTGAAACATGGAGGTGGAAACATTATTGTTTGGGGGTGTTTTTCTGCTAAGGGGACAGGACAACTTCACCGCATCAAAGGGACGATGGACTACAAGTACCGTCAAATCTAGGGTGAGAACCTCCTTCCCTCAGCCAGGGCATTGAAAATGGGTCGTGGATGGGTATTCCAGCATGACAATGACCCAAAACACACGGCCAAGACAACAAAGGAGTGGCTCAAGAAGAAGCACAATAAGGTCCTGGAGTGGCCTAGCCAGTCTCCAGACCTTAATCCCATAGAAAATCTGTGGAGGGAGCTGAAGGTTCGAGTTGCCAAACGTCAGCCTCAAAACCTTAATGACTTGGAGAAGATCTGCAAAGAGGAGTGGGACAAAATCCCTCCTGAGATATGTGCAAACCTGGTGGCCAACTACAAGAAATGTCTGACCTCTGTGATTGCCAACAAGGGTTTTGCCCCCAAGTACTAAGTCATGTTTTGCACTTATTTCCCTCATTAAAATGCAAATCAATTTATAACATTTTTCACATGCGTTTTTCTGGATTTTTTTTTTTTGTTATTCTGTCTCTCACTGTTCAAATAAACCTACCAATCAACCTTTGTCAGTGGGCAAACATACAAAATCAGCAGGGGATCAAATACTTTTTTCCCTCACTGTATATATATATATATATATACACACTAGTGGTCAAAAGTTTTAGAACACCTACTCATTCAAGGGTTGTTCTTTATTTTAGAATAAAGAATAATAGTGAAGACGTCAAAACTATGAAATAACACATATGGAATCATGTAGTAACCAAGAAAGTGTAAAACAAATCTAAATATATTGAATTTTTTTAGATTCTTCAAATTGCCTTCATGACAGCTTTGCATACTCTTGCCATTCTCTCAACCAGCTTCACCTGGAATGCATTTCCAACAGTCTTGAAGGTGTTCCCACATGTGCTGAGCACTTGTTGGCTGCTTTTCCTTCACTCTGCGGACCGACTCATCCCAAACCATCTCAATTTGGTCGGGTGATTGTGGAGGCCAGGTCATCTGATGCAGCACTCCATCACTCTGCTTGGTAAAATAGCTCTTACACAGCCTGGAGGTGTGTTGGGTCATTGTCCTGTTGAAAAACAAATGAAAGTCCCACTAAGCCCAAACCAGATGGGATGACGTATCGCTGCAGAATGCTGTGGTAGCCATGATGGTTAAGTGTGCCTTGAATTCTAAATAAATCACTGACAGTGTCACCAGCAAAGCACCCCCACACCATAACACCTCCTCCTCCATGCTTTACATTGGGAAATACACATACAGAGATCATCTGTTCACCCACACCCGCGTCTCACAAAGACACGGGGGTTGGAGCACAAAATCTCCAATTTGGACTCCAGACCAAAGGACAAATTTCCACCGGTCTAATGTCTATTGCTCGTGTTTCTTGGCCCAAGCAAAGAGAGGGACCGACTTCCGCCGAGAAGTCGGTCCCTCTCCTAGTTCGGGCGGCGTTCAGCGGTCGACGTCACCGGCCTTCTAGCCATCGCCGATCCACTTTTCATTTTCCATTTGTTTTGTCTTTATTTTATACACACCTGGTTTCAATTCCCCAATTACATGTTCATTATTTAACCCTCTGTTTTCCCCATGTTTGTGTGCGTTATTATTCCTGATTTATGCCAGTCCATATTGGTGGGCTTGGTATTGTATCTACTTTGTTTATTCATTGAGTAAACTACGTTGTGTTGCTCATCTCTGCTGTCCTGCGCCTGACTCTTTTGCACCAACTACACCAAGCCTTGTGACACACAGTCTCCTCTGAACAGTTTATGTTTAGATGTGTCTGTTACTTGAACTCTGAAGAATGTATTTGGGCTGCAATTTCTGCGGCTGGTAACTCTAATGAACTTATCCTCTGCAGCAGAGGTTACTCTGGGTCTTCCATTCCTGTGGCTACTGCACTTGAAGAAACTTTAAAAGTTCTTCAAATTTTCCGTATTGACTGACCTTCATGTCTTAAAGTAATGATGGACTCTCGTTTCTCTTTGCTTATTTGAGCTGTTCTTGCCATAATATGGGCATGTATACCCCCCTACCTTGTCACAACACAACTGATTAGCTCAAACGCATTAAGAAGGAAAGAAATTCCACAAATTAACTTTTAAGAAGGCACACCTGTTAATTGAAATGCATTCCAAATGACTACCTCACGAAGCTGGTTGAGAGAATGCCAAGAGTGTACAAAAATGTAATCAAGGCAAAGGGTGGCACTTTGAAGAATCTCAAATATATATAATATTTCTTTCATTGGTTTAACACTTTTTATTGTTACTACAGGATTCCATATGTGTTATTTCAGAGTTTTGATGTCTTCACTATTATTCTACAATGTAGAAAATATTAAAAATAAATAAAAACCCTTGAATGAGTAGGTGTTCTAAAACTTTTGACCTGTGGTGTGTGTATATATTCATAAGTCATATGAATTTCAGAAAGCACATGTACCCACTGCCCACAGCACATGCAGCACATTTAAAAACAAAAGCAATTATTGTAATTTGGATATTGTCAGGGGAGTACAACAGTGAGACAGAAATGATAGGCTGCATTAGACCTGTTTCCAGGGGAATGTTTCAGGAGTGTCACTGCACATATTTATCTGAGAGTTGAAAATAGCCATCCCTTCCTGTTTGGGCTTTAACCCCATTACCCCAACCATGCGCTTACACATGCAATGGCTGATGGGAGGTTAGACACCGCTCTGACTCTTAAAAAGCATAGTGTGCCAGTTACCTTCCATTGCAGTCCACCTAAATGCAACTGTGGATATTGTGGTCTAATGACTGACACACTGCTTTTAGGATGGTGACATGGATGCTATGGTATTGTTGTAAAAACATCATAAACAAGGTGGATTTAGTATTTCGGAGAGGACCATGGTTAAAGCCCACATTCACATTTGATAAGCATTTGAAATATAGAATGAACTCAAACCAATGTCCTGATACTGAAAGACTCCAGTTAACAATTTCCATCTACCTTCCTCCTGACTTACAAGTCCACAGCACAACGCATTCCTGAAGACACATATAGTAACATTTACCCACATAATGGACTGGAGTTTCAATGGAACACCAACCAGACGGACAATAGCGTATGATCTTGTTAACAGCCAACACTGGCTACAGCGTAAATTGCATCCTTCCAGAGAGAGGTATAGTTAGATTTGAATTACAATACACACAATATAACCACGCCAGGGTGCTTCTTGCTATTTACTGCCAATAACTCTAAACCACATTCTCAGTCTAAGAAATTTGTATTTTTGGTATTTTTTAACAAATCTTTGGCCTTGACTGTATCAATGGTTTAAAAATAAACTAATGATATGATAACAGTGCTCCTCTCTATGACAGCTAAAGGTCTTGGAGTTTAAATGGCGGGTAGTGACTCTGCTGCTGACTCTCCTGCCCGGCGACTCGGCCTGCCCTCCCTAATTGGCCCTTCAGAGCACTCCACCAATTGACAGAGAGTAGAGGGAGTAATTACAGTGGGTACACTACCAGACGCTGAGGCCTATGGGTGCTGACATCACTCTCACTCTCTTGAACCCTTGATTTCTACAACATCACACAAGAAATCAGCTTCACTGGAATGCCAATACATACAAACAGCCTTTTAGAGTTGCCAGAACATTCGGTCAGAGTGGTACTAGGGGTAAGCTCTTGGTATTGGTACTGTTTTGAGAGTGAGTGAGAGGTCGGTATTTTTAGCTATCGGAATATTTTTGCTGACAGAGCTGTATGTCTACTGATTTAGCATATTGTGCACAGCACGCACATTCAATATCCCAGGGAGCTAACATCCTGTCAATCTCTCCAGCTGTGTCTGAGATAGTTATACAAAGGTTACGGTCAAAGGTCCAATCAAGGATAAAACAAATGCTGAGGAAATAGGCCCCCAAAAAAATCACGAAACAAGACCTTCTGCAACACATCACTAAAGCAAGCTAATTGTGTAGTCCTCTGTCAAATTAAATGTCATAGATCAACCAATTTGGCAGTACAACTACAATGCTACATCCACACATCATGCACAGATCATGTGGTGAATATTAAGGGGATGTTCCAAATAACCTTCCCAAGAACCCTGCCTGTTTGTACATCATTTGCAATGACTATAGCCATTTGTATTACCTTTTTATGGGTTCCACCTTTTAGACTGTGAGGTTGTGCTGATGGCAAACAGTGAACACTAGCCTCTGCCCCCCTTTGACTCATGTCTTTGGTACGGACCAGAGGGCAGAGGAACGGGTCATTGGATTTGATATTGCCTATGGCCACGTTGCATGAGCTCCCCTCAAACCAGTGTTGTTTTCTGTTTACTGTGTTCCCTGGACCGCTACTAATATCCAAGGGTTTACTCAACACAGAGGCTAACTTTGCTGCGGGCATGCAGAGACACACGCTCAAGCACACATGTACAGACGCTCACATGAACAAGAACAGAGTGCACGCACATGCGCACACACACACACAAACATACACACACACACACACAGCATGGTCAGTTGAGCATTTGCTTCTTTGTGTCTTTTGGGCCCTTTGGCTTTCTAACCCGAGCTCACCTCATGTTGGTTTAGCAGTAGGCAAAGTCCCAGACATCTCCATTAGGCCTCTCTCCGACAGCAGGGAAATCAGGACCATATTCCTCCAACCCTACAACACAAGGGAACACACACACAGAGGCAGGATTGTAAATGTAATGCTTTTCCATGCAGCCAGTAACCTTTACATGTCAAATATAGTTGCTAGAGTAAATCACAATTAACATGTTCCTTCAATGCAGAGGAGAGGCAGATGGGTGATCACATGACGCTTGCGAGCAGAGGTAGCATTTACCAGCGCTAAGTTTGCTCTACAGAATTCAAATTGGCAATAACTTCACGCTGCTCAACCTTTACACACAGCCACAAATAGCAGCTCAAACACCTTGATGTCATATGACTGCTTCGCTCCACTTAGAAACGTTTTTTTAGATCTTTCAGTGAAATAATTTCAGCAATGTCAATTGACTGAAGATATGCACTATGTGTGATGAAGTTAACCCATAATAGTCTACTCTGATATGTTCAACATTGTTCTTTAGAATGGCAGTTAAAAATGAATAGCAGCAGCAATGGTATATGTATAGAAGTGTTATCCCACGGCCTGATAAAATATATTAAAACATAGGAAATGGCTAAATACTGTAGGGCATGAATTGTAGCCCAGACTGGCCTTGTCTAGGGCTGCTTGTAGAGGTGTTTCGGTGCATACCGATGCTCCATGAGCTGCCATGTCCCCCTGACCCCTGACCCCACTCTGTGGACAGAAGGGGGCTGTAGTGGGAGAGTGGGGTCTAGACCCTGTTCTCGGGAGGACATGGCCCTCTGGGGTCATGGGTTAACTCTGCAACCCACCAAGGAGAATCTAATTTACTTTTCAGAGAGAACAGCATCACTAGTGATGGCCTCAACATCACAGAGAATGGATTAGTCCACAACCAATGGAGAACAATATATGAAGCCTTCCAATCCATATCTCTCTAATAGCGCTCCATAGTGAAGGTCACCATTGACAATTGTATCCAGTCAACCAAATGTGTTGACATTCATATTACAATTGAGTGACGCCAGAGTAACCTAACTGGTCCCCTTTCTCTTGCAAAGTTCATTTGAGTGGCTACCAATGTTCTGGTTGATCAAGGGACGTGATTGATGAGACATGTATAATGACACATACAGTGCCTTGCAAACGTATTCATCCCCCTTGGCGTTTTCACTATTGTTGCATTACAACCTGTAATTTAAATGGATTTTTATTTGGATTTCTTGTAATGGACATACACAAAATAGTCAAAATTGGGGAAGTGAAATGAAAAAAATTACTTGTTTCCAAAAATAAAAGAAAAAAGAAAAATGGAAAAGTGGTGTGTGTATATGTATTCACCCCCTTTGCTATGAAGCCCCTAAATAAGAAATGGTGCAACCAATTACCTTCAGAAGTCACATAATTTGTTAAATAAAGTCCACCTGTGTGCAATTTAAGTGTCACATGATCTGTCACATGATCTCAGTATATATACACCTGTTCTGAAAGGCCCCAGAGTCTGCAACACCACCAAGCAAGCGGCACCAATAAGACCAAGGAGCTCTCCAAACAGGTCAGGGACAAGTTGTGAAGTACAGATCAGGGTTGGGTTATAAAAAAATATCCGAAACTTTGAACATCCCACGGAGCACCATTAAAATGTACAGAATATGGCACCACAACAAACCTGCCAAGAGTGGGCCGCCCACCAAAACCCACAGAACAGGCAAGGAGGGCATTAATCAGAGAGGCAACAAAGAGACCAAAGATAACCCTGAAGGAGCTGCAAAGCTCCACAGCGGAGATTGGAGTATCTGTCCATAGGACGACTTTAAGCCGTACACGCCACAGAGCTGGGCTTTATGGAAGAGTGGCCAGAAAAAAGCCATTGCTGAAAGAAAAAAATAATCAAACACGTTTGGTGTTCGCCAAAAGGTATGTGGGAGACTCCCCAAACATATGGAAGAAGGTACTCTGGTCAGATGAGACTAAAATTGAGCTTTTTGGCCATCAAGAAAAATGCTATGTCTGCCGCAAACCCAACACCTCTCATCACCCCGAGAACACCATCTTCACAGTGAAGCATGGTGGTGGCAGCATCATGCTGTGGGGATGTTTTTCATTGGCAAAAAAATTGAAGGAATGATGGATGGCGCTAAATACAGGAAACTTCTTGAGGGAAACCTGTTTCAGTCCTCCAGAGATTTGAGACTGGGACGGAGGTTCACCTTCAAGCAGGACAATGACCTTAAGCATACTGCTAAAGCAACACTCGAGTGGTTTAAGGGGGAACATTTAAATGTCTTGGAATGGCCTAGTCAAAGCCCAGACCTCAATCCAATTGAGAATCTGTGGTATGACTTAAATATTGCTGTACACCAGCAGAACCCATCCTACTTGATGGAGCTGGAGCAGTTTTGCCTTGAAGAATGGACAAAAATCCCAGTGGCTAGATGTGCCAAACTTATAGAGACATACCCCAAGAGCCTTGCTGCTGTAATTGCTGCAAAGTGAGGCTCTACAAAGTATTGACTTTGGGGGGGGTGAATAGTTATGCACGCTCAAGTTTTTTGTTTTTGTGTCTTATTTCTTGTTTGTTTCACAATAAAACATATTTTGCATCTTCAAAGTGGTATGCATGTTGTGTAAATCAAATGATACAAACCCCCCAAAAAATATATTGTAATTCCAGGTTGTAAGGCAACAAAATAGCAAAAATGCCAAGGGGGGTGAATACTTTCGCAAGCCACTGTCCTATTATTTATATATTAGCACCAGTCAAAAGTTTGGACACACCTACTCATTCAAGTTTTTTTCTTTATTTTTAGTATTTTGTACATTGTAGAATAACACTGAAAACGATGAAATGACACATATGGAATCATGTAGTAAACAAAAGTCAAAATATATTATATATTTTAGATTCTTCAAATTAGCCTCCCTTTGCCTTGATGACAGCTTTCCACACTTTTGGCATTCTCTCAACCAGCTTAATGAGGTCGTCACCTGGAATGCATTTCAATTAATGCATTTGAGCCAATCAGATGTGTCGTGACAAGGTAGGGGTGGTATCCAGAATATAGCCCTATTTGATAAAAGACCAAGTACTTATTATGGCAAGAACAGCTCTAATAAGCAAAGAGAAACGCCAGTCCATCATTACTTTAAGACATGTCAGTCTAGGTCAGTCTATCCGGAGAATTTCAAGTACATTGTGCAGTCGCAAAAACCATCAAGCGCTATGATGAAACTGGGTCTCATGAGGACCACCACAGGAAAGGAAGACCCAGAGTTACTTATACAGCAGAGGATAAGTTCACTAGAGTTACCAGCCTCAGAAATTGCAGCCCAAATAAATGCTTCACAGAGTTCCAGTAACAGACACATCTCAACATTAACTGTTCAGAGGAGATTACGTGAATCAGGCCTTCATGGTCGAATTGCTGCAAAGAAACCACTACTAAAGGACACCAATAATAATGAGAAACTTGCTTGGGCAAAGAAACACGAGCAATCTGTCCTTTGGTCTGATGAGTCCCACCGTGAAGCATGGAGGAGGAGGTGTGGGGGTGCTTTGTTGGTGACACTGTCTGTGATAGATTTAGAATTCAAGGCACACTTAACCAGCATGGCTAACACAGCATTCTGCAGCAATACTCCATCCCATCTGGTTTGCGCTTAGTGGGACTATCATTTGTTTTTGAAAAGGACAATGACCCAACACACCTTCAGGCTGGGTAAGGGCTATTAGACCAAGAAGGAGAGTGATGGTGTGCTGCATCAGATGACCTGGCCTCCACAATCACCCAACCTCAAATCCATTGAGATGGTTTGGGATGAGTTTGACCACAGAGTGAAGGAAAAGCAGCCAACAAGTGCTCAGCATATGTGGGAACTCCTTCAAGACTGTTGGAAAAGCATTCCAGGTGAATCTGGTTGAGAGAATGCCAAGAGTGTGCAACGCTGTCATCAAGGCAAAGGGTGGCTACTTTGAATAATATATTTTGATTTGTTTAACACTTTTTTGCTTATTACATGATTCAATATGTGTTATTTCATAGTGTTGATGTCTTAACTATTATTAGAAAAACTCTTGAATGAGTAGGTGTGTCCAAACTTTTGACTGGAACTGTGTGTATATATACACTGCTCAAAAAAATAAAGGCAACACTTAAACAACACAATGTAACTCCAAGTCAATCACACTTCTGTGAAATCAAACTGTCCACTTAGGAAGCAACACTGATTGACAATAAATTTCACATGCTGTTGTGCAAATGGAATAGACAACAGGTGTAAATTATAGGCAATTAGCAAGACACCCCCAATAAAGGAGTGGTTCTGCAGGTGGTGACCACAGACCACTTCTCAGTTCCTATGCTTCCTGGCTGATGTTTTGGTCACTTTTGAATGCTGGCGGTGCTTTCACTCTAGTGGTAGCATGAGGCAGAAGTCTACAACCCACACAAGTGGCTCAGGTAGTGCAGCTCATCCAGGATGGCACATCAATGCGAGCTGTGGCAAGAAGGTTTGCTGTGTCTGTCAGCGTAGTGTCCAGAGCATGGAGGCGCTACCAGGAGACAGGCCAGTACATCAGGAGACGTGGAGGAGGCTGTAGGAGGGCAACAACCCAGCAGCAGGACCGCTACCTCCGCCTTTGTGCAAGGAGGAGCAGGAGGAGCACTGCCAGAGCCCTGCAAAATGACCTCCAGCAGGCCACAAATGTGCATGTGTCTGCTCAAACGGTCAGAAACAGACTCCATGAGGGTGGTATGAGGGCCCGGCGTCCACAGGTGGGGGTTGTGCTTACAGCCCAACACCGTGCAGGACGTTTGGCATTTGCCAGAGAACACCAAGATTGGCAAATTCGCCATTGGCGCCCTGTGCTCTTCACAGATGAAAGCAGGTTCACACTGAGCACATGTGACAGACGTGACAGAGTCTGGAGACGCCATGGAGAACGTTCTGCTGCCTGCAACATCCTCCAGCATGACCGGTTTGGCGGTGGGTCAGTCATGGTGTGGGGTGGCATTTCTTTGGGGGGCCGCACAGCCCTCCATGTGCTCGACAGAGGTAGCCTGACTGCCATTAGGTACCGAGATGAGATCCTCAGACCCCTTGTGAGACCATATGCTGGTGCGGTTGGCCCTGGGTTCCTCCTAATGCAAGACAATGCTAGACCTCATGTGGCTGGAGTGTGTCAGCAGTTCCTGCAAGAGGAAGGCATTGATGCTATGGACTGGCCCGCCCGTTCCCCAGACCTGAATCCAATTGAGCACATCTGGGACATCATGTCTCGCTCCATCCACCAACGCCACGTTGCACCACAGACTGTCCAGGAGTTGGCGGATGCTTTAGTCCAGGTCTGGGAGGAGATCCTCAGAAGACCATCCGCCACCTCATCAGGAGCATGCCCAGGCGTTGTAGGGAGGTCATACAGGCACGTGGAGGCCACACACACTACTGAGCCTCATTTTGACTTGTTTTAAGGACATTACATCAAAGTTGGATCAGCCTGTAGTGTGGTTTTCCACTTTAATTTTGAGTGTGACTCCAAATCCAGACCTCCATGGGTTGATACATTTGATTTCCATTGATAATTTTTGTGTAATTTTGTTGTCAGCACATTCAACTATGTAAAGAAAAAAGTATTGAATAAGATTATTTCATTCATTCAGATCTAGGATGTGTTATTTTAGTGTTCCCTTTATTTTTTTGAGCAGTGTATATATACAGCCTTTATCTCAATGGCTAAAGATGGAATGGAATGGTTATTTTCATCCTGACCTACTGTCTAAACACGTGCCTACTGATGGTAGGCATTACAATGCGTGTTATCTTTATGTTAAGTATCTTTCCACTGTCTCAAAGAGTTTCTGTTGTGTGCCCATGTGAGGGTGTGGCCTTCCTGATATACGTCAACAGGAGACTGAAAGCTGCCAGTTCTTATTAAGCCTCCATGTCAAACTAGGATGAACACACACACGCACAAATACATGTACGCTCGACCACACACACATAGTGGCTTTAAGAACAAATTAACAACATAGAATATGTTATTATAAAGTATACATTTTATTGATCAAGAACAATTGAACAGATATCACTGTGGTCTATTTAAAAAAAAAGAGTACAAAACATTCCATACCATAGATAGGTTGATTGTTTAGTAACAAAATCAACGAGTGCACAGCTATGGGGCAAATCAGAAGGGGTTGGCTTAGATTGTTGACGACATGTAAACTATATTTAGCCTCCAAATGTTTATTTAAAACATAAATACATTTGCAAATTGAGCACTTGTCTCTGAAATACTGTTAGCTAGCTAGCAAGTTTTAGCCATATTAGCATTGACATGATATCAATACCAAGATAAAACTAGCTAGCTAACAGTACGAGCCATGTTTGATTCCCAACATTGCAACTTCTTGCCATTGATGCAAGCTAAGTCACCGCTTAGAATCATAAAAAAGTACGGCTTCTGGCCCCATCGATGCGTGCGCATCATTTTCGTGAAGTTGTCTGCCAACCAGTCTATAATAAAACCAAATAAAGTGTGAAAAGTGTGAAAGAGTAATACATCCCTGCATCATTGAGTGCACTGAAATTGCTGAATAAAGCATGTGATTTCAGAAGACATATCTAAGAACTGAATCTACACTGGACAAAAATATAAACGCAACATGTAAAGTGTTGGTCCCATGTTTCATGAGCTGAAATAAAAGATCCCAGAAACGTTCCATATGCACAAAAAGCTAATTTCTCAAAAATGTGTTTACATCCCTGTTAGTGAGCATTTCTCCTTTGCCAAGATAATCCACCTGACAGGTGTGGCATATAAAGAAGATGATTAAACAGCATGATCATTACACAGGTGCACCTTGTGCTGAGGACAATAACACACCTCTCTAAAATGTGCTGTTTTGTCATACAACACAATGCCACAGATGTCTCAAGTTTTGAGGGAGTGTGCAATTGGCATGTTGACTGCAGGATTGTCCACCAGAGCTGTTGCCAGATAATTTTATGTAAATTTTTCTACCATAAGCCGCCTCCAACATAATTTTAGAGAATTTGGCAGTACGTCCAACCAGCCTCACAACCACAGACCACGTGTAGCCAAGCAAGCCCAGGACCTCTACATCCGGCTTCTTCACCTGCAGGATCATCAGAGATCAGCCACCCGGGAAGCTGATGAAACTGTGGGTTTGCACAACTGAAGAATTTCTGCACAAACTGTCTCATCTTTTTGCTCGTTGTCCTCAACGGGGTCTTGACCTGACTGCAGTTTGGCGTCGTAACCGACTTCAGTGGGCAAATGCTCACCTTCGTTGGCCACTATCACACCGGAGAAGTGTGCTCTTCAAGGATTAATCCCGGTTTCAACAATACAGGACAGACGGTAGACAGCATGTGTGGTGTCGTGTGGGCGAGCGATTTGCTGTGTTGTGAGCAGAGTGCCCCCATGGTGGCAGTGGGGTTTATGGTATGGGCAGGCATAAGCTATGGACAACGAACACAATTGCATTTTATCAAAGGCAATTTGAACGCACAGAGATACTGTAACAAGATCCTGAGGCCCATTGTCATGCCATTCATTCGCTGCCATCACCTCTTGTTTCAGCATGATAATGTAGTGTTTATTTTGTATTTTGTACTACCAATTCTGGTAGTTTTATATTTGAGTAATTATACGTGATTACTTATCTCCGTTGTCCTGCGCCTGACTCTGCATCATTGAGATTTCTGACAGAAACACGCACCACGAAATGGAGTCAGCAGGAGCACACAGCCCTCCTTTACCTGTTGAGGAGCGCGTCCAGCAGCATGCGACCATGTTGCAACATCTCGGCACAGCCATGGATCGCGTGCTGCAAACAATGGAGCGATGGGAGAGAAGAGGTCTGCCAGCGCCTTCACCATCAACCCAACAACCCCCACCGCTGTCCACCCCTCTTTCACCTGGTCCCAGTGGGATAAGACTCGCGCTCCCGAGGGAATACGATGGGACGGCTGCCAGGTGCCAGGGGTTCCTACTCCAGCTGGAGCTCTACCTGGCGACCGTCCACCCGGCTCCTTCGGGACGCGAGAGCGTGTCCACCCTCGTCTCCTGTCTATCAGGGAAAGCCCTGGAGTGGGCCAACGCCGTATGGGGAGAGGATGAAGTTGGACCACTATGAGGATTGAAACGCCTGTTTCAACTACGACAGGGGACGAGGAGAGCACAGAACTTTGCATTGGACTTCCGAACCCTGGCCGCCGGAGCGGGATGGGATAACAGGGCCCTGATCAACCATTACCGGTGCAGTTTGCGCGAGGACGTCCGTCGGGAACTGGCCTGCAGGGATACCACCCTTACCTTCGACCAGCTGGTGGACCTGTCCATCCGGCTGGATAACCTGCTGGCCACCCGCGGACGACAGGATTGGGGTCCGTCAGTTCCATCCCCCAGCACCTCCGCTCCGATCCCCATGGAGCTGGGAGGTGCTGAGCTTAGGGTGACCAGAGGAGGGGCCATTCCCTGCACCATCTGTGGCCACAGAGGGCACACTGCTGGTCGGTGCACTGCTGGTCGCCGCGCGTCAAGGTGGGGGGTACTGTCACGACTTCCGTCGAGGTCGTCCCTCTCCTTGTTCGGGCAGCATTCAGCGGTCGACGTCACCGGTCTTCTAGCTACCGCCTATCTACTTTTTTTGTCTTCATTATACACACCTGGTTTCTATCCCATAATTACATGTTCCTTATTTAAACCCTCTGTTTCCCCCATGGTTTTGTGTGTGTTTATTATATGTTAGATTTGCTTGTGTATGTGAGCTTGTATTTTGTACTACCAGTTCTGGTAGTTTTGTATTTGAGTAAATATACGTGATTACTCATCTCCGTTGTCCTGCACCTGACTCTGCCTACATGCATCATTGAGATTGAAGAGGAGTGGGATAACATTCCACAGGACACAATCAACAGCCTGATCAACTCTATGCAAAGGAGATGTGTCGCGCTGAGGAAAATGGTGGTCACACCAGATACTGTTTTTTTCTGATCCACGCCCTACCTTGTTTTTTAAGGTATCTGTTACAAACAAATGCATTTATGTATTCCCAGTCATGTGAAATACATAGATTAGGGCCTAATGAATAGATTTCAATTGACTGATTTCCTTATATGAACTGTAACTCAGTAAAATCTTAGAAATTGTTGTATGTTGCATTTATATGTTTTTCAATATAGGTAGATGATTTCACTCTATGATTAATTAAAAACATATTTGACACGCACACATACTGTAGACTCTCTCTCTCTCTCTCTCTCTCTCTCTCTCTCTCTCTCTCTCTCTCTCTCTCTCTCACCCTCTTTGTATGTGCACTTGTATGTTCTTGTGGTTCTTTGGTTAACCGAGTCTGTCTGTTCCTAGCCCTACGGCAGGGTTTAGGGTAGCTGCTTGGCACCCCCCACCCTGTTCCCTTTGAGGCTTGTGTGGCTTGTCTCATCGCATCTCTGTCCTGTGCCCCCCATCCCCCTCCTCTCGCTCTGTGGCTTCTGGCCTACATGCAGATAATCACTGTGCCACAGAAGCTCAAGTACCAAGTCTCAACCACTACAGACACAGAGCACAACGGCACAGGTAGACACAAGAGCTTGAATACAAAACTCACACAGACAGAGGGCTCAATTCAATCTGTAACGCTGAAGTGTTACAGATTCTGATATAGAAGTAAAGATAATTTCCGATTGAGGTGACATAAAGCTATAACGCTGAATTTCCACGATGCGGATTGAATAGAGCCCATAGTCACATTCAAACTGTTTGTGTTCTGTGCCCACTAATAATATGCTAATATTATGATGATGTGTAAATGCTAGTAACACAGCAGTAATGTTATGAGAGTGTGACTTGTGTTGGCTGTCTCACTTCCTCGAGTTAACAATCCATTAGCAGAGGCCAGGCTCAAACACGCAGTTGTTTAATTATCCAGACTTCTCTAGGAGTACACTGGGGAGTACCATGCATCACCAGGAAGAAGGGTGACAGGAAGGAACTGGCTGTATAGCTGCCTAGCTCATATGAGTATGTTCATAATGTGGACTAGATCACAAGTGTGTACTGTACTGGGAGCACACACATATACACATGCATGTGCACACTATAAAACACACACAGATGGGAGGAGGGTGATGCATACTGTAATGAGAGAGAGAGAGAGAGAGAGAGAGAGAGAGAGAGAGAGAGAGAGAGAGAGAGAGAGAGGTCATTTTTTGAGGTCTAAGTCGTGCAATTTTACATCTAACTAAGATGTTTGGTGCAGTATTTCTCAAGTGTAAAAATGTGCACGGAAACTAGTCGTCTCTCGTTGAATGACAACAAACACTTTATTGAAGAATCCCGTCCATAGTTCTCACTTCTACTAGGAGTAGTACTGTTGACCAATCACCAGCAAAAAGGGGGCAGACTTTTCCTGACGAAATTTGACTTGTCTCAAGTCTTGTGCGAACAGCTGAATAAAAAAAAAAACGAACAAAAACGTAATGACATTTCGTGATAATATACAGTGCCTTCAAAAGGCATTCACACCCCTTGACTTTTTCCACATTCTGTTGTATTACAAAGTGGAATTAAAATATATGTAATTGTTATTCTGGGTCATTGATCTACACAAAATACTCAGTAATATCAAAGTGGAAGATTTTTTTAATTTTTTATTAGAAATTAATGAAAATGAAAACACTAATATATTTTGATTAGATATGTATTCACCCCGAGACAAGACATGTTAGAAACACGTTTGGCATTGAATACAGCTGTGAGTCTTTTTGGGTAAGTCTCTAAGAGCTTTCCACTGCTGGATTGTACAATATTTGCCCATTATTATTTTTTGAATTTTTCAAGCGCTGTCAAGTTGGTTGTGCAAGCTGATTTAAGTAAAATCTCTAACTAGGCCACATTAAGAAACATTCAGTGTCATCTTGGCAGTGGTGAAAAGGACTCAAAAGTAAAGATAACTTAATAGAAAATGACTCAAGTAAAAGTGAACGTCACGCAGTAAAATACTACTTAAGTAAAACTCTAAAAGTATTTGGTTTTAAATATACTTAAGTATCAAAAGTAAAAGTATAAATCATTTAAAATTCCTTACATTAAGCAAACCAGATGGCACAATTTTCTTGTTCTGTATTTATTTACGGATAGCCAGTTGCACACTACCAACACTCAGGCAGTAGGGATGACCAGAGATGTTCTCTTGATAAGTGTTTGAATTGGACAATTTTCCTGTCAAAATGTAATGAGTACTTTTGGGTGTCAAGGTAAAGTACATTATTTTCTTCTGGAATGTAGTGAAGTAAAAGTAAAAGTTGGAAAAATATAAATAGTAAAGTACAGACCCCCAAAGAAAAAACGACTTACAGTTGAAGTCGGAAGTTTACATAGACCTTAGCCAAATACATTTAAACTCAGTTTTTCACAATTCCTGATATTTAATCCTAGTAAAAATGCCATGTTTTAGGCCAGTTAGAATCACCACTTTATTTTAAGAATGTGAAATGTCAGAATAATAGAGAGTGATTTATTTCAGCTTTTATTTCTTTCATCACATTACAAGTGGGTCAGATCTCTACATACACTCAATTAGTATTTGGTAGCATTGCCTTTAAATTGTTTAACTTGGGTCAAACATTTCGGGTAGCCTCCCACAAGCTTCCCACAATAAGTTGGGTGAATTTTGGCCCATTCCTCCTGACAGAGCTGGCGTAACTGAGTCAGGATTGTAGGATTCCTTGCTCGCACACGCTTTTTCAGTTCTGCCCACAAATTTTCTATGGGATTGAGGTCAGGGCTTTGTGATGGCCACTCCAATACATTTACTTTGTTGTCCTTAAGTCATTTTGTCACAACTTTGGAAGAATGCTTGGGGTCATTGTTCATTTGGAAGACCCATTTGCGACCAAGCTTTAACTTCCTGACTGATGTCTTGAGATGTTGCTTAAATATATCCACATAATTTCCCTTTCTCATGATGCCATCTATTTTGTGAAGTGCACCAGTCCCTCCTGCAGTAAAGCACCCCCACAACATGATGCTGCCACCCCCATGCTTCACGGTTGGGATGGTGTTCATCGGCTTGCAAGCCTCCCCCTTTTTCCTCCAAACATAACGATGGTCATTATGGCCAAACAGTTCTATTTTTGTTTCATCAGACCAGAGGACAGTTCTCCAAAAAGTATGATCTTTGTCCCCATGTGCAGTTGCAAGTCTGGCTTTTTTTTGGGCGGTTTTGGAGCAGTGGCTTCTTCCTTGCTGAGCGGCCTTTCAGGTTTTGTCGATATCAGACTTGTTTTACTGTGGATATAGATACTTTGGTACCTGTTCTGTGATTGATTTGCACTTTTCGCACCAAAGTATGACTCCATCCTAAGTGTATGTAAACTTCCGACTTCAACTATAATTAGTACCTTACAGTATTCTTACTTAAGTACTTTACACCACTGCATCTTGGTAAGCAGATTTGGCTTTGTGTTTTAGGTTATTCTCATGCTGAAAGGTGAATTAGTCTCCCAGTGTCTATCGGACAGACGACTGAACCAGGTTTTCCTCTAGGATTTTGCCTGTGCTTAGCTGTATTCCGTTTATTTTTATCCTAAAAAACTCCCTAGTCCTTGTCGATGACAAGCATACCCACAACATGATACAGCCACCACCATGCTTGAAAATGAGAAGTTGCTTGAAATTCACTACTCGATTGAGGGACCTTACAGATAATTGAATGTGTTGGGAACAGAGATGGGGTAGTCATTCAAAAAACATGTTAACCACTATTATTGAACACATAATGAGTCTGTGCAACTTATTGTGTGAGTTAAGCACATTTTTACTTTTGAACTTATTAAGGCTTCCCATAACAAAGGGGTTGAATTCTTACTGACTCAAGACATTTTAGCTTGTCATGTTCTACTAACAAAATTCCACTTTGACATTATGGGGCATTGTGTGCAGATCTGTAACACAACATCTCAATGTAATACATGTTAAATTCAGGCTGTAACACAACAATAATGTGGAAAAAGTTATAGGATGTGAATACTTTCTGAAGGCACTATATGCATTGTGTTTCGACTGGGAAGCATAGGACAGGCTTAAAACCTCTTAAATGTAAAGTCCCCATATTTGGGGACCCTATTTGATTGTTTTTATTCAATTCAGTTTGGTATGAGAACGGTAGCCCCTATCTGCAAAAGCAAGGTGTCTGTGGAAGCTGAGTATCTTGGCTATACCAAAGATTTGGGGCCTTCAAATCTTTGGTATGACTTACTACCATATATGGGCATACGAATGTATAAGGGCAGGCCGAGCCGATGACCTAATTTCAAGATGTCTGCTACCTACATTCCGGTTAGCGTTGTGAAGCATAAACAGAATAAACACGGAATACGTTGATACACACCGAAAGCCGGGACGCCACACATCATGAGGATATCTTATTTGTCTGCCTGTGACCTACCGTTATTGATCACCAGCCCTGAGAGTCAACATTTTTATTTTACTCAACATTTTCACCAAACAGCAAACATCTTACAAGGTAAGCTTCGGTTTGGTCTGTGTTTGCGCTATAGCTACATGGGGGGTATCAAATGAATCCTTAGGTTGGTAGGAACTAGCCTATTGCCAATGTTATCTGACGATGTATGACTTAATGACAACATCGGATGTCCACTGAGTGACTATATCTTTGCGTTTAAAAAATATGGTGTTGCCTGTTTACGCGTTTTAGGCATCCACATCCCCTGTTTGTCCCCTGACACCAGCACAATATTTGAGAGAGGTTGGTTTTGTAGAAATGTAGTTTTTATAGTGAACAATAACTTTTAAGCACGTCCAGTGTGCAAAAATAGCGCAATTACCACATTCGGACACTTTGGAGAGGTTGAAAGAACACTTGAATGTACCCTGGATACCCCATAACACCCCCACAATGTTTGAGTGAGTTTGATATGGTAGAAATTGTGTTTTTATACTGAAGAAATAGCAAATATGTAATAGCACTGGAATGATCTAATTTACAGACATATTCCACTTTGGAGAAGTTTAGGGACACTTGGAAACATCCCGTGACCACACCTGACACCATTTACTAAAACATCAGCAAATTTGTAGTTGTTAGGTCTATCAATCCCATCGTTTTTTCTGATATTGTTCACATGTTGTGGAAGCCATCTGATGTGATTCCAACTCTAGTCATCAATAATTCACTTGTAGCTTGTCAATGAAAGATTTTTTGTTGTTGTGTGTGCTTGAGCTTGTGTATTCTGAACTATGTAACTCCTATCTATCTTCTGATCATTTCCTCATAATCTCCCAGATGTCTTCTTTCCAAATATACCAAGTTTTTGCTTGTCAGAATCATGTAATTACACATGAATAGCAGTTACTTTTGGGTATGACTATTTAGGGGAAAATAAAAATTTTGCCATTACATTTAAGAGGTTTTGAAAGGGTAGGAAGCATGAGTTTTTACTCACCAATGTAACAACACAGTGTGGTCTAAAACTTAGTAACTTAGTTGTAGTCACAATCTGGTTACCTTTTAGTCCAAAGACAGTTATGTTTTTTGGTTATTACATATTTATTAGCTAATTTCCATATATCTTTTAAAATACCCACAATGCACTAGTTCTCAACCTTATACGGAGGATCTACTCTGTGCTACCGAGTTCGCATGCTAGCTTGGTAGTTAGCTCAAACTGGCTAACGCTTGCCACTACCCATGCTAACATGTAATTACATTCCAGACCAAGTGTTGGCGGGGGTGAGCTACAACCCACCAATCACAGGAAGTGGGATGTAAACAAGAAGCAGACGGGGCATGTGCGGCCATGCAGTATGCTCTTCAGACTTTATGGCGGTGTTATCTAGTTGAAAACCATTAGCACAGCAGGCTCTGGTGCCTTCTTCCCGTGGGCTCAAAACTAAAGAGAAAATCATACCTGCTTGCTCGAATTTTGCTTGTCTGTTCTCCTTTTTGTTTTGTCAACTTTTCAGCATGTTATTTGTGAAGTAGGCTACGGGAGTTTTGTATATTTTTCCACTGTGGCTTACTGCTAGCGCGCTAGCTAACGGACATCTGGAATCTATCTATTTAGGATTTCCCTGACTCTTCATCGACCGGTGAAGCGCCTGCCTCCCCCTGGCTTTGGTAGCTAACTCAGACTGCACGCTTTTAAAAGTTTTACTATCTGATGGGCCCAACCATTAATCTGTAAGACTCTGCTCTGACCTGTGGTTATGTTTTAGTTGTGTTAGTTGTGTTATAGCTGGTCTCCTGTAGTTCAGCTCTAGATTACTGACCATAAGCATGGTAGGTGGCTAGGCTGGCTAGGCTAATAGCTATTTGGCTAAATAACTAATGTTAGCTGGTCTGGCTAGCTTGCTGGCTAAGATAACTGCATATAGCTGACATTATTTGATAACTGGTTAGATGGTGTTGTGTATTTCCCAAACTTTGGTTTACTTTAATGTATCTGCAAGCTAGGTGTTGATAGCAACTGGCTGACTCATTTAGTGCTAACGTAACATTAATAGGCTGGTAGGGCTAACGTTAGCAGGCTAGTAGGGCTAACGTTAGCAGGCTAGTTGGCTATAAACCTTGCAAGTTGATTTGTAACAATAAATTCATAAAGTATTTGCTTGTAGGTTGGCAGAAAATGTAATTGAAACCAGTAGTCATGAGTTCAAACAATTTGGTTTAATTCGAAGGTATACATTTTAAGTTATTTCTGTTGGAGCTTACATTATAGGGAATAAGCTGGATTGCCAAGTTCTCCACATTACATAGTAAAACAAATAAAAAACATCATTCTCTGAATTCTGATCGGTTTTATGTAATAACTTTAAAAAATAAAAAAGTGAGGTGTAACTTTGCATTGGGAATTGCTTATACTAATGCAAATCCATATGTAACAACTGGTTATGTTTATGCTACCTCCTCTTTGAGTGTGTAATATTTTGAAACTGTCTACATGTCTGATAGTTTTTTTAACATTTCTAACAACAATACATAAGCATGAATAATGTCGTTTTTTAGCGTCTTTACTGCTGTTTGGAATATGTAACTGTAGCTTGTTATTTCAGATATAAAGTGTAATTATGTTTTGTTTCTTTGATGTGTAGTGGTTGAGGCTAATGATAGCAGAAATGGGGTATGGCAAATGGACGTGCTTTACTTTGCGATGGCTTCCTGTCTTATCTTTGTATCATGGACTTTAGTAAATTAATCCATTTTTGAGTTTTACTTTTGGCCTGCAAGCGAACTTTGCCAACACTTGAATTGTTTATAGAATGCCAAAGAGAGAATAAAAATGTTCACATACAGTGTGGCACAAATATCTTCTTTGGCTATAGCCAAGAATTTCCTTAAAAATGTAAAACTCTAATCCATTCAATATTAACAAATACAGTTCACACTTTGCCGGTGTGACAGTTACGGTCAATACAGTGTGGGAGACCAACATTGGAAAGCAAGAGACGAGAAGAGAGACGAGAAAGAGACGAGAAAATCCCAATGACAGTAATCAATGGATTAATGTATGCAAACGAGATGCTTGGCAGGCCTGGCTGGTGACGGCACTAATTGAATAATTGGCTTCAGAGCGCCACACGCACCAACAACACTGCATGTGTGCGCGTGTGTGTGTGTGCGTATGTGTGTGTGTGTGTGTGTGTGTGTGTGTGTGTGTGTGTGTGCCAGCGGACATTTTAGGTCTACCCTCCTCATGCGCTCACCACTGCCAAACGCCTTAAGATGGTGGCACCTTGAGGGAGAGAGACACCAGGCACCTCCTCCTCTCTCTCCTCCTCCTCTACCACAGGTTTTCACAACAACACTGGGCAGGCACCCCTCCCTAACCCCTGCCCTCCTAATAAATATTTAATTCCTCCCTTTCTAATAAGGATATAAGGCGCCGGCTATGGTGCCGGCTCTTGAAATTTGCATAAAAGGTCCAGATGCTAATGCAACTGTGGCGACTACTAGCAGTGCTTACTGCTCTATATGCAGCGTTGCCATCTCCCTAGACAAGCCAAGATCCCACATAATTGAATTGCGAAACAGTACACCGTATTCAATTGGCTCGCTGTATTCAAAACACATTAAGGTACCAAGGAGAACGACTGTCCTGTTTTAATTGTAGCAGCGCTACAGCTGTTTATGCGTATTTCATGTCTCCTATAACCCCCCACCATTGTAAAAACATCAGATAAAGTAGTTGGCATCATGCATTATATAAAACATTTATTCTCTACTTATTTGAGCCATAAGAATTGGTAGGTGGGTTCTACAACTATTGCTTAAAAATGTATAAATATCTTCACATGAAAGACCCCTTGAACTCTTAATATTAGATACTGAAAAATTACTCTATTTTCAGAGTATGTATGAGCAATTGAAAGAATGCAAGGGAAAATCTACAATTACATTGTGATCTCCACTGCCTTAACATACCAGAGCAAAATTATATATATGGCAACACTTAAGGAAAAGTACAGTCAGTTTCGCCATGATGTATGTCAGAACAGTAAAGGCACAAGGTGCCACTTTTGGTTATTTTTAATTAATTGAGAATGAATAATGCAGTAACATGAAATACATTATTTACAAGCTTTCATCTTACGAGAGGATTCGAAGCGTATTTCAGATGCAATTATTTATAGCAGGGGTATTTGCATAATCAAAAGCCAGCGGAGCACAGAGATATCGCAAAAAGGAAAGACAGGCAGTCAGCTTGGTTTAGGCGTATACTGTAAAGCTGCCATTCATGCGTATGCAGCCAGCGTAGCTATTGTAAACGCCAATGCTCACAACATCAGTCATATTAATCTTGTGGCCGCCAGAATTTCTGCTGTGTGTTGTTAGCATCAATGGCATTAGCAATTAAGATGACATAAGTGCAATGTAGCTAGCTAGCATTAGCATCTTTGTGGAAGTCTGCTGAACATTATATGGGATGGAAGAGAGATATGTTGGGAAAAACGCAAATCAACAAATGTTTACTATTTTGTCCTTTAATATGTTTGAGCCTATATGTTTTTAAAATATGCACTTTATACATTTAGGCAACTGTATGTAATATCTACGTCCATTATCTGTGTGTAAGTAACAATGTGTGGTTATGAGACAAACTAAAATGTTTTATGCAAGTTTGAAGGATGTTAATGTACAATAGGCTTTGTTCCTCATTCATGTTAGTGTCCTTCAATTCATTCAATGTTTTGCTCAAACAATACCATAATTATCAATGTCCCATTCACACTTCCCATTAACAAACAAACCCATCATAAAAACACATTTGGAGCTTACAATACACTGACTGTCATTAATGTCCTATTAAGCCAACATTGATCCAGTCATGTATAGAAGGGAATGGCATGGACAGTGAGACATGGAGGTAGCTAATGTACTGGTAGGAGTCAGACCATGTCTGTGACCACCTCCACGCAGGCTGCTAGAGGGAGGGGCACTGTGGCAGAGCACAGCGTGTCCACTGCTCCTCACAACGACGCTCAAGTGGCAATGCATGATTTCATTAAAAAGGGCCCAACCATGATATTCAACAATGGATTATTAGCCCATGTTATGGCTGGTTGATCGTTTATGAGCAAGGACGCAGGAGGCTGACCACATCCTTATAAATGGTGAACTGGCCGAAAGAAGAGTCAATAGGGGTGGCAGGTAGCCTAGTGGTTAGAGCATTGGACTAGTAATCAAAAGGTTGCAAGATCGAATCCCCGAGCTGACAAGGTAAAAATATTTTGTTCTGCCCCTGAACAAGGCAGTCAACCCACTGTTCCTAGGCTGTCATTGAAATTAAGAATATGTTCTTAACTGACTTGCCTAGATAAATAAAGGTTTTTAAAATAGTTATTTGGTGTGTGTGTGTGTGACATGCGAAAATCAGGAGATGCACTGAAATGCACTGCAATGTCATATGTTTGATGCAGATTGAAACAGCATCTACAGTGGCAGGCTGTCGTCACTGTGTAAGATGAGCAGCCATACCTACTGATTTGGTCTACATACCTTTGGTCACCCTGTGCACTGCTAATTATATCCCTCACACCACTATTGATGGAGAAGTCACCTGATAGGAAACACAATGCAACACCTCAATGTGTGGGATGAATCTAAATTGAGCCCAGGAGACAAGGAGAGAGTAGCATTCTAGTCGGTTACACACACACACACATACAATAAAACCAGGAATCTGTCCTGCTCTAGCGGTGCTGATGTCGGCATGCACACCGTGAGCTCAACTCTCGTTGCCACGGCGACACCAACCAGAGGGAAAATCCTGGTTTGTGTGTGTGACAGTGTGACAGTGTGACAGAGGCCTGAGCGGGCGTAAGGAGGGCCTGAGGAATTCACACAGCGCTAGGGCTTGTTTAAGCACTAGAGCCTCATTCAGTTACCAGGCCTTAGTTATCAGGGAAACACTAAACCGGCCCTTTCAATTATAAAGGCAATGACTTTGGCACGGCCACCTGTTTATAATGGCTGGCCTGGGAGTTGGAATTAGATTACTTAGAAATAGTCGGCCAACAAGGTGGAAAATAGACATTTACAAACACACTTACACACACAAATATGGGTATTATCATGATTATGTAAATGCAACATGTATACACACAAACATATAGAGAATCACAATCATGAACACACTTACAGATATGACTGCCACATTAAACACACACACACACACACTTTTATTTCCAAAAACAAAAAAATGGGACTAACAGCTGAATTGGTGACTGAATTCTATTAGTGATGAAGAGCTAACTCAGTCTGAGGGTCCTCTGCTCATCATTGGTGGCGCTCCACCTCCATTGAATGCCCTGAATTCATTAGCCATCGAGCACAGATGGCGTCTGGCTGCTTGTCTCAAGTTCAAGTTCATGTCCAGAAGTGACAGAGAGAGACAGGGGGAAGCCAGACAGACCAGACGCTACTGGTCTGACACAACCATTGCTCCTCATCTACAGGCATCTCCCAACGTCATTGGGACCTGGACGAACGTTGAATACCGCATTGGATCTGGTGTGACCTGTCTCTTCTTGACATTTTGGGAAATCAAGCTGAAGGATATGTGGATGTGGATTTGTGTGATGTTTTTTGTGCTTAAGTAAGTATTTACCACGACTATGTCACAGCTACAGACAAATTACAAAAAAGGATGTGCTAGGTTTGAACAGCTGTCCGTACGGAAATAAATCCCAGTTTAAAACACATTGTGTTATGACAATACAGTACTATAATAACAGTTGCAACAACATGGTGACTATTTTACATCCTTTGTCTAGCATAGAAATCACCCGGACGAACCTCATCATAAGGTCACTGCCTGCCAGATTGCATTTGTATTATTACGACATGAGCCCTCTGCACAGAGAGAAGGCACATAAAAAAACCTGGCACGCTGGGCTGGTGTAAAATATGCTGATTGCTCGTCCAATGAATATGAAAAACCTGCCATGGTCGCCATGGTTATGTTACTCAGCCAATCACATGACAACAATGGCTGCGGAGGACTGTAAGTGTGGGTGGGGAGGGAGTGGACAGAAGAGCCAGAGTAACTGAGCAGAGAGAGGTGCACCCATCTCTACACACATAGTCAAATCACACGCCTATATTTCTCTGTGAAAATGGGCCTTTTGAAATGGATGGCAAGGCCTCTTCTCCTCTCCTTCCCACCACCCTGCCTGTATGGCAATTTCATAAATAACCACATGCATCCTCACAGCCAGGGACAGACTGGCCATCTGACATTTCAGGCAATTGTCAGATGGGCTGATCCATTTTTAGCCCAGTGGGCCTGTCTAACTAGGTTTTTTTTGTTGCACAAAATTATAATTATTTGGCTAATAATGGGGGCCTCAAAGGAAAATTGAGCCGGTGTGGAGGCCTTGAGGAAAAAAATGGGCCAGTGTGGGGGCCTCAGCGAAAAGAAATGGGCCGGTGTGTTAGAAATGCCAGGGCGGATATCTGGTCCCGGTCCGCCCCTGCTCACAGCCACTCCAAGCACTTCCTACTGTGAGATACACTACTCAGCCAACAAAGATGAGCTAGAGAAAAAGTATGTAGGACTATCTGCTGTCGGGTATTAGATGAATTGTAACTAAATATACAGCTTGATAGAGTATGTACTATATTACCACAGAATCATGCATGATTTGGCAGTGTTCGCAAGAGGACAAAATATTAATATGATATACACTAATGCTCTGGAGACAGTGTACGCCCAATGCAAACTGTTGCCAGCCAGTATCACTGTTACAGTATGCACAGCAGGAATAGTGAGAGTGACTAAGAGAGAGATGCAAGTGTGACTTTCAACAGTTTCAGACATGTGATACTGTTCTCTCTCCTGGCAACACTGGGCTACATCTAGCATTGCATTGTGATGCCGCACTTTTTGAGGAGAATGACTGGGGTTAACATCCTCTGTTTGATACAGTGCTACAATATGGGGAAACATAGTGTATGGACATGAAAGTAGGCTACTGCAAACCAATAAGACACAAAATACAAGACACAAAATAAAATAGGCTACCATATGATATAGCCTACTGGTTTTGTATTTCAGGCTAAATAAAAATAATTACACCAATATCAATTGGCTGAGGAATAATTTGTTGAAATGGTAGACAATTTCTTTGGACAAAAGTATCAAATTGAATTTAGGTAAATTTCACACCGTAAAACATCTTCAGACTTCCAATGATGAAGAAATCTTTTGATTCAGTCAGTTTAGTGCAGTGCACTTTAATGCTGTGGAGAATCAACTGATTTATATTTGCTGGTTTACTTACAGACTTCAAGTTTTTCTTTACACTGTGCTGACATTTAGTATGGCCCCAGAGTAGAAAACAATGCAGCCATTCATGAGTCTAGATGGTGATTTCAATCGACTTAACCAGGGACAATGAAACGTGGTTATTCACTGCTTGCCCAAATTGTGTTCTCAAATAAAATTTTGGACTAACGTATAATGAACCAGTACTGTGTACGCTCTTTGATAAGGGTCAGAAAAAGACACACTAGTTTTGTCTGATGGTGTGAGAAAGTCGACAAGAGACCCTTTCAGCAAGACCGTGTTGAATTCAGCCACTGTGAGCCTATTTAACATTGAACTTGAATAATACCATGTGCACTAGCCTACCACTGCATACACCGGTGGTTGAGGCCTAGAATTCTGGTGCTTCCACATCAGCCTATCAATTAAAAATTAATTTAGGCCAACATTTGGGCAAAAACATGCAGTTTCATCAATTAGGCTACAGCTAATCAATATTTTAATAGGCTTTAAAGTAGTCATAAGACATTATACAATTTACACAAAAAAAAATTAACATCCTTATGAAAAGGCCTACTGTTAATAATAATATACTCTCTGAAATGTAAAAAAATCACAAAAGAAAAATGTAGGCTATGACTCAATTAAAAGCAGCTATCTAACTTAAGAACAAGTGTAGATAATACACATCACCTCATCTACAGACAATAGACTCTTCTAACATCCATGAAGAAAACAAATAGCCTAGGCTATTCTCAAATATAAATAGGTCTTGTTGGAAAGCCATCTTTAGAAACAATGGTTTTTACAACTCTATTGGGTTGCTTACAAAGCATTGAATGTTTATGGTGTTTGTAACATTCTATCCAGCTGTGCTACCATCAATAAAGAAACAAGACAACTGTCCCGCTAGTCACCATGTGCCTAATGCATGCCACGTGCTCCCTTGGTTGTTATAAACAAATCCACTGCTGACTAATATAAGCCTAATGGCCTGTAGCCTATAGCTAATAGCATCCAACATACAGCATTACCAGGCCAGAAGCTATGCCTACACTATAAAGCTATTTCTTTCAAATGAATTTTATTCGGATGTACTATTCATCAGAATAAAAAAAATATGTTGGCTTTAGCTCCTTCTATAAACATTCCTTTATATTAATCAGGGCATGTCTTGCAATTAAAGGTAAAATAATAAACAGTCCTGGTCAAGTTCAAATACAGGGGGCACATGAAGTGATATCATCTATTCAATTTGGCAGACTTCTCTAGGCCTAATAGATCAGTGTTAGAGTGCTAGGCCATTAAAGGCCTAAAATTCCATAATTATATAACATCTTTGATTGGATTTATAAACGCGTCCAGTTTTAATATAATTGACAATGCATTCATAACCGTTGCTACTCAAGTTTGGAGGCCGTGTCGGCTGGGTGGGAAACGTCGCCTCTTTCTATGGGGATGCAGATGAGTCTGGCGCACTTGACATCTTTTCATGACCCCCTCCTCCTCCCTGTCTGTCATATTCGGACTGAGCATGGCATTGCCACTTGCCCCGAGCGTGGGAATGGGAGCGTCCAGTCGTTCACATCTCCAGCACTGCGGTTAACGGAATCAATTAAGCAGGGCCGACCCCCACTTACCCCGAACCCTCCCACCTCTCCCTCCTTCTTAGCGTATACCCCAACCCTCCTCTCCGTTTTTGTCAGCTCTGTATACGTTCTAATTATTGCTGTTTGGGATGCCAGCGCCCTTTCCTGGTTGGAGTTGATCATGCTGAAATTAAAAAGTGGGGAGGGCGCGAATACGGATATATTTAGAACTTAAACGGATATATTTTCTATATTCTATTTGCCACATTTAATTATAGATAATAACGTATTTCAAGAAAGAATATAGGAAGAAGTATGAACAAGATAGATACAAAATCAGAACTCTCACACTCTGAATCTGTCAAAGGCCTACAATAGCCTAAGCATATACTTATATATATATATATATATATATATATATATATATACGCGTGTGTGAGAATGCAACATTTACTCATGCTATGATTAGTTAGTCTAGCCTACCTGAAGTTTTCAATAGTAATAGCCTGTCACAAACATATAGCCTAATATAAGTAATACATAAATACAACCCTTTCACATTTCCAATCAGTTAAAATGTCCCGTCAATGCTAGCTGTAACAGCAATTATTTCAAATGTTAAGACTTTTTAAATATAATTTGTAACGTTATTATTTTTTTATTATTTTGTGCATAGAGTAGGTTTATGGGTCTTGTTATTTCCAGTTTATATTTCCAAGGTCCTCGATGAGTCTGGAAGTAGTTTTTACTTTCGGTTATCTAGCTTTATGACGGCCATCACACTCATACAGCTAGATAACCAAAGATAACAACCCACTTCCCATTCTTCAAAAATATTCCATAATTGTCTTCTGTTCTCCGGGCGTTGGATTATGCACCTGCTTTCAGAAGTGGTCACCCATACTTTGAGGCAAATAAACCAAAATATAGAAGTACGCCTAATATTACTCCCATACATAATCCTATTTTATTTCCACGAAGGCCACTTTCGTGGAACGAGTCCCCCAAACTCCCACACCAGTTGTTAAAAAATATAATATCCCCAAAATATAATATAAGGTGTTTAGATTGTCATATTCAGATGACATTAGGCAACATTACTGAGTTGAAGTAAGGTGGAGAGCTGTATGGTGCAGTCATCCTTGCACGGGCCCTGATTTGCAATGCAAATTAATTCAATCCCACAAAAGGCTCTTTCGCCTATTAAGTCGTTGTGGCAAGAGCAATAGATATCCTGTGAGGCCAGCGAAGAAGATACGGAGGAGGTGGAAAATCCGTTTCCTGGAGAAAGTGCGAAAATGACACAGGATAAACGTCGCGATTGTTTCGGAATACGGAGAGGACCTCGTTTGTGACCAAAAAAATATAAAGTTGTCCGCACGTATCCAGCGTGCTAGAGGAAAGAGATCCTGAGGACTCAAAGCCAAGGGTTCCGTTATGTTGGCTAGCCTCTGCCAACCGTCTGAAAGGAGTGGGAAAAGGGCCATCCCCAAGGAAAGGGGGGAAACGGGGGGAGGGCTGGGCTTCCAATGCCAAAATCTGGACCAACCCGGCGAGGTCAAAGGCCTCAGACCACGGGAGTGTAAAGTAATGATGATGATGTCATGAAAATTCACAAACGCACGCTGATATTCATGCACGAGCAAGTGGCAAACCTCCTCGCGTCATTACCAAGGCACCGGAATAATTGCGTTTTCCGCTAGCGGTCTGTACGCGTTTTGTGGAATGACAAAAAAAGGGACGGAAAGACAAAATGATTGTGCTATGGTATGAGCACGATCATCTTGATACATTTTTAAGCCAGTAAGGGTATAATAGCCAGCAGTTTAAACCACCAAATAAAAGAGCTCAAATCAATGGAGCACATATGGCAGCATTCCAGGGCTGAGTAGAGCGTTGTCCTGTATTTTCGTCGCAGCTAGTGCCGAGTATGGTCTTTGCTGTAGCATGGAACTGGGCCAGGTTGATCGAATATACTGGTGTGAGAGAGAATGCGAGTCAAGCCACTTTCATTGACTCGATTTGAGTCGAAATCCTATTGGCTTCATGTGTTTTTTCATCGTCGTGACCGATGTCTAAGCTACAATGGTTTCCAGGTAGGCTATACTGGCGATGTCGCATTATCAAATTCGCGTTAATTTTTCTACACAGTGACACACCTAAAACGTTTCCTCTTGTCTGTATCAAACATTCAATAATTATATATTCATATTTATCAGACTTAGTAGGAAATATAAATATTCAATAACCTAACTATTAACGACATGTGTTCATGCGCCCGGACGTTTTATAAGCTTGGGCTTTATGCCAGGGCTATTACCCATACTATAGGGTAGGTTACTGTATACGTATTGCTAGCAAAAATTCTCAAAATTTGACACAAAAAAAGCAAGACAGGTGTGTGTGTCTGTCTGTGTGTGTGTCTGTGTCTGTGTCTGTGTGTGTGTGTGTGTGTGTCAATTGAGAGAGCGAGAGCAGGGCGGAAGGGAGCAAAGCGGGAGAAACATAACGAGTGAGGTCCTATCAAGGTATTGGGCTATATGATACACCAATATTGCGATTTCAATAGGCCAACTAAACAAGATCAATATTTCCATGCTATACTAATTGTGGTTCCAAACTTGGGGTGTTTTCACAACGCAGAGATGATCCGCACAAAATGTGACTTTGTAGTCCTTCTTCAGGCTTATTTAATTGTCTGTATTTTACAAACAATGGATAGGCCCAAGTAACTGCATATATACCCTATAGCCTACGATATTGCCTAATCTTTGCACGTTAGCTATGTCGCGCCATGCACCTGCCCGCTACATTAATGTATTGGCCCTATTGAAACATGTCGTTCAGGTGCTAACATGAAAGATCCAAATAGGTTGGAATCCAATTGCTCAGCCAAAACACTTCTAAATTCAACGTTATATGATCACGAAACCCAGCCCTGTGCAATTATTAAGCACAGTTAGTATTTGGAAAGCGGTTAAAATCTGACTACAAGTTAAAGTATTCATAAGTGGTAGCCTTGATATTAACATTCCTTCGAAGTGACACCAGTTGATCCAACTGACTGAGATCCCATTTGAAGGCTAATGAACTAATAAAATGACCATGCACGACTCTATCCAATGATGTATCATTTCAGAGTGACCCATAATTAAAGTCTATTTTAATACTTTTTAATAATGTATTTGTAAATCAGGGTAGGGTTAGGGTAAACCCTAAGTTCGGAACATAGGCAACACAGGCCTCAACCACGCATTTGTTGTATCATACACCCCCACACATGCCTACAATTTTAACAGTAGGCTACCAAAGTGATATATTCAGTTAAGTGAAATGTCCCAATAGTTCTGACATAATATTATAATCTATATGACTATTCTTTCTCCATTTCAACAGAAGTGAGTTTTAAACATAAAAAGCAAGCATTTCTCCCACCTCGGCCTTTTTGCACGCCATACAGCATGGAACATTTGCACCACGACATATAGACTAGCCTGCAACTGTGATCCTCTATACTGTAGGTTTTATATGTTGTCATTCTGTCACTTTAAACATCAGTAATGCCTTGATTATGCTACACAGAGTATGTCGTGGTTATTTCGGTACCCAATTCAAGACAGTATAACATGAATGTCTGACACTGTATAACACTGTGTGACATTCTAATAGACTATCTATGTAATATTGACTGGTTTTTAGACAGTATGTGGGCGAAATAAACTAATTCAAACCAAGAATTTTAACTTTCTGAATAGTGGTTTTCTTTTCTTTCTTTTTTTTATTGAGTTCTCGTGCGCATTGAAGGGGCAATCAAACAAGTTCAAACAATAACACAGTTGCCAACTCACCACTGTGTTGGTAAATAGCTGGGGTATGGGGCTGGAGCGCTGAAATTCATGGACAGAGCTGTGCATGCAAAGACTGACGATCCATGATATCCCAATGATGGTTTTAACCATGTTTTGAGGCTATACAATGTTTGTTTGCAATTACATTGTTTACTAACAATGTAGTTCGTTAATTTGAAAGTAAAAAACTTGATATGACAATCACAGACTGTCCCTTTAAGGATTGGAGCAGTAAGTAGGCTAGCTAACTGTACACGAAACCCCATAAGTACTTTTTCACGACTGGTCCAACAACCGAGACTGGTATGTACCATAGGCGTGAAATGAAGTATGGTTTACACCATACGATACGGAGGTAGCCTACACAATTTTCATCATGAGACAATGTGCAACCCAATCTTTACGCATAGGTTGTAGCCTAAATTCAATTTGACCAGGCATAACACACTATAAACGGATGTTCGGAGCAATTTAAGACATTCTCAGTTAGTTCATAATCACAGCTGGCCGTTTTAACTTCTTGCACAAACCATCTGCCAATAATTGAACTTGTCATTGCGCTAAGTGTGCACTTTGGCTCAATGCATGGAGAGGCGTTGGCTACTTTTGCACTGTGCATGTGATTGTGGTTGCGACAAGCTCATGCAAACAGTCTGAACAATGCTCCGAGTTTTCATCATGATTATTTATTTCAGCGAATTAAGTAGTCCTACAAAATCTCCAAATGTGACAAAATGTATTTAAATGCCAGGGAAGAGCACTACAGCCCTACGAAGCAGTATGAACTGCAACTGCTCAAATACATATGAAAGCTAATTGTAGCCTACATGGTCCTCTTCAGCTAAAACAAATTATCTCTATACATTACGTCCACTAGCCAATAAGAACCAATGAATATAGTATATTATTCACAGAGTCATTCAACTTTACTGTAACTTTTGCGCACCTCAAGCTACATAAACTTTACGCACGGTCAAGGGATTATTACCAACATTCTACTTACTTCCTCAAATTGCGCAAGAAGCATCACAGCAATCAGACACAGCAATCAGAAATCATCCCAGATAGGAGATATGGTCTGTGGGACCCGGTGGACAGTCCCCCAAATATCCAGCCGTCCTCGGCCGTCACTTCATTTAAAATTGCCGCTAATACTCAGTTCATTATGCGTGCTTCAGTTGCTCTGAGTAAAAGCTGAGCATATTCCAAGCACATGATAGAGGGAGGGGAGAGGGAGACCGAACTTTCCCATAACGTCTGCGGCACCAAATAGAAAGTGCACAGTTGAAGCTGTGAGAGTCTGCAAGTTCTTTTTTTTTGTGTGTGTGTGTGGGGGTACATCCTTTCTCTGTGAGAAAGGACGTGCTCTGAAATTCAAACAAGTACCCTCGCTCTGTTGTTGGGCACGAACTGAAGAGGCATTGTTCGTCTTTTGGCGTGGACTCCCCCATTCCCAGACCAGGTTACGGAGGGATGGCGTTCGGTAATGAATTTGCTGCAGGCCCTCCTTTAACGCGTTATGACAAACGGAACATATTTACAGTCGTTCAGACAAAAGGGTGAACATAATGTGTTTGATACAATCCCAAACCAAGACTGAAGGAGGTCAGTAATACATCATAGTCTTTGTGGGAAAACATTTTATAATTCCACTCAAACAAAATTTGGTCGGTACCTTTGCCTTCACATAAGCATTTAGTTCATTCCCCCTCTCTCTCACGCGCATCCCCCAATACACACACAAACACACACACTGTGATGAGAGGTCTTGTACAATGTAACAATGATGTACCAGTTGAACTTGTGATAATTCATTTCAGAAGATGCAAAAAGTAGTTAGCTATAAGATGGAAGCAATGTGTGGCCCTAACTTGTTCTTTAGCCTATGTTGTGCAAGCAGAGGCGTAGTGCCCATAGGGGCACACAGACCCCCTCAGATGTGTCCTAGCAATTTTATGAAGTTGGCTTTAGCTAGCCCAGATAGGTTCCCAATCTCCCAACCTAATAACTAGCTCCTGTACCAAGAAGCCATTTCAGCCTACCAATCAAGTTAGATAGCTTGTCTAACTAGCTTAGCTGGCCTGCCTGCTGGCAAGGTTGGTAGACTTTAAAAAAGAAAGCAATTACTAAATGTACTCAATAAGACTCACATTCCTTTCAATCTTTTACCAAGATTTTAGAAGATATGCAGAGAAGCACATTTAGTTTCTTTAAAATAACCACCAGTCAGTAGGATACTGACAGCTCAAGAGGTATGCTTAGATATACAGACAAATATACCATTGTTTTTATATTGAATTAAGCGTAATGATTATGGGCTCTAGATTGCAGGAAAAAGCTATTTCAAGTGTTTGACAAATGCTACATTCTCTAACTTCCAACCCCCAGCCATCCTCAGGTACTTTGTGCCCCCTTAGATTTTGGGGGTGCATGACACCCTTGTGTGCACGGACCATGTGCCTTGATATGCTTGGGCTGTTACATATCTAGCCCATAGACAATGGAAATAGTGGTATTGGTACTAACAAGTTACAACAGGTAATACAGGTAATGTAATGAATTGCAATTCTTCTTCTTCTTCTTCTTGTTATTTGTATTATTACTACAACTATTATCACCTAGTTGTTATTACACTATCAACATAGCTACTCTTATTACAGGTTCAAATGCTTTGTTAATAAAAAAAATTAAGCATGTCCTTTTTTTGTGAAACACTGCATTTACATCAGGGCAAAGTAATTTCCTACAGCTCTCTTTCTTAGTCTTTTCCCTGCTTAATTGCAGGCATATCCATGTGATTTAACCAGATTCAAGTTTTGGTTATACAGCGAGGTCACGTTCAATGACGTAGACAAGCATATCATCTTCGTGCAGCCATATTTAAATACATCAAGGAAATTAGTGCATCAAAATATGCAAATCCAGTTTACATAGTCTGTCTAGCCGCTGCCAGAGCAATTTCCCCCAACCGGTTCTTGGGTATTTGATTGCTGTTTGGAAATCGAACATTGTCCTGTTTGTTTTTGACAAAGCTCCGAGGGTGTGTGAGCGGTGTGCTTTGGAGACATGAAGTGAAGAAACCAAGGGTTCTGCCTGGGAAATCGCCCATGCATAATGAGATAAGCCACTCTGCCATTCTCAATGCTCCGATGCTGTTGGTTCCAGATTGGGTATTATTTTTTATATTGATGTATATGTAAAAGGTAGATTTGCATTTGCTTTACTTTTCTCTATTCTTCGTTTTCCATTCTATTACTTTTGGTTTAGGTTGTAGTGATTGATATGGATATGTACTGATGATGACGCGCACCTACAAGCGTGAACCTACAGTATTTCGTATAAAAGGACTATTCCGAAAATAATGGGTTAAAATAAGGCAATAGGCCTGTACGAAGTGTGTTAGTTGACTAATGACGTAAAATTGTAAAATATTATATTATTGTTCTTGACAAAAATATGTATGAGATTCTAGTGGCCAAACAATAGAAGGGATTCAGTGCTGAGGATACGTGGACTTAATTAAACTTAAATAAGCTACTCTGCAATGTTTCCACATATTTATATTTAGCCTCAATTCCAGGAAAGGTGCTCGAGATTGGATTTTACAACAACAACAAAAATATATAGGCTACATATAGCCTTTGAATAATCCTAATAATGTTAAGTGTTAACCCATCTTACAGTATGTATCTCTATTGGCTATGTGAAGGCGACATTTCCTCTGTATTGGCTAATGATGCGCACACAGGCCGCGTTTGCGGGAGCGCGCGGGCACACACACATACACACTGACTGAAACACTGACTTATTAACCATTGTCTTGAAGTAGCTAATTGTTGTATTTTTAGTAGACATGATCGTTTTCTAAATCACAAACAATGATTGGTTTAGAATGAGGGTTTTGCTGTATAAAATCGAATTGCGACACATTATATATTGTAGGCTAGGCTAAATGAGATACGTTTAACTTACCCTTATATTTTACATCACCATTCAAATCTTCCTGCTGGGCTATGCACGCGCTCTCAATCAAGTCGACGCCAATCTTCCAGCCCAATTTACTGTGCGAGCCGTTGGAGATTCCGTAGTCCCTACTCGTAAATCAGCCTCCTCGTCAAGTGAACCTTGTTCCCGAACTGCTCCTCTGATATGTCACCCAATAGAAGTGGTCAGACGGGCACACGTAAAGATTTTTCCCTCCAAACAGGGTACATGCTGTCATCGACCTGCAAGTTGTTTGTTTTGACAAACACGCATGGGGTTGCATGCATAGGCTTCAGCATTCTAAGATTATTGCACATCAATTGCTCTTGCCACTTGTACAACCAAACCACCCGTTTGCGAATTTGTAACATGGAATAGTGTGACGCACTTGAACCAATATGTCAAGTGAGGCATGTCAGCTATGTGAACTAGATACATGTGCGGTTCCAATCACGCTATAGCACCTATTGACGGTAAGGCTAAAGCAAGATACAGACCCAAACAAGGTCTATAGAAAAGTGTATTAAAAAAGAGAGTTGCGTGAACATAAACGCTTTTTTTGACAAAAGCAATGACGTATTAATAATTTGCATTGTCATGGATACTTCAAAATAGATAGCCATTGCACTTATTATATCAGTGACATATGTAAAAGGGATGAATTTGACGATAGAGAAGAAACTGCGACATTTTTCCAATTAGGCTATAGGCTATATGGCTTGCTTTTCTGCAAACGATAGAAAAAGTCATATAAATCCATTATAATCTTAATGTGGTCATCAATCAATTATCGAATAAATATTTATTCCTGACACAGAATTCATATTGGAACTAGATAATTGGTAATACACCGACCTGGTGATACCCGTCTTCCATATCGTGGTATACATGGACTATCCTCATTACGTATCTCTACATACGTTTAATGAAACATGCACGGTCAGCCTATAGTGAGAAAGAGAGGACAATCGTTTGTAGTCACTCGGTCTCTTTTACATTTTACCCCTTCCAGTTATATGGCGAATAGCCAATCATTTCAGCTTTCAAATGTAGGAATAGGTTACGATTTTGCAGTTTATTCTGTCAGTTTCGAACAAAACTCATCAATAGGCCTAGATCATAAACGCGTCCTTTATTGTAAATGATCTTTAAATCTTTAGAAAAAAAAGACATCTAAAGCATCTCACTATGACGAAACAGGCCTTGGGTAAGAAGAGCCAATAGTTCCTTGGTGTGTGTGTGTGCGTGCGAGCGTGTGTGAGTGTGTGTGAGAGAGAGAGAGAATGAAAGAGTGCGTGCTTTTGTGCCATTTGATTTATGATTTAAAAAAAAAATGTGTAGGCCTTTACAATATATATATATATACAAAATTTGAGTTATATAGTTTCAACGTCGTTGCAACTTAACGTCAACCAGAAAAACAAATTATTATTTATATTTATATTTATATTATGATTATGATTATTATTATTATCACAAGTCGTTCAATAGGCTATTATTTATTTATTTATTACTATTAAACCCAGGCATAGGCTACTCTGTTTTATCAGTATAGGCCACCTCAATTCGACATTGATGAACAAAATATGTCCAGCGTGATTATTTAGCGAAAACGAATCGATAGTTACCATGCTGATTGAGATTTGTGCCTTTGATGATGTTGGTGTCTGTTGAGGTAGGCCAGAGGTTTGGACTGAGGATGGGAGAGTGTATGTAGTATGTACCTTAGCTAATAAACGGCGACATCTAGTGGTTACTGTGGAGAAAGTATCACGTGCCATGTAGTTATATTGAGGGTCACCAGTTTTTGGAACATTTCGATTATTTCTTGTTTAGAAACAAACGAGATCATGTCAGCAAAAGGTCATGCAAACCACAAAGTCGGTAGCCCAAATAACGAACGAATTATTAACACAATAATTCCTATGGATTGACAAAAGACCATACACCCCTAAAGAAAGCGATGTCTAGCCAATAACACATCCTTCAACTTTTACATTAGGTGGAATGTTTTTTCTTTTTAAATTGACAACGAAAATGTTTTGAAAATGTTTTGAAATAAACTGCAATGGAATTGCATAGCCCGCTATTCCTCAATGTAATTCTCATTCTTCTTCTCATGTCTGATTTTGAGCCACAGGCCTATGCTTTTTTAAAATTTATTTCTAAACATGGCTCTATGTTTGCATACTATTATTATTAGGATATGCTATTCTTCGATTTAACACGCTTTGAATTAGCCTACACACGTTTATTATTTTTCTGTCGTGTGATGTATTTTTACAATTTCAATTAATGGTGAAGTATCAATGAACTGTGTAAAATAACAACAGTTCACTTTTTTCAGCATTGCATGCACTAGGGTCAATTGATTCAATTCGATTCGTTATTCCGGTGAGTAACATTTTAATTATCTTACATATATAAAGTGATTAAAGTTATATATAAAGTAATTCCACATATTCAACTTCAGATTTGCTTCCTCTTGTTTATCATATGAAGAAAATGCTTATTTTAGCTCCTGACTTGAGCGGCCGTGTTTGCCTTTCCAACTTGCTCGCCTTGCACCACTGCACGCACTGTGGCCGCAGCAATCCCGGTTCGAATCTAGGTCACGGCAGTTTTTATGTAACATAATCCATGTGCTTTCAATATCGAATTATCTTATATGATTTCACTCAATCTTGAGTAATGTGAATTCAACGAGGTTACCTATGCAATCTACTAAAACAAATAAATAGGTTATGAAGCAATGTAATTCAAATAGGCTTAGGTCTGGAGCTGTCCTTAATTTTTCAATTGATACATTCGATTTATGATAGCGTATTATTGTATTATTGTAGCCTACTCTAAGAGTTTATATTATGAAAATGGGGAAAAAAGACATGGCGATTTCGGGCGCAATTGACAGGAATAGTTGCTTGTTGCAATACTTTCCCACTGGGCACAGACCTCAGTTCAACGTCCAGTTGTGATTTACATTTGGCTGAATTAACTCATGTAAATTCAACGCGAAATCAACAAAAAATTTCACCCTTTCATTGGATGTAGGATAAAAGTTGGGTGAAAAAATACGAAATTCTCTCAATCCAATCAGTTTCCATGTTCATTCAAATCATCATTTTTTTCATGTTGTTGAAATGACATGGAAATAACCTTGATTCAACAAGTTTTTGCCTAGTGGGTTGCACAATTGTATTTCAACTGTTTTCTCTAAATGTCATTTAAGTTTAGTTCTCTGCTTCACATTGCGCACAGGTTGCTTAATCCTTTTGTAGCATATAGCCCAACGACTCCTTTCCTGGTATTGGTTTCTCGTTTCAAATTTCACACATTTGCATCCATTTTAGTTCTAGTTTTTCAGGATAAAAGAACTAACACATTAATTCTACCAGTTAATTAATCACAAGCTAAAATGGGTCTTCCTGAAATGTCTTGTTCCTGATATCAAGTTTTTCCCAACCATTTATGGACATATGTTCTTGTTTGTCAGGCTGATAGGTAAAGGGTGAAATAGTACATTATTAAGCTACACCAGGAAAATTGAAGGTTAGAGCGGCCTATACTATTCTACAACCATCCGCAACCATTATAGCTACAACCATTCTCAATGTAAGACGAACATGATGAAGCACCTTCAAGACATGTTTTTTATTTTTCTTCGAATTAACCGCTCACGCTGTCGTTGATTTTTAGTACTCTGTGACCCTTGTTCCATTGAGTTTGATGGGGGAATTATGTTCAGTCTTTTCGAAATGTGGATAATGCATTTTTTTTATTGCATATGCTCAGAATAAATGTATGTTTACTGGCAAAATGTATCACTGAATGTGAAGTGAAATAAACGTTGGCTGTAAATGTCAAATAAAAGTCTGCCATTTGAGTTCCCATGACTCAATGCCATGATTTGGTAACCTTACTACGCTACAGTTGGAAGAATTAAAGCAAGAAATGCCATTGCCGTGTCTCAATGCCATGTCATCCATATTATGTTATATTACAAGTAACTGCCAAAATAAGGGAGAGTAAAATAGTTGAGTAAATGAGGGATACATAGTATATTGAAAGCAGGTGCTTCCACACAGGCGTGGAAGCAATTCATATCCCATCATGCTTAGGGTCATGTATAAAAATGCTGGGCAAGCCATTATTTTGGCTACCATGGCTATGCCCCACCATCCACAGGGCACAAGTGGTCACTGAGTGGTTTGATAGGCATGAAAACGATGTCAACCAAATGCAGATTTCAACCCAATTGAACACTTGGGTAAGATTCTGGAGCAGCGCATGAGACAGCGTTTTCCACCAACAACAAAACACCAAATTACGGAATTTCTCCTGGAAGATTGGAGTCGCATCCCCCGGATAGAGTTCCAGACACTTGTAGAATCTATGCCAAGGTACATTGAAGCTGTTCTGGCCCAACGCAATGTTAAGACACTTTATGTTGCTGTTTCCTTTATTTTGGCAGTTACCTGAATGTACAGTGCCTTGCAAAAGTATTCATCCCCCTTAGCGTTTTTCCTATTTTGTTGCATTACAACCTGTCATTTAAATAGATTTTTATTTGGATTTCATTTAATGGACATACACAAAATAGTCAAAATTAGTGAATAAAAAAATAAATAAAAAAACAGTAATATGTATTCACCCCTTTTACTATGAAGCCCCTAAATAAGAAATGTTGCAACCAATTACCTTCAGAAGTCACATAATTAGTTAAATAAAGTCCACCTGTGTGCAATCTGTGTCACATGATCTGTCACATGATCTCAGTATATATACACCTGTTCTGAAACGGGCACCACCAAGAAAGCAGCACCATGAAGACCAAGGAGCTCTCCAAATAGTGGAGAAGTACAGATCAGGGTTGGGTTATAAAAAAATATCAGAAACTTTGAACAGAGCACCTTTATTAAATCCATTATTAAAAAATGTACAGAATATTGAACCACAACAAACCTGCAAAGAGAGGGCCACCCACCAAAACTTACAGACCAGGCAAGGAGGGTATTGATCAGAGAGGTAACAAAGAGACCAAAGATAACCCTGAAGGACGAAAGCTCCACAGCGGAGATTGGAGTATCTGTCCATAGGACGACTTTAAGCCATACACTGGGCTTTACGGGAGTGTGTCCAGAAAAAAGCCATTGCTGAAATAAAAAAATTATCAAACACGTTTGGTGTTCGCCAAAAGGCATGTGGGAGACTCCCCAAACATATGGAAGAAGTTACTCTGGTCAGATGAGACTAAAATTGAGCTTTTGGCCATCAAGGAAAACGTTATGTCTGGTGCAAACCCAACACCTCTCTCTCCGAGAACACCATCCCCACAATGAAGCATTCTGGTGGCAGCATCATGCTGTGGTGATGTTTTTTCTCGGCACAGACTGGGAAACTGGTTCAGAATTGAAGGAATGATGGATGGCGCTAAATACAGGGAAATTCTTGAGGGAAACCTGTTTCAGTCTTCCAAAGATTTGAGACTGAGACGGGGGTTCACCTTCCAGCAGGACAATGACCCTAAGCATACTGTTAAAGCAACACTCGAGTGGTTTAAGGGGAAACATTTAAATGTCTTGGAATGGCCTAGTCAAAGCCCAGACCTCAATCCAATTTTGAGTATGTGGTATGTCTTAAATATTGATGTACACCAGCGGAACTCATCCTACTTGAAATGGCTGGAGCAGTTTTGCCTTGAAGAATGGGCAAAAATCCCAGTGGCTAGATGTACCAAGCTTATAGAGACTCACCCCAATAGACTTGCAGCTGTAATTCCTGCAAAAGGTGGCTCGACAAAGTATAGACTTTGGGGGTGAATAGTTATGCACGCTCAAGTTTTCATTTTTTTTGGTCTTATTTCTTGTTTGTTTCACAAGAAAAAATATTTTGCATCTTCAAAGTGGTAGGCATGTTGTGTAAATCAAATGATACAAACCCCCCCAAAATCAATTTTAATTCCAGGTTGTAAGGCAACAAAATAGGAAAAATGCCAAGGGGGATGAATACTTTCGAAAGCCACTTTAGCTCATTGACACCAGACATGAATTGAGACTCTCGCAGTCATTGTCTGGGGACTGTTGGTTAATTTTATGTAAACATACAGTACAAGTCAAAAGTTTGGACACACCTACTCATTCAAGGGTTATTCTTTATTTTTACTATTTTCGAGAATATTAGTGAAGACATCAAAACTATGAAATAACACGCATGAAATCATGTGTTAAAAAATCAAAATATGTTTTATATTTGAGATTGTTCAAAGTAGTTACCCTTTGCCTTGATGACAGCTTTGCACACTCTTGGCACTCTTTCAACCAGCTTCATGACGTGGTCACCTACAATGCATTTCAATTAACACGTGTGCCTTGTTAAAGATTAATTTGAGGAAATTCTTTCATTCTTAATGCGTTTATGCCCATCCGTTGTGTTGTGACAATGTAGGGTTGGTATACAGAAGATAGCCCTATTTGGTAAAAGACGAAGTCCATATTATGGAAAGAACATCTCAAATAAGCAAAGAGAAACAACAGTCCATCATTACTTTAAGACGAAGGTCAGTCAATCCAGAACATTTTAATAACTTTGAAAGCTTCTTCAAGTGTAGTTGCGAAAACCATCAAGTGCTATGATGAAACTAGCTCTCATGAGGACCGCCACAGGAATGGAAGACCTAGAGTAACCTCTGCTGCAGAGGATAAGTTCATTAGAGTTACCAGCCTCAGAAATTGCAGCCCAAATACATTCTTCAGAGTTCAAGTAACAGACACATATCAATATCAACTGTTCGGAGGAGACTGCGTGAATCAAGCCTTCATGGTCGAATTCCTGCAAAGAAACCAATACTAAAGGACACCAATAATAATAAGAGACTTGCTTGGGCCAATAAACACGAGCAATGGAAATTAGACCGGAAGAAATCTGTCCTTTGGTCTGATGAGTCCAAATGAGATTTTTTTGGATTCCAACTGCCTTGTCTTTGTGAGATGCAGAGTAGGTGAACGGATGATCTCCGCATGTGTGGTTCCCACCGTGAAGCATGGAGGAGGTGTGATGGTGTGGGGGTGCTTTGCTGGTGACACTGTCTGTGATTTATTTAGAATTGAAGGCACACTTAACCAGTATGTCTACCACAGCATTCTGCAGCGATACTCCATCCCATCTGGTTTGTGCTTAGTGGGACTATCATTTGTTTTTCAACAGGACAATGACCCAACACACCTCCAGGCTGTGTAAGGGCTATTAGACCAAGAACGAGAGTGATGGAGTGCTGCATCAGATGACCTGGCCTCCACAATCACTCGACCTCAACCCAGTTGAGATGGTTTGGGATGAAATGGACCGCAGAGTGAAGGAAAAGCATTTGTGGGAACTCCTTCAAGACTGTTGGAAAAGCATTCTAAATGAAGCTGGTTGAGCTAATGCCAAGAGTGTGCAAAGCTGTCATCAAGGTAAAGGTAGCTACTTTGAAGAATCTAAAATCTAAAACATATTTTGATTTGTTTAAAACTTTTTTGATTACTACATGATTCCATATGTGTTATTTCATAGTTTTGATGTCTTTACTATTATTCTACAGTGTAGAAAATAGTAAAAATAAAGATGTGTCCAAACTTTTGACTGGTGCTGTATATTAACCAACGATGGGGTTGAGGTCAGGGCTCTGTCCAGGCCTGTCAATTTCTTCCACACTGATCTCGACAAACCATTTCTGTATGGACCTCGTTTTGTGCCCGAGGGCATTGTCATGCTGAAACAGGAAAGGGCTTTCTACAAACTGTTGCCACAAAGTTGGAAGCACAGAATCGTCTAGAATGTCATTGTATGCTGTAGCGTTAAGATTTCCCTTTACTGGAACTAAGGGGCCTGGCATGAAACATAAAAACAACCCCAGACCATTTTTCCTCCTCCACCAAACTTTACAGTTGGCACTATGCATTATGGCAGGTAGCGTTCTCCTGGCATCCGCCAAACCCAGATTCATCTGTCGGACTGCCAGATGGTGGAACGTGATTCATCGCTCCAGAGGACACGTTTAAACTGCTCCAATGAGTCCAAAGGCAGCGAGCTTTACACCACTTCAGCCTATGCTTGGCATTGCGCATGGTGATCTTAAGCTTGTGTGTGGCTGCTCGGCGATGGAAATCCATTTCATGAAGCTCCCGACGAACAGTTATTGTGCTGATGTTGCTTCCAGAGGCAGTTTGGAACTCAATAGTGAGTGTTGCAACCGAGGACAGACAATTTTTATGTGCTATGCGCTTCAGCACTTGGTGGTCCCGTTCTGTGAGCTTGTGTGGCGTACCACTTCACGGCTGAGCCGTTGTTGCTCCTAGACGTTTCCACTTCACAATAACAGCACTTACAATTGACCGGGGCAGCTCAAGCAGGGCAGTAATTTCACGAACTGACTTGTTGGAAAGGTGGCATTCTTTGATGGTGCCACGTTAAAAGTCCCTGAGCTCTTCAATAAGGCCATTCTACTGTGTGGCTGAAATAGACAAATAGTTTTGTATATATAGTGTATCAGTTTTTATATTGGGTCTACCATGTTCAGGTATCAAGGTGAAGGGTATACATGGAGAGAAATGGACAAACACAATAACGTCACACCAGAACATCAGGGTAACTAAGAAAGCCAGTCATTTTACTGAATTCTCTGCAAAATACAAATACCTTTTCCCCAGCAGAAGAAACTTTGATTATATGATCCAGACTTTTTCACTACATACAGCTGAATCAAGTCCTATGAGATACAGAGATGTGGCTTTAATTTAATAACATCTTATCTTCAAGTGGCAACAAAGGCCAGCTTATGCCGCTGAAAGCCACTTTTGCTTTCCAAACACTAACTTCAGACCTCTCCAACGTTTAGATTTCTAGAAGCTACATAAATTATGACAGACTGTTAAGCATTTTTAGCTACATTTTTTCCCACCTATTTTAATGGATACAACTAAAATAAAGAAAACCGCAAACATGGTGGAGCAATCAAATAATCCCAAGTGAATAGTTGGCAATGGTATACCACATGACTGTACAAGTGTATGGTCTCCCCTTTGCGCTAGACGTGACTGATCAAACGGTAGCTGAGGTACTGGGGTGAGTCAATTAGAAGGAGCAGTATAGAGGCTAATACAGAATAATGGCATTACAACTGATCAACAGGTGAAGAAATACAGATGCTTCAAATCCATAACCAAAATAAAATGTGAAATAAATCAAGCATGCTTAATGTCTTTGCTTACACAATATCAATAAACGCCACCTACACCTCAAAAAACACACCACAGCTAAAATAAAGGGAGCTCTTGGTGTTGTGTTTTCCATAATTCATTAGTGAGCAAGTGGCACAAACAGCAAAGTAACTCAATCCGCTAAATTAACAAAAGTGGGATTTGGAAACTCAATGAATACTCAATGAATCAATGAATATACAAAAAAGTACACATTTTGTTTTATGATTTTAACTGCTGTTCACAAGGAAATTCATTCTGATAACACGACACTATAGCTACTAAGTACTAGCTACTATACCTACCATGTCTCAAGGAGGACATGTAATGGTATTCGCAACCTCTATCAACTATGAACAGTATGACCAATTCAAATTGAAAGGGAAACCAATTCTACATTTTGAGCAAATGCTTTTATTGTTTTTTTTTTCAATGCTTGCAATAACCATAAATGAATGTGAAAATAAAAGTTGAATAATATTACTACACAGAAATGCCACTTGCTTTGGTTTTCCACAAATATGCTGCCTGAAATATGTTTTTTTTAACCATTTGTATTGAATAAAAAAAAGAAAGAACACGGTAGGGGCTCTGCCCCTGTTTTTGACTACACATACTGTATACAGCAACAACATTGTGAACTCGCATGAAATATGCACATAGAAATACCATAACACTTGAGTGACGGCAGACTGAGGAGTGAGAGGCAGAGAGAAATGTGACTAGTTTCATGTAAAAAAGATATATGTATATTTGTCTGAAATCAACTGTTGTACTTCTCCCAAACCAGCATGTACATTTTTCCTACAACATCTTGTTAGAATGGTTCATGTTACACTGCTGAGGAGGTTGTGGAACACTGAGCTGTTGATTGGACTGAGTGGGGTCAAATATGACACAACTCCTTGTGATTAACAATAGACCACCAATATACTCAACAGCTTGATCATTTGACACAAATTCAATTTGGAACTATCAAATAAATATTGTAATCTGGACTTATGTGGTGTCCTGCACACAAGTTTGGGTGTCATTGTAATAATTGGCAAAGGATTTGTAGTGAAAAGATTAAATAAAATGTTAAAAATATACAGAATACATGGGCCAAAGTCCCATCAAAGAGGGTGTTGGAGGATATTGTTGTAGAAACTATGAGTAACATGACACATGCACAGATGGGCCATCATGGGTGATGTCAAACACGTTCATTTGGCATGACGCATGTCACCTGCATGGGCATTAACCCCAAGTTCCAATCCCTACACAGTTTCCACAAATAAGTTGTTTGTCAGCAAAGAGATCTATCTTTCTGAATTTACTCACAAACACAACTCTGTTCGACTGGTTCTCAAGGTTAGACTAAATACGCCTCTGAACAGCACTGTCCCAGGCTCAAATAAAACAAAAAACAGCCATATGTGCAATTGCACATAGAAAACTCCACTAAGAAAAAAACATTATTATATATATTTATATATTAGAAAGCTATACACAAGCATGTTAATTTCACAGATTTTTTTTTTTAAAGATTCTTAATATTATCATTATTATATATAATTAGAAACACGTTTAAAAACGAAACCTCTAGAAAGAGAAAACAGTTCAGCTAAGCATGGGTTCTCAGTCTGTTTTCATGGCTTAGGGTTTTTTAATTTCTTATCGGACTATCCGTCTTATATTAGCAAAGCTATCAAAAAACACATTCTGGCTTATAGAAACTACAAAAAGCCACAAAAATGCTTTGCATTGTATTCCTTTCATATGAAAATATAAGCAAGTCTATCGTACAACAGTTTTTTTTACTGAATATTTAATACAAGACCCAGGGTTTCTTGATTCAACTAACATGGCTCTTGGGTAAAATGATGGTCCTATCAATGTGCTCCATGTTGAATGAGGAGCTTTATGTTTAGCATGGGTTCTCTCATCTTGGTTCCTCACATCTATCAATGGGCCTGCGGGTATACCTGTACAATCCTTCAAATGTTGCATAATAGCTTTCAATTTGTGTATGAATAATCTGTACTGTATAGCCAAGTTTGCCCCTGCCCCTCTATTTACATAAATACGTTGAACCTGCAACATGACATCATCTATCGTAACATACATTTACCAAGGGAGAACTACGGAGAAAGGTAGCAATGACATTTACTCTGTACACATGTATTGGTTGACCAACTCAAGTGCTAGGCTGTTCACTCAGCAACATATGCTCTCGATTTTCCTCTAGTCACTGATTATCACTGAGGCAAGTTGTAAGTACTTTTACAAAACAGAGTACCTGACTTTTTTGTTGTTTATTTGTTGATATGCATATATTTACACATACACACACACACGTGTAAATATATATGCATATTTCTTTTTCACACGGCACAAATAATGCATAGCTCCCCACCAAAAATATCCCTAACCCCAACCAACACCCCTTTTATCTTGGATCACCAGTCCCATCCCCACTGCTTTATAGAACTTCAATATGTATAGCACACATACTCTGCAAAAAGAAAAAAGAAAACATTACAGTTAAATTTAGAAAAGCGTGCCCCCCTTCCTCCAATGAAACAGAGAGAGAGAAAAAGAGAGAGAGAGCATGGGGTCTGGAGGTGAGTGATGTGTTGCGTGGTGATATAGAGGGCGATGGTGTCGAGGCATCATTACGTCACAGGGCTGGGGCAACACTGGGCTATCATGTGGCCCATCCTTCGGACAGGCGCACACGTTTGACCGAGGGACTCTCGCGCTCGTCCATGGCGGGCCGAGACAGTCCCAGTGGAGAGTGGAACTCGTTCCTGTGCTCGTCCCGGTCGCTGCCCTCGTGGGAGCTGCTGCAGCTGCTCAGGCTGTCGACAGGGGAGTGGCCCGAGTCCTGGCGGGACGACGGGTTATGTTGCTGATGGATGCCATAGCACAACGGTGTGCTACTGGTGCGATCTCTAGGAGGAGAAACAGGTTCGGACTTGATGTGCAGGCTTTGAGCAGAAGGCAGGGAGAGATTTGAACTCTGACATAAGTGATTGCTATTGCAATTTCTGTAGGAAGGAAAGGAAACACAAGGGGTTACAGAGTAAAGAAACAATATCATGCACCTGCAGTTACACACAGGCACACACGTTTACTCCATATCTTCCCATTCATATCTCATATCTAGTCAGAAAATATCAATATGTATCAGTATTTTCACTATAGTTTCCCCACAAGCTTCATTTCAATATCCGTCCCTCTTCTCTATGATTTGTCTACTGCTTGTTTGTATTTCCATATACTCACCCTAGCTGACTGAGGGCCGAATGCTGCATGTTCTGGAGGTGTTGTTGTTGCCAACCGCTCATGGAGCCCAGGTGGAGGGAGCTACCACTGTTAAAGCCGGAGAGGGAGGATAGGTCTGCGCTGCTCAGCGAGTATTCTACACAGACATACACAGAGAGAGAAGGCAACCAGTCAAAATCAGTTCAGGCCAGTTCAAACAGGTTTGTAAAGTACATTTGTTTTGAATTATGGCTACTGAATTGAATAGTATAACAGTCAATTTCTTTCTCCCTATACATTTTTTCCTGCTGGGCCAACACAGGTGCCAATGAGTCACAGTGGGTGTGGGAGTGTTAGATCGAGGGATATATGTGTGTGAACAGCACCACCTGCTGTTAGGTTTTTGAAATTAAATATTTTTAACATCACATTATGATGAAGCCATGTTTCAGGGCCGGACAACTTATTGTTACCGGATTTTGCATTAAAATGCTATATTTATTTGATAATGAGCATGCTTGTATTAACTATCTTGTCTGTGAAGTCATGTAAATCTGTATGTATAAGATATACATCTTATAAAATCAATAAGAATCAAATAAATCCTCACATATAAATAGCGGGGCGAGTGTGTGCCATGTATAGTTCCCTTTCCAGACTCATTGATAACCTGTAAGTAGTAACAAGTTCACACACACTGACGTAGAGTGTATACGTGACAAAGACTGTGTTTGTGTGTCTGTGTATGAGCATGTGTATTTGTGAAGAACATGTATAAAAGCAGTGGTACTTACCAGTACCGTATGAAGTGGAGATGGCTGATGGGTAACCGCCCATGCCTTGCCCTGGTAGGGTGGGCGTTGCTACTGAAACCACAGGGGTGGCCAATGACTGTGCAGACTGGGAGTTGTTTATTCTCTGGTTCTATGAGGGGAAGAGAAAAAGAGAGAGACGGAAAAGCATGAGTGCCATCACAAATAAAGTCAGCACCAAAGAAAAAAAAGAGAATAAAAATAGACTTAGTTGTTTTGTTTTTTTGCTCCGCAGATGCTAGAAGAATGAACAAGATGCCAGCTTCTTGGAAATTAATCACTTGACACGCGGCACTGCTGAACCCTGCCAACCCTATCATTTACCACCCCTTCTGAGGTTCCGCTGTCTCTATAGTAACCCTGCTGGTCTCCACAGCAACAGAAACAGCGACGGCTGGGAGAGGCACTTTATTGTGGCAGGGTGGTGCAGAAATTATGGCGGTTTAATGCCATATAAAAGAGTGTTCCCTTTGTTGCCTTTCATTTCCTGGTTCTGAGAGAGGGGGAAGCATGTATGCTAAGGTGCCATGCCCCTCAAACAGACATAGAAGGAAAGAATGAGGGAGGGGGTTGAAATGTGGGGGATGAGAGAGGAAAGATGACAGGATGCAATGACTCAGGCATACCACTAGGTGTCACCCAAGGTCCTGGCTAAACGCCCCCCCTTCATCACAACATGTACAACGCATGCAGCAGATCATGGAAGTTGCCCCTTTGTGAACAACGAGGATCATCTTACTCTTTACTTCAATCCTAACCGTAACATCGTGAAAAGTAATCACTGACCTTAGAGCAGCTCTTGGGAGCAACACAACTACACCCAGAGAATTATATGGCACTGGCTCAGTTAGGTTTGATGTACTTCTATTGTTAAAGCATAATGACTGGTCTCCCTTCTATCTAACTGAGGATGGTGGATGACATCTGTGTTTGGAGATTGTTATTATTTTTGGTTGCTAGTTTGAGTGACAGGCCAACTTACCAATAGCAGATCGACATCCTCAGACTGACGGCATTAGAGGGGAGGGCGATACATTCAAATTATTTTCATTGGATGGAGGTAGCACCTGGGTGTGGTTCTAAGGATGGAACTGCTAGTAGTGAGGCTACTAAACAGGAGCTCATTTTATAAAACGAAATGTATTATTACTACTGTACTCCACTTCTATCTATCTTATTAAAATCTAAACTTATGACAGCACATATATGGGACAGCTTCAGCCACTTAAAACAAACACTCAAAAAGATAATAGAACACATAGAAAGAAAATCAACTGAAGGGGCATATGTAAAAAAGACGAAGGACAAACAGGGGATGGGATCAGGACTGGAACTGGGGCTGGGTGTAAAGTGAATGAGCAACTCACCATGGAGGGCATGTTGTTCTTGGACCCAGGGGGGATGAGCACACGCAGGTCTGGCTTGCGGTTGTTCATGCCCAGGTTCATGGGTGGGGGAGACTTGGCCTGCATGCTCTTGTTCATGCTACCCGGAGAGGCCAGCAGACCGGGCGAGTTACGGTGGTGGTTCCCGTAGCCGTTGCCTAATGAGAAGAGAGGGAGAGCCATCAATTATACTGTTCAAAAGACCGTCATTACTGTATCCTACAGATTGTCCTCAGACAACAGTAACATGTTAAAGCATGTTCGGCGTATTCGGCGTTGCTAAAGACGGCGCCGAAGAGGATGGCTGACGTTTTACATGCCCGTAACCAATTGTGCTATTTTGTTCATTTTTTGTTGTTGTTTGTAACTTATTAAAAAAAATTAAAAATTGTACATAATGTTGCTGCTACCATCTCGTATGACTGAAAAATAACTTCTGGACATCAGAACAGCGATTACCCACGAACTGGAAGAAGCTTTTTCCTTTAACGAGTTAACGAGGCCCAAATCTCTGTCATTTGCGTGAAGAAAAGACAGAGGAAAAGAGGACGCAGATTGGGCTGCCTTTTGAGAATCCGTAGGCGAGCGAGTAAACTCCCACTGCCATCAATTCTAACATGTAATCATTGGAACATAAAATTGATGACCTACGATTACGATTATCCTACCAATGGGACATTAAGAACTGTAATATCTTATGTTTCACTGAGTCGTGGCTGAACGACGACATGGATAATATAGAGCTGGAGGGATTTTCAATGCACCGGCAGAACAGAGAAGATGCGTCTGGTAAGACAAGGTGTAGGGATGTGTGTCTTTTTGTCAATAACAACTGGTGAGCGATGTCTAATATTAAATAAGTCTCTAAGTATTGTCCCTTATGATAAGCTGTAGACAAAATTATCTACCAAGAGAGTTCTCATCTATATTATTTGCAGCCGTCTATTTACCACCACATGCTGATGCTGGCACTAAGACCGCACTCAACCAACTATATAAGGCCATAAGCAAGCAAGAAAATGCTCACCCAGAAGCAGCACTCCTAGTGGCCGGGGACTTAAATGCAGGCACACTTAAATGAGTTTTTCCAAATTTTTACCAGCATGTCACATGTGCAACCAGAGGAAAAAAAACTCTAGACCACCTTTACTCCACACACAGAGATGCATACAAAGCTCTCCCCCGCCCTCCATTTGGTAAATCTGACCATAATTCTATCCTCCTGATTCCTGCTTACAAGCAAAAACTAAAGCAGGAAGTACCAGTGACTCGCTTAATACGGAAGTGGTCAGAAGACGCAGATGCTACGCTACAGGACTGTTTTGCCAGCACAGACTGGGATATGTTACGGGATTAATCCGATGGCTCTGAGGAGTATACCACCTCAGTCATCGGCATCATCAATAAGTGCATTGACGACGTCGTCCCCACAGTGACCGTACGTACATATCCCAACCAGAAGCTATGGATTACAGGCACCGCATCGAGCTAAAGGCTAGAGCTGCTGCTTTCAAGGAGCGGGACACTAATCCGGACGCCTATAAGAAATCCCGCAATGCACTCAGACGTACCATCAAACAAGCAAGCGTCAATACAGGATTAAGATTGAATCCTTCTACACCGGCTCTGATGTTCGTCAGATGTGGCAGGGCTTGAAAACTATTACAGACTACAAAGGGTAACCCAGACGCGAGCTGCCCAGTGATGCGAGCCTACCAGACGAGCTAAATGCCTTTTATGCTTGCTTTGAGGCAAGCAACACTGAAGCATTCACGAGAGCACCAGCTGTTCTGGATGACTGTGTGATAATGCTCTCGGTAGCCAATGTGAGCTAGACCTTTAAACAGGTCAACATTCACAAGGCCGCGGAGCCAGATGGATTACCAGGACATGTACTCAAAGCATGAGCGGACCATCTGGCAAGTGTCTTCACTGACATTTCAAACCTCTCCCTGACTGAGTCTGTAATACCTACATGTTTCAAGCAGACTACCATAGTCCCTGTGCCCAAGGAAGCAAAGGTAACGTGCCTAAATTATTACCGCCCCGTAGCACTCACGTCAGTAGCCATGAAGTGCTTTGAAAGGCTGGTCATGGCTCACATCAACAGCATTCTCCTGGATACTCTAGACCCACTCCAATTCGCATATCGTCCCAACAGATCCACAGATGACGCAATCTCAATCACACTCCACACTGCCCTTTTCCACCTGGACAAAAGAAACACCTATGTGAGAATGCTGTTCATTGACTAGAGCTCAGCATTCAACACCATAGTGACCATGACCCTGGGACTAAACACCTCCCTCTGCAACTGGATCCTGGACTTCCTGACGGGCTGCCCCCAGGTGGTAAGGGTAGGCAACAACACATCTGCCACGCTGATCCTCAACATTGGGGCCCCTCAGAGGTGTGTACTTAGTCCCCTCCTGTACTCCCTGTTCACGCACGACTGCGTGGCCAAACACGACTCCAACACCATCATTACGTTTGCTGATGGCACAACAGTGGTAGGCCTGATCACTGACTACGATGAGACAGCCTATAGGGAGGAGGTCAGAGAACTGGCAGTGTGGTGCCAGGCAAACAACCTCTCCCTCAATGTAGGCAAGACAAAGGAGCTGATCGTGGACAACAGGAAAAGGCCAAATAGGCCCCCATTAACATCAACAGGGCTGTAGTGGAGCGGGTCGAGAGTTTCAAGTTCCTTGGTGTCCACATCACCAACGATCTATCATGGTCCAAATACACCAAGACAGTTGTGAAGAGGGCACAACAAAACATTTTCCCCCTCAGAAGACTGAAGAGATTTGGCATGGGTCCCCACAGATTTGGCATGGGTCCCCACAGCCTGATTTGGCTGGTTTGTGAGGACATATTCTATCCTTTCTTAGAGAAATGTACATTTTACCTCTGTCACTGTCATTTACCCTGCATCTAGCCAGTGATAGCCAGTGAGTCGTGTAAAAACATCAAATTATGGCCTTGGAGACCACAGAGGGACAGGACCCATCATTTGGCCATCAGCGCTAAACACATGTGTTGCCTCTTCTAGACAAAGACCCTGCTTTGGGGTAGACACCCAATCCACATTCCTCCTCCGGCAGACTGACTGGAGGACTGAGTTTAGCACCCACGCCACACACAAACCAATGGGGCACCCTCCCAGCAACATCCCATTAAAAACGAGAGAGAGTGAGCAGTGTATATGCTTTGTTTCTAACCCAATCCCACAGCCTGCTTTTTCCCCCATTCAGAGAGCGCAGTATGGACGTTTCCCACTTGAAAGAGGGGCAGGAATTATACGTTAGACATAAATGAATTTCCTAATCATATACTCCAGGGGAAAATGAGTCGCAGATGTCTTCCTGGGCAATTTCCCCCCGCTGATCTTTGTTTAATTTGAGAGTGAGGTTTTTGTTGTTTGGAAATGAAAAGTCTCGAAAGCTCAATTTGAACAATCTGAAGAGTAAACGACCGATAGCGGTGAAAGAAAATGAGGCTGTGAAAAAAAAAAAAACTAGAAAAACAGTGCGTGTGCATCCATGTATGAGTTCTTGTGTGTGTTTGTGTGTGTGCGTGTCTGCATGCTTGGGTCTCTATGTGTAAAATTGTGTTAGTATAATAGTGGCAGAGTTTGTGTGTGTGTGGGTGTGTATCAAATAGTACTTGTCTGAGTGTGTGACTTTCAATGTGTCTATTACTGTACATGTCAATGATGAATGCATGTGTCCATTGAGGTGTGCCTGTGCATGACAGTGTACGTGTGCACAGAGCACGTGTATGGATGCACCTGTGCGTTTTGTATGGGAGCCTCTCCTAGAGCCACTCCATCCAGCTGCCTCATCAGCTCTGCTTGCCTCTCTCTCATCCTCATGGCTGGACTATTGTGCTGTGGAGTGAGCCCACGTGGAGAGACATGAATAGCGAATCAAAACAGCCGGAAAAGACTACAAAATATCAGAGAATTACGTGTAGAAAAACTGAGACTGTCCAAAACATCCCAGACTAAAAAACCTGAACATGACAGCTATCAATGTATGTCAGGTCAAGTCAAGGTAAGGTTGTTACTGTACAGCCCATCTGATTCATAGCTCCCGGCCCAGAGGCTGAGCGTACAGTGAGGAGGGGATTTCAGGCAGCCATTTTAGGACAACAGCTCAGGCTCTAAATATGAGTGGAGACGGGCTATAGCCCAGGAGATGGGCTTTATTACCTAAGGCAGGCAATTGGCAAGCGATATGGATGCTAGAGGTTCTCTACAGCTGCTAGTGACTGGTTTACAGTAGGTTGATCTGAACTGAAGACACTTGGATTATATCATGGATTGGGTACGTATGTTAGCAATTTGGCTACAGATAGGCAAATACAGTAGCGAGCATCTGACTACAGATGTGCAGCAGCTCTGTGAGTCCAAGACATCAAGACATGATCGTTCCCGACACTGACACTGACAGTCAAACCCGTATTTTTCTCACGCTACCACCTCACGCTGCAGAATAGAGCAGTGAGTTGAGGCAGACAAGAAGCAACCGTTTTGAGGAAGTACCAAAATGAAAACTCGCTGCCCAGATAAGAGTCAGCGACATCATCCGATTTGAAGATGCAAAGGTGAAGGCTATTTATGTAGGCAGAGGAAGTCTGGGGATGCCAAACTGTGACTGTACGCTAACACACTGGCTGCCTTGCCTAAAGGTGCATCTCTGAACTTTTAACATGTGCCTATTGGGTCTCATGCACACGCACGCACGCACACACACACAGATAGACAGACAGACAGACAGACACAAGACACAAGACACATACACACATGCACACATACCCACATGGCTGGTGTGGTTAAACCAATGTACATTTAACTGTTACTGAACAATTTCTGATGTCCTGTTGTGGTCTAACGGGTGTGTTCCATCCCACTTTCGATACGCAGGCTCTTCCGTTGAGGTTTGGCCTAACGCGCATTGAAATCTGAATCCACCAACTGAACTATGGCGCCATGCTAGTTAGCTAACTAACACCTTCTACTGTATCTATGCAGGCTATGGACAAAGATGTAGGATTCGTTGAGCTTTTCTTTGTGAGAATAGGCCTTGTGTCTTTGTCTCAAGGCTCTTGTCTTGGACGAGAGGATTGGCAAACAGGACAGAGTGCATCTACTCTATATCTACACTGTACAAAACATTGTTCTTTCCATGACATAGACTGACCAGGTGAATCCAGGTGAATGCTATGATCCCTTATTGAAGTTACTTGTTAAATCCACTTCAATAAGTGTAGATGAAGGGGAGGAGACAAGTTAAAGAAGTATTTTTAAGCCTTGAGACAATTGAGACATGGATTTGTGTGCCATTCAGATGGTGAATGGGCAAGACAAAATATTTAAGTGCCTTTGAACCGGGTATGGTAGTAGGTGCCAGGCGCACCGGTTTGTGTAAAGAACTGCAACGCTGCTGTCTTTTTCCCTTCATCGACCTGTTCTCATTGTCTATCTTTCGCTCTTACCTTCTCTCCATCAAACACTCTCTCTTTCACCAGGTTGGCAAAGGGGTTACATCTCACAGAGAGATGTAAAAACGCAAACACACATATAGACACACGCACACACACACACACACACACACACACACACACACACACACACACACACACACACACACACGCACATCCCTGCCACACCGCTTTTAATCCAAGGGAGTGGCATGAGTGGCACAAGGGGCTGTGTGTGTGTTTCTCTGAGAACGAGGGACATTTGATAAGAAAAGAAAACGTCTGCAGCAAACACTAGGTCAAAACACTCACCACTGACAATCTGCTTTTCAAAGCAAAAGCGAACAAATAACCTCTGCAACAGCGGCCACCTCACACTGAGTCACACACAACCCAGAACATCATTAAAACCTATGACCGGTTTCACAGAACGCTTCCATCTGTGTCTCTCCCTGTTTCTCCCCCTGCACACATGAATGGCTGAATATTCATCACGGGGTTTTTCCCCTGTAAGATTTAAGAGGGACTTTAATGGAATATTTTTTAGTTCCACATGAATCTCTCTCCATGGCTTGTTTTCACCGCGGCTGAGCGCGCTGGATCCTCACAGAGCGCCTCTATTCATCGTCGCTGCGACACAAAGGCTACATTTGAAGCACGCTCCGGAGCACGCTGCCGACGGAACACACACTACAACAAACGACTCTGTTGTGTGAGTGTGTGAGGGGCCAGACAGAGGGACCGGGCTCTGACCCCTACCAGGGAGCCCTGGGGACCAGACAGGGCTGCCCAGCTGTGCTCCCTTGACCCCCTACCCCTTACTGAGAAACTACCCCCCAGACACAGTCTAATACTCCCCCCTCTCCTTCTGCTGTCTTTGCCCTATCCGTGAGGGCTTCTACAATTGCCTATTAGCTGACTATAAGACAAACCGTTGGATATCATCTGTACAGCAAATTTTGACCACATATAACCCCACAAAACACACATGTAAATCCATTCAAACTCATGCAAATAATTGCAGACACACACAAACACATGGCCTGATTTACTTTCCACAGGAACATTATGGAATGGCGAGCCACACCAATGTTAAATGTATTTTGCTCAAGACATATGATAGTAGATAGCCTATGAAAGAGTTAAAATAGCCAAACAAAATGAGAAGTATGTGTGTTGTCAAGATAGAGGAAATAAACAGTGGTTAAAGGGTCGTATAATGCAGTGCGATGATGCTCGGCTAATTAAGACATAGCGCACACACGCACACATTACACATTATAGTGCCCTCAAAACTCATCAATAAGCTAAGGACCCTGGGAGTAAACACACATATTTGGCATGGGTCCTCAGATCCTCATAAGGTTCTACAGCTGCACCATCGAGAGCATCCTGACCGCAAGGCACTACAGAGGGTAGTGCGAATGGCCCAGTACATCATTGGGGCCAAGATTCCTTCCGTCCAGGACTTCTATACCAGGAGGTGTCAGAGGAAGGACCTGAAAATTGTTGAAGACTCCAGCCACCCTAGTCATAGACTGTTCTCTCTGCTATCACACGGCAAACGGTACCAGAGCGCCAAGTCTAGGTCCAAGAGGCTTCTAAACAGCTTCTACCCCCAAGCCATAAGACTCCTGAACACCTAGTCAAATGGCTACTCAGACTATTCACATTGCCCACCCTCTCCACACCACTGCCACTCTCTGTTGTCATCTATGCCTAGTCACTTTAATTAACTCTACCTACATGTACATACTACCTCAACTAACCGATTCCCCCGCACATTGACTCTGTACAGGCACCCCCCTGTATATATTGTTATTTTTTACTGCTCCTCTTTAATTACTTTTATCTCTTATTCTTATCCGTATTTTTTGAAACTGCACTGTCGGTTAGTGGCTCGTAAGTAAGCATTTCACTGTAAGGCCTACACCTGTTGTATTCGGCGCATGTGACTAATACAATTTGATTTGATTTGATTTGACACACAGAAAGCGAGAGCAAAAGACAGAAGGATAAATAAAAGCTCTGATCCCTAAGATCCCTAAAACTCACATACACAGCACCTTCCCTTTTGTGATTGAATGTCTTCCTACCGACTCTAATATTATTTTATTTCCTTTTTCCACTTGTTAGAGAATTGCTGAGCCGAGACCAGGATGTACCACGGACCCAGAACTGGACAAACATTCCCTGAGGAACTCCAAGACCAGTAAAATCAACACGTCAAGGACAGGAACTCAATTTTAGTTTAGGTTCGTATTAGTCATGAGTTTTATGGCCTGGGTGGAAGAGTGGGTGCCCTGTGTGTGTGTTTCTCTATGTGTGTGAGAAGGAGGATGCCATCCTTACCAGCACTGGTAACCGCACCAGTGGTGAGGTCAGCACCCATGAGGCCACCTGAAAGATGAAAGTGGGATGAGAGGAAAAGACGAAAACATTAGAGGAGAGACCTCCCTCCTTCACACCCACACCCCATCAGCTCCTTCCTCCTCTCTCGCCTTTCAGTGACACTCTGACTAAGTTACTTTAAACATCAGCCCTTCTTCTTTTGTGCCAGGGCAAATGTGTGTCTACCTCTGTGAGTGTGTGTGTAAACCCAAATGCCACAGCTTTCCAACAAACCATAAGTTCTAGTCAAACGGACGCTGCGAGTGGATACTGGGCGATAGCGTCCAAGAAAAATGACACATTCGTATTTTTAAGTCGAGCGAGGTGGAGGAGTAGGAGGAGTGTGAGCGTGTGCGGTTAGTGTGGTGGCGGCAGCGCCAAAACGCATATTTACTTTGTGCTGGCGCTCGGTGCATCCAGGCCTAATGACAGGGTGAGGGTGTGGGCAGCAGGCTACTGCCCAGAGGGACAAAATAGAGCCTTCAGACAACAATAACAAACCGACAGGCCTCATGTGCTTATGTCACCGGCAACTTAAAACCTAAACATAGGGCCTGACATCCCCAGGACAGCGCCTCACAGTAAATGGAGGGGATTGCTGACTTGGTTTGAATGTAATATTGAGTCACCTTCCCTTAAATGAAATATCAGTCAGTAGAGCTGACCTTATTTCCTCTGTGCGTTCCCCTGAAGGGTTATGGAGGGCTTCTTTTGAAAGAGTTTGTGTTTGTTTGTGTGTTACCTGCACTGGCAGGTCTGTGTGTGACACCGGGGGACATGTTGTTCCTCTGCATGTGGTGTGCCAGGGGCAGCAGGTTGTGGTTGCCTAGGGAACCTCCTGGGTGGCTGTAGATGAGACTGTTCTGGTTGCTAACGGGGATGGACACCGGCATCTCATAGTTGGAGGGGGGCACACCCTGCTGAGAGAGAGAAAAAAGAGGAAGAACGCGTGATTAAACACAATAGAGAGACAAAACAATAGAACACAACAATAGAATGCACAGTCATAGAGATAACTGTTAAACATTACAGTGGAAGGGAGAAAGAAAATAATCCAATGCTGAAGAAATATCACAACTAGAATGAAACAGTGAGAGAGAGAAAGAAAGCGATAAAAAGAGAAAGGAAGAACAGTCATACAAAAAAGGTCAACTACTAGATAATATCACAACTAAAAGGGACTTTTACTTGTCACCCAGGACTGAGAAAAAATGTGCATGTGGAATGTGGACTGTCTCTTCCCACAGTGGCATCTCTAATGGGTCAACCACCATCTACAATGTGAATATACTTGTCTCTCTATGTCCCCATCATTGACTCTCTGTGCCTGTTTCACCCTTTGATTAACAGTGTGACATCCTAACATAGCCGACTTCCAGGGAAAAGAATCTCAGAAAACACAACAACAACTTTCACTGTGTGGTCATTTCATTCTCATTTCAATAAAACAGATCCTTTTGATGCAGATATGGAAGCAAAGGCACTCTGGGATACCACAAATAGCCACGGTTGAGCTGATATCGTCTACTACAAATGTACTCGTTCTGAATGAGCTCAATTTTGTGGAGCAAGATGTTGGAAATCTATATATAATTTTGGTAAATGTATATTATATAAACACCATTCTCAGGTTTTTACTGAAATAGAGGTATGTCTCTGTCATGTTGAGATCAAGTGTTTTTTAAGTGGCAGGTAAGACTAGCAGCATGTGGATGAGGTTGGTTGGTAGCTAGGCCCCTAGCGACAGATTTGTCATGTTTATCGTGTCACTCCACCATAGGTCTTAACCTTGGGAGTGCCCTGGAAGTGGTCGCTCCTGGATGTTAGCTTAAAGAAGTAGAAAATATAGCCCTAATTGTAGCCATGTGTCCCAGAGCGATGGAAGGGCTCATCGGTGAGAACATCAGCCAGGGGAAATCGGATATGAGCTCTACCTCGTCTTCGTTTGCAATTTTCTCTCCCCACTAAGTTTTCCCTTTTAGCCACACAAATATAACTTTTTGGGTCCAAAAGCCTTGACTTTCACCTCTTCTTCATTGCTGTCTCTCCCTCGCTCTCACACTTTCTTTGGCTTTTGATGAAGCCCTTTGCAGACGCGGGTTAGCCAGCAGTCATGGGTGTCTGATTGATTTCTTAAAAAGCTCAAAAGTGAGCACCTCCTATTCTATTTCACATTTAAAGATTTTCATTATGTCTTTCATCTTGGAACCTTTGTTCCATTCCTCAACCCCTTTTGCTTTGCGGTTGAGTAAGCTTGGGGGCCAGTGTTTGTGTGTGTGTGTGTGTGGGTGGGTGGGTGTGCGTACAGTGGGCCCCCTCTTCAAGCTGTCATTTCAGTGGTGCCATCCTTCCTGCTTTCACTCATCCTCCCCTGCGACCCAGAGGCCCTGTGCTAGGCAGACGTCATGACCACATACTGAACTGCCACTTGTTGTGTGCAGACACCCTTACTGCCACTGCTCCCTCCCCACCCAAACCCCAACCCTAGCCCAACCCCACACCGACCTCGGCCTCTAACCACAACACCCCCTCCACTGTACTCTGCCAGAGGTTACTGTTCCCTTTCGATTATCTACTGTGGAATCATCTCTTTCTCCATGGCTATAATGCTAACCATTCCAATATGGGCGTTTGTATGGAGAGCGGAGCACGCTTGGCGTCCATTGAGAGTGGCATTAATTTTGTGGTTGTTTGGGACTGACTAACTGCTAAGACCTTTGATTACTCGGTGCAGTTGAAGTTATGGTCGACACTGGTCCATCTCTACAGTCACAACTAAGTGATCATTGAGTGACAGCGAGGTAATATATGGCTACTGATTAGATGTGATTTTCACCACCTTCATTATTACAACTATATTTATTTTACAGTGCTGCACTCCTCGCCCTCCCCACTGTAAAAAAATAAATACATGTTGTTTCAACTAAATGTTATTAAGTTGCTGGTTCCACTGCCTTTTGTTTTTGTTTGATCAATGTTCGGTCAAAGTGTTACCTGAACTTAAAAAAATTATTGTTGGCCCAAACATGAGAAAACATTAAAATGATATGTTTGTTCAAATTGTCTCACATGTTCAATCAACTAGGAATGTATATTTGGGCATCTTACCTAAAAAAAAGGCAAAGTGCTTTTTGAACTTATGTATTTGACACACATGATTACATTGTGCATGCCCATTTATACATGTCCTCACCTGGGATTTGAACTCACAACTTCTTGGTTCACAGCATTCCAATATTCCTGCTACGCCTCCATGTCTGTGTCAATAACTCATTTAATCTGTATTGCTACACTTTGCTCTTCAAAGTAAATCTCAGCTCTGTTAAAGTACACTCAAGGAAAACGCTTTTATTTATCATAGTGTTTAAGGAGTAACATTAAAACAGAGTAATATGCCACACAAAAATTTGACAACTATCCAGAAAAAAACAAAAATTGCTTAAATAAGTAAAACAAAGCAATGATGAGAGAATAACTGATAATTAACTGATAATTGACACAAACATGGTGGTGTAGCAGGAAGATCGGAATTCCATGAAGAAGAGGTTGTGTGTTCAAATCCCAGGTGAGACATGAACAATAATTACTGTACAAACGAACATGCACAATGCAATTATGTATGTCCACGTGTGTCAAATACTGTGTGTATGTTGAAAGCACTGTTTGTGTAACTAGATTCACAGCCTTTTTTGAGGTAAGATGCCCAAATAATCATTTGCAGTTGAAGGAATGTATGAGACAAGTTGAGCAAACACATCACTTTAAGTTGACAGAATTTTGGCCAATGTTTTCTCAAGTTGGAGCCAGGTTTGGGCCAACAATTTTTTTGTTGTTCTAGGAACACTTTGACCAAAAGTTTAGTAAACAAAAAAAGTCTGGAACCAGTTACTTAATAATAATGACTTGAATCAACTAGACTTGTGGGTGGGTTATTTTTTTACAGCGAGGGAGGGCCTTCATTTAATGTTTATTTAAATGTATGTAATGAGGGCTACAGTAGGGTGTGAATTTGCGTATGCGTTTGTGTGTGTGCATGTGCATGTGTGCACGGGTGTGTGTGTGTGTGTGTGCCTATGTGCCTGTTGTTTTCGAGCCGTAGCATCTGTCCCTCTGCTGTTTCGGGTGACTGACCTGTGTATAGCGTGGGCGCAGGAGAAGGGGAACAGCATGCAAACCACACCACCCCTGAGAGCCAGGCAAGGGATCATGGGTAAAGGGTTAAAGGTGTGATGTCACAGATGGAGCCAGAGGTTAAAGAGTGTGAGAGGCGAAGCGCGCACTATACTAAATCACTAAGGTAATGACCATTAGATGAGTTCGCTTCTCTGAATACATGTAAGTATAGGTGCTTCAAAGTCTGAGGAAGTCCTATCTTGTGTTTTTTTCTCTCCAGACGTGCAGTGCTGTGTCACACAATGCGGGGCTAATAGGGGGTTAATTTGGATGCCTGTTACTCAGCGTCCGTTATTGGGCCAGCTGAGACTGCATGCGGTGTAAGTCCAGTACTTACAGGTATCTTATGAGTTTTGATCATATGATCAAACTCCTCGTTTATCTGTTTGTATTTCTCCTCAGTGCGCGGGGTGAGGGTGAGAGCAGACTCGAGCTCCGGGCTCTCGCCACCTTTGTTCTCCTTCTTGCTTAATGCCTGCCGGGTCCCACCCAAAAAAACCATCAGATGGACAGCAGACGCGCGGATGGAAAAAGAGAGAAAGAAAGAAAAGAAAGAGAGAGAGGGGAGAGAATGGTGAGAAGAAAGCTCAGGGAGTGTCGGGCGGTACTTACACACAGTCTCTGTCTGCTGATCATCAGATCAATGTCTTCATTTATTTTCCTGTACTTGTCCTCAGACTCTGGGCTGTGGCCGACCGAGTCGTCTGCGTCGGGGTCAGGGCTGTCACAGCCGTTTAGACCCTTCTTTCTCAACGTCTGCAAACAGAGCAGTCGCACAACACAGTTGAAGGGCAGGGGAACAGGACCCAGAGTAGAGCAGGGGAGAGGAAATGTGGGTTGGTCCCTTGTTAGAATGGATCCTGAGAATGGACTCAACTGACCAAAGGAATGAATAAGATGTATAAAAAAAAGTGTGTGCGTGTGTGCCTAAAGTGTCATAGAGGTTAAAGTGGGTACTAACGGGCTAAATGGGATGTGGTCCTTGGTATGGCATAAAGTGCTTTGACAGGATCTATTCCCATGTCCATCAATGTGGGGTGGGATGGGATGGAGTGGGGTGGGGACATAGTGGTGTCCTTGTCAACAAGTTAACATGTAGCTAAACACTCAGAAGACCATAAATGATTTAATAACATTCACTAACAATACATAAAATCGATACTCTTCTCTCAAATGAGGCGCCATGGGAACAATCAACATTGTAATTACACATAGACACAGTCAGTGATGAACATGGAAATGAAAAATATTTCTGACATTGGCAGCTGAGGAGGCCGGAATGGGACTGTTGTGTACGAGTGCGTTGTGTTTGTGTGTGGCAGGTCTGTGGTAGTGTAAGAGTGTTTGACATACTGTGTATACAGGCAGCAATCTCTCTCTTGGCCACCTGATGGCCACCTGATCCTGTTTCTGTGGCCACAGCACCCCCACCCTCTCTCTCAATGCCACCGAAGGAGGAAAGGGAAGAGAAGAGCTGCCTTTCTTTCCCTCGTTAGATCAAGATATACGGTATCTCACTAAAGTGGTAGTGATACAATTCTATATAACATTGTTTTTCTGCAAGTGGAGTTTTTGTGTAGCTACAGCATGTGTGTTTTAATTTGTGTGCTTAGGAATGTAGGCAACAAGCTCTCATCGTCTCACTGCAGAATTAGACAACGTTTATCCACGTTTCTCCAAACAACACATTTCAAAGTTGCTCCAAACATCACATTTTGAAAGTTAAGGGTTAAGGTTCTGGATAGGGTTAAATCAAAGTTTAGGCACTCGTTCTGAGTGGATAAGGTAGGAATTAAGGTTTAGGATAGGGTTAAAACTAAAAAACTAAAAACTAGTGTTCACCACTGTGATGGAACACCCAAACTTCTGATCCAGGTTTTGGATTGGGTTAAAACATTACATTTAGGCACTCATTCCGATTGGTTAAGGTAAGGGTTGAGGTTTGGGATAGGTTTAAAACACTACATTTTTTTTAAATGAGTTAAAACACACATCATTTATTCATATACAGTATGGCATTCATTTATTATATCTGTGCCCATATTGTCCATGAGTTTCTCGTAGATAGACCATATGGTTCAAGAAAATAGCATCTCATCAGCAATGGCATTATTTTCAATTAACTCTGCAACTCTTCCAACTATGGACTTTATTCACAACTGCTACCAGTTTGTTGTCAAAACATTGACAACAAATACATATTGATATAGTAAAATAAATACAGTTTGTAAAAAAAATCTATATTAGGAAATTTCATGCTGAAACACCACCAATGGTATTCACTAAGTTGATGGTTTATATTTCGGATAATGTTTACAGCTTTGTCATTCTATATTTTATTTTAAAATCATCTTATTCAATTATTTCATACATTTTACATGTGATGATGCCACACAGAGGGCCAGAGATAATTACAGACGATACCTGTAATAATCTGAAGTACCCAAAAGGGCCACTAGATGTCTTGTAATAGATTACATACAATCCTTGAACGATACCAGCATTCTGGTAGTTTACCGGTAAACTTCAAAAGTTAGAGGCGAAAGAAACGCACACCTATTTAGGCGAGGTGCTGGCTAGCGGAGTGGAACACTTGAAAATAAAGGAGAGCCGCAAAACTTCTAAAGTGTCCAGTAAAATACCCTCCCTTTGCAACCCTACTCTTGAGCGATCTGCATGACGTGAGGGGTTGAACAAGATAGTGTGTGTGTGTTTGTGTACGTGTGTGTGTGTACATACACACACTACAGAGTTGAGTGCAGAGATGTGTCCCATATTGTGTAGATTAGATTTACAGTGAGTGAAGTAGTGAAATGAAAGGTGTAGCAACTGATAGTTAGAGCTTCCATCAAAGACCCACCTCCCTCCCCTCCCCTCCTCCCCTCTCTCTCTCCTCTACAGAGGCTGGCTTTAATAAAAGGAGATTAGTCTACAGGAGGAGTATCACAGACCCGCTCCTGTCTGCGCAGACGACGGCGCTTCACGCTGCTTTCATCTGGGCCTCCCTATCACACCCACCACTGTAATTACATTATCTTTAATGCAGCTTACATTTGATGGTGATCATATGTGTGTATGTGTGTCTCAGTGCTAGAGACAAACAGAGAGAGTGAGATCATGGGAGAGAGAGATGCTAAAATAAGTTAATCTCACTGTCTTATTCTCCCCATTTGTGTGACACTCTGCTTGTCGTCGCAAGCAGAGAAGAGCACTACTGTAAATTGATAGAAGTGACTAAGAGTGAGCCGCCTGTTTATAAAACAAATAACACTCCAGTCATCTCTGATGTCAGGAGAATAAAGCTATTTTTAAAGTGTGGCTTTAGTGAACTGAGGGCTTCGTTTGTGAGATCGCTGTTTGATGCCGGAGGCGTCTCGTGGTGAGGTAGCGTGTCAAGATTCACTAGCCTCTCTGTCCCTCTCTCCGTCTCTCTCTCTCTCTGTGTCTCTCTCTGTGTCTCTCTCTGTCTCTCTCTCTGTGTGTCTCTCTCTGTGTGTCTCTCTCACTCTCTGTGTCTCACTCTGTGTGTCTCTCACTCTCTGTGTGTCTCTCTGTGTGTCTCTCTGTGTCTCTCTCTGTGTCTCTCTCTGTGTCTCTCTCTGTGTCTCTCTCTGTGTCTCTCTGTCCCTTTTTCAAATATCTGGGTACTTTGCTCTGGTCTTTAGTGTAGTTGTGTAGTACAGTATCAAACCGTACTACAAACTTGAGAACCATATGGCGTGACTGATATGGGGCACTGGGCCTGCCTGGGGGTGTTGATGAGGTAGTGGGACGAAGGGCGGGAGTGTTATATGACTAAGGCATGTGGCCCTGGCTTAGCTTTCCACCAGGGCTCAGCAGTTTAAGGGTGCATCCCAGACATGCACACCTGTCAGGGACATCACACCTGTTGCCAAGTGCTGCCTTCCAGCCCAGCAGCCAATCAGAGGCAATGCAGCCATGACATGGCCATAGAAGGCCTTCTCTCTCTCTCTCTCTCTCTCTCTCTCTCTCTCTCTCTCTCTCTCTCTCTCTCTCTCTCTCTCTCTCTCTCTCTCTGGAAGTGTCTCTACTCCCTGCTTCCCTCTCTTCCCCTCTGTTGTTGTGCCCCATTGACCTCTCCTTAGTCCCCTGCCTCTTACCCAGTCTACTCCGTCATCCACTGCTGCTACAATCGTGGCCTGCTGTTTTAGATCCACTGACATCATCTCAAAAGCGAGGAAATCAGTGACCAGTGTTTCAAAACGATAATTAAAAGTAAATAATGTAGTCATAGTCATAGTTGATATAGAAAGAAAGATAAATACACCATGTCAAGAAACGGCAGAAAAATAAATAACTCTTCAGGGGATATGTAGATAATGCCAGCATGCCGATAAAACACCTCACTCACGTCAAATGTTAAAATTTTACGCAGTTTTATTCCCACATATTTTCACTTACATCAAATGTTTCCAGTGTGTCTATCTAAAAATAATAACTGTGAGGGAAAGAAATACCTCGGTACGAAGATCAAGATGCTGACATCTTAATAGCAGTTGGAGATAAAAGCTCCATGATCCACAGTCCAAAGCTTCATTGATGAGTGGAGATCAATCTAACAGAGCAGAAAATGGGCTATCCTGGACACACTTTGAAGTGAAAGAAAGAGAGAGAGAGATGAGAAAAAGAGGAAGCAAGACAGGAGGAAAGGAGGGATTGAAAGAGAGAGAGAGAGAGTGATGGAGAAAGAAAGGAAGAATGCGAGAGAGGAAAGACTGCTCGGCTGCTTGGCTCTGTGTCTCTGTCCCTGTCTCTCCCTTTTTGGAGGCTTGCTCCTAATTAAACTCCTTCCTCATGATGTTCCCTCCTGGCTCGGCCTGTCAGGGGGCCTGTGTGCAGAAGGAGGAGTGTAGACACTGTGTCCTACATACCATACCCTCTTCATCTGTACCCTTCACATCCACACCCCACCTCACACCCTAAGCTTTTTGAAGGTGCATTTCAAAACCATGAATGCAATGCACACTTATGTAATGCAAAGTAATAATTCTTGGAGCATGCTTCTTTGTATTCAGAGGGATTTTGGGTGGGTATTTCAAGGGGTATACTACAGGTTATTTGGGTTTCTAGTTTACGCAGCGTCACTCCCCCTACCTCTCTGTGTCTCTCTGAGTCTCTCTGTGTCTCTCTGTGTCTGTGTCTCTCTCTCTCTCTCTCTTTCCTGTTTGCTTGTTGGAGACAAGCATTTTAGTATTGTTTAACTGGTGATCATTCCAGTGGCCTCATCCCTGGGTTATCTTGGCAGTGGGGTATGACGGCTAAGGCGTACATTCAATAATGTGTTTATGACCAATGGTGACAGATGGGCGGATTATGTTTTGCAAGGTCCTCAAGTCCAACAACATTAACTGAGCCGACCAACAAAATCTCTGTGAGCAGATTGCAGAGAGCAGAGGATACCAAATTATGGACAATGACTATGGGATTATCAAGTAAAGATCAGTGAAAACTGAAAGAAAGATACTTTTCTTGTAAATACAGTACATTCGGAAAGTGTTAGCCTGATTCTAAAATGGATTAAATATATACTTTTCCTCATCAATCTACACACAATACCCCATAATGAAAGTGCAAACAGGTTTTTAGAAATGTTTTCAAATGTATAAAAAATAAATACAAAAATACCTTATTTACATAAGTATTCAGACCCTTTGCTATGAGACTCAAAATTGAGCTCAGGTGCATCAAATGTCCATTGATCATCCTTGAGATCAATGGATTGGAGCCCACCGTGGTAAATTCAAATGATTAGACATGATTTGGAAAGCCTTCAGGGAAGTGACCAAGAACCCGATGGTCACTCTGACAGAGCTCCAGAGCTCATCTGTGGAGATGGGAGAACCTCCCAGAGGAACAACCATCTCCGCAGCACTCAACCAATCAGGCCTTTATGGTAGAGTGGCCAGACAGAAGCCACTCCTCAGTAAAAGGCACATGACAGCCCGCTTGGAGTTTGCCAAAAAGCACCTAAATGACTCTGACCATGAGAAACAAGATTTCTTTTGGTCTGATGAAACCAAGATTGAACTCTTTGGCCTGAATACCAAGCGTCAGGTCTGGAGCAAACCTGGCACAATCCCTACGGAAAAGCATGGTGGTGGCAACATCATGCTGTGGGGATGTTTTTCAGCGGCAGGGACTGGGAGACTAGTCAGGATCGAGGGAAAGATGAACAGAGCAAAGTACAGAGAGATCCTTGATAAAAACCTGCCCCAGAGCGCTCAGACCGCAGACTGGGGTGAAAGTTCACCTTCCAATAGGACAATGACCCTAAGCAAACAGCCAAGACAATGCAGGAGTGGCTTCAAGACAAATTTCAATGTCATTGAGTGGCCCAGTCAGAGCCCTGACTTGAACCTGATCAAACATCTCTGGAGAGACCTGAAAATAGCTGTGCAGCGACGTTCCCCATCCAATCTGGCAGAGCTTGAGAGGATCTGCAGACAAGAATGGGAGAAACTCCCCAAATACAGGTGTGCCAAGCTTGTAGCATCATAACCAAGAAGACTCAAGGCTGTACTTGCTGCCAAAGGGGCTTCAACAAAGTACTGAGTAAAGGGTCTGAATAGTTATTTAAATGTGATATTTTTTGTGGAAGAATGTCTAAAAACCTGTTTTTGCTTTGTTGTAATGGAGTATTGTGTGAACATTGATGAGGAAAAAAAATATTAAAAACTACTGAAAACTACAATTTTAGAATTAAGCTATAACGTAACAAAATGTGGAAAAAGTCAAGGAGTCTGAATACTTTCCGAATGCACTGTATGTCTCCTTGTACTTTTGTGGTCAAATTCAGCACTTGCTGGTGGAAAAAGAGTTGGCCAAACAAGAACATTAAAGGGTTTTAAGAACAGGGTAACTTATGGTTAATCATGTTTGGTGTGTGGTAGAAAGGGAAAATCATGAGGGATTGTTATGTGAGATAAATAACTTCTTATTGGTCATGTTTCTGACTGAGCCTAGAGAGTGTCATTGTCTGGGTCCAATATGGCGCACACACACACACACACACACACACACACACACACACACACACACACACACACACACACACACACACACACACACACACACACACACACACACACACACACACACACACACACACACACACACCGGGGTGGTCCTACCAAAGGGGTATTACATCATACCAGTGTGTGGCAACCTCTCATCCATGTGTGCAAAAGTGTGTGGGGTGAGGCCACAGGGTGGAGAGCAGAGCTCCCTCACCATTACAAAGCACCATGCTCAATTTCACCTGAGCAGATTGGTGAGAGCGGCCCACTGTGAATGACTAGGAGCTACGGGGAGAAACAATGTCCCTTCCCATCACAGCTAACAAGATAGCAGGGGCCATGAGAAGGGCCCACTGTGGATTCATGCCCCATCGCCATGTTACTGCACTCTAAGCACATTCACAGATGCCTTGTTAGTGGCAGCCAGCGGTGGGATACAGCAATAGAGTGCTCGGACTGCTAGCTCCCTCTCTCTCTATTTATCTCTTCTCTCTGTATTTCTCTCTCTCTCTCAGCCACTTGTGCAAGTGGGGGAACATCAGAGGGATCAGCCTGGCTTAGCTTATTGGAAGCAGATGGCAGACCAAAGACAGGAAGGCCACAGTTTCATGAAGCGTGGTCTGAACATGCCAGTACCATGTAGAGAGAGGGGATATGCCCAGAGATAGGTGGTGTGTGTGTGTTTGTGTGTATGTGTGTCTGTGCATCTGCGTGTGCATGTGTGGCAATCTGAATTCAGAATCCTTTTTGGTTATAATTTGTGAATCCCACTGCATTGTGGTTTAGGCGACATTTAAAACATGAATAAATGCATCAATGACTTCTCAGTGATTTGGCTGCTTTGAAGCCCCCTGGACCTGGTATCCTGGAACACTATAATCAGGAATCAAAGGCTGGCAGTTAGAATCCGTTTGGTAATATCGCTCTCCAAAGTGTGCAATTACAGCTGTCTGGGATCACCATACTTGAGGATGAATTAATCGAAAAGCAGAAAACGAAATGGACAGAGTGTGTTTTCATGTGTGTCCTCTGGGAATTCATTTTCATCCCATTCAAACTGGGAAGGGGACATGGATGCGGTGCTTTTGGTGGAGTAGTCACGGAGTCCAAAGAGAAACAGGAGTGTTTCAGAGACAAGTCTCAGCCACTGTACAAGAGGACTGTGCTGTCCATAAAGAAGAAGCACTCATGGCCCAAATCATGTCAACATCAGACTGTATCAGTTAGCAGAAGCAGCATCCTCAGTCAGGAGGACAGTGTGACCATTCACATTGAATCACTCATAATGAGCCAGCCACTATAAAGGCACAATGCCAGCACAGTGAAGACGGATAAAGAGGACACTTATACCCCAATCTTTAATGTCCTCCCCTTCTAGCCCCCAGTGTTTAAAAAAAAAACTCTGCAGGGGACACCAAGAACATGTATTTTACCAGTAACGCTAGGAGAATAACTGGACCTACTGTAGCCCCTCTAGCTACGTAAGGGCTGGTCATGAATGAATGGTTCTGGCTGTAATGAGTGAGTCTACTCCCTGTCGTCTTGATCCTCCCCCCCCGTCCCCCGTCCCCTCTGTGGCCCACCAATCTTCAGATATCGTCTTTTGTCTCTGTGTCGCTTATCGCTTGGTGCCACAACAGGAAAGAGGCCTGGAGGCCTGGTGGGGGCCCTGAGTAACAATGACCAGCCGTTTGACCTCTACGCTGTGACCTTGAGTTTCCACACCCTCCCTGCCTCCCTCCCTCCCTGTCCACAGCCACCATGGGAGGGGCATGGCAGGAAACACCAGCTATAAAAATAGATATTCAATATTCAAAGTTTTCCACAAATAGTTTCAAAGAATAAGGCATCATTTCATCTTAATGACTGGCGTGAAGTGTTTTTGGGCTGTATAGTGGAAAAGCCTGCGCTTGGCAGCGTGGCTTCAGAAGTGGCCTGCCACTGCATTACTACTTCATACCACAGGGACAAAATATTGGCTATTTATATCTATTTAAAAGGCCTTTTGTTGTTGTGAGTACCTCAGACTTCCGCTTGTATGGACCTTAGAATGTTTGTGATGATCAAAACGCTACTTGTAGTTCCTAGTCAGGAGTTCTGCTTTTCTGGACTGGCTGTCTGTCTGTCTGTCTGATGTGGAACAAAATGCTGAGCTAAGGACTGTAATCAGCATGCACACACTGCCATTTTGTTCCAAAAGAGGAATCTAAAAGCAAGCAAGACTTTTATTGTTGTCTTGTGTGTGTCCCCTCACAGTCCCTGCCACTCCATAAGACGTTGTGTAATCTTTTTTTTAAAGGTAATTTTGCAGTTTGCTTGAGCAATTGGAGATGGAAGGGAGCTCCACGCGATCATGGCTCTGTACAATACAGTGCGCTGCCGTGAACTCATGGTGAGGACAGGTTTCAGCTTATCTTTAGCATGCAGGCCTCATTATGATTCCACTAGCAGGTTGCCTTGGTCGTGGGGGTGGGTGACATCTCTCAGATTTGTAACTCCTGCCTGGGGTGATTACCTGCCAATTAAATTGTGTGAAAACGACTTGACATTTTCAAGCCCCAATGGAGGTGAAGCTGCTGTCAGTTCCCTTCTCAACCTTTGTGACAAATGTCATTAAGCCTTACTCCCAACAGGACTTTAACTACCCCTTGAACATTTGACTACCTGAAACCTGATGAACAAATAATAGAGAGATTTGTCTACATGTGACATAATGTGGCAGGTAGCCTAGCAGTTATAGTGTTGGGCCAGTAACTGAAAGGTTGCTAGTTCAAATCCTTGAGCTGACCAGGTGAAACATCTGTCACCCTTGAACACAGCACTTACTTGCTCTGAATAAGAGTGTCTGCTAAATGACTAAAATGTCTGATGCATATGAGTGTGTGTGTTATTTTCAGTCTGCATGGGTTGAAACAAGGCTGCTCATAAAGCACTATAAACTTCAAGAAAGCTGGGGCCTTTCATTTCTCTGAGAGGCGTAGAAAAAGACAGGGAGTCTAAGAGACAGAGAAAAAAACTGTGAATTAAATCCTTTATTCCGAGGATCAAATGTCTATTGGCACCACAGGGTCTCTGACCACCGGGTCATGTGCATGTGGTCTCTGGAGGCAAGTGTTCACGCTTGTCCCTGTGAGAGAGGGAGACTGAATGAACAACCTGGCGCTTTGCGCACACACACACACAGCTATTCCATGGCTATTCTTCTCCACTCTCATAGCCAGCCCCGCCAACCAAGCACTATATTTAGCTCCGCCACACTCTATTTTTAGACCACTACCGGTTTTTGAGGCATTTATTGGGGGAAAGAATGACAAAAACAGAGAGGGAGGGAGAAGGGAGAGGAGGGGGGCCTCCCAGTTTGGACATCTGAAACATACACATTTTAACGTGGTACTGCTTGAACTCCGCAGCTGTTTTTAATCGCAGGGAAGTGCGAGGAAAACACACAGACTGGAGAGGGGGAAAAAAAGAGAGAAAAAAACATGCGCAAATGTTCTTGGGGACAGGGGGTTTAGGGAGCGCTGACTGGAAGAGTACAAAGAAAGGCCTCAGTTGGTGGAATTCATGACGCGAAACCCTGGGAAGATGTTTCACAAGCATGTAACATGTGGCAGATAAAGATGAAATGGCATCCCCGTCTTTGTTTTGACCTATCCCTATGCCGTTAGCTTGCCAATGTCAGAAGGTTAATTGACTTAGGCAGTCTAAGCAGCTTCCGCCCTTTAATCCTCAACTCAGGTTGAAAAACAAGCAGCGTGGCTGATCTATCCGCAGCCTCTTGCTGACACACCCTGTCTGTCTGTCTGTCACAGCACCTCAAACACAAGCCCAACATCAACCTGGACAACTGTAAGACAGCGTATCATAACTTCCTTATTTCTCCTGGACGTTGATATGTGTAGAAATGGGGGAGGTAAATTAGTGCAGGCATTTAAACTGGAGGAGTTTACAGCAACTGGAGGAGTTGACAGCAGGGCTCTTTGTGAGGCAGAAGAAGCAGTCATTGAGCAGCAATCCACAGAGAAAACTCCTTAAGGCTAATGTTCTCTCCGCTGTTTAGAATCCAAATAAGTGCATAGAATAGCACACATGCTTGAAAATATTTTCACAAGAAATAAGGCAAGAGCACACTGGCACTTTGAAAGGGATATCACATGCTCGAAGTCTGTTGACGTGCAAGAACACGATGGAGAAAAATGCTTTAATTAAGTCGTAAGGAAAAGTTTGGAGGCAAATTAGACTGAACGCAGATAATTAGTCTCCCTGGTATTTATAAATGTGGGAAAAAAAATCAAATTTCTTTGCCAAATTAAATGTTGTGCGAGGCATATAATAAATGTGTGTGGATGTTGGTACATTTCTCTATTTCTCTCTCACGCTCATGCCCTCCTGCTTCCAGGCTCACGCTCATGCCCTCCTGCTCATGCCCTCCTGCCTCACGCTCATGCCCTCCTGCTTTAAATGTCGCTTCTCTCCTTCTCCCTCCCTCCGATGGACTGACGCGGGGCTGCAGTCACACGTGTGCTTCTCCTCACACATCTCGGCACACAGGCGAAACATACGCCAGCGAAACATCGTGAGGGAGCTTTACTGAATCTCATTAGCCAAGCAGGTAGTCATTAACAGAATGACCTTTGGAAATAATTACCAGCCTGCATCCCTCACTCCTCTCACAATCCCTCTGCTCCCCCTCCCCCTCTCATTCAGAAGTTCCCGCTAGGTGAGGAGAGAGAGAGAGAGCGAGAGCGAGAGAGAGATAAAGGAGAGGGGAGAGGGAGGGAGGGTGGTCAGGCAGGCCCCTGCTGCTGCTCTTTAAGATTAAAGGGTGAAGTGAACTCTTAGATTAGGTTAATCTGGGGTGGAATGGGATTGGCCACTTGCCCTCCTCCTCTCCCTCCTCTCCTGGCTGGCGGCTGTGCCACGTGCCTATGTGACGCCCCATGTGAGGCCTTGGCCACTGCTTCGTAGCGTGGGGCACTAAACTAGGCTGAGGTTAAGACGCCAACGTCACTGCAGGAGTGTGCCCATCGTCACAGCCACACCTCCTGCCATCCCCTATCAAGCCAACCCCCACCCTCTCCTCTAGGCTGGTACTCAATCTATACCCTCCAGCTCCATCTGAAACGTGTGCTCTTTGTTTCACAAACAAACACGTTGTGGAATGGGGATTTGGCACAGGCTGCACAGAGAGTGTGTCGTTGGACTGGGGCTGTTCGATTGCACTGAGCCACATTTGGCTTGGCTCTGTTAAACACTAGAAGTAAAAGGTCTTTCATGTGCACTGGCAATTAAGAATCCCCATATCCATGTCATAAATCTCCAATGAGAACTCAGAGAAGATTCTTGGTGAGGAGGTATAAAAAGGAAAGGATAGATCCATTCTCCTGTCATTTCCCAACACGGCTTCCCATTTCTCCACTAATGTTGCTCACATGTCCAGGAAACCGCCCTGGCAGTCGGAGAGTATAGGAAATCTATCTGTGTGTTGGAGCTTTTCATCTGGAGCCAGCGGCTAACTGCACAATAGACCTGCCAAGAGGAGACTCAGAGGGCCGTTCGGACAACAACACAACCAGATAGCCTAGCTGTGTGTACATTATGCTTGTTTTTTTTAACATTGATTAATGTCTTTAACTTTAATTATGCGGACCTTCCCAACTTTTGTCTAGCATCTGATGCTGTCATGTAGGACAATTTAAATGAGAATCTAAAGAGATATTTTAAGAATACTAGTCCACCTAAATCCTTCAATGGAGGCAACTAGAAAATACACAGAAACAGATGGGCCTATCATGTTTCAATTGAACATCCATTTTCCATTGGATTGGATCAATAATCTCTTGTTACCCTGGCTGCTGTGCTCCAATCACAGTAATTGGCAAGGAGCTGGTTTCCTTTGGTGAGACTTTGGTGGCCATCTTGATTCAATTTTCCGCCATGCTTGTTCATGATATTACAGTTGGGAGGAGTTTTTCTCTCCCTCCAATTGATGGTGTCAAAAAGGTTAAAAACAAAGAATGTTGCTGAGAACAACTTTGGTATCTTGGTCTCTTTGGTTGTACATATATTTGTGGTAGTGTCATTCTCAGCTGAGACAGTTTTCCCTAAGTGAGTCATCTAGCCATTCACAACCCCCTTCTCTATCTCCCTCTTCTCTTTCTTTCCCTTTTCCCTTCCTCCCTCTTCTCTCTCACTCTTCTGTTTATTTCAATCTTCTCCCTCATGGATTAGCAACAGGCACATGCACAGATAGGGCTCTACTTGTGTAGAGCAAATGCCCCTTTGCCCTTCCAGTCTCAAAAGTGCCCTTTTTGGTGGTGGTATAATTTCCCCCCAATTTTGGGGGGGTTGTAAATAATTCCGCCTTTGTGGGATCAAGGGATCAAGTGAGTCAGCCTTTACCTTGATCTTCAGTAAGGCACTTGTACATCAAATGACTTAAATTAAAGTTATGAATGTGTATCTGGGAATGTATCATTCTCTGCAACCTGACTTGAGGTGAGTAAACTCCCTCTGCTGGAATCAGTTTTCAGAAGCAATTTGATCAAACAGGTGGGCCGCTGAGGCAAATTGGTTATTAAAAGCACCACAGATGTCCATCTTATCTGTTATGGGACCAGAGGCTGTCATAACCTGCTGGGATAATGAGGGGCTGGAGTTTTGTTTTAGAGATTTGACTATCTTCCAGAAGTCAGCTGGATTCCCACCATTCTCAGATACACAATTCAAGAAGTATGTCAATTTTGCTTTTCTAACCAGGGATAGACATCTATTTCTCAAGCATCTGAAGGACTGCCAGTCAGACGTAGAATCTGTCAGCCTTAGCCCAAGCTAAATTTCTCTCTGAAGATTCTCTGATAGTTCTTGCGTGAACCAGGGATTAGCTCTTTCCTATACCCTTAGTTTTTTTTTAACAGAGCATGCTTATCTGCAATAGAGTTGAGCAAAAAAGTACAACAATTTAGAGCCTGATCCAAGTCAGTGATATCTGACACAACCCCCTTTCACACAATCCCAGATCAGACAAGAATTGTATCTCATTGAAATTCCAATACTTTCTCTTTGTAATAATGTGAGGGTGAGATTTAGGGAGCTTAGCATCTCTTATGCAGGCAATGGGACAATGGTCACTAAACTCATTGGAAAAATTCCATTGGCTGTATACTTACAGTACGAGGGGTATTTGTCAAAATATATCTAATATTGTGGAATTTTCTGGGTGTTCAAAGTTGGGCCGGGTTGGTTCAGTTATCAACTGAGCTAGATTTAGCTCAATGCAGATATCTTTCAGCCTATCAGAAGCTGGCATCAACCAATCCAGATTAAGATCACCTAAAGTAATAGTTCAGATTTAGCATAGTTAGATAGCAAGTCAGACAATTGGCTGAGGGCAGAGGGAGTGCAATAAATTCCCACTAGCATTAATTGGGCATTATTATTATTTATTATGATAACTTTTTTATAGGGGGTAGATCAGCTTTAATATTGCAGATAGATTGTGGCTTCAATCAATATAATTGTCTGCATCATTTCCAATACCCCAAATCAAATATATATTTTATTTTAATTATTTTATTTTATTATTTTCCACTAACCCTACCACCCCACCCCTAATTGGAGTTGGGTATTATTACCAAGGCCCACATTTAGGACTAGATATTCAAATTGCTTAGGTACAGAGGTAGTGAGAGATACAGAAACATTTACGTTGTCTTTTTTAAATATGGAAACACCTCCACCTCTGCCAACTCTGTAAAAAAATCAGTATAGCCAGGCAGAAACGCATCAGTATCCGGGCACAGTCGGATTATTATTTAGCCAAGTTTCAGATATTACCAGAATGTCCACATTGGTTTGAGAGGCCAGAGTTAGGAGAATATGTAAGAGAATATAAGACATTAGATCTGGTAAAAGATAATACAAAGAAAAAACGATCCCGTAGAGGTTAAATCCCACAAGGATTACAACAACCAAGATGTTTCTCAGCATAGAGCTGCCAATGATAATGGCTGGTGAAATGGCAGACGAGTTCCCGCACTTTACATTTTTTATAGTAATGGTAGGCTACAGTTGTGGGATTGTAATTTGAGCCTGTTTGCTACAGCAGGAAAAATATCATGCCACAACAGGAAATGTTAATTATTACATGGATTATAATTCATGGACATTTTCGTAGGGGTTGATACATTTTTCGTAAGGGAAAATCAAGTCTGAAATTTCTAAGTGAAAATTACAAACTTCAGAAGCTTCTTTAAACCTCAAAATACACTACATTTTCTCCTGCAACAGGGTGATCAAATGAATATCTTACATCTGTACAGTGTTTCTTACAATCTTTTATTTTGACTGGAATTGTTTTGGTCATTGTTAATAAGTCCAGCATTTATTCCAGTTCAAAGTAGTTTTGCAAAATACTTTACTGAACAGATTGTGCTGCTTTCCCCTCTTCTTGTAATACTTGCTCAATGAGTCTGTGACCGTGGTTGTGGAAATTGTTTTTTTTGCGGGTGGTGCCCTTTTTTTTGTTTAAGCACATGCACCCCAAAAGGTCTGTGCACGGCCCTGATTAGCTTGATAGCAGCTACTGAACAAAGAGTAAAGGTACGGCCAGATGAATGAAGAATAGAGAGCAGAAAGAAAACAGAGAGAGAGAGAGATAGAGCCCTGGAGTCCTTTTTAAACATACTGTAGCTGGAGAGGCTGTGCAACCCTCTCAGTGCCACTCTCCCAACAACGCTAATTATCAACCAAAGACATGATAATTACATAGAGCTTTATTGCTAACGTAGCAGGCCTGTCTGCCAGCCGCCCACACGCTGCGCTGTCCTCCTCTACCACTGCCTCTCCTCCCACTACACCTCCAGGCACAGCAGCCCATCGCAAAACACTGAGATGCTCTGCTTGTGTGTGTTTGTGTTTATATCTGAGGAGTTGCAGATCTATAGTCATTCACTAATATCAACTACATCACATGGTAGTCTATTGCTATCTGGTCTTTGGCCTACACCCTCCTGCTCCGACCGGCCCTCCCTGTCCTACTGTCCTGTCCCGCTCCTCCTACCCAACAGGAAGTCTCCTTTGCCCCCTCCCCTTCACACCCACCCACATCCTCCACCTGTGACGTAACTTAGCAGCGGCACACAAGGCTTGGCAGGAGAGATCCACCCCTTCACCCCTCCCCCCACCTCCCACGTTAAACGTGCTCGCGGGTGCGCTGTGGCCAATCCCTTTAGCACGCCGCGGCTGAGGCTAAGGTCTCTTCCGATGGATTTCTCCCGCTGCGAGTCGGTCTGAGCGAGAGGAACCCATGTCCGCCCTGGGATCACAGAAGCCAGCGCCGCAGCACTCCCCCGCTAGACTCTTTAGCGTGCTCCTCAGACACAGCTGTTTACGCGTTAGCCATCCTCCACTCGGCTAATAGAGAGCTTCAAAGCCCCTGCAGGTCTGGTCACGGGCGCTTGTTGAAACATGTGACGGTTCTCTTCACGGTCTCTGTAGGAGAGGCTAGTACACTGACTACAGTTGCTGAAGGGCTTATATGCAGAGACTGGATATGTAGGCTATGATATGGATAAGAGTGTCTGCTAAATGAGTAAATGTAAAATAAATAACACAGAGAAAAGGCTTGTTATCTTTCTGCATGTAGTTGGACAGGATTTACATGTCGCTGCATGGTAGGGGAATTAGGGTATTTCATAAGGATACAAGGAGGCTTTGGGGGTACTACATGCAGTACATTATATGTAAATACTATATTATAGATGGGCCGTATCCAGTCCTACTGGATAAAATGTGTTCCTAAAATACATTCCACTACTTTGAAATGTATAATTTTCCGGTAATTAATACATAGCAATGCATATGCCCAATGCATTTAACCAACATAATCTAATGCATCTGGTACACATCTGGCATTTGCAAAGTAGGAGTTGGTTTGAAATAGTAAGCAGAGCATGTCTTAAGGCTACCAACATCATATATAGTACATGCCTCCTTAAATGCATTCTATGCTATTGAATACAGTCTGGTGTGTCTATGTTTTCCTCATTAATGTGGATTATGCTTTGAGTGCACTGTCTTTTGATAGAAGCTACTCTAAATAGGATATATTCATTTTTTAGTTGACCACTTGAAATGGTAAGTATATGGCCAGTATGAAACATCAACAACAACAATGGAGCATGCATTCATTATTCTGTGTAATCTTTAGTACTTTTGAGCGGTCAGAAAACTTCACAAAGAAATAACCCTCTTCTTCTCTTTTATGTCTCTAAAACATAGTGATCCTATACTTCTGTGTCTAGGGTCCCTCTCACATATTTTCTTTGTGTGTCTGTGTGTGCAGCCAGGTATGTGTGTTTGTGTGTTCAGGTGCCTGTGTAGGTTTAAGAGGGAACCTTTGTATAATCTTAAGTCAGAGTGTGTGTGTGTGGGTTTGTATGTGGGCCCTCAGGGTCAGGCAGATCAGCATGGTGACCGTTGTGTAACCAGGGTCATGTTGGTCACGTTGGAGCATGTTGGCCTGTCCCTGTGGCCTGGCGCGTGGCTCACCTGACACAGCCATTTAACGTCCTACTGAGCCAGGTTTACATCACCCATGCACACGCCACGGCGACCTAGGATAACATGTCCCCTGGAGCACGAGTCACAACAATGCCAAGGGGACATTTACTATGGGCTAAATCTCACAGGGGCTAAGGCGCCTCACCAATGTCCGATGCCAGGGGCAATAGGGGCCTTACCGATGCCAGGGGCTATAGGGGCCTGTCTCTATAAGAAAGAGCCAAAGGGATAGTTGTCCGTACACTTTGGATGGATGTCTTACGCTTTTGTAGTCTAGACATGACCCCAATGGTCATTGAGTGTCAATGTGTGTATGTGTGTGTGTGTGAGTGTGTGTGTGAACATGTGTGGTGTGTACAGTGCCCGGGGACTCACCTCCACGATATCAGAGTTGGTTCTGCTCTCGTGGGGCTCGTTGTACTCTGTGTACTTGAGCAGCACCTTGTCCATGTCGGTGCTGGCATACTGGAACAGCTTGTTGGTACTGTTGAAGATGATGAGGGCAATCTCACAGTCACACAGCACGCTCAGCTCATACGCCTTCTTCATCAGGCCAAACTTCCTCTTCGTAAATGTCACCTAGGGAGAGAAAGAGAGAGGGAGAAAGAAGAGAGGAGGAGAGAGAGCGAGAGAGGTTACAGGGTGAACGTCTAAGGGTGAATTTAGGGGGAGGCAGGTTTTCAGCACTGGAATGTGTGTTCTGTTTTCCTTGTTGGGGGTTGAAATGGGGGAATTTCAGTTCTTGTACAGTACACCTGACCGGACCAGACCCCACTGTGTCAACACCAAACTGGATTTTCCGACATGCGATCCTAAATTTGATTATTAACACATTTTATAAATACATATAATTATTTTGTATTATAGAATAAAACACCATCCTTGACCTCTTTTGTTTTCCTTCATAATGTGTGAAGAAAGAGAAATCTGGCGCAATCAGAGCTTTTCCACTCATAAATCATGAAACTGAAGCTGCATGAGAGAATTGCTCAACAGTCAGGGCTGTTCTCCACTGCGACCTCCCACTGAGAGGTTACTGTAACAGTCCATCTACTCTGGCAAGAAAAAAAAAGAAGCTGAATAGAAATTTAAGGAACCGAGAGTGATCTGTCTTAAAGAGATAATGAGCCAGATCAGTTTATCATCTGTGGGCGACATCAATGCATACTGCACTTTATTATAGAACATGTGAGTCTTTATATCGACCCTTCATATGATTGGAGTGTATCAACCGCTCACAAACACACACACGCACACTAACTCTATTGTGCGCTTGCGAGAGTACAGATAAGACTTCTACCAGTATTAGAGATGCAACTTTGTATTGGTAAAAATAGCCCAGGGGTTTGCTCGCTGAGTTATGTTTTATATAGCGCCCGAAGCACCAGGTAGATATAAATGTTTCTCCACAGAAACCATGCAGGCAGTCTTCACATGTTTATGTGTGTGTGTGTGCATGCATGTTTGAGGCCCAGTACCTCAGCACATCATCTTGATACACACATAAAAGGTACCTTTAGGTTTTCCAAATAGAACCATGCAAGTTGTTTAATTCATGTGTCTGTTACCTGGCCCTCCGTGATGGGATAACACTGCTCACATCAAATGAAATTGTATTAGTCACATACGCCGAATACAACAGGTGTAGACTTTACCGTGAAATGCTTAATTACGAGCCCTTTCCAAACAATGCAGAGTTAAAAGGTAAGAAACAGGGGGAAAACATGAATGATTCATGGGGCCCTAGCCTGGTAGGGTCCCTAAATGTTAAGAAAATTATTTGTTTATCATTTAAAAATAAAAAATCTGTAATGAAAATTTAAACGTATAACCATAATCAGATCAGGCATATCTCCCCCCAATAATACACATGGTTTGGTCCATTCTCCATGAGGAAAAAAGAAATACAGCTGATCTGACACTTGCTCCGGCATGTAGCCTAAGCATTCATGAGAGATAACCACTATGCCCCCTTCAAAAACGTGATTGGGTTTCCAGAAAAGGAAAGAAAGGAAACAGAGACAGCAAAATTCGTGAAAAAATTACTCACTACGTTTTTTACCAGAATAAAAAACGAGGAGAAGGATTTTAGTGGTAAGTCAGTGCAGAAGGCCTGCCGAACTGAGTAGCCTAGCTAGCCAATATAGCTAGCTTGATAGCTTGCTAGCTGCCTACCGTGGACTCACTCGGCTCAGTCAGAGCAGTAATTATTAACATGATGATGATGAGCTACCAGCTATGGGTAGCTAATTAGCTATTATTTAGATATTATTATAACTGTATTCCCCAATATTTGTGTGATATTTGCTAGCTAGCCAGACTAAAATTAAAGCCTAACATGTAGCCTACCTACAGTTGAAGTTGGAAGTTTACATACACCTTCGCCAAATACATTTAAACTCAGTTTTTCACAATTCCTGACATTTAATCCTAGTAAAAATTACCTGTTTTAGGTCAGTTAGGATCATTTTATTTTAAAAATGTGACATTTCAGAGTAATAGTTGAGAGAATTCATTATTTCAGCTTTTATTTCTTTCATCACATTCCTAGTGGGTCAGAAGTTTACATACACTCAATTAGTACTTGGTAGCATTGCCTTTAAATTGATTAACTTGGGTCAAACGGTTCGGGTAGCCTTCCACAAGCTTCTCACAATAAGTTGGGTGAATTTTTGCCCATTCCTCCTGACAGAGCTGGTGTAACTGAGTCAGGTTTGTAGGCCTCCTTGCTTGCACACGCTTTTTCAGTGCTGCCCACATATTTTCTATAGGATTGAGGTCAGAGCTTTGTGATGGCCACTCCAATACCTTGACTTTGTTGTCCTTAAGCCATTTTGCCACAACTTTGGAAGTATGCTTTGGGTCATTGTCAGTTTGGAAGAACCATTTGCGACAAAGCTTTAACTTCCTGACTGATGTCTTGAAATGTTGCTTCAATATATCTACATAATTTACCTTCCTCAGGATGCCATCTATTTTGTGAAGTGCACCATCCTTCCTCCAAAGCACCCCCACAACATGATGCTGCCACCCCATGCTTCACGTTTGGGATGGTGTTCTTCGGCTTGCAAGCCTCCCCCTTTTTCCTCCAAACATAATGATGGTCATTATGGCCAAACAGTTAAATTTTTGTTTCATCAGACCAGAGGACATTTCTCCAACAAGTACAATCTTTGTCCCTGTCTGCAGTTGCAAACCATAGTCTTTTTATGGCGGTTTTGGAGCAGTGGCTTCTTCCTTGCTGAGTAGCCTTTCAGGTTATGTCGATATAGGACTCATTTTACTGTGGATATAGATACTTTTGTACCTGTTTCCTCCATCATCTTCACAAGGTCCTTTGCTGTTGTTCTGGGATTGATTTGCACTTTTCGCACCAAAGTACATTCATCTCTAGGAGACGTAACACGTCCCCTTCCTGAGCGGTATGACAGCTGCGTGGTCCCATGGTGTTTATACTTGTGTACTATTGTTTGTACAGATGAACGTGGTACCTTCAGGCATTTGGAAATTGCTCCCAAGGATGAACCAGACTTGTGGAGGTCCACAAGTTTTTTTCTGAGGTCTTGGCTGATGTCTTTGGATTTTCCCATGATGTCAAGCAAAGAGGCAGTGAGTTTGAAGGTATGTAAACTTCTGACCCACTGGAATTGTGATACAATTAATTATAAGTGAAATAATCTGTATGTAAACAACAAACAAATTAATTGTGTCATGCACAAAGTAGATGTCCTAACCGACTTGCCAAAACTATAGTTTGTTAACAAGAAATTTGTGGAGTGGTTGAAAAACTGACTCCAACCTAAGTGTATGTAAACTTCTGACTTCAACTGTATCCATACTGTAGATGCTACTGCTACTACTGCTGTAGACAAAGATCCCAACGTGTGTCTACTACATGAAGTTGAAACAGCAGACCTTGGAGGTGAGGCAGTTTTGTAGCAGCAGCAGAATAACTAGACCATTTTTAAATTGTAAAGTTAGGCACATGATGACTTAGACACACTTAAATACGTATTCTATTAAATATGTATACTATTAAAATGTTTTTTCTTTCTGTAGTAGATTTTTAGTAGGGTAACCTTTGTAGGAGTGAACATTAAACATATAATTCCATTTGTTTACTCACTTTCTAGTACCAAGAGAGCCCCAGGTTAGGCAGAATCTCAGCAGAAAGCTGTCAGACAGAAGAGGAGTTAAAGAGTAGCAGCAGTGCCAGTGAAGGAGTGACAGAAGAGATTGAACAAGCAAGAAATAAAAGAAAGGGAGAGTATGGACAGATTCAAAGTGAGGAAGATGAGGTTTTAGATGATCCAGCACTGTGGCCAGAGAAGGCAATCTCCCTGATAATTTTCTGGGTAAAAGTTTTGCAGTGTATTGAGAATAGAAGCCTAATTCTTCAGTCAGGAAATATTTCTCTGGACACTGAAGCAGCTCACATTAAGGCACTACAGGAAGAAATACAGGCTCTGTGTAATCAATGGGACGTTCTTCTGGCAGAAGCCTCCATTGTGGCAAATGAAATGGGTGTAACTACTCAGTTTCACAGTGAACAGAGGAGTCGCCAGAAAAAAAGAAAACGTTTCCCTGATGAGACTGAAGATGACATAGCAAATGAACAGAAGTCAGACACTGGATGTCGCAACACAGGCTCTCGAAAGTATAATCAGTAATTTGGACATGCGGTTCCACACGATTGCAGCTATTGAAATTGAGAAATTGAGAAACAAGTACTCCAAAGATCTCACAGATGGATTTGAAAATGAAGTGCGACGTCTAAAGACGATATATGGCGCTCCTTTTTCAGATGGTCTTTCTCCTGTGGAGATCCTAAATGCCATCCACAAGATGCAGCTACAGAGCATTTTTGGAGAGGTGTGCATTGCACTGCGATTCTTCTGTACATTGCCTGTAACAGTTGCTGGAGATGAACGTGCCTTCAGTAAGCTGACACTTAGAAAGAACTATCTAAGATCTACAATGTGCCAAGACAGGTTGAAGAACCTTGCTATCCAGTTAGCTAGAAAACCAGTTAGCTAGAAAATTCAACTTTAAAGACATAATAAATTAGTTTGCTCACAAGAAGGCTGGGCGCTGGGCTCTTGGTGCAGTGTAACCTGAGTTTTGTTTACAGGGAATAAACACAAAGACAAATGCCTTAACCTTTTCTACCCAAGCCTGCCCGGGGATGGGCAAAATACTTTTTCAGAGTATTTTCTGCTACGGTTGATCTCCTGTTGAACTAACTCAGGAATGCCCACATAATGTCTTGACACTACATTTGCAGTTTCACAGAAGCTTGTTCTCTGTAGGCACCATTTTTATGCCTGCAGATTTATTTTATTTAGGGTATGTTATTTGGGCATATATTCATGAACTATGCATAGGGCAGAAGAGGGTTAGCCTTGTTTATAAGAATTGGTAATACATTCTTTAATCTGAAAGATGGATCATTGGTCATTTCTTCATTAAAACTGACTACAATGCCATATTGTGTAGTTATTTATAATAATAAAGCATCATGACACAGACAGCTTTTGTTAACATTAGGAACCAAAAATGTTTGCAATGCTGTTAATATAAGCAAAGGATGAAGGTGGAAACTAGAATCTGCACAATTGTAGTATTAGAGCAGCAGAAGCTTATAGTCAGTACATTTAATAACACATATTGTTCGGTACGTTATTTTAATCGGAAACATTCTGATTTCTATGTTAGGGGCCCGGTAGTTTTTTTGCATGTAGATATGGGTAAAAGTGACTAAGCAATCAGGATAGATAATAAACAGAGTAGCAGCAGCGTATGTGAAGAGTGTGAAAGTGTGTCTACGTGTGAGTTGTGTGTGTGGGGTCAATATGCATGTGTGTGTTTTGTGTCTGTGAGCGTATGTAGTGTGTGTGTGTATGTGTGTGTATATGTGTTGTGGAGTATAGTATGTGTGAGTGTGTGGGTAGAGTCCAGTGAGTGTGCATAGAGCCGGTGCAACAGAGTCAGTGCAAGTAAAAAGGGGATTCGTGCAAATAGTCAAGGTATCCATTTGATTAACTCTTCAGCAGCCATATGGCATGGGGGTAGAAGCGTTAAGAGACTTATGGTCACAGACTTGACCCTCCGGTACCCCTTTCCGTGCGGTAGCAGAGAGAACAGTCTAGGATTTGGGTGGCTCGAGTCATTGACAATTTGTAGGGCCTCACGACCCACACCAGCGCAGTAGGTGAAACCCACTAGGCGTCTGCTTCATAAACACTATCCTGTGCTTTTACATTGGTTCTCTGCATGGAGGAGGAATCTGATTAGTTCACGACCCTGTGATAACCTGATAATTACCTGGGGTCTAATAGGACAATAAGAAACATTCAACTGCCGTCTTTTCTGGCACCTCTCCAGATCACCAAGACTATAGATACTAAATTACATCTCTCTCTTCCTCTCCTTTATCTTTGACTGGAGCAGGAAGCTGATGAGAGTGGAGTGAGAGAGAGAGAGATCTCCAGAACAGTGCCCAGCTGGTTGCTAATGATCGAGGCATGTTGATTAACTGAAGCGTTTGTCTCTCTGTTCTCTACTGACACCTTACACGAGCCAAAAACACAAGAGCTAAACCTCCCCAATAACAAACCACTTACACACGTCCTGAATGCAAATGACTAGGAAGAGATTAGGAGCACTGCCAACTGTTTAGGTTCTACTAGGGTGAAAGTTCTGGAGTCAAAACTTCAGATATGGATGGACAAGATCAATGTACCAGTGAAGGAATAAATGAACGTATCAATACAGATCTTTCCTAGTGTCCTTCAGTGTATCATTGAGGTCTTCAGCAGCTGAGAATCTCTCAGGACTGAAAGAGGAGAAGAAGACGGATAGATAAAGAGTTTTGCCTTTCCTTTCCTGAAATGAAATCTGACAGGATGCACCACAGAAATCGAATATCAAACGACATCCTCTTCTCTACGATGATATGAGCAGCGCCATTCTGTATAGGCCAACCTCAGACGAACTACAGACCCTGTCCCAGCCTTCCCTCTGAGTTGGGGAATGATGTCACCACACCACAATGAGCTCCATATTGAATGGCCACCAAGGCTCAAGACAACAGAGGTGAAAGAAGAGACCGGACACGCTTTCAACTCCCCTACCATGACGTATGAAAAAGGCTCTGGACTTCAGTACAACTCAAATGATTCACCACAGAATGGCTCCGCTGGGCTTTAAATACCATGGTGACATTTACAGTCATACCAAAATGCTAAAAAAACAAACCCCCGTTCAGACGCAAGGACCAAAGGCAGGTAGCGACTGGATGATTAGCTGTCATAACAAGCCCACTGGAATCTATAATGCAGTGGGACAGAAATACAAACACCAAGGCTTAACTAGGCCTGCTGCTGCTGGCTACTTGCTACATGACAAACTCAACAAGACACCACTAGAAGGTCATGTGAGGCTAGTTTGGAACACGTCCTAAGTGGTGTCTTCCTCAGGTGGCAGGAAGTTGAAGGAACTTACAGGAAGTTGAAGTTCTGGTGCCAGAGGCTTTAGGGAAAGGTACATTCTACCGGAAGAACAGTAGCTGAGCGAACATGCAGGCCCAGAGGTGGCATCACCCACTCACATTAAACGGACAATTTTTTTTTTTTAAGTGGTTGGTGGCACACATGGCACAGTGGGGGTCTGTGTCTCCAGCTCATATTATATCCTAGAAACAAAACAAATCTGACCAAATGGCAAGTAAAACCTACATGAAAATAATCCAACCCCATTCCATAATGTTAACACCTACACCTAAAAAACCACACACGCATACAAACAGTACACACTGACACCCTTTCAAAGTCACATGCACCACAAACTCACACCTCACAAGGTTTTTTTTTTACATGGAAATAAAAAATACAACTAATGCATCTGCTCAATCATATGTGCATGTGGATATATCAACTACAACATGGAGTAGGTAGGCCTAGTTGGTTCTCTGAGTGGTGGTGCATTTCACTGGTTGACTTGGCGAAACGTTGCACTGTGAGTCACTGACCTCACATAATGCCCACATGTGAATGCAATTAACCGTCCGACATGACCCTTGTGTTGGTGATGTCACCGCAGGCACTTCCTGTCGCTATGGGATCTCGAACCAATGTTCTGGTCCCCACTTCCACTCTGTAAGCCAATGCAGTCAGTTACGTTTGCCTTGAATGGAGTGTCCAATGGAGACCTAGCAATATCTCCTGTCCCAACTGTCAGCAATAGCAACGTGCTAATAACAGACTATTGTTGTAGCACCTTTGCTGCTATCAGGGCTGGAGGTTTGGTGGGGAGAACAGTGTAAACCAAACAAACTGTGAATGAGTGTGTTTTCATAGCAGAATTCTCAGGGGCCCCAGAGTGTGAAACCTATTGTTGCACAGAATGGTTCATGGTCTTAGGATGCACAGTGAGAATATACAGTGTGCATTAAAATCACCAAAGGCCTTACGATTTGGCATTGTCTGCTAGAGCACTTCATCGGGTTAGAGGCTGAACATCCTGCCTCCTCACATACTATACACCCGCCTTCCCTGTCCCCTCATGACGGACACCGTCAACAAAGAGGACAAACATGTTTACCACAAGGAGCTCCAATTACCTACATGTACAAATTACCTCAACTAACCTGTACCCCCGCACACCGACTCGGTACCGGTACCCCCTGTATATAGCCTCGTTATTGTTATTTTATTGTGTTACTTTTTACAATAATTTACTTTAGTTTATTTGGTCGATATTTTCTTAACTCTTCTGCACTGTTGGTTAAGGGTTTGTAAGTAAGCATTTCACGGTAAGGTTTACACTTGTTCTATTCGGCGCATGTGACAAATACAATTTGATTTGATTTGAGTGGCTGATTCTCTGCCGCATATGGGGAGGATGAAGGGGGGGGGCACAGGAAGCACATTTGTATGCATTTCCTCTCATAACAGGAAGAGCCCGGTGGCTTCCCCTTCACAATGGCTTCGCTTCTGCTTCCAACCTCCTGCCTGCACTTCCCTGGGGGGGAGGAGGAGAGGAGAAAGACAGGGACCGAGAGCAGGCATTTAACAAAGCAAACACACACACAACATTTCGTTAAGACTCATGCACAGATACGGACACATGCACGCCAGCACTCAATACCATGGCCCTCTTAGGGCTGTTGCGGTGACCGTATTACCGCCACACATGAGTCATGACAGCAGTAAAATTTCACGTGACCGTTGAGTCACGGTTATATCCTCTTATGCACTCAGGACATGTTTTGGAAGTACCCTAACAACCATTAGGTCACTAATGGCCTGGTAGTCAGGGCTCTATTGTCCCTCTAACCACTCTGACGTCAATGCAAATACAATCGAAAATCACATCGAACACTTATCATCAAAACAGTACGCCAATCATGCTTTTAAAACTCACCTCACTGTGATGATCAATTTGAGGAAAGAAGTTCAAAAGGAGGTTGAAACTGATGGTAAAACATGATCATTGTGGATGTTGTTTCAAAGCCTATCACAACAAAATGGACAGCACTTTCTAAGGTGATGATTAATTCAAACACCCATATGCTTATTTGAACTTATACATATGCACAGGCTTATGAGTTCAAGCCCGTAAAAAAATACCTGAATTAAAATTAGGATTGTGCTGTTATACAATACATAGCCTACCGCATATTATGCATGTCAGAAAAAACATAAAATAAATTGATTGAAGATCAGATTTTGAGTAATCGCCTTTGAGTGTGGACTATATTATTATGCATACTGGATGGACTGGGTTACCTTATGCTACGCTCCAAAAGTCTGGGAGAGAATGTAATGCCATCGATGATGCTGTTGGTTCATTGATTGTGCAGGGCGGCTTACAGTTAGCTTACAAATATAGTGAATTTGTATATGATTTTGAATAGCCTAGTAATAGGGATTTTATTTTATATTTTATATCATTAATAGGCTGAAACAGTACCTTTAGCTATACAGAATATCTCAGAGCCGTAAGTTTCCATCTCCTCCTCTCTCTCCTTTATTCCTTTCTAGAGCGTGCAGAGGGGCTGTCAACAGTTTAGTGAAATATGTTTTGTTGTGAAAACTACCCATGTTCCCGAACCGATTTCCCTTGGTTTCTCCTCAAACAGTGGTTGATGAATGGAGTGAAATAAGTGTTCTTATATTTATTTCTCAACTGCTCTTACACATAACATAGCCACTTCATATGCACACTTGCTCCGGAATGGGAAGAATAATCTTTCTATTTTATCACATAATATAAAATTATGTAATGGGACTCATAAGCATATCTGGTCTGCTAATTGAACAAACCTACAGACTATGGCATGGAGCATAGCCAGAGAACATACAGTAGGCTAACTCATATTATGTTCTTCTGAAATACATTTTCTTCATATCATAATGTTTCTTTAGACCTGACTAAAATAAATAATGGATTTATTGTGTTGGTGTTATTAAATTGATTTATTAGACTTTTTAATTGTAGATGTTCCAAAGGCGCACATCAGCGGCTTGAATACAGCTTGTATGCGTGGAAGCCTGGAGATGCTGCATTTCATGACCGCCACAGCCCTACGCCCTCCACACAAACACTCATTGTCAGAAGCCAAAGTAGGAAGAGATGGACTCCTCACACAAAAGGATTAAATAGAGGAGACCAAGACCTGGGCTTGAACTCTCCTTCTGGGCCAAACAGGCTTCTGGAGATGCACGATGACAACAGGAGCTTTGTTCCAGCTCACATCTCTAATATATGCTTACTCTACTCCCCTGCACCACCCAGCACCCACCCACTCCTAATAGCCTGTCCTAGACTTTCAGAGTACAGCAAAAACAAAGTTCCTGTGCAAGAGATTACATTTCAATTGAAGTTAATCAATTAAAGTCTATCAATAAGCCATGTCTTAATTTTTTTCTCGACATTACAATATGAAAACTTATTTTCCCAGAGGCAGTGATTTCTGAGAAAAGCACTCCTGTCCGAGTATGGTCGTGCACTGTATGTCCCTGCTTATTCTGTAAAACCACAAGTGGAAAGTAATATATCGACTGCCTGCTGTGGATGTTACTCAGTGAGGGCCGGGTTGGTGGCGAGATTCACCAAAATAGCTTTTCCTTTTCATTCATTTGTGAGGATGAAAATGTCTCGTGGCACACCAATAATTATATTTTTACTTTCATGTGAATCGTAGAGAAACAAAATGCATGAAAAGAGGACAAAGTAGAGAATAGCACTACAAGAGGAGTATAGAGAAGCAAGAAGCATGAAAAGAGGACAAAGTAGAGAATAGCACTACAAGAGGAGTATAGAGAAGCAAGATGCATGAAAAGAGGACAAAGTAGAGAATAGCACTACAAGAGGAGTATAGAGAAGCAAGATGCATGAAAAGAGGACAAAGTAGAGAATAGCACTACAAGAGGAGTATAGAGAAGCAAGATGCATGAAAAGAGGACAAAGTGGAGAATGGCAGTACAAGAGGAGCAAAAGAGGCAGATAAAGGAGATAAGAAGACAAATGAGGGCATGAAGTGGAGGAAAGGTGAGGTATTGCGAGCGCTCTCTTGGTTGAGCAGGCTGACACAGAGGCTCGCATAGGTAACGATCACTAAAAGAAGAAGGAGAAGAGAAAAGGTGGGAAACTGGGGAAGAGAGGAGGAGTGCAGGGGTGACGAAATACCCTGAGGGCCTCATTATTTTCCTGCTGTTAATTTACCTTGCAAGCTTTCTCACCACACCACTGTTGATTGGAGACACGGCACAATTGTCGTGAGTGAAAGAACCATGTCTCATTCTGCGGCGCTGTGGTTGTCTCGATAAGAGAAAAATAAGATAGAAGATAAAGATATATCATTGTGTTCTCTTCTATCTGAGTCCTGACAGGGGGATGGGATTGGGGAGGGATGTGATTGCTGGGGTTCAGCAGTCTACTTCCTGTGACTGATGACCTCATCCATGTTTAACCTATGACCCCTCCAAAGGGGCTCTTCCCCTTTGCAACACACCACCCCCACTGTCAAACAAACCCGCGCGCACGCACACACACACACACACGGCTGAACTGTCACTCTGCATTACCCTCAATAATACCCAATTAGCTGGAATCCATGATGGCTGATCCTGGACATTAACGACAAGACGAGCGGTAGATGTGTTTACCTTAAATGTATGTGTGCTTGTGTGTGTTAAATACAAATGTATGTAAGAGTGTGTGTGTCTGCTCTCTGTCTGCGGCCCATGCGTTTATGGCACAGGGGGCTCTTTCATGTGCCCAGGGCTGGGAGAGGGTCTGAGTGGCCGGGGGGGTGGGAGCCAGGGCTCAAACACTGCTGCCCTCTGTCCAGAGCTCTGGGCAGACATTCAACGCCAGGGAGGCCTGGCCGTGGTGCCCCTGCTCAGGGGAAGTGTTTCGGGGCCTGGGGGTGGCAGGCCAAAGTGGCCGCCCAGAGAGACGGAGGTCCCATGCCCGCGGTGATGGCGCCATGGTGGGCTGCGGAGACCGGTGGGTGGCAGCGTGGTGCTGACAGCCCTAACAGAACGGTGCCACTCAATAAAAGGCAGGGAGAGCAGGGGAGCGGATGCTTCTAGTGAGTAGAGGTGAAAGGCTTTCTTAATGTCTACGTTGCGCCGTAATAGCAACGATAGTATGAAATGAGAGGTCACATGTCGACAGCCACATCGGCCTGATTGCCTACATACCAGTCAGAGTGAAACTAAGATCTACCATTTCAAACAAATGTTGATCTATTCCTTCATGTGTATGGATTGATTGTGAATCAGATAGTGCTAAGTAGATTTTAAGTTCTAAGAGTTTGGTTCAGGGCAGGCTGGGAGCTCGTTTGCGTGAAAATGACACAAACATGCGAAGAATGTGGAGGCTAAAGATAACACCTCTGATGTTTGTTTGGCTGAAGCGCACAGAGGTTTCCTCAAAGGGGAAGTGAAAATATGCAAAGCCCACACAGCCATTTCAAAAATAAAAAAAACGAAATGTTTCTGTGTGCCAAAGGTCTCCGTCTGTTTTGAGACGGTCACCTTCATATCCTTGTTGCTTGGCTCAATCATAAGAGAACTGATGTCATTATACCACCATTGCCATGTATGGCAAAAAACAAAAGAGCTTATTCAAAAGTTGTTTAAAAGGATTATATAAGTGTTTTGTATCAATATGACTGCAAATTAATGTGTAAAAAGGCTGGTGTAAAATGACTTACATGAGACCTCAGGTATAAACTGTTATATGCTTGTTCACTTTCTTTCTCTCTCAACCCCCTCCTCTTTCTCCCTCTTTCCCTCTCTCTCTGTAAGCGAAACCCGGATATCTGTGGCATTGATTCCCCTCAGGTGTCCTTCCTGTCTCCCTCTCTCCCCTCTTCATCCTCAGGAGCCGGAGTGCCTGGTGCGACCGGTGATCCCGGTCTGCGGTGGGACAGGGAGGGAGGGAAAGGAGACTGAGATAACAGCAGACAGGAAGTGGGCACTGGTGCAACGTGATAGCCTTCTCCACTGAAACTCCCTGACCTCCTCCACACTCCCTCTCTCTCTCTCCTCCTTTTGACTACAACACACTGACTCCAATAACCTGTCACTGATGTCTGGGAACAACTGTAGATCTCCCAGAAAGTCAAGTAGGAAATTACAGAGTTTATGACAGCTCCACTCCCCTCCTCCTATTCTCACCAATCTTCTCTTTCTTTCTCTTATTTCTTTTATCTCGCTAATGAGCACTCAGTCCACCCAGCTGCAACAGCCACTTCAGGGGAGTCCAATTGATTTCTAGCACATTTTTATGTCAAGTCACAATGGCAGTGTGAAGAGAGCCCAATGATAGTGTTTATGTGGAGATATCATACTGTCAGAGGTTAGAGGGGTCAGTGAGCATCTCTGTTAGATGTTAGCCCATACAGAATGACAAGCACTGTAGAAGGATCTAAGAGAGTCTTTCAACAACTGTGCTGGATGTAATAACCATTGAATGTTGTGACAGTAAGTTGCATGGGTTAATGGTTCACAGAGTGGTGAGGACTGGGGAGGGAGGGACAGCCTGGGTGTGTGTGACCTGTGAGGGGAGGGGGCACGTTAGCAGCATATGGATCCAATTGGACTGACAGGGAGCTGACAGAGTGGCGGTGGTCACTGGTGCTACAGGAAGTGATGGATTGTGGGCCTGAAGGGCAGAGAGAGAAGTTTTTTCTCCATCCATTTCCTGGGTTGTGTGGCTGATGTTATGTTGTTTTTCATTTAAATTAACTGTCCATTGAAAATCGCACTTTTAAAAGTTAAAAGCCAAAGCATAAATTGGAGAAAAAACACTTCAAAAATGCTTGTTATTTCCTCATAGAGGATGATGTCATCCTACTGAGCAGGATGAGCGTTAATGACGCCCACACCATTTTCTGGAAGGAAAACTATTTCACTCATATTGTAATTCATTATTAGTAATAACATTTCAGAGAAATCTAGAAGCACTGGACAGTTACTTTAAGACCTGGCCACAAATAAAGCCAGCTGATATTGATGGCAAGTACTTTGCCTGTATCTACATTTTTGCCTCGTCTTCTAAAATGTATTAAACATTAAATCTAGAATCCTGAGTTTTACATACATTTTTGGACTTATGAATTAAACATTCATTCTTAAAGAATACAACTTGTAAATGCCTCATGAGCTTAGTTCAACTCTCGTACCCCACCAGAACGCAAAATATAAGCTTGTTTTACTCCAATGTTCGGAAACAAAGTACATGTAGTCAAACACTGTGTAGCCTCAAAACATATAATAATGTATCATTTTGATCTCATGGATGGTCAGTCCTTGTATCCATAGCTCTGTCAATGAATTTGAGAGTCGTTACATTTCTCCAGGCCCATCCCTTAGACTTTTGCCAAAACAGAGGTGGGGTGGCCCTTTGTTATCACATAGTATAGACTACCGATTGCTGTCCATGGTGCTGAAATTGCGACATGTCTATGCGGCTACATGCCTGTCGAATCGATTAGTACCAGGGGTATGTAAAGCTTTGCATTAGCTAATAGCTACACAATTATTGGTAGGCCAATTCTATCGTAGTTTTCTCATGTTAAGTCTTAACATTTCACGAAGCTATACACAGTGTTGCAATGCTGCCACTTTTTGCCTGCTGGCTGGTGCCAATAATGTAATTACGTGTTCAGTAATTAAAGTTGGAAATTCAAACATTGCAGATTGTTAAATACATGTTAGATGCAACAGCATACTAATCAGCTACAATAGATTTGTTAGAATATACAACTGTCCTGACCTGAACCTGCATGACATGAGCCGTCCTCGCGCTCTCACCCAGCTTGGAGAGAAAGTTGCCAAATGCCAACAATACAGTCAGTCCACCCTTAAAACACTAGCTTACTAGGGATTGTTTCATTATGCAGTGTAATATCTATAGGCCGTATTTAGCTGCTATTTAGCTGCTATTCATGAACTTTTTTTTTAAAATGACACATCAAATAGCCTAACAATTAAGAAAAAAGTAGTCGGCTTGAGGATAATTTCACCCACTATTTATTGTTGAAGTCAGCAGGTTTTGTCTGGCCAATAGCCAGACCAAAATCTAATTACATTCAACTTGAGAGACTCCCCTGGTCTCCTTAAGTCCTCCATTTTTGTTTGTACATTTTTTCACCACGGTCTGTATGTAGGTCCAGGTTGCGGGCCTGACTGTTTTCTCTACTGAGTATTGCCAACCCAGACAGTCTTTCCAGAGACACTGTGCATTACATTTCCATTGCGCTGCACACAATTTACACTTTAAACTGAATGACGCATTCTAAGATATACCAGAGATAAGGGACTGTTCATATTGTAACCATACAACTCAAACGCCAGTTCACAGGTATGGTCAAAATCGGAAACTGCTTTTTTTGTTCAAGTTCTCAAGAACTTTTAAAGATGATAATCTGTTAGCATCTGCCAATTTATTGGCTGTCTAGTATCCAGACAACCGGTCCCCAGAGCTTCCTATACATTTAATCTCTTTACGTAATGTGTTGAGGAGAAGGAGAATGAGAGGCTCAATTAAAGATGTTGCAGAACTGCTTATTTGAAGCACCACTCCCTTCTTCCCAGTTTCCCTGATGTTGCTATGGAAATCAAGCTGTATTTATCATCCCTGTAACTGTCGCTTCGCATAAAGAACTTCCTAAGAAGCATTGGGCTCTTGGTCTGATATGCACTTTTGAACACCTGAGGAAGCTCCACTGGTGCCGTCGTAGTCTTGACCACGGTATTTGTTCACCGATATCTCCTTATACTTTCAATCAGTTGAATTGTTAAAATTTTTCAAGACCTGAGTCACATTCCTGAAGCCAAAGAAACAAACACTTAGCTTCATAGTACACATGGAAATTAAAAATGTTTATGAATGACTTTTTGGAGGGTTACTGTCAAAATGATTTAGAGCTTGTGCCAGCCCTCCTGAACATTTCAGTTGTGAGTTTCACAGATCCCCATCTGCTATACTAATGCACGTTTTCAAGATCCAGCAAGGTTACTTGCGTGGTTTGGTGATCCATGCTTATGTGATGAGAACCTTGCCTGAGACCTGAAGACGTGTTAGTTTCACGTGTCAGTTTGTGTTTGACATAGTCTAGTTTCAAGCAGGGGCGGACTGGCCATCTGGCACTTAGGGCAACTCGCAAGCGGCTGTGATCATCATAGAAGGGAGCACATCCATGCTCCAGAGAGTCTTAGCTTTCAGGAATGGGGTCATAATAGCTTATAGCCAAAGCGGTTCAAATGCTAGAGCCAAATTCATAGAAGGTAAATAAATTCAACATGGCTTTAGAAACCGCCAGAAGCTTCTGTTCACCACAGAGAGCATTTGATTCTATCTCTTCTACTTTCCTGGCTGGCAAAGTACCAGGATGTTGTCACTGGTTTTGAATCTGAATTTAGAGAACAGAATTTGTAAACTGAATCTGAATGCATCTGAGAAGCTGAATATATTTGAAACTTTGATTTACTTGTAATTATGGTTTGTAAACGTAATACACAGACAATTAATGCAATATAATCTATACCATATTGAAAATGTATGTATAAATATTGAATTTGAATAATCAATTAAATAGACTTTTAATTTTAAAACTGAATGCAAATATTCATTTAATTCAGTTGAAATCATGAAATACAAGTTAAAATGGTGACTTCAATGATTCAATTTGTGCATTAAACATTCCAAATAGTACATTCAAATTCAATATCCTAATAGAAATTCCCAATTAAAAATGTCAAATACACTTTTGGTTGGCACTGAAATTGCTCCGTAGATTATTTTCCTGCTGTGAAAAACAGATCAAATTAAGATAATGCATCTGTACCTTGAGAGGAAAACTACAGAAGCCCCAATAGCCGGCTCAACCACAGAGGGAGCATGTCTGCCTCTCAGCGCTCTCTCAGCTCCACCCACCTCTGTCAGGCTCGGCAGCGTGTGGTAAGTAAATGCCACCTCGGACCAGCCCGTCTTTGTTTGTTTGTTTGTGTTTTCACCCACCCTTCCCCTCCCTTCCCGCCCCCATGCATAGTAATATTCCACTGCCATGACCTAAAGCGGGTGGCATGGTGTGATAGGGTATGAAAGGGTGCCACCAGTGTGTTGCCCGTTAGCCTCAGACTGGGCAGCAAGATTTAACAAAAACAAGACCCACTACTACCCCCATGTAAACCCCCAGGCTACCCAGAACAATCATCCTGCTATCCCAACCTACACCCTTCTGCCTCCCCCCACCACCACCAGCAAGACACCGTCCTATCCAGACTCCCTGAAGACTTCAGTCAGCACACCTACCGTCCTCTCTCCCAGGCCCACAATACGGTGTTTCCCCACCCCCTCCTATACTCCTCCTGCTATCCACCCCTCCACTCATCCATCCTCCCTTCTCCATGGGGCTTACCTGTCTGTTGCGTTCATCCATAATCCGCGTGATCTGAATCTTTTTCCTCCCCATCGTCCCGTCCTTTTCTTCTCTCCTCTCCCTAAAGAACTTTATGCTTTCTTCCCTCGCTCTTCTTCTGCCTTTCCTCAAACTGCGATTTCTTCTCTTTACTTGCTCTGATCAATTCAAAGATTCCAGCATCCGTATCTGCATGAGAGAAAAAGAGAGACAGAGAGAGGGAGAGAAAAGGAGAGAGAGAGGAGAGAGAGGATAAACATTAAGTGAAATGAAATAAGGCAAAAAAAAAAACAGGGGGGGATGGGGGGAGAGAAAAGTCACATCATCGCAGCCACAAGGGAGGGTGAAGAAAGACAAAGAATCCGTCAACATGTTGTGAAAGCGTCGCTGTGTTTTTCACTGTTGATATCATGCAAATCAGGTTTGTTGCATTTCCGTGCCGACTATGAGGAGAGACAGTGCTGTCAGGCTCTCGCCTCGTTCACAGAGAGTTTGACAGTGTTTTGGAAGTGCCGCTAACTTAAACGCTCTAATCACCTACAGTGTAACATTACCTCTAGCCTAAGAAATACAGTTTGTTCCTCCTGAAAAACAGCAGTTTGTTGACAGAACGACAGCAAGGTATGACTAGTCTAGTCTAACTCCAATACGGTTCCAAAATGGGCACCATGGAGACTGGCTTGGATGCTGATATAAAACCTAGCCTTGTTCAGACAAAAACACTATAGATTTTACCTTTAAAATCACAGCAGTAGAGCTGATTCCCTACAATGGAAATGGAACCAAATTCCATAAAGAACAGAGCTTAAACCACCTGGACACAGTGTGTGTGTGTGTGTGTGTGTGTGTGTGTGTGTGTGTGTGTGTGTGTGTGTGTGTGTGTGTGTGTGTGTGTGTGTGTGTGTGTGTGTGTGTGTGTGTGTGTGTGTGTGTGTGTGTGTGTGTGTGTGCGTGTGTTGAACCGAAGTCTGGGGATACGTTTAATTTAATTGTCACACTTGAGTAAAAGTAAAGCTTCCTTAATAGAAAATTGCCCAAGTAAAAGTGAAAGTCACCCAGTCAAATACTATTGAAGTTCTGTCATTCTCATTGAAAAGCATGTCTAAGAAGTGGTAGATCTGTTCTATGTACTCTATTTCTATGCTTCCCATTCTTAAGTTTAGCTTCTGCATCTTTTACTTTTGGTTATGTACACCAGCTTCAAACAGCTGAAAATACAATAGTTTGGGAATGGAAAATATATTTCACAGCAGTTTAGATGGTACAATGATTCTCTACACTATATTTGCTTGTTTTGTCACAAACTATTAGAATTTTAGCAACACAGTATCTTTAAGCAAACCAGACAAATTATTTGTATTTTTTTCATTTACAAATGCAGTATTTGTGTTTAGTGAGTCCACCAGATCAGAGGCAGTAGAGATGACAATGGGTTATAATGATAGGTGCCTGAATTGGACAACATTGCTGTCCTCCCAGAGCATTCGAAATATAATTTGTACTTTGAGTGTCAGGGAAAACGTATTGGAGTAAAAAGTACATGTCTTTTTCAGGAATGTAGTGGTATAAAAGTAAAAAATATAAATAGTAAAGTAAAGTACAGATACCCCAAAAGACGACTTAAGTGGTACTTTAAAGTATGTTTACTTAAGTACTTTACACCACTGTCTGTGTTTGTGTGTATAAGCGTGCGTGCATCTGTTTGTGCGTGTGCGCCTGTTTGTGTTTGAGTGTGTGTGCAGTGCATGCACTTGCATGTGTGTGTGGGCTGAGCTGGACCGACGGTGTGTGAGAGTAAAATAGCTGACTTCCAAAGAGGTTGCGCATGTGTGTGTGCGCTTGGGTAAGCCAGATCTCTGGTGCTTCTCTCCAGAGTGCTAAAGTAGGCCAACCCAATCTATCTCAGGGAAGAGCAGAAGAACTGTTGTTGTGTTTTCTTTTGACAGTAGAGGTGATAACGTCCCTCGTTATGCAAATGAGCATCCCATTATTTAAGCTCAGTGCGATGCAGTGAGCTGTCAGAGCCGTCGCATTAAAAACCCTCCATCTACCTTGCTTCCCCCTTTCCTTCTCCTTCTTTTCTCTCCTTTCTGAACCAGATTTCCAGTACCTGGCAGCATGAGCCGGATACATTGATGTGGAAGACAACACCGCTTCACCAAAAGACATGTCAGTCTTTCTCGCTTGCTCTCTCTCTCTTTTGCTGACACACACACACACACACACACACACACACACACACACACACACACACACACACACACACACACACACACACACACACACACACACACACACACACACACACACACACACACACTTCCCTTCCCCTATCTTTCCTTTCTTGTTTGATCTCCCTCTAACCTGAATCCATGTGTTTATTAAGTGACATAAAGCACAAGAAAGCCCCTCCAAACCCGCATATTGAACACACTGCTGTATATTTGACCCTTCACTTGAGCGGAAACACACGTCTTCTCTGTAATACTCCCATCTGATCTTGCTTTAGGAGCACAAGTGAGAATTATCCACAGCATTGGAGAGCACAGGTTCCAAACACCTGTTCTTCTGTATGCCACTGGTGTGGCCATCTCTCCTGAGAGATGTAGCGAAGTTTAATCAAGCCAGTTAGATATAGCCCATAGCTTGATGGCTCCTAATAGTCTCCAGGTTGACAGTTTCTCAGGTTTCACATGTTCATTCCAACATGGCAATCAAGCTTGCCCCCTTGAGTCGATTGGCGTGCCCGTGCGGAAATGTAATTAGCTTAATAAAACAAATCCATAAAAATCTGTCTGTTTGTCAGACCAGGAGACATCCTGAAAATCGGTCTTGTAACAAAAACATCTGCAGAGTCCAAACGGTTTGTGCTAGAACCCACTATGGAAAGCTGAGACTCTCATGAACATGATGGTGTTCTCTGTCTTGCTCTACGACCCCCACAAGTGTCACGGGACTTTTCTGAAGTCGGTCCCGCAGATGTGCCAACATCTGTCTGTAGAGTCGAACGGTTTTAGATAAAAACTCATATGAAAGCTGAGACTCTCACAAACACGTACATGTTGGTTGTTTTGCTCTACGGCACCCACAACCTTCACAAGTCTAAAGGTAACCCGTTATGGGGCTGAAAAATGAATGGAAGTGAATGGGATATTTCCACATCAAAGGTATACTCATCATTCCATGGTAAAATTATTATAAAACATTTCTTGAGCTTTCTTATATTTTGTTGATGTCACACACTCTCTCTCTCTCTCTCTGCATAATGATCCCATTAACGCCTCAACAAAGGCGTGCTCTTCTTTCGCACCCGTGTGACAAAACCGTACTCGTGATGATGGTTTGGAGCACCACTGCGAATGACACGAACATGGAACACTGGAAACAAGACCACTGACTGTATAAGCAACCATAGGAAAGAACGGCACTAAATATAATGACGTCAAAAATCAGACAGTAGTTCATTCTTTAAAAACACTTTCTGTGGTTACACTGAACAAATCTTAAGAAGTCTTCACAGTAAAAACAACAAAGTGCTGTCAGGAAGATGAAAGTGTTATTAGACAAACTAGTGCCTATCAGTGGTGCTCACCACTCCACAGACACAACAACTACAGTACATGTACAACAATCCTCCAGTCAGGCCAGCATACCTCAATCAGAACCTGACAGTATCTTGAACATTTAATCTTGGCTTTGACTCCAGCAACCAACGCTGCCTGAGGTGAGGTATGGCCGCTTGGCCCCATGCCGGTGATCCCCCTTCCTCCCTTTTCCTTCCCCTGCCCCCAACACGAGACCCCCCAGCTCCTTAACGCTCCCTCAACCCTCAACCCCCTTCCCCACACACCCGCTACCATCCCATTTGAGTGCAAGGCAACTCAGTCCTCCCTGAGATCGCCCACTGCCTCCCCAACATAAACTCCATCCCTCTCTCCCTCTCTCCCTCCTACCTCCTCCAGGCCTGGCGAGGGATGGATGGCTGGCGACAGTAATCAACCACCACCCTGACAGATTACCACAGAGGAGCTCAATCCAATTTACCCCTCTGACGCCGTCCCACCATGAGACGCTGCGGCCAGAACGAGAGAGAAAGAGAGAAAGAGAGAGAGAAAGAGAGAGAGGGAGGGAGAGAGAGAGCAATCCACCCCAACAAGGTAGAACTAAACAGCCTCTCACTGTCAACTGCGTTTATTTTCAGAAAACATGTGTAAATATTTGTATGAAAATAACAAGATTCAACAACTAAGACATAAACTGAACAAGTTCCACAGACATGTGACTAACATAAATGGAATAATGTGTCCCTGAACAAAGGGGGGGTCAAAATCAAAAGTAACAGTCAGTATCTGGTGTGGCCACCAGCTGCATTAAGTACTGCAGTGCATCTCATCCTCATGGACTGTACCAGATTTGCTGTGAAATGTTCCACCAAGGCACCTGCAAGTTCCCGGACATTTCTGGGGGGAATGGCCCTAGCACTTGCCCTCCGATCCAACAAGTCCCAGACGTGCTCAATGGGATTGAGATCCGGGCTCTTCGCTGGCCATGGCAGAACACTGACATTCCTGTATTTCAGGAAATCACGCACAGAGCGATCAGTATGGCTGGTGGCATTGTCATGCTGGAGGGTCATGTCAGGATGAGCCTGCAGGAAGGGTACCACATGAGGGAGGAGAATGTCTTCCCTGTAACGCACAGCGTTGAGATTGCCTGCAATGACAACAAGCTCAGTCCGATGATGCTGTGACACACCGCACCAGACCACGACGGACCCTCCACCTTAAAATTGATCCCGCTCCAGAGTACAGGCTTCGGTGTAACGCTCAGATAAGTGTGAATCCGACCATCACCCCTGGTGAGACAAAACTGCGTCTCGTCAGTGAAGAGCACTTTTTTGCCAGTTCTGTCTGGTCCAGCGACGGTGGGTTTGTGCCCATAGGCAACGTTGTTGCCTAAGGCATGTTCACACAGATGAGTAGGGACCCTGGGCATCTTTCTTTTTGTGTTTTCAGAGCCAGTAGAAAGGCCTCTTTAGTGTCCTAAGTTTTCATAACTGTGACCTAATTCCCTATCGTCTGTAAGCTGTTAGTGTCGTCTGTAAGCTGTTAGTGTTCCACAGGTGCATGTTCGTTAATTGTTTATGGTTCATTGAACAAGCATGGGAAACAGTGTTTAAACCCTTTACAATGAAGATCTGTGAAGTTATTTGGATTTTTACGAATTATCTTTGAAAGACAGGGTCCTGAAAAAGGGATGTTTCTTTTTTTGCTGAGTTCATTGGCCATTTATGCACTCAAAGAAGACTCCACAGAAGAACGAGACTGACACTTTTGAGGGCAGAGTGAAAAAAGAGGAAGAGAGAAGACTAACAAGACTAACACGTTTTCTACGCCACACCAAGCCAATTCACTAATCTGAAACGAAACCATACTGGGAGAGGACAGAGCAGAAGAAATAAAGAGATGGGGAAGGAGAGACAGAAGGATTTTGTTTCTCTCTCTCCTTTACAAAGTGAGACAGATGGCATGTCCACATCCATGCGAATGTGCACAACTGGGGGAAGGCCAGTGTGGGTAAATGCTAAAGTCATTGTGGACATTGGGAAAGAAATGATGGGCTGAGGGAGCGAGAGAGCGGGATAAAGGATGGTGGCCATACCTATACAGAATAGTCTGGAATCAAAGTAGCAGAGCCTAGAGAGAGCTGACAGAGGGAAAGAGAGAGAGGAGAGAAAATGAGAGAAAAGCAGAAAGAGGGATCTTTGAACAGGCACCAGACCTCTCAGGGGGGAGGTGAAGAGCTTTACCCACAACCCTCCCATCTGTTAGGCAGACGGAGGGAGAGAGAAAGGGAGGGAGAGAGGGAGAATCAGCACATAGATCTAATGAACACTAATTAACACTCTTTCTGTTTTCTCCAACTCTCTCTCTCTCTCTTTCAGAAGTGGAGCTGGGAGGGTGATGGGGACACATACACTCAGTACACCATGAGGCTTGATTCTAGGTTGCTTCACTCCCAAGTGTTTAGTCACCAAAAACCAATATACAGCACGTCGGCAGAATTTCATCTCGCCTTAATAGACACTGTATCCACTGAGTGTACAAAACATTAAGAACACCTGCTCTTTCCATGACATAGACTGACCAGGTGAATCCAGGTGAAAGCTATGAGCCCTTATTGATGTCACTTGTTAAATCCACTTCAATCAGTGTAGATGAAGGGGAAGAGACGTGTGTATCAAGAATGGTCCACCACCCAAAGGACATCCAGCCAACTTGACATCCAGCCAGCAACTGTGGGATAACATTGGAATCAACATGGGCCAGCATCCCTATGGAGTCCATGCCCTGACGAATTGAGACTGATCTGAGGGCAAAGGGGGGGAGGGGATGCAACTCAATTTCAGGAAGGGTATTCTTCATGTTCTGTCATTGAGGACTGCACCAGAGATAATCAAAGAGTGAAGAGAAAACAGGAACATTATCTAGGCTGGTCCTCAGCTCTCTTCGATAGGAATTTGCATGGTGCAAATCAAGGCTTTTGGGAGAGGGAGCGAGAAGAAAGAAAAAAAGAAAGAGAGAGAGAGAAAGAGCGAAAGAGAGATGTTGAGAACATATACTGAATGATGAGGGACAACAACTCTGAAACCCAGGTCCTCTTTATGAAGAACATGTACACCAACATATGCTGGCGTTTGATCTGTTTCCACCGTACTCGCGGTAGGCCTATGTTGCTGAGAATTGGAGAAATACATTTATCATGACAGGATTGGTGGTGCTTTTCCTAGAACCCCGAAGCCGCTCTCTCCCCATAACACATCCGATACACATTTGGTAATAGCATGTGTATTCAAAAAACTGCAGTATCCTCTATCCTCATAGGAAATTAGGTTGTGAGGATTTGAAATAACATATTACACTGCAGTAAGTAAACCTTTTAGGAGGTGTATGCTACATTAAATAAACCCTCTCTCTTTTAAAATAAACTCCCATTCCCTTGAAGAGGAGGGGAAAAACAGCTTTAATACAGTTTTGGAACAATCTGAAAATGAGTACACACACATACTCTCTTGGCTCCGTTTCGCTTAAGAATCCCTGTCATATATCTTCTCTTAATCCACCCCCAAAAAACAAAAACAAATGTCATACTGTACGCAGGGCTAATGTTTATAGTTGTGTACTGTTTGTGGAGGTGCAGCTGTTAATCTGTGTGTTGCCTGGGTGTGGGAGGGAGAGGGAGAGGGAGAGGGGAGACAGTGGCCAGGGGACTGTGTATTGCCTCTCTCATTGTGTCTCTAATGTCATTACAGGCAGTGACTCCTCTGTGTGGCACATCAACCAGCGCAGCGCTCTCCGTCTGTCAGGCCCAGATAGGCACGGTGACGAATGGCTATCAATTCCTCTCCCTCCCTCCACGTCCCCATGTCCTTTAGGAACAGACAGGAGAGAATGACCTAAACCTGGGCTGTCGCCCATGCGTAGGTGGGCCTCTGTGCAGGTGGTGAATCACACCAAATATTAGGGCTAATTTAACGCGTTAGCAGCTAAAGAGATTAGCAGAATGTACATCTGGGATTAGCTTGATAGCAGTGTATCATGGTGTAATGTGTTCAAGCGTTCTTCCAATTCAGAGGCTGTGTAGATTGTGTGTGTGTGTGTGGTACATGCCTCTTTCTATTAACTCATGTTACAGTTGGATCATTAGCAGACAGAGATGTTTTTGAGGAGAGAGAACTGTCTATTGTTAAAGGTGCAATATGCAGAAATCGCACCGCCATTTCCTGGTTGCAAAAATTTGAATAGTTTGCCTAATTTCAGTTTATGTGACAAAACAAGCATGTATAGTGTAGAGAATCATTCTACCATCTAAAACGCGGTGAAATATATTTTCCATTACCAAAAATATTGTATTTTCAGATGTTTGAAGCTGGTGTACAAAACCAAAAGTAAATTATGCAAAAACGAAACTTAGGAATGGGAAGCATAGAAATAGCTCACATAGAAGAGATTTACCACTTCTTAGACTTGCTTTCAATGAGAATGACAGATCTATAACTCACATTTCTGTGTGAAGAATTTGGTAAGGTCGCCCCAAAAATGTATTTATATGGCAGCTTTAAGGAGAGAAGGGAGCAAGTTGCCTCTTCATTTTCACAAAGTCTATTCTATCTGATATTGATTGGATTAGCTGGTAAACTGGACCTAGGCGTATCATTAAAGACTAACGTCATATTATACCTCAATTTCACGGCCCTGTATACACTCTAAACCCACCCCGAACCCCAAATCCCAAACACTTGCCTCATGGCACACCCCACCCCAGTCACCCCCAGGACCTCAGTGGACAGAAAGGCAGGAAACACACACGCAGCACACTCAGCGGAAGGATGTGACATCAGCAGCCACAGACAATTAAAGGTGTAAAGGTGCTTCCTTCCCTAAACTCCTTGCGCTTCCCTAGCCCTCCGCCGGAGAGAAAGAGATGTCCGAGTCTTCTGCCCACCTCAACCAGTCAGCGTTTTACCCTTGGGAAGACCATTGGGAAGACCAACAGAGGTTCCCTCCATGTCCCAGGTCATGAAACAAGGCACTTCTGTGGCAAAAAGACTTCTGAGAGAAATCTCTCCAACTTTTAGCGATCAAGAGAAAAAAATCACCACAACCGCACTGCCCGCCATCAGATCTGGATTTCCTCATGATGCAACAGGACACATCGTTGTGATTGTGAAACCTAAACCGAGAGGACTTTTTTATACTGTATTAAATGTTTCTCAAAACACCCGTTAAGCCTTCTCTAAATGTCCTTTAGAAAAAAACAGGAGGGAAAAAAGAGCAAACTAAAGGCTTTATAAGCGATCGTGTGACATTATGGATGAAGTGCATATTTGTGTGGCAGTGTTGGGTGAATAGAGGCTTTTTGAGTTACTACGCTAGATTAAACCCTTATAGGAGAGAGGAGCATTTGTATTTGTGCATTACAGAGCATCCTTTCAGCACCTCAACTGCAATTGCTTTCCTCCACAAAAACTGCATCAAGTGGAAATTGGTTTTACAGCTCCAAACAGTAACCTGTCCGCCCACGATGAGTTTTGAGTAGAAAAATAACTGAAGTCTTCAAATTGCTTTAAAAAGAAAACAAAACATATATGAGGAGGTTGATGATGTGTCACTAGTTTGTTTCTGATGTGTAGTGGACAATAAGTCAGTTTTTTTCAGTCAGATAATATGCATTAACTTTTATTAACACACAATAAGAAAGTGGCATATGCAAGTCATTATATTCAAATGACAGAGGCTTGGTTATTGACTTACCTAAAATAGCTACAAGATGTCTATGGCGAAACCTCATCCAATCAATGAACCTCTGCATTTCCAACTAGCATTCTGTTGCCATGCATTTTTATTAGCCCAATGGAAATACATTCAGCACACAGTGGTCTCCTCTTTCATCTCTGTGTGCTTTGAGAGACAAATAAAACCTTTTTATCTCCTCTCAACTCTCTCAGTGGAGAGGCTGTGAGGTAACAGGGGCTTTTAAGTCCAGCGCTTCTAACTACTGTATTGTGTTCTGACCTGGTAGAGAAGGGGGGAGAGGAGGAGGAGAGAGGGAAACAGGGCCCGAATGGCGGACAGGTAGCCATCTGTCAGAGCCAAAATGAAGACAGGTGAGAGACGTCTTTCCATAGCCCATTGCTGACTCCCCCAAGGACGAGGGGACTTGACACAATGCATCAACCCCCCTTTGAAAGCAGGCCAATAGCTGTAAAACTGCAGCTGCTTCATGGGCCCAATGGAAGCAGCGAGTGAGAGGGAGAGCTACCGGACAGCTGAATACTGCTCCCTGTCGCCTGCCTGCCTGCCTGCCTGCTGGCTTTTGCTGCATCAGCGGCCATCAGGACTAGCGACGTGACTTGGGGACAGTAGCTACAGTTCATGCATGCAATAGCTGACATGATTATCAGGGATTGAGCGGGTGATTAAAACCATAATTAAAGCAGTCACAATACCTCAATGGACAATAGAGGCCAATGATATTATTTGGAAGAGCGTTACGCAATAATGGAATGTTGAGAATGATAACGTGTTCATGTAGATGTTGGTTCTCTGGGTGCTGTGGCAGATTATTGGACGAACAGTAGCTACTCATCAGAGTGAAGTAGGTGGGCAGACTGGCGAATCTGACACACCAATGAAGAGCAGAAAAAGCAGAAGTAGAGGTAACCATGATTTGGGAAGGAAAGGCTCTGATGAATCACTGCTGTGGTGTGAGCATTTCGTTTTTCCATGGCATGAGTAAAGATGAAGAGGGCGACGGACAGAGTAAAACAATCCTTGCCACACTGTGAAAAGACATCAGGGTGGACAGGGTCCAGGGGCCTCATTTATCAACCCGTGCGTGAATGTCTTATTCAATTCTGCCGTATGTGGAGATTCAAGGGATTACATGTGCCACAAATGACTAGGATTTATCAAACTGTGGCATGCAACATATATACACGTTTTCATGAAAAACTCGGAGCCTTATCTGCGCGCTCGTGAACTAGTGCTACAACCTTGCTTGGAAAACGCCTTCCTTTCACCTTTTATGGTAACAAAAATGGCCTCATTTGCTGTATAATGTTAGAACAGGGCCATTACAGTTTCTGGATAAATGGTAGCCTAATATTTGTTGTGTAGCGGGAATAAAACAGCCATGCCAGAAAAGGAGAGACGTCCTGCAATATGATTATGATTTAGGCCTATATAATAAAAGCTCAATAAATATGTTAGGCATCATGCTGCTATGCGATCTTCCTACATCAAACACCTCCATTTCCCCCAAAAGCTTGCAATACAGTTGATCAACCACTAGAAGTTGTTCGTACGCATGGTCTGAGATTTGTGTGGAGGTAGGAACACTTTCCCAGTTTTTTGTGCACGCGCACCTTTGATAAATGAGACTCCAGGTGGGGGATGATGGCAGGAGGATGAAGGTGTACAGTAGTGAGGTGGTAGTGGTGCAATGGTTAGGGACATGAAAGCGATTTCATTTGTGGTGGAGAAAGCAACCATTGTTCAACGCCGAATCACATTGCTTTAGTTTCAGCTCATCACCGCGGCTTCTCCTTCTTCCTCTCTCGCTCTCCACCTGTCTCTCTCTCACGTTGTTTTCCCCACAGCCTGTGCAGTACGTTCTCCTCAAGCATACACATCTGCGAGGGGTAATGTTTTTCAGCAAGCGTCCAACCACTGCCTAACATCACATGGTGCCACGTAGGTCTATAGGGCCCAGGTGCAACCACCACTTAGACACAGACTGCTGGACTGGAACATAAAAAATAAAAAAAACACAGACTCTCGTTTCACACACACACGCACGCAGGCACGCAGGCAGGCACGCACGCACGCACACACACACACACACTTTATCCCCACAGTCACTAAAGATGTTTTACTTGCTTCAACTCATAAAGATGCTAATGAAGTTAACCAACACAATTTATGAAACGATCTTATCGTACTAAGACAGAGAAAGGAGGAGAGGGGAAAACAACCCATAAAGAATAAAAGAACTTCCCTTCAATAACTACTACCCCACCCCCATGATAACAGCCCACGGCCATGTCACTAAGAACACACAAATCACTGACATATTCCCCCAATTATGTTCTCCGCCAAGGATGACAATGTCTGTTGATATAGTTAACAATGTTCAGCAGCTCGGGGGTGGGGGTTGGGGTTAGGGCGAAGGGATAGAGATAGGGGGTGGGGCCCGCTTTGTCTCCTTTTCAAACGCTGCAAACTTCCGTGACGTCTCGTGGCGGTGGCGTCTTCTAACACCAGACAACGTGGTTAGACGACGACGATCCGCTGATGATTCCATCACACTTTCCTTCTCTCTTTTTTGCTAATTCTAAACCAGCCTAATTAAAAGCTTTGTTCATTTCGAAATCTCTGATGACAATTTGTTTCACTCTACCCTACAGCAGTGACTGTGAAGAAGAGAATTAAATGTGATCTTCTGACAGCAATTATTAAATGCTCCCTCCTGGCCCCAATTAGAGACACAAGCTAAAGCTAACATGGCTAACACTCCTGCGCGGGTGCCAGCTTATTTTCTATTCACTTTTCACCACCTTCTTCTAGCACTTTCTGTCTTGCATGCAGTATAGTGTTGTCGTGTACAGTAATCTATTTTGCATACTCCTTTATGGGACTGACTTGCCAAAGTTGCTTCCTTTTTCTTCCCCCTCTGTTCGCCATGGCCGATCCAGAAAGACAGACGCAGAGAAAAATATGGGGAAGTTGAGGGATATATTTTTTTATATATATTAGGATCCATCAGCACACAAAAGTTGCATCATGAGCTGTCTTGGTGTCTATACTAAGTTCTATATGCAAGTGTTTATAGACAATCGACCTATTAGCAGCGTCTATGAGGAAACACTGAAACAAGTCATAGGTGCTACTGAGGTGTGACCTCTTTATAACCTCTTCTCTGCTCGAGTGTTGCTGCAGAGGATAAGTTAACACTTTTTTTGTTGCTACGTGATTCCTTGTGTTATTTCATATGTCTTCACTATTATTCTACAGTGTAGAAAATAGTAAAAATAAAGAAAAACCCTTGAATGAGTAGGTGTGTCCAAACTTTTGGTACTGTATATTGGCTATGTAATGAAAGGGGATGGGGTGTTTGGAGGCAACGACGTAGGCACGGATTGGATCGGATCGCAGACTGACTCTGGAGTGTGGACTGTGTGTGTGTGTGTGTGTGTGTGTGTGTGTGTGTGTGTGTGTGCGCATGTGTGAATGTGTGTGTGTGCGATTTGGGAGGGGTTTTGGGTATACTAGGTCAAGACAGCCTTAAAAAAAAAACTGGCATGGCAACCCTTCACATCAGGCTCCCATGGTAACATTTAGGCCACTAGAAGCTAAATGCTGAGTATATCTACCAGAATAGGCAGGCTAGACTGCTACTGTAAATGGTCCAGGATATTTTTACCAACCTCCTTAACGGACAGAGCCTTGAGCCAAAAAGCTTCCTCTCTGCGACTTCGTATCGAGGCTTGATGATTACCTGTTGCGTGTCTTAGCCTAAATTAGGTATAAATACGTCAACCATTCCTCTGCAAGAGTAATGTGGTATTATTTTAACACGCTTTGCTCAAACTACAGCAATGATGAACAACAATGCTTTGCATTCCTATTTGTGTAACATTACAGTGGTATTATGTATCTCTCTCTAACAGTCATGCTGATCTAAAGCGAGAGCCACAGCCTTGTACTGAGACTGTGCACAGCATGGAGGTAATTTGCAAAGAAGTAGAAGGTTGCACACTTCAACAAGGATGTCCTTCATAAATTCAACCTTCTGTTTTTTTTTAAGTCCCTGTGCCCCATAAGGAAACCGAGTAACCTAGATCGCAGAGTGGAGAGAGAGAGAGTCGAGCAGAGAGAGAGGAAGAGGGTAGAGTGTCGAGCAGAGAGAGAGGAATTGGGTAGAGATTCGAGCAGAGAGAGAGAGTGCTCTGAAAAAATTCTGAATCTGATACCCCACCCCTCTGATCCCTTGTTCCCTCCGTGGCCTATCGGAAAATACGTGATCCAATCTGCTAGCATGATGTCACAGTTCCTCTTATTTTTTCTGCCTACCGCAAGCTGATTGGGTTGATTATTGGTCAGCATTGTTGCCCTGTTGACGTTGCACATCATTAAACTGCAAATGTTCCAGTTAGTGTTTGTTTAAGCAAGACTGGTGCAATGTTTCCGGGTAGTATCTCTGTAACACACGCACACATGCCAGATGCACACACACACACACACACACCGTAAACTTGAGACACACAAAGAGTTTGAATGTCCCCACATCAGTATTGTAGGTTGTACTACGACATATTGTTTCAATTCAGAGATGGCCAGAATATAGAGTAAATAATACAGAGAAACAAATACAAAATGGACACTTTTAGCTAATCTAATTGAATGAGTATGTGTATATGTATATTTAACTCTCCCCACAATGATATCAATTACATCATAAACAGGGTGGTTCGAGCCCTGAATGGTGATTGGCTGAAAGCCGTGGTATATCAGACCGTATACCATGGGTATGACCAAACATTTATTTTTACTGTTCTAATTACCTTGGTAACCAGTTTATAATAGCAATAAGGCACCTTGGGGGTTTATGGTATATAGCCAATATACCATGCCTAAGGGCTGTATTCAGGCACTCCGCATTACGTTGTGCACATCCCTTAGCCTTGGTATATTGACCAAACACCACACCCCCTCGTGCCTTATCAATGGTATATCAACAGAGTTTAAAAGAAAAGCTCAATCCATGCCCAGTAGCTGAGCTGCAGCCTGCTCCTACAGCCCTCTGAGCAACAGTGGGGCGTGTCAGTGAGGGAGGGAGGGTAAAGCTTGTGTTGAGTGTGGAGGGCGGGCAGGCAGGCGGCGTACCTACAGATCACACTTTGTTAGAGGAGCTGAATGAGGCTGGGAGGCGGCCCCTCCAAGCCCAGACCCATGCCAGAGCCAGGCCAAGCCTCTCATTAGACGGCGGCTGGGTGCCGAGCTCCTGTTTGGAGTGGTTGGGGGACCAGCGAGGGGCTGGCAGCTCCACCGTACTCCACTCCCCGCACCATCACAACCCGACCTCATCAAAGACAGCGCTCGTAATTTGTCACAGAAAGCAGCGAATTAACATATGTTAGGGAAGGAGGGAGGACAAGAAGAAGAAGGGACGAGAGGAGAGCAAGTGAAAAATGATAGCGTATGATTAAAGAGCCCGCACAGCTGCACAAAATCAAAAAGGCAAAAAGGGGTTTGAAAGAGACCTCAGCCCGGGTGATCTGATAAAGCTTACTGCTACTTAACCCCTGCTAGAGAGGAGGAGGAGGAGGAGGAGGAGGAAGAGAGAGAGAGAGAGAGAGAGAGAGAGAGAGAGAGAGAGAGAGAGAGAGAGAGAGAGAGAGAGAGAGAGAGAGAGAGAGAGAGAGAGAGAGAGAGAGAGAGAAAATGAAAAGGGACAAACAAATATTAAATGACTGCCGCATGGCTACACGTCTTGGCAGAGACACTCGTCTCCTCTCCGTACGTGACTATAGCAAAGGCCACTGTATCACACAAAGATGGCGCCTCTTGCCAAAAACCCCGCTGCCGCTTTGGCCAAGCCCTATTTTTAGCCCACAGCGCACCATGAGAAAATCTGTCAAGGTACTCCCCCTCCTTTTTGCCTCACCAAGTGATACTGTATATGCTGTGCCATGTAGCAAGGCAATTTTTATTTAACTCTTGCTCTCAACATACAAGAGATTTTCTTTCTCTTTTAATTTCTCCGCCAGAAACCTCTATACAACTTCTTTCACATTATATCCTCCTTGCTCGCTTTCAACTCCTCGGTTCTTGAGCTAGGTTTTTTTCTGTGTGTCGGTGTTGTAGGAGTAGCGTGTGATGTGAAGATGTGTGATATTTTGCCTTGTTGTTGGATAACGTGGCAGGCTGAATGCATTAGCACAGCACAGTGAGGCTTTGCTCTGTTCTCTCCCTCTCTTCTCACTGTCGCCGTGCTGGCCCTGTTTCTGTAGCATGTGATCAGAAAGGGCGACAGGGAAGTTTGGTCTTTCTCTGACGTTCCGCTGACGATCTGTAGATTCAACCGTATCAAACTAAAAAGGAAACATTTACTAGAGCTTTCAGGAACGTTCATTCCTGTATTTTGACTGTTATTCTGATCGTAATTTCCATTTGGACTGAATGAAAACTGTTTCTTGAGCCCAGAGATAAAAAGAGATAAGAAAACAGCAAATGCCTAGAGAGGCATATATAAATCATATCTGTGTTTTTTCACCTCTGCAGTCTTATCCTTGCCATCAACATTTAATTGTTTCTTATTTGGGAAGTGATAAGCTAGCTGAATATGGGGGGATTTGGTTCACAAGGCTCAGGTCTGGTCCGACTGTACAATACAGTGAAGAACCTGGCTATATTAGCTGGAGTTCCCCCCTCAAATCCCTCAGCTCGGAGCACAGCTGCACCGTTCACATAACCTCGCCTGCCCCTGGACCCCCCACCCCCACCCGGATAATGATAGCAGAGCACGTCCCTTCGCTAAACAACGTCTTTTCCACTTCACACACTCACACTGGTGGGCACATATCTCTCCCTCACTCTCTCCCTCTCCTTCTCTATCTCCGTTCACTCCCTTCATTTTCTCATATTATTGAGTTTTTTTTCTCCAGCCTGAGAAAAATCTCCAGGCCACATGACCTCAAGAATGGGCTGAGAATGATGAAGGACCCTCCTCCCCCTCTTCTCCCCCTGACCCACCCTGTCCAGTAAGCGACCTGTCCCAGGGCTGTGTGTGTGTTTGTAGGGGGGAAAGGCAGCTCTGGGCCCCTGCCGTTTCTGCTGCGCATTATCCCAAATAAACAACTCATTACATGTGTATTTAACCGAGGGGAGCTAGCGAGCATCGGAAGCTAATCCCTGTTATCATTCCCAGCGTTTCTCTTCCGATTAGACTAGAGGGAAGAGGAGCCCAGGAAGGTAGGCAGCTCAACGGTAGAGGAGGAGGAGAAGTAAAAAGATGGAGGAAGGGGAGGAGGGGAGTCAGAAAAGGATTATGAATTGACTTCTGGCAAAAATTAACAAGAGCTTTTCCTTCTCACTCTTTCTCGTCGCTCTCTCTCTCTTTCTATCTCCCTGTGGAGTTTCGCTCTTCCTTGTTTTCGACCATCTGAGAAGTGGGTCATCGACAGGCTGCATGGCATCATTTTGAAGAACATAAAAAAAACTGTCTGTTCTCTGAGAATAATCGTAGCCCAATTATCATATTAAGCTGTCAAAAGCACATTAATAACAGTCAGTACTATTCCCTTCAGAAAAGAAAACACTGCTCTATTACTTGATTATTACTAGTGAGGCTTGCCAACCCTGGCTCTCTCTCTCCCTTCTATCTCTCTCTTCCCCCTCTCGCTCCTTCCCTCCCTCTCTCTCCTTCCCTCCCTCTATCTCTTCACAAGGATGCCCTAGTTAATATAATAATGGGCCCACCATTAAGAGGACCACAGTGCACAGTGCTGCTCATTTAGAAGAGAACAATAACCTGAGGTAAGATGCCAAAGGCAGGGATGGTATGTGTAATGGAATTACTAGCAGTGCGTGTGTGTTGTCTATCCAGACCTCTATCCTCCCTCAGAACTGAGTTAATTACTCAGAGGAAGCCAAATCGCTTCTCTAAAAGACGTCCTATGGATGCAGCCGGGACACGGTGAAGCCCAGGCCCCTCTCTCTGGAGCCAAGGGGGCTTAAAGGCCTCTTTCTCTGGATCCTAGGGAGACTATGATGGGTGCATGAGGGTAGGACCTCGGACCTCCAGGGATAACTGAGAGGCAGCAGGAAAAACCAACAGAACTAGAATTTGTCCACTCAGCTCAGATCACTTAACATCATTAATTCAAATTACGCGAGGGTACATGCAGCCCTGCTCTTACTTCCACCTTGACTGCTGCCTAACTCGAACTGAACATCACCAGCAGTTAACAGAAGAGTGATAAATATGAATCAAATCTATTCAAAGATTGATTCCATGCATGTCCTACATATGGGAAGAATTTCAATAAATGTAAAATCATTTAAAAACACCCCACTAGATTTGAGACCTGATTACCCAATGACTGAGTGCAGTGTAACACAACTATTTCTAACGGGAGGCAAAGAGTGTCTGTGAAATGAAATTAACATGACAGGTCTGCATATAGATGGCAAAGAACAGTGAGGACATCGCGCCTCCAGTTTACACACACAGACGCAGTGGGTGTCAGAAAAGACTGCTACAGCGCAACCCATTGTACACTCCTCTCACAACACCACCCTCACAGCCCAATACTGTCATCACTGCCGATAGTCTCAACAATCAGAGAGACATACAATTATCACCAATTCACTAGCCTCGTTTTCCCAAATGTCACCTTATTCAACCATGCTCAAATCTACACTCTAAGACGACAACAGCGACATCTCCTACTGTAGAGGAATTTCTCATTGGCTTGACTTTTCTCACACCCTCTATGTGAGTCCTATCCTGTTTGGTAGTCCCCCAGGGGGCTGACCTGGAGTAGCCCAGCGAGAGAGCACTGTAATGGGGAGGGATGTGACGTAGAGGCCCTCAGAGGGCCTGTGGAGGAGGGCGACCAACACGGTAGGTATCCCCCCACACTTCCTCAACTATTTATAAACCATGAGCCCAGCACAGTGCCAAAAAAAAGAACGGGCCATTTTTATCCCAAACAATACCGCTCACTCACACACACACACACAAAAAAACATAAATGGGCGGTAGTATGCTGTATAGAAAGATAGATAGGTACAACAGTGCCAAAATGAAGAGAATATACTAACACTATGACCCTAACTGATAGACCATTAAACAAAGAGATACACCGCCCAGACAAAAGTCAATAACGAGGCAGGGCTATTTCTGTAGGAAGCACTATTTTGGAAGTGTGAGCCGGGTGCCAGTATTCTCCTTAGTGGAGCCTGGGTGTCACTGCAGGGCTGTTTCTATACAAACACTCATTGCTCTTCACCTCCTGCCCTCCCTCTTCAACCCTCTTTCCTCGTCCCTTGTTTTATTGTCTGAGCTGACACACACAGATACGCAAAGGCACCGCTATCTATCCTGTTGCCTAGTCATTTTACCCCTACCTATATATACATAGCTACTTCAATGACCTTGTACATCTTGAATCTTTAACTATTGCATTGTTGGAAAAGGACCCGTAAGTAAGTATTTCACTGTTAGTCTACACCTGTTGCTTACGAAGCGTGTCACAAATAAAATGTGATACACACACACGTAGAGGAGTTATTTGTTTTTCCACTGGACTGGTCCACAGTGGCAGCTAGGTGAAAGAATCCATCAGCAGAGCCCAGAGGGAGGTTGGTGTTGAGCACAAGGCCCCACTCTGCCCAGCAAAGCTTGAAGTGAAGCGCCAGGCTGAAGTTTCAAACAAAGTGCCCCTCATTCATTATACATGAAACGCCGCACTGCAAATCTCCTTTCCGTAACTCTCTCTTTCCATCCATCTTTTCTGGTCTCTCCTTCTTTCCTTGTCTCCTTTCTTTCGCTGTCACTTTCTCTCTTTCTCCAGATTGCATCTATAAAGTATGAATAAAATGAATGCACTTTGGAAGAGCCACTGCAGGAAAAGTCCATATATCAAAGCAAACAGCGAGCTGGACAGAAAACCCTTAAAAAGTGAATATATATATATATGAATGAGAGAGAGAGAGAGAGAGAGAGAGAGAGAGAGAGAGAGAGAGAGAGAGAGAGAGAGAGAGAGAGAGAGAGAGAGAGAGAGAGAGAGAGAGAGAATTTATTGAAGTACTTTTCCCTGTCCGTTATTACCCCTCCATGCCAGGCGGTGACACCTACATATGTTTCTCTGTAGACTTGCACAGGAAAGTTACACAATTTCATACGATGGAGCACACTTATCCTAAATGCATATTTCAGTGGTACAAATTCCGATTTGGCACTATGAAAACTACCTGAAATTTAGCTGATGAAGTAGCTTTATTAAATTTATTAAACTAAAGCTTCTAAACATATTGTTGAATTCAAGAATTATTACTGTAGTATATAAAATAATAAAATACAACTTGTTTCATTTAATAAAGAAAATTAAAAACATTATTAATGTAGCTTATAGCATTCTGGAATATTGACTTGCTGAAATCCTTATTTCACTCTGAATCAAATTAGTTTCTGAAGATGTACCTTTCTGCGTGGCACGGCTCAATAAGTTATATTTACCTGTTTTATTAACACGATGTGAAGTTTTTTTTATTTTTCGAATGCAACAAAAATCTACCAAAAAAAGCTGGAAACATCCTAAACAACTTCAGACAATCAAAGCGTTAAACTCCTTTTAAAAATGGAAACACATTGACAATTGTTTAGAACATGGCAGTAGAAAGGGTACGTTCTTCAGGACGGTCAGTGTTGTCTAACAGAGAGCAATACAAATAGACTGCCTTCACAGCTATATAACACCCAGATGAAGTCAGCTTTAGGAACGTGTATGTCTCTCGTTTATTCTCTCCCCCTCTCAGTCTCTCTGCATCTATCCTTCTCTGTTCTTTTTTTCACCCCGGCACTGAGTGTTCGAGACAGCCCTGTACGAAACATTCTTTCAAGGCCAGGCCCTGGTCTGGGAATGGCACAGATGACAGTGGAAAGCAACAGTGTTGTGGACTTTGGCAGGACTCTGCCTGGGTAAAGCTGTGTGCTCTGCAGAACAGAGGACTCCAACTGAGTACTTCCTGCTTAGCGATCTAGTGGTTACGAAGCTGTGGCTTGGGGACATAAAATAACCTGGAGCATAAAAAAATGCACACTTGATAATCAGCTTGGATCCAATATTATTAACATTTACATATTAGTCAACGATTACAAATTAACTATTATAACAACATCTATTTTATTTGTAACTGCACACGGTGCATATAAGGACCTACACCTCTGGCTCCATTGTGAACACTGAATCTTAAAAAAATACCCATTAGTGAGCTGTGAAGCATTGCGGCAGGCAGAAGGCAGTGGCGGCAAGCAGGCAGCATTGGTGGCACCGGTGGGCTTTCAGATGGATGTTAGAGTATGTGAGGCCAGGGCACAGAGGAACCTCTGTGTGTCTTACCGGACCATGTTTCAGAATGACTCGGCTATATTGCAGGGGTGACAAAGATAAATTACAGTCACTGGAAAATATTTGTGCACTTTCTTAACCCCTCCTTTTTTTCTTGTCATTGGGTGAATTCCAACAGAATGCCACACCAAAGGGGGAGGTGGGACTTGCGTCTGAACAGTGAGGGAGAAGTCGTCCCTCGCTGCGCCACGCCACACCATGGCAGAAACACAGGACAGCCACTGTGTTTTATCATGGAACATGCCTTCCATCTCAGAGTTTATGTGCACCAAGAGCAAACAACTCACCCCTCTGACCCACCCCAAAAAAGGATTTGGAGTTAATTCCAGTTTTATTTCACACCACGTTTAGGGCAGGTAAAATAGACCCTTCCAGATCCAGGCAGGCTATATTTGTTTTTTGGGAGACTAGCTACCCACGTACAGTACGAGGTGTCTGGATTTCGTCTGCAATAAGTCAGCTATTAAAAAAGTATATACCACAGGGAATCTTTTATTGAAAGTAAATATATAGAATCAAAATAAAACGTGAAGTCTTTAATGCCTTATGTCTGGCTTTTCTAATTCCCGAAGACTACATTTTACTGACACACTTACATATATGAATACAGTAAAAGCCATTCATATCTACTCTAAATGAATACCACCCAGGCTCATAATATAATTGTCAAACTTACTGGATGCATCGCGTGCTGTTTAAAAAAAAATCCTTATTCTTCTCTAAATGTTTCTCTCCCTCTTATCACATCCAATCCTCCTTTCTATGTTGTCTTCTTTCCTCTTCTCTCAATCCAAATATTCAAGGGTGGAGGTCTATATGGTGAGCTCCATATGTGGGTGTTTAAGGTGTATCTTAGCCTGGCCTGTATGCAGTTAAAAGCTGGAGCTGGTGACATGATTAGTGTGCGTGGTCAGTAACGCTGAGGTCTGTACATCCCGGTCCTGTCCTGCCCAGACCACCCAGCAAGCAGCTGCCATGATGACCAGGCCTGACAGGAAACAGGAAACAGGAAGAAGCAGGCCGGAAGTACTATTAATCTAGTCTAGTTGACCGTTTGGAACCCAACACAACATCTCTCTCACACATTATGAGGTGAATCTACTGACATAAGTCTTCCCAACGGACAGAAAAACGTATTCTTTCTCTCCTACACGCTCTTCACCCGTGTCAATCTCTTTACTATTTAAATTCTGTCTCCTTACTTTCTCTTCACAACTGTTTGTTTTTCCTCAGTTTATCTTTCCAGCCCTCAGACTGACACTTTCTTCTATACCATTCCATCTTTCCAGACATCAATTCCTCCCCTCCTCCATGTGGGAATGAAAGAAAACAGAAATAAGTAAATTTTTATTTAAATGTGTACCAATAGACACAAAAAAACTTAGACAAACAAACACACACACACACACACACACACACACACATACACAAAGACTTGCAAACAAAAGGAACACCAAACACAAAGCACAGCACAGCTAGAATTCTACTTTATGCTGAAATATTCTAAAATGTGTTTTACAATACAATTAAACATCAAAGCATGAGCTATTCCTCTGTGATCTTTAACACCCTAGTGAACAAACCCCACACACCCTCTTCCACTTACAGTGCTGAGGAAAAGTTGCTGAACGTCATGGCTAATTACTAGATAGAGACAGAAGACTGCATCGTTATGTGAACCAGGACACACTCATATCTGCATTCAAATACATCATAAACCATTCAAGGACTACATTATTTTCTCGGGATTATTTCTTAACTTTATTTGTAATTGCATCTTAATAAAGATACTGAGACAAAGCTTGCAAAAAAAAAAAAAACACAGGGGAAAATACTTCTAACACGTACAGCAGTTAGGAAAATAAAACTGAGATCTGCGCTAAATTACTAAATAAACCAATGCTGAGGTCGGCTCGGCTACTTTTCATGAGCTATAAAAATGGGGAAAAAATAAAAAGAGAACAATATTCCTCGCATACCTAGTTATAGAGGGAACACCTGCCGTAAAATAAACATGGGCTCATACTGAAACCCGGGCGAGTTACCCGGCGAGTCCTGTGTACTGTACGTTTGAGTTCCTAGGTGTATGATCGTTACATTTAGAGTGGGAAAAGGACCCAAAAATACAATGTAATTTGTGAGAACATGATGCAAACTTTAATGTGCCCTCCACATCTGAAATATACTTGCTTCCTATATCACCCACTGCTTTAATCCTAAGGGTTTAAAGACGACTTCAGTATCCACCACCAGATCTTGCAAACCTGCAATCTGCAAATGTCAGTGTTTTACTGATGTTTAACTGAGCAAACTCTGTAAACCCCTTCCAAAACATTTGCAACCATTGCAACAAAAAGAAATACAACTTTAAAGTACAGCAATACGGGCTATTAAACTATTTGCTTAAACGTAAACGCATGTGATGTTTCTAAAAATATTTTCAAAGATTTACTGTTTTTTTCGTTAGGATGGTAGCCTATTTTGAACCATGCCTTATGTAACATATGCTCATAGGTATCAATGTCGAGACACTTCCCTTCAAACCTAAGCGACCAAATTTAGCAGTCCTTTTTAGAGTTTATGGAGCATGCTAGTGTACACCTTAAATCAAGCACTCTTTGACAGATTCCCTTATTTCACTGAATGCCAACAGAGAGCTGAACTCTCTCAGGTCATACTGTTGAATATCAACCAGTAAATCTTCTCTTTATTCATAAATTACTACTACAAAGCAAAATTCTAACTACACTGGCCACTCAGAGGAGGCTGAAGCTACTTTTTGGGATTTTTGCAAAAGCATTGATCCTGGCTCAAAAGGTGTCCCTTCACTTGAATAAAGCTTTAATGAGGCCTTGGTGTACGGCAACGTGCCCGGACAATTGGCTCAATGCGCTGGCCAATAAGAGTGACACGTGACCCCTTAATCCCTCTTTATGAGAAGGGTAAGAGCGTGTTATCACTGTTGGTTTTGTGAATCGGCAGCCAAAATCCCCAATGATTTGTTAGGAAGGACGGGTCTGAGAAGAGTAAGAGAAACAAAGCAGCGCCGGGGAGAGAGAGAGAAAGAGAGAGAGAGTATGTGTGTGTCTCTGAGATTACAGAGCTTGGCTGAGAGAGTCCTCTGTGTGTAATCGTGTGTCCACATGCGAGCTCTCACCTTCCCTCTGAGCAGATTAACCCAATGCTCAATACCAAGAGAGCAACAGGCGAGCGACACACAGAACAACTTCATTGATGGTGGGGGTGGGAAGGAGTAGAGTATAGGCGTGAGCGTACGTCCATTACTCCTTGCCAAAAGACAACTTCACCTCTATTATTTCACAACAGAAAGTCAAGATCATTGAGTAATCCAAAATACAATGGAGCCTCAAATCAACCAAACAAATCACACTTTACTGAAATCTAACTAAGCTAATAACTAATAAAATCAGAGACATTAGCCTTGCACTGAGCTGTGCTTGTATTTACAGTGGTCAGAAAACAACCCAGAGGTGGTAGCAACACTAAACACCTCTGGATGTGGCTGTACTTTTCCAGGATGTCTTCACAATCACTTCCTTTACTCAATTACTTTTCGCAAAAAAAGGAGTTAAATAAAGTTGAAACATTTGCAGAAATCCGGACATTGAGAAAATAGTTAATTTGCATCTCACATCATGATACCAATTTACAGTAGCATATAACAAGTTGTATTATACTTATCTTAAATATACGAGTGAATAAAATTATATTGTGCATACAATCTGCATTTGACACACTAAGGCTTAGCTATAGCCTATACACACTGTTTCCCTATGGTAACAGAAATGAAATGTACAGAGCCACGATCTAAAATGGGAAACATGCCTTACTCTATGTGCAAATATCTATTAGGGGTTCTATGCCAAAATATGAATGCAAATGTATTTTACATTTCTCAAAAGCAATGGCAATTGCCACAGGTTATTTGAGGTAGTGTTCCCTGTCCCACTCTTAATGGCAAGCTCAAATTAGCCTGGTAAAAGAGATGGACACATTTCAAGAAAACGGTCTGAAGAAGGTTAACAGAACATGTCTACTTGTACCAAAAGCTATCACTATCGATATGTTATGTATAATATAAATTGTATATATATTTCTTCAATTATTACAGAGGCCTGATTTACAAGCACCATCTACACTATACACATAGCTGAATAAGAACTTATATTTCTGATGGGTAGAAACGGCCACGTACTATATCTTCCTTAACCCCCAAGAAAACAGACAGGCTTCAGTTTGTCAGAATAGTCATCACTAAGCTATCGTTCCTCCACAATTTAGCTACATTGCTTGAGAGCCTTACTTTGCACCAATAATTAATTATCCAGAGACTGAGTATAATTCCACATGGACATTATACACATATAAATACAGTAGGGAAGCTGAATCATTTGGCCTGGCAGTAATGTAAGTAAACAGGTGTGAATGTGACTTATTGTATACTGTTTAAAAAACAGTGAGGTATAATAACTAACCCTCATCTTGATAATATGCCAGAAAAACATGTAATGTTGAGTTGCATTCATTCAGAATGTTTTGGAAAACTTTGTCGAAATGTAAATTGGGTTTATCTAATACAATCCTAACTTTTGACAAGTTGAATTCAATCTACATTATGAGCCGCTCATATGAGCCCACAATTATTTAATTATTAACAGTCCATACTTTCCTAATTTGTGGGACCCGCAGAGATTGTGCATTTTATTCTGGGTTGTGACCCGTTATAAATGCATAGGCTCAGTAGATTCACACGCGACTACCGGTACATATATTGAAACTAATTGGCCTATACGAATATTTCAGAGCAATACTTTTTAAATACTGCATAATATAAGTCATATACCGAGAATATGAGTCGCCCTAGTAGCCCATTGTGCGCCTGTTGATACGGTGTTGCGATATTGTGGGAAATAAACACTTCAAGGTCAAAGCACACAAACAAAACCACAAGACAAACCTTGACTCTCGTAAATAGACTCCGTAAAACGCTACTTTGCTGCGTGTAGCCTATAGGCCTGGAGATACAATGGTCATGGTTACATTGTATAGTTTGTTGGGAGGCAACGCGCTTCAAAATCGCGCTCAAGTTTACCGGTTATGTCAAACTGACACATACGATTATAAATAAAGAGCCCTTGCTGCTCGAGATACAACGTGTCCTCTGGATATGACAAAAACATTTATAGATGTAGGAGCACGTTACTCACTTTATTATGCATGAAATCTGTCTGGTAAGTGCGAGATACCACAGGCAGTCTCCGGCTGTGTCGTCCGGCCGAATGACAGCGTAGAGGAAGCCGTTGCGTGCCAGGGATGGACTTCGCAAAGACGCACTTAAATCCAGCACGGGCAGGAACGTAACATGAAAAAGAACCGTGCCGAAAAGTCGCCTGTGTGTGTCTAAAATGACAACAACAAAAAACTAGTCGGTCTCTCGTCTGAAAGTGTATTTGAGGACAGTGAGGATGGTTGCTTGGTCTCCAGTGATGTGTCGGCGAAAGGAATGGGACGGTTAAAGCCTTGGACGTCTGTAGCTGATGATGTTGTGAGGGCTGTTTCTGATCGCTCCCACAATCCTGGTCGAGTCTCTCCCTCACCCTCTCTCAGCGCGTTGAGAAATATCGGTTTTACTCCTGAAAGGGGGCGGGCTCACATTTCCCAACTACTTTAATGTAAGAGGCATAGCAATAATGCATTACTATCTCAAACCTGATCAAGAGGACTACTACTACAAATAATAATAATAATAGTAATAATAATAATAATATATTATTTCAATTTGTCAAAGGATATTTTCTTAAAACATTCAAGATAAATGTTTCTGTGAGAAAATGCAATGTTCTAGATCTACAAGAGCAGTCCTGCATCTGCCAATCGTTCTCCAGGCCCCAGTTATCTCACAAGATAAGGCCTGACACAGACAGTAAGCATGAGGAAATTAGCAAGTGTTATCCCCCAACCAAATTATTTGAAAACATCCACTCTATTAGTGTGAAGATAACAATAAAAACAGCAAGTATGCCTCTTCAGATAACACAGAGGAGCCAAACCTATTTGTGAGATGATCCAGATAGGCCTGGTAATACCAGGACTCTATTATATTCAAATGATATGCATCTCAGCCTCAAGTTTCTTGAATAGTAGTTGGAAATATAATAATCTTAACTTCCCCTTTGTGTCAAAAGCCTACTTGGCCATACACTAGCTTCGCATTATTTTAACCCCTGTACAGGCCTTTCACCTCAGTACAATACAAGGCAAGTCATAGAAAAAGTAGAAACATGAAATCAGACATAAATAAATCAAGCTTGCTAATCTGCTTGACGGGCGGACATTACTGCCTGCAACTGAAGCCTGTGGTGTCCGATAACTCGGGATACCACCTTCACATCACGTGACCCTTTCATCTTTGATCGCATTTCCTCTGGCTAAACCCCAGAACAATTGATAGGCTAGAATGTGTTAGACACAGTAGGCCCATCACAAAACATGACAGTTATCAATGGCAGGCCGTGAAGCTCAGCATGCTGAAACAGTGTGACCCCCCACACACAGGTCACATAGTGACTTTAACGTATCATATCACTTTGTATAGGATCGTTGAAGCTGAGTGTTTTGATGATCATTTGTGGAGCCTCGTGTATTTTTTATTATGCCGTGTGTTGGGGGTTGCTATGGAGTGACAGACTGTACAATTTAATTGAGATTGTACGCACCACATTCACTATTCCTTCGTTTCCAGTCGTAAACCTCTGTTCCCTTTGTGGTGTGTGTGTGTTGTTTGTAGTCTGTCAGGGCTTCATCAGAATTCATCAGTGTTTGAGGTTGTCTTCGGTTGGTTGGCACTTGGAGAGATCAGAGGATGGTAATCAGACTGGGAGAATTCTGGGTAAACCAGTCACTTATAGAAGAGCGTGTGTGAGATGCAATGACTATATTGAAAGTATAAAAATGATTGGGAAAGGTGACCTGAAGTGGCCAGGATCTAGAGGGAGGGGTCTATGGTAAAGAGACTTGCTGAGTCAACACACACAAATGAATGAACTTACTCGAAGGTGTTGCAAATTAGATGGAATGAGGGTGTTCCCCTTGTACTGGCTGAGCTACAGTCACTATGGCTGCACAGTGTTTAACTCAATGGCCTCTGGACAGTAGGAAATAGTAATAAAATAGTCATAAGCACTGTCTGTGCTCTGCATCATGGGCAATCACTACTTGTATGTAACATTATCATGTAATTTAGGTTGGATAACTTTATATAGGGATTTAGTTATTATATATTTAGTTATTATAGCACTGATCGTATTACAGAGAGGAGTGAGACTGATCCGGTCAGCACATCTAACCGAGTCTGTTTTGTCAAGTGGGTATTCAGTTACTGACAAAACGTTACAAATCTGAAGACATTGTTGTTCCACCCTGTTTTCATGTGAACAGCTGTTCCAGGACATTGTTACATCTTCTCATCTCCCATATCTCCTCATAGTCTTTGTCCTGCCTTGTAAATAGATTGACTTGCTAGTTTCCTAAACTAGCCTGACATATCCTTATGGCACACTGATAGCAACCCCTACACCCTCTTTCATCTTGCCACCTACTGGAATATTGAATGTTGTCCGTTAATCAACTAACCATATTTAAGTAAAAATAATTCCCCTAATAATGCGTCATGACATCTAATTGAAGCAGGGTCACGGAGCATAATATGCAGCATTCCTTTGCCTTTAACATGGCCCGACATAAAAGATTTGGCTAGCTTAATATTTTGTGTACAACAGCATATAGACCTATATTTCCCATAAAACCTAATTTAGCCCACCCCTGGATCCCACTGTCCCATCCTGACACACTTTTATTGTGGCTTCCCCCCATTATGAGAAATTCCCAATCTGTACATGTTTAGCACTTTAAGGAAATTGACAGTCACCTGAATATAATGTACTGTTTGCCAGAATGATTATGCAATTTGAAACATGTCACTCTGTATATACACACTGTAGGCTTTTGGTCTAATGCAATTTCATGAGGTTTGGCAAGAATTGTGCATAGAGGAGATGAGGAAAACGATGACTGGTTGTGAGTCAAACACACAAGTGCGGTTACAGATATTGATCTTACTCAGAAAGCTTTTTAAGAATTCTCTGGCAGTGACTTTATAGCATGTGACACATAATAGGCTGCCTGATGCGTGTGTGTTTTTGTAATGGGTAGAAATAAGGGAGCCGGTCTGCCTTTCATAAGAGCATTGTAAACACCAACACATTTCCTGGGCAAACAGGAACAGCCCAGGCCAGGTGTAATCTGTTGTCGATCATGCTCATGTGAAAACACAATCTGTCTGTCACAGTTGATCATGTTGTCAAGCACTCAGTCCCACTCCAGAGAATCAGCTAGCATTGCTGTGACATATTTGAAGAGGCTTCCCATTGTTGGTGTGTAACAGTCTCTCTCTGTCTCCTATTCCGTAATGAGTTGGAGAGAGACAGGTGTTATTTTGACATTGGCTTGATTTTACATGATGAGACTTACAGGCCAACTTTGCACAGGATCTATAGAGCGTGTGTGTGTGTGTGTGTGTCTCTGCGTACCACACTACATTCTCCGTTACTGTGCTTTAATTAGGGAGTGGTGGGGCGTAGCACCTCCAATATTTTTACCATTAGCGTAAATTCATAAACCATCGCGGTTCACACAAAACACATTTCACAGCGAAAAACAAATCTCTTACTTTCTGAAGAACTTCTGCTGAGGGCTTCCCAAGTGTCCAACGAAGACATCCAATGGTTCTTTTGTTAGAAAAAGTCATTTATTATATCCATAAATCTCCGTTTGGTTGGCGCATTATGTTCATAAAATACAGCGTCCACTCGCCCATTGAACCGTGAAGAGAACGCGTTCAACCTATACCTATACACTTGTCCAAGAACAATCAAACATCATTGATAATGTATCCTTAGGAACACTTTTATGTATATTTAGTATAATATTTCAACCGGATTATAAACTGGGCGATAGGAAAGGAAAAAACCACAGCGCGAGCCGTGAATGCATCCTCTTCTGTTTACATCCGATGACCACTTCGAAATTCTTCTTCTATTACCATCCAGAGCAACTATAACATCATCAAACACTGTCTAGAGACTGTTGACATCCAGTGGAAGCAATAGGTACTGCAATCTTACTCCCATATGAGGTCATTTTCAATAGGGAGGGGTTCAAAATGAGGCAATGTGTCAAATACACTTTTTCCAGGTCAGAAATTCCTCAGGTTTTTGCCTGCTATATCCGTTCTGTTATACTCACAGACAATATTTTAACATTCTTAGAAACTTCAGAGTGTTTCCTATCCAATAGTACTAATTATGTGCATATCCTATTTTCTGGGCCTGAGTGGGAGGCATTTTACTTTGGGCACGCCAGACTCTCCAAAACCGTCACCTCGGGAGCCGCTCCCTAAGAAGTTAAACAGTAGCGGAAGTGCCAGAGATCTCTAGATCAGTCCACCATACGTACTGGCTATTGATCTCATGGAAGATACACCAATACAATACTCACTGCACTGTGCACAGGAGAATATTCAAAGACAAAGATATACACTGTAGGATCTTTCTCTTCCCCTCTTCTGCAGTATTTGTGTAAGTGATCCAAAGCATTACATTACATATCATTTTGTCTGCCTTATTAATAAAGCCCATAATGAAACTCTGAAGGCAATATCATTAGTAATTACAGTTGTAGAATGATACCACTGTACAGTATAATTAGAAAAGCAATGGCAAGAAAGCCACTTTTTAATTAACAGATGCCATATGCCCTTATGCAAGACAATTGTGTTTAATATATATTTCTGTACACAATCAAAATTATTTCCCACATTTCCAGGGTGAGATTCTGACAACATCGTGCAACCAAGTGCATTTGCATATGGTGAATTATGAAAAGGTTGTGTAGCGCTCAATGTACACACTGTAGGAATTGAAAGGTCAGAAAAGTCAAGTATCAGCAAAATATCGAAATATATTTTGGTTTGGGTTTTTCCCCTCTCTACACGAAGTGAGGAATGGTACTACTAATGTACTACTAATGGTTCAGAACTACCAATGGTTCAGTGATACTAATGGTTCAGAACGGCCTGGTAGTGTTCCAGTCACCCTCTCTGGCCTGAGCCACTGAATTCACCCATAAAAGCAGTGTAATGTTAGCAGGAGACACATGGTGATTATACTGTACTGTATAACCCCCAGACCTACAGGCTAATACAGGGCTCAACAAACATTGCTATCTTTCTTTTACTGTCCAACCCCCTCACTATTCCCCCCGCCTGCAGTGGATCAAGGGCACTGTAAAATATTCCTCCATACAATGCAGAGATCCAGTCTTTTCACTATTCATTGTGGCAGTACGTTATTTTCTTTCCCCCATAAAGTCCTAAAGAGCTTTAATTTAGCTAGAGGCAATTTTCTGGGTGAGGCATGTATAATTAAAAAATTTTGTAGGCCGAAAGCTACAATACCATGATGTAATGCACATACAGTGGTAACATGTTCACAATTGTACTTCTCAATGCTAAAAGATTATTAGATGTCTAATTCATTTGATATAGTCTACAGACTATCATAGCTGCACGGGAAGGGTTTTCACAACTTTCGCTTGACGATTGGTGAAGTAGTGGTGAAATCGTTACAGAGCTTTGCCACATGAGAGATAATTTTGGTAACTTGCATGTTGTCTTGTTCAAACAGCGTCTGAACACTACACCTTTGATACATTATGGATGAGGCACAAGCAGCAGGACAAGCTCTCCCTTTATTCTGCCTGACACTTCTGTTACCCCACAGGAAAAGGCCCATGGTCGTGTGACTGTGTTCGCTGGCTGAACTACTGCTATTGGTACTGAAGGGTGAGGCCACCATTGGAGACGTGTTGGGTCTTCACTTTGAGATAACCACCTACCCTGCTCTGCCAAACTGTTCACTACTAAACATACGCCACGAGACTTGACTGGTGATTATATAGATACACTGATTCATCATTCAAATAATGCTAAGATAATTATATGGGTTTCCCAGGGTTTGATGTTGAAAGCTCAAAGTATTGTTATGTTCTTCATGTGGAGACCAATGCACTGTATGTTGAGTTATTATGCAGTTATAGGTGCTGTCTATAGGGGAGCCATAGACCCTTGTCAAAGCTGATTCAATTGGTTTAGGAAATGAGCTACGCGTGGCATTGGCCAGTGAAACTTATGATGGCTCATTATATTATCCCACACAGTTTTCTTGTTAATGAAAGGTATACATGTCATTGCTACATCTTTGTTTCAATGGATTGTGAAATGTTAAGAATACATTCCTTTGTAGATAGCATCACACACTCATTAATCGTGCAGAATATTTAATCAATACATGAAGAGTTTTAATATTCACATAAACTTCCATTTGATGTGGCCCCTCAAGCTGCTAAAATTACAAATGCTGACAGGGACAGTCGTCTCTGCTTCCTAAACTCCTCTTTTCTTCTCTTCAGAGAACGCAGGATTGCTGTGGTTTCACTCTTCATTTCAGTCTTTCACTCAAAGTTCCCTTTGTCTCCAGATTACTTCATGTGAGAAAAAAGAATAGCTTCTCCCTCGCTAATGATTTTTCCTCCTTTTGAATGGCTGGAAAGTAATTCACTCCTAACTGCTCAGAAACGGGCATAGTTATTTTATTGTTTCAGCCCCTCTATAACAGAGCCTGTATAGTGGGGATGCCAACGTAACCTGTTCCTTCTCCAGTGGAGGGGTGCCAACCAGTGTTTCCTGAGGCTGAGCAGAGGCTGTACCTGACAGATGTTGTGTGTTACCCTGTGGCAGTGGAAAGATCACACACGTGATCACACACGTGACATTTCAGCAGTCATGGTCATAATGTGAATATTTAAACGATTAAGGTAGAGTATTGTCGTTGTTAACATAACTCCTACTGCCATAAGGTAAATCATATTTAAGAATCTGACATGATCATCATTTGTAGTTTGAGCTGTAATTATACAGCATATACAAGAAGTTAACACACCAGCTGCTGAATTAATTCATATTATAAAATGATATATTTGCTCCTGAAGTATACATGCAATTAGGCATGCTGCACACACACACACGCACACACACTTATGTACAGTACATGCATTCACTTACATAACACAAGTGCACACCTTGCTTTAGCACCATAAGAGCTGGTATAATGGGCAGAAGAAGAGTGGTGTAACATAATTGGTTGATAGGTTAGGGGGTGTACAGTGCAATATGTGTGTGAGTGGGGATGGGCCCTGTGGCGATATTGCCCTACTCCCTTGGCACGCTACAGGAGGAAAGAAATCCAATCATAAATTATTCAAATGAGAACTGAGAGTCCAGGCCACTTGCGTGACAAGGATGTCCTTCCACCTAGGTCTTGTTCAGCCTGGGCACCAGGACCTCTCAATACTGTACCCAGGCCTGATCTAGGGTCAGTCCATATGCCAGGCTTTGGGCCTTTCAGAGACCTGCATGGCTTGTAAACCACCAGGTTAAAGTGGTACAGCTGTTTGTGCAACAGTAAGGCTGCAGCCTAAAATGAGGGCATGAGGTCTGGGGACGAGAGAATAGAACTGATCATTCCCATGACAACCATTACACAGCACATCTACCTACAGCAGCGGTGACCTCCACCCATTCTCCTGACTCCTAAACATCACTCGGCAGAACTATACAGCATGTATCTCCCACATACAGCAACTGCCGTTTTTAACATCTAGCTGTGAAGCAAAGCAAATGGGAGTCGATGTGCTTTAATGTGAAACGCAGCCCTAACATGATACAGTAGGCCCGGCGACCCCCGGCAAAGGAAGACACAGTGTGGCAGACATGAGGCGGCGTCTAAACCTCTCTGTGCCTCCAGCGTCACACTTATTCTTATTCAGACGCCATCAGAAAGGAGGCAAGCCACTGAGATTAGCTGCAGATCAAAAGGCTTGCTGCCTCGCGTAGTGCGAGCACCATTAATGTTTTGTAGATTTAGGCAGCCCCAGTGCACAGGCGCTCTATAGGGGCGGCAGAGAAACCGAGCGGCGTACTGTACAAACGGCACCGACACTGCTCAGGGGGGTAGACTTAGACTGGAAAGGTATTTTTCATAAACGAGGCCTGACTGCCGCTGGGACGTGGAAACTTGAAATGAAATAATAAAGCGAGTAGAAAAAAACTAGGCCCGTTACTGCAAGCAATTACAGTTGAAGAAAGATACTTGTCCTTTCTATGCCTTTGCGATGAAACTGAACTGCTTCCATGTGTATAATACGTCTTGGTTAAGTGCTAATTTATTTTGAATATGAAATGCACTTTCTACAATAACATGGCTTGTGTATCCAAAGATCATGGTGTCTGGATCAGCAATATCCAGCATAACCACGACAACTACTGCAAAGCCATATAACAAGAGCATTTCAAATAGTAGCTATGGACGCCTATAGATCCCGCTTTCTCCGCAATCATTTTCTATGCAAATCCAAGCGAGCATATCACTGCACCAGACTTATAAAATGACCCATATAATGTGCTCAAGTCTAATCTCTGTAATCAAGGTAGCCAAGTTAAGATACAAACAAAAACCTAAACACATGCTTATCTTTTTGCTGTGATTGTCAGGAGTACTACTGACCCCACAATAAGCATAATTTGTCGTTAACTGATAGAAGGTCAATTTGGTGTGGATCAAGACTGTGAGAAGCTTCCAAGAGGATGGGTAGGTACAGAAAAGAGACACAAGAAATAGTACAGGGTGGTAGCGAAGTGACAGGATGGGGGTGGTGGTTGGAGGTTCAAAGGGAGAGAGATGCGAGAGCTCGCCACCCTGTAGAGAGGGTTTCCTCAAAGCGGTGGAATTTGGTGGCAAAAAGTTTGTAAGTGAAGAGAGATCTTTGTAAACTGTTTTGAAGAGATGTCTCCTCTCTTCAAGGTTGATGTTAAGTGGAAAAAAGGTTGTGCCTCACAATGTATGCCTGAACCTACTACTAGGCTATATGGAATTGTTTTAAGAAGGTCATACCAAGGATCACTTTTCTATTTGATTTAGAATTTTTAAATCCCTTGAAGTATCAAAAAAATACATGAAAAAAGTATTTGATGAACAATCGTCAGTACCAACTTCAGACGAGTTCCAAGACGTTTGTGGGGGGTCGTCGAGCAAAGCGGAGAACACCACATCGTGTTCATGAGAGTCTCATATTTCCATAGAGGGAGAGTCTCATATTTCCATAGTTTGTAGGCCAAACCCTTCGAACACTACAGACGGTTTTGTGAGAAGACCGATTTTCGGGATGTCTCATGGTCTGACAAACATGCTCTACCACTGTCACCTTTCACCGCAGATGCAGAAATGCGATGTCCTAAAACAGTTGATTGATGCAAAAGAAAACAGATATGTCTAGCTTATACTGACGGGGGCACGGACATTGACTCTAGGTTCATACTCTATATGGCTCTGGGTTAACCCAATCATCTTGGTGGGAGAAATAAGAATGGTACAATGTATACCATTATACAACTGTACATTTGTTCATTTGCAGTAATTGTGTAATTATTATTATTGTTATTATAATAGCTATTACTGCTACTGAATTGCCTGCTGATGGGCCATCAACAGTTGTATTTAAACTGGTTGCTAAGTTAGGCTCCTAGAACATTCCCACCTGCCCAATCGGCAATACTAAAATTACTTCCTTAAATCAAATGTCTGAAGAAAAAGTTTAACAAAGCCATTCAGCATCCATAAAAATCTAACTAAACGTTTGTTTGGATATGGAATTCTTCCTGGTTGTTTTAGGACGTTTGCCTGCTATTGAGTACATTTGTCTACCCCTGCCTTCAGAGAGGTGTCAACTCCCTTCAATATCAACTCCCTTCAGTTGGTGTAACATGACACATTTCCTCTTTGTTTCACAGTTCAGCGAGTAATATCTTACTTAGTGTTAATCTGTGTGACAAAAATTGATATTGAGGTCTGCAGCGGCCATTTAGGTAGCTACCTTGCAGGAGTAAGACATTTGTAAGGCAAACAGCATGTTGAAGCCAGGCACTTTTCACTCACAGAGGATTTAAGATTGCGCTATGAGGTGTTATTAGCAATTAACCTTAGGAAGATCAATAACCCAAACCGACTGAAGAATTAAAACAAAAAATACAACAAAGTATTATTAAGTTATTCTTTAGATAGTCAAACCTTTTGTCATGCCTTGGAGAAGTAAAAAGTAGACATATGTAGCTACAGGAGCCTTGATTGGCCATTCACTCGCACAGAAGTGATTGGCAACAGCTGTTTGTGACTGCCCGATCTCCAACTTCAGCATAGCTCAACCCTTAAGATTTTCCATCCACTTGGTTCTCTGTTACGCATTAAGTGTAAGTACCTAAGGTAAAACAACCTAGCATCAATTATCTGCCCTTGTCCGTCCATATGGGTTCGATTGCAGATCCAGATGTATTTTTATTGTTCTAACACAACAAAATTACTGTTTCACTTTTCAAATAAAGTAAAAATAAATAATTGACTAACAATATGCGAATACTATATTACAAGAGAGTTAGTTGTTTGACAGATTTATGCCTGGTGGCTTGGAACATGCCATCATCCACTCTATGGCAAAAAGAGTACCACTGCCAGAACCTGATTTTTCCACAAGCAGAAAGTCACAGTACACCATGGAGAGGAAAAGGGGAAGGTAGGAGTGTTCTCTGTAAACTCACCCGTGTCGTTCTTTGCTTCTCCAGGAAGTATCACCCTACAGCACCAATTGAGGGCCAGCTCAATCAAACAGTCACAAGTGGGATTTTTTTTGATACAGGTTAGAGATAAAAGTAAAAGAAGAGTAAAAAGTTAACTAAAAAACAAAACAAAAAATGTCCTACATGTATAAAAGCCAGACCAGCTGGCTTTGAACAGAAACCCCAGTTTTGGGTTGTGTTTTGCCTCCGATCTCTTTCCACACTGAACCCAGGAGTTGTTCTGGCCAACCACCCACCCCACCCCATGTCCCCCTCTCCCCTCCAGCCGGTCCACCTGCCTCAGTCACTCCTGAGTATATTTAGCCCTCTGAGGGATCAGTGACACCCAGACCTTTGTCAGCGGTGGCATATGTTCGCTAGATTATTGCCCCCAAAATAATATTGCTGTCCAATAAGGGGCACAAAAATTAAACAAATTGCAGTGTTGTATTTTTAAAAAGAACCACAATATTCAGGAAATAGTTAAACTAATACCTGATAAAAATCATCCAAAGCAGCAAGAGGAAAGTTGAAGACATGAAATTTGCCTTAGTATCAACTAAATAATCACATAAGAAGAGTTCAGAAGAGGAAGAGTTCTGACGAGGAACTTATTTTTACGTGGTTATTTTCCAGTGACGAAATATTACAATCTCAAAATCAAACAATATTGAATGGTACTCCTATAGTATTTCATGCTTCCACTGAAATCAATCAAACTGATGTACAGATGGATAATATCATATGCGAAGTGATATGTTGAAAATGAGTGAAATATGGATGACGTTTTTCCTAAACATAAAAAGGGGACACTTATTAAAGATTGGGTTGGAGCGCAGGCATCCACTGATGTTTAGGGAATCGGTTGTCTTTGAGCAAACACATTAGCATTTATCTGATCCGGTTAAATTGTTTACATGATTCTGGACAATGGAAATACACTCATCTGTTTTTTTAAACGAGGGTCTCTCTTTGTCTACAATCTTTATACTAATGTATGATAGAGTCCATTGGAGTCCAGAACAATACCACTACAGGAGTTGAATCATCGCAGGAATTAAACAATATTATTTACAAACTTTTACAAGGGTCTGTGTTCAAGAGTGTTCTCATTGTGTATGCTCTCTCCATTGGTCTGCAAGGCAAAGCATACTCCCAGAGAGTACAAAACACACACATGCCTGTACGCACGCAAACACTAACTGGTGTCCTGCCGTCTTGGTTTTGGCTGGGGCTTCCCCCCGGCGTGAGTGGGCCAGGTTTTGGAGGCCTGATCCTGAGCTCTCTCCCCTGTCTCTCTCCCCACAGGAGTCTGCTCCAATGATGGGAGACCGAGCCCCGGAGCCTGGTGGTCTGTCTGTTGGTCTGGGCAAGGTGTAGGAGGAGGGAGAGGGATTGGCACTCTATGGCAGTTTTGCCTGGTACAGTGTACAGTGCTGGACCGCAGGAGCTAGTAGGGATACCAGCGAACGTACTGTCCCTCTTAAACAAGGACCTGTCTGGCCTGACTGAAGACTCTGTCTGTCCACACCATGGTCCTATGTGTGAGAATGTGTTTCTTTTAGTATTTTTGTGTTTTATAGTGTGTGTGTGTGTGTGTTTAAGTTATACTATCCTCCCAAGAAGTCCTCCCAAGGATCGTAAAACAAGGAACATTCTGACAAGTAGGGACATTTCGCCAGTCCCCACAAGGAAAAGGCTGTTTTAGGCTTAGCGGTTAGATTTAGTGTTACAATTAGGGTTAGAATTAGAATTAGGGTTAGGATTAGGAGTTAAGTGTAGGGTCAGGGTTAGGGGTTTGGGTTTAAGTTAGGGTTAGGGTTAAGTTAGGGTTAGGGTTAATTGTTTGGTTCCCAGAAGGATAGTGTGTGTGTATGTGTGTTTGTGTGTGTGTGTGTGTGTGACAGAGGGTGTGGCTGGATGTCCGTGCCACTGCTCTAGAGACTGCAGGCTGCGCCAGAGGTGGAACACAAAGTGTTCTGTCGAAGACAAGGTGACAGAAGATCGATAGGAAACTCGGCATGGCGCCTCCCCTGAAAACTCCTTTCAACATTTTTATTCTCTTTTTTTTATTTTGCTTTATCGTTAAATCATCAACAGCAAATTAAAGCAATTATGAACAATAATAATGAAACCACTGACAGATTTGTGGAAGGCCAGCTGGATTTATGCATGTTTTTATAACATCACTACTGCTGTTGGCCGGGCTGAGAGCTACTGAATCTGCGTCACCTGATTCATTTGTACTTCTACTTCTCTTTTTGTCTGTGTTTATGTTTCTGTCCATCGCTTTCGGTTTGTGGGTTCATGAGTGACTAATGTATGTGAGTAAATATTGTATAATGCTGATTGGCATGATACATACACATTTTGTTACGTTGCAGCCTTATTTTTTTTATTTTTTTAAACATTTTTGCAAATGTATAAAATAGATTTAAAAAAAAAAAAAAAAAAATTACATAAGTATTCAGAGCCTTTACTCAGAACTTTGTTGAAGCACCTTTGACAGTGATTACAGCCTCAAGTCTTCTTGGGTATGATGCTACAAGCTTGTCACACCTGTATTTGGGGAGTTTCTCCCATTCCTCTCAGCAGATTCTCTCAAGCTTTGTCAGGTTAGATGGGGAGCACTGGAAGGTGAAACTTCACCCTAGTCTGAGGTCCTGCGCACTCTGGAACAGGTTTTCATCAAGGATCTCTCTGTACTTTACTCCATTAATCTTTGCCTCGATCCTGACTAGTCTCCCAGTCCCTGCCGCTGAAAAACATCCCCGCAGCATGATGCTGCCACCACCATGCTTCACTGTAGGGATGGTGCCAGGTTTCCTCCAGACGTGATGCTTGGAGTTCAATGTTGGTTTTATCAGACCAGAGAATCTTGTTTCTCATGGTCTGAGAGTCTTTAGGTGCTTTTTGGCTAACTCCAAGCGGGCTGTCATGTGCCTTTTACTGAAGAGTGGCTTCCGTCTGGCCACTACCATAAAGGCCTGATTGGTGAAGTACTGCAGAGATGGTTGTCCTTCTGGAAGGTTCTCCCATCTCCACAGAAGAACTCTAGAGCTCTGTCAGAGTGAACATCGGGTTCTTGGTCACCTCCTTGACCAAGGCCCTTCTCCTCCGGTTGCTCACTTTGGCCGGGCTGTCAGCTCTAGGAAGAGTCTTGGTGGTTCCAAACAACTTCCATTTAACAATGATGGAGCCCACTGTGTTCTTGGGGTTCATCAATGCTGCAGACATTTTCTGGTACACTTCCTCAGATCTGTGCCTCGACACAATTCTGTCTCGGAGCTCTACGGACAATTCCTTCAACCTCATGGCTTGATTTTTGCTCTGACATGCACTGTCAACTTTGGGACCTTTATATAGACTGATGCGTGCCTTTCCAAATCATGTCCAATCAGTTGAATTTACCACAGGTGGACTCCAATCAAGTTCTAAAAACATCTCAAGGATGATCAATGGAAACAGGATGCACCTGAGCTCAATTTGAGTCTCATAGCAAGTGGTCTTAATACTGTAAATAATGTATTTTTTTATTATTATTTTTTATACATTTGCTAACATTTCTAAGAAAAACTGTTTTCGTTTGGTCATTATGGGGTTTAAAATTATAATATTCAATCAATTTTAGAATAAGTCTGTAACTTAACAAAATGTGGGAAAAGCCAAGGGGTCTGAATACTTTTTCGAAGGCACTGTAGCTGTAACAGTATTACCTTACCTTAGGTGACGTGTGTGTTTGTGTGTGTGTGTCTGCACATCTGCGTATGTACAGTGTGTGTGAAAGACAGGGGAATCAGCGGTGGCGGTGTGTTTTTCCTGCATTTATGCGCTGTGTGGCGTGAGCTGACTTCAGCGTGTCTTCTCAGCCCTCTGCTTCACACAAAGTCTCTCTGTGCGTGTTCAGCCCTGGAGACAGAGGGAAGACCGCAGCTCACAATCACCACCTAGCACATACCTCTTCCCCGCAGGCAGCCCCACCAGCCTGGCCTGGCTCAACATGGACCAACCAGACCCCTCCTCAGAAGTGCGATTCTGATGAGCATTGTTAAAACACAGCACAGGAAAAGCAAAATAACGATATATATATATAGAGAGCGAGAGAGAGAGAGAGAGAGACATATAGATAGAGAGAGATATAGATAGAGACAGAGAGAGATATAGATAGAGAGACATATAGATAGAGAGAGAGAGAGATATAGACAGAGAGACATAGATAGAGAGATATATAGATAGAGAGAGATATAGATAGAGGGACATTTAGACATATAGGCATATAGAGAGAGAGACAGAGAGACATATAGACATACAGAGACAGAGACAGAGAGACATATAGAGAGAGAGAAAGAAGGAAATTAAGAAGGAGAAGGAAAGAAAGAGATGAAGTGGGAGGGCACGAGGGAGTGTGCACACCTCAGTCCAAAAACAATATTTTGACTGAAACTTTAGCCCTTCTATTTGGCTCTTTTGAAAGATGGATTATGACTGGTGCCATGGCTAACTCTTTATTCAGCACCTACAGTACACACGACATCAAGCGAATGCTATGGGTTTCTTTTGCCTGTTGAACTTGTGGTAGAAGTGTGAGACTGATGCTAAATTGAGTATGCTGACTAACAAAATGTACCCATTTTAAAGTTATAAAAATACTGCAGCCAAAAATACAACATTTCAAATTGTTTTAAAACTATCAATATTTAGTTGATAAATTTAAAAAAATATATATTATGTAAAATAAAATAAACATTCAGGCATCAAAATGTGTTTTCTACAGTTTCTACGGTCTCTCTGAAGGGCTCTCCCCCTTTCCCGATCTCCAGAACCTTCTTTCTTCCTCTCTCCTACATTCTCTACCCCATTTTTCTCCCTTAGTGTAAGCTCTTTTTTTCTAATTGTCCAAGAGGTCCTCTGCCTCAGGCAGGGGGGTAGAAGGAGGATCCATATTGCCCCTGCCGTCTGAAATTTAGAGATAATGTCATAGTTCTCTGATAATATGAGCCAGATGTATGACATTCGGATATGCTCAGAATCACTAATCGGGGAAGAACCAATCACAAAACGTCTGTTGGAGAAAGACAGGTTGAGTGGCGAGTGAGGTGAGTCCATCCCCTACTTATAAGTCGCCACTGCCCGCCCTCTAGTTATTCTCGAACATGCCTCTCTTCCTTGCGTTCTTGCAAGCAGGGAAATGCGGTGATACATCTCACTCAGAGAATCGGGGTTACGGCAGTAACCCTAAGTTCTCTTTTAAATACTTGCTTCAATGTATCACATTGGGATATGGCCAAGTCCCTTATCGCAGACATGCTCTCCGAAGCCAGGGCAATCCCAGCATAAGCAACCCTCACTGGCTTCGACACTGAGGCCAGTATGTGACAACGAAGGTGCAGGGACATCCAGTCATTAAAAATCTCATAAATGTATGAGAGGAGGCCCAACGTGTTGCATCGCAAATCTCTTGTAAAGAGATGCAGTGCCCAAAAGGTAGCCCCACATAAGGGAACCAGTCCATCCAGTATGCTTAACAATACAGTCTACACTCAAAGGCAATTATTCGAACTTGTTGAATTTTTAAGTATAGGCTAGACCAATTATATACCAAAGACATCTTAAATCAGTTTTGTTTGATGTTTTACTGCCATGCGTAATATGCAGAAGGCTATGTATTGTATAATGGCACAATCATAATTTTAATAAAATTTAATTTTCGGTCTTGAAAGTTAGAAGCACCGAAACATCTAGAATGTAATTGTATGCCGTAGCGTTAAGATTTCTTATAATGGTGATCTTAGGCTCGTGTGCAGCTGCTCGGCCACAGAAACCCAGTTCATGAAGCTCCCAACGAACAGTTCTTGTGCTGCTTTCAGAGGCAGTTTGGAACTCGGTAGTGAGTATTGCAACCAAGGACAGACAATTTTTACATGTTATGCGCTTCAGCACTCGGCGGTCTCATTCTGTGAGCTTGTGTGGGGCTGAGCAGTTGCCGCTCCTAGACATTTCCACTTCACCATAACAGCACTTAAAGTTGACCTGGGCAGCTCTAGCAGGGCAGAAATTTGACGAATTGACTTGTTGGTTAGGTGGCATCCTATGACGGTGCCATGTTGAAAGGTACTAACCCAACCCCCCAAAAATCAATTTTAATTTCAGGTTGTAAGGCAACAAAATAGGAACAACGCCAAGGGGGGTGAATACTTTCACAAGCCACTGTACTTATATGTACATATTCTCATTCACCCCTTTATATTTGTGTGTATTAGGTAGTTGTTGGGGAATTGTTAGATTACTTGTTAGATATTACTGCACTGTCAGAACAAGAAGCACAAGCATTTCGTTACACTCACATTAACAACTGCTGTATGTGTATGTCACCAATAACATTTGATTTTATTTTATTTGAGGAAAGTATTTAATTGTTACCTAGGAATTATTTGATATTGACAAAAATATGACTGCATTGGACCTTTAACAGTGCCAAAAACCTGTCCAAAAAGATCCTGCAAGAAGCATAACATCTTGGATAAAGAGCATTGGTAAGGAATTATCTGTTTTTGGTCAAACCACTTCTCCAAAAAACGCTCCACGTTGGGTTGGAGGAGGGTTATCAAGAGCGAAAATATTTCCTCAGCGGCTCCCGTAAAGGGAGAGGTAGAGAGGACAGTTGCCCCACTGCGTGAACCAAGCGCAGGGTAGAAATGGGAAGCCTGAGCTTGTGCTCTCGGGATCTACTGTTCTAATGTGTTCGCTTGCAAGCAATAGACAGTTTAGAGGCAAAATGCTGCAGGGCATGGGAAGAGAACCACGGTAGATGGCAAATGGCAATCTGTCATCCTGCTCCGCTTGTCAGATGAGACCTGAGGAATAGCGAACATACTGACTTCCGCCCCTGGCTGTAATCTGAAAAGGCGCCAAGGGGAGAGTCTAAGGGAGGAGGGAACATTGGGGTAAATTGCAGCTCTTTCATTTTCCCATGTGAGCAAGTTCACGAAAGTGGGCCCGAACAACTCCCTGGGTATCACGGGTGCAACTAGGAGGTCCACTTTCTCGTTGTCTGTCAAATTGGACAAGCTTAACCAAAGTGCCCTCTCTCCCACCACCGCCAGGCTCATGGGGGCGACCGCCAGCCTTTGATGGCATTACGGGACAAACAGAGGTTAAGGTCTGTAATCAAACAGATCTCATCCCAAACATCTTGATTCAGGGTGTCAAATACAGTTGATTCCCCACCTCCTTCATTAACTTGGCCTGATAAGCCATCAATAAAGAGGTCAAGTTGAGTGCTCAGATTGACTGGGCTGAGGCTTTGTACGTCTTCTGAAAAATGGAGTCAGGAAAGCGCTCCGTCTTTCCAGTGAGGGAGGTACCTGTGGTGTTAGTAACGCGGCGCGTGGGGTTGAGATGGTCGGCCAGTGACGGCTCCACTGTGGGGGGGTTGCAAAACCCAGATTACTCCATATTTTGGATTTCCAGAATACGGGAGCCCCTATTTATTTATTTATTTGTATTTATTTTATTTAACCTTTATTTAACTAGGCAAGTCTTATTTACAATGACAGCCTACCAAAAGGTAAAAGGCCTCTCCTGCGGGGCAAAACACACATCACGACAAGAGATACAACACAACACTACAAGGCAGCAACACATGACAACACAGCATGGTAGCAACACAACATGACAACAACATGGTAGCAACACAACATGGTATCAGCACAAAACATGGTCCAAACATTATTGGGTACAGACAACAGCACAAAGGGCAAGAAGGTAGAGACAACAATACATCACGCAAAGCAGCCACAACTGTCTGTAAGAGTGTCGATGATTGAGTCTTTGAATTAAGAGATTGAGATAAAACTGTCCAGTTTAAGTGTTTGTTGCAGCTCGTTCCAGTCGCTAGCTGCAACAAACTGAAAAGAGGAGTGACCCAAGGATGTGTGTGCATTGGGGACCTTTAACAGAATGTGGCAGGCAGAACGGGTGTTGTATGTGGAGGATGAAGGCTGCCGTAGATATCTCAGATAGGAGGGAGTGAGGCCTAAGAGGGTTTTATAAATAAGCATTAACCAGTGGGTCTTGCAACGGCTATACAGAGATGACCAGTTTACAGAGGAGTATAGAGTGTAGTGATGTGTCCTATAAGAACCATTGGTGGCAAATCTGATGGCCGAATGGTAAAGAACATCTAGCCGCTCAAGAGCACCCTTACCTGTCTAAGTACTCTACCATGGGTAGGATGGTCATGTGAATCAGGGTTAGTTTGGCAGCTGGGGTGAAAGAGGAACGATTATGATAGAAGAAACCAAGTCTAGATTAAACTTTAGCCTGCAGCTTTGATATGTGCTGAGAGAAGGACAGTGTACAGTCTATCCATACTCCCAAGTACTTGTATGAGGTAACTACCTCAAGCTCTGTTGTAGAGCATTTAACACAAAATCCGGGAATTGGCCAGCTGAGTATAAGACTGTATCATCTGCATATAAATGGACATCAAGAAAGCCAGTCAGTTGATTATTGACAAGTTCTTCCAAAACTTTTGATAAACAGGCCAAAATAGAAATAGGCCTATAACAGTTAGGTTCAGCTTGATCTCCCCCTTTAAATAAAGGACGAACCGTGGCTGCCTTCCAAGCAATGGGAACCTCCCCAGAAAGGAGAGACAGGTTAAAAAGGTCAGAGATAGGCTTGGCGATGATAGGGGCAGCTACATTAAAAAGCGAAAGGGTCAAACCATTTCACTGAGCAGCCATTACGAACACAGGCTGTTAAACAGTGATCACTAAGGTCATTACAGAAAACACCAGACTGATACCTATCAGGATTATTTTTGAGGATAACATCAAGGAGACTATTCTTTTCTGGGTGTTTGGAGTCATACTTTGTGGGATTGGTAATAATCTGAGAAAGATTTAGGGAGTCCCATTGCTTTAGGACTTGGTCAGGTGGTTTAAGCATGTCCCAGTTTAGGTCACCTAGCAGGACACATTCAGACTTAGTGTAAGGGGCCAGGAGAGAGCTTAAAGCAGGTAGGGTACAGGCCGGTGCTGATGGAGGACGATAGCTCTTTGTTGACTGTTGCTGGGTGCTATCTGAAAGTTTAATGCTTAAAACCAGCAAATCTAATTGTTTGGGGACAGACTTAATGGAGACAACTGAGCACTGAAGGTGATCCTTGGTAAAGATTTCCACTCCCCCACCCTTGGAAGATCTGTCTTGCCGAAAAAGGTTATAACCAGAAAGGTTAACATCAGTATTCAAAACACTCTTCATTAATTAACCACGTCTCAGTAATTACCAACACATCTGGATTGGAGCTGTGAACCCACACTTTCAATTGATCCATTTTAGGCAGTAAGCTTCTAGTTCTAAAACCCAGAAATCAGAACACAAGTCAGAATTGGGAATCCCTAGCAAGGATTTTACTGGTAAGGGGCCTTTCTTATGACCTGGGACCTCAGGAAGCAGTTGATTGACAGGAGCCATACCATATGGGAGTGTCTTCCCGTCGTACAGGTCCCTTACCAAGGCCTGACCCAATGCCAAGTCTGGCTGCAGCTCGCTTGCAAACATTGAAAGGCCCAAACTCCAAGCGGGGGAGAGCAGCTCCCTCGTCCTGGGGGCAGGGATACCTAGGCACTTGAGAGGGTGGGAGAACAGAGTCTTCACCCTACATTTCAATCGCAAAGTCGAGGAGACTCACAAGATCCATCCTGTCATTATCCTAGTCATCCCCTAGTTTGCCTTCCTCTGACAGTAGGTCCTCAGACAGTGAGGGGATTCGAAGCTATCCACAACTTCGCCCCAGCATGGATCTGTGGTGGGGTGCTGAATCTCAGCCTCGCCCTGTGGCCTAGAGGTGAAAGGGGAGGCCAAGACAGAGGTATGTTTGAGCCTCCTCCTCAGATCTGCCCTAGTCAGTGTTTTACAGTGCTCACAGGACTTGAGGTAATTGAGGGATACCTGAGGATGCTTCTTTTCCAAGCAATTGATGCATTGAAGGTGAAAATCCTTCCCCGAAATCATGGAACTGCAAGCGCAAGAAACTGGGGGTTCGAGTGCTAGGCTTGGATTTCCCTGGGATGGGTAGCAATGGCCTTTGTGTAGAATAGGCTTGCTAATATTGAGCCAGGAGGCTTAGAATATATGTTACCTAGCTAGTTAGACGCCTCACTGCCAATGATTAGCTAGAATGAACACTATAGCCACTAGGCTACTAAAGCGTTAGCTAGCTAGCTAGCAGCTACCTTGTGTGGCTAAGGTGCACTGTAGCTAGCCCAGAGCTAGCCGAAGGGAACTGTGTGGGGGCAGAGTTTGACTTCAACCGTGGAGCTGTGAGGCTAACCTGGCCGGTCTAGTTGACACAAACAAGTGAACATAGGTTAAACTTAACAAGAGAAGGGAGCTAGCAATGTTACCGTTTGTGCAGGTAGGAATGCTAGTGTGGTTAGAGTGCTTTCCAGCGAGCTAGCCAAGATAGCTTAAATCTTGCATCGAGGGCTAATTGACACCAGAGACTGAGAAGTAGAAAACAATTTCTACACAAAGTAAAAACTTTCCTTTCGTCAGTACTCAACACTATCGACAGGATCTGAGGTCCCATGTTAGGCAGCGTTAACCTCACAGTTCGCTTGAGAACATTTAAGCAGGAAAACAAGGATCAAGATGTGCTGAGGAGGTGCTTCAAGAGAGTAGAGCTCTTCACAAGGAAGCGAGGCGGAAATAACGAAAGGGCAGGGGAGTGGCATCTTATAAGGAAGGGAGAGACTCACCACATTTGCCACTTGACTTGTCTGTCTCCAACAGACACTGTGTGATTGGTTCTTCCCCGATTAGTGATTCTGAGCGAAGCCCAATGTATTGAAGCAAATATTTGACCACCGAAACTACATGAAACTATTGTGCATGATCAAACATGGTATAACCCTATAACAGTGTTATAAAGGCTTTGTAACTGTCTTACCAGTACAGAGTTTTAAGCAGCTGTGGTTCCAGTGAAGGCCTGTAGATCATCTCAGTCCGCTGTTATCTTTGTCTTTCGTGAGTCAGGCCTCAGGCACCATCTCTAAAGTGATGGCCAGGCCAATCGGAGCGCCAGCCCTATATCTCTGGTTTAAAGAATACAGAAAGACAGTAGAACACAGAAAGACAGTAGAAATTGGACGACTGCTTGATTAACTGAAGCTATTATGAGTAAATTAGACCAAACTCGCAATATGAAAATTAAAACCAGTAGATAGAGTAGTCAGTCATTGTAAAATAAACATTTGTTCTTAACTGATTTGCCTAGTTAAATAAAGGTTAAATAAAAATGTATAAATACATATAGTGATAGTGCTGATGTCATCCACGTATTCCTATGTAAAACTGTATTTTTGAATTAGAAGCTTGTCATGTTGCTGAATGGCACCAAAAATCACTAAGGATCATGGTTGATGTAGTCATTTTCATCCTGCCTGAAAGAGTCAACCAGGAGCCTCCTCGTAGCCTGTCAGCCCGTGATTGGTATGTGTCAGCACGTGGTCCTGTGTGAAGACAAATGTAGTAGTCAGAATGGATCACTATTTTATTAAATTTCTCAGTTTGTAGCAATTTTTTTTATAATTAGTCGTGGGGATCGAACGTGATCATAATAAACTGATTTTAGAGCCTAAAATAATTTGTTTGGTTGTTCTGGAGATTGTAATTTTGCCTGCCAAACTATCAGCTAAGAATGTTTTTAACTTCAAATTATATTGTTAATGTGTACCAGTCTGTTTATAGACCTGGACATAGTACCATTTCAGCAGCTACGCTTGTCTTAAATTATATATTGCGTTTCTTAGATCATAGGAGTCACTGTGCTGCCATATTTATAGACTTATGAAATGTATAGACCCACTACTCTTAAACCTTTGGATGCCATCTACCATAGTGCCCTTCGCTTTATCACAGGTGATGTTTTAATACACATCACAGCATCCTGTATCAAAAAGTTGGCTGGTCCCCATTAATGTCCCGTAGATCACTTCATTGCTCCCTTTTTGTTTTTCAAAGTTCTACTATACAAGCTTCCGACTTACCTAACTTTGTTGTTAAGCATAAAAACATGAGATACCGAACCCGTTCACAGGGTTGGTTAGTTACATTTGAGATTCCTCGGGTTTCAAACGAACTAGGTAAATCTGCTTTTAGTTTTAAAGCTCCACATTTCTGGAAACACTTACAAAATTCTTTACATTTGGATTCCTTTTTGCTGCTGGCGCAGTTTAAATCGCTGATGATAAATGAGGTCATCGAGGTGTGCAATTGTTGTCATTGATTGACTTTAATAATGTGTTTATGATGCCTGTGATGTTTGTGATGTACTAATGTAATTTACTTTTTATTGTATCTTGTTATTCTCTCTTGTATCTTGTAGTTGCATCTTTCATTTTATGTCCTTCAGGGCACCATTGAAAATGAGAACCTGCTCTCAATTGGGGTCCCCTGATTAAATAAAAGTTCATAATAAATAAACATAGGCTTTCTAGGGCAGACCAGGGCTTTTGGCACCGCTAGGTTGCTATGCAGCAGCCAACCAGCAGAGCTTGTGACTTTACGCTCCAGACTGGACACTGGGGGCCTGGTTCATTCTTGACTAAACCTTTGTGGCAGATTCTTAGGTTTGAAAGCCATCAGGAACTGCTATGGTGATGAACTTATGATGCCAAATGAACTTAACTTAATGATGTACCACATTCAATAATGTAAAATTAGACCATATTAGATGACTGTATGATCCTGACTGTCTTTGAAACGGTGCCAACCAAGAAATTGGCTGTTAGTATAATTTTCTAAGGAGTGATATTTATAGCATCGGTGGAGACACTTATGTATGTGGCATCTCATTGGAGAAGATGAAATAGTTCCAAAATGTGTTAAAGATGAAGTATTTCGTTTTTAGTCGATTCATGCAAAATATGACGATACAGGATGCATGCATATTTCAAAAAAGGTCTTCATTCACGGGACATGTAAAAACTATTACTGCATTTGATTTTATATACTGAACAACAACAAAAAATGCAACATGTGAAGTGTTGGTCCTATTTTTCATGAGCTGAAATAAAGATCGCAGAAATGTTCCAGACGCACAAAAAGCTCAATTCTCTCAAATGTGTACAGAAATTTGTTTACATTCCTGTTAGTGAGCATTTATCCTTTGCGAAGATAATTCATCTACCTGACAGGTGTGGCATATCAAGAAGATTTTTAAACAGCATGATCATTACATAGGTGCACCTTGTGTTGGGAACAATAATTGGCCACTCTAAAATGTGCAGTTTTGTCACACAACACAATGCCACAGATGTCTCAAATTTTGAGGAAGTGTACATTTGGCATGCTGACTGCAGGAATGTCCAACAGAGCTTTTGCCGGCTTCTTCACCTGCGGGATCATCTGAGGATGGGGGGTGCTGAGGAGTATTTTTCACCGTAATAAAGCTCTTTTGTGGGGAAAAACTAATTTTGATTGGCTGGGCCTGGCTCCCCAGTGGGTGGACCTGGATCCCAATTGGGTGGGCCTATGCCCTCCCAGGCCAACCCATGGCTGCACCCCTGCCCAGTCATGTGAAATGCATAGATTAGGGCCCAATTAATTTATTTCAATTTACTGATTTCCTTCTATGAACTGTAACTCAGTAAAATCTTTGAAATTGTTACGTTTACATTACTTTTATGTTTAAGACCTAAAATTAGAGCAAATTTACTCAACATACTGTACAGTAAACCAAAGTCTAATGTTATACCTTTGTTTAACATTATGTACTTACTCTTAGTGTGCCACTGTCCATGTATGTACCACTAAATATGCATTAACATACAGTGCCTTCAGAAAGTATTCACAACCATTGACTTTTTCCACAAATTGTTGTGTTACAAAGTGAGATTAAAATTGATTTAATTGGCATTTTTTTGACAACGATCTACACAAAATAATTTGTAATATCAAAGTGGAAGAAAAATGTGATTTCGTTTTTATTAATGGATAAAAGAAACGCTAATATATTAGATATGTAGGAGGTAGAGCAGTAGTCATTAACCAAACCCGAGGTTGGGTATCCTACGCCTCCCCCAACTACCAAGAAGACTAGGATGGGTGTAAATACCTCTCCCAGACTGTCTGTACCAGCCTTCCCAGGCTGTCTGTCATTGGTGGAGTCATTCTGGGTGGAGCCACTTAACTTCTTTGGGAGCAGCGCACGAGGTGACCGTTTTGGAGAGCCTGGCGTGCCCAAAGTAAAATGCCTCCCATTCAGGCCCAGAAAATAGGATATGCACATATTTAGTACCATTGGATAGGAAACACTCTGAATCTTCTAAAAGTGTTAACATTTTGTCTGTGAGTATAACAGAACGGATATGGCAGGTGAAAACCCAAGGAATTTCTGTCCTGGAAAAAGTGGTTTTGACAGATTAGAACCCCTCCCTTATGAAAATGCCCATATAAGGGCATATGAATGCAGTACCTATCGCTTCCTCTGGATGTCAACAGTCTCAAGAAAGTGTTCTGATTCTTTTTAGATGCTTTTAGAGCAGAGAAGAAGACGAATAAGGAAGTGATGTCAATACAAGTAAATACAAGTCAATACAGATGTCAATACAAGTAAATGCGCGCTCCCGGCTGGCGCGTTCTTTGTTTTTTTCCTTTCTTATCGCCCAGTTTATATTCCGGTTGAAATATTATACTATTTATACATAAGTGTTCCTAAGGATACATTTAAAATTATGTTTGATTGTTCTTGGACAAGTTTATAGGTATAAGTTGAACGAGTTCTCTTCACGTTTCAATGGACGATTGGACTATTTTCTCATTATAACGCGCCAACCAAACAGAGATTTATGGATATAATACATTACTTTTTCTAACAAAAGAACCATGAATTGTCTTCATTGGACACTTGTGAAGCCCTCAGCAGAAGTTCTTCAAAAGGTAATTGATTTGTTTTCGCTGTGAAATGTGTTTTCTGTGAACCGTGAAGGCTTATGAATTCATGGTAATGGGAACAATATGTTAGGTGCTACCCTCAAACAATCAAATGTGGTGCATTCGCCGTAAAACCTTTTTGAAATCTGACAACGCTGTGATATTGCCAAGAAGCAAAGCTTTTGATGACTATGAAACACTTGCATATTGATGCATGTTTAATAATTCAACTTTTGGATTTTGAATTTGGCGCCTTGCATTTGGATTTTGAATTTGGCGCCTCGCTAGCGCCCCACCGCTCCCTAAGAAGTTTTAAGTCACTTTCTCCAGTGACTGGCTACCCCCACTTGGAGATTTATGGTATGGAGTCATTGGGATGGTTCAGCCCTCCTCCAATGGAGCATTCCCTGGCTGAAGACCTCAGAACTTGATGACCAGTGTCTCTCAGGTGGTCACACATGAGCCACCCACATCAAGACCCATAAGTTCCATTTGGGGTGGGTCAACACCACTGTTTACCTTGTTCAGCTCTCCTCACAGCGTGTGTAATCTCTCCCCCTCTTCCGCACCGTAGGCCAGGGGTACAGACCACATGGGAATAGTGCAGTCCAGGGCACAGGTGGAAGCGGCATGAACCCTCAGAGACAAGATACAGTCACTCTTAGCCAAAGAAGGGAGGAAAATCACCAGGGCTTCTTCAGACGCTATTTCTTGGTCTCCATTCTGGATTTACGGCACCTTAACAATCGCCTCTGGGTCAGTAGACCTCAATGATGCCTATTTCCACATCAGAATTTATCCTGCACACAGGAGAGATCTGAATTTTGCCTCATTCGGTCTGTCACTGGCCCCACGGACATTCACTAAGTGTGCCAAAGCCACCCTAGCCCTCCTTACGGGAGAGACGCTTAAGAGTCCTGGCTTAAGTCAGTCTTAAGAGTCCTGACATACATTGACTATGGTTGATCTGCGCCGACACTCGAGCTCAGACAGTGGAGCAAACAGCCCAACTGTTGTCACATCTTCTCGGTCTGGGCTTCAGGATAAATCGGGCTATGAGCTCGTTATTACTGACCCAGCAGCAAATCTATGGATTGTCCCTGGTCTTTGTAACCTGTCAAGCAGCCCTCACCGTAGAGAGAGTGATGGCTTTCACCACTGCCTCTCAGTGTTTTGCGCAGCAACAATAGTCAGTTAATGGATGTTTGTAAGAATTGTCTTGGGCTCATGGCCTCCATGATTGTGATAATCCCCCTTGGACTTCCAGTGTTGGGTGACCTCACTCCGCTTGAACCCATCTCCCCACTGGCACAGACGCTTGATTTCCTCTGTCTATCGGCACTTCAATGCTGAAGAGACCCAATCCTCTTTACGCAAGGCTGCCCCACAGGGAGTCCTCACATGCAAAGTAGTGATGATGGATGCGTCACTACAGGGATGAGGGGCAGTTTACGAGGGGTGTTTGGTGAATGGCATATGGTCAGACTCTCTGAGTGCAACCCATATTAACGTTCTTGAGTTTTAAACTGTGTTACTAGCCCTCAGAAACTTCCGTCCGTTCCTTGCTGACCTTGGCCACGGCCAATGATGTCGGTTTATCCTTCATTCACTCAATTTTCCCATGACCACTCCAAGGTTAGGAGACGTAATAACACCACCTTCATTCCTAAAGTCATTACCATGACGTATAGTAGTCTAGCCACTGATCTCTTTCCCTTCCACCCTCCACCATTCTCTTCCCATTGTGTCTGGTGTGTGCCCTGCACATCTACATGGACAGGACGAGGCCAGTCCGGAGGTGTGACAAACTGTTTGTTTGCTTTGCCACCCCTGCTTGGGGTAGGTCTTTGTACAAACAACCCCTCTCCCACTGGGTAGTGGAGGCTATTGCCAAGGCGTACAGTTGTAGGAGATTGCAATCTCCCCTGGGTATCCGGGTGCATTCCACTAGAGAAATTGCTACGTCATGGGCACTGTTTAGAGGCATCTCCGTCTCTGAGATTTGTGTGGCGGCTAGTTGGGCTTCCTCTCACACATTGTGAGGTTATATCGTTGAGCTAGTAACCGAAAGGTTGCCAGATCGAATCCCCGAGCTGACAAGGTAAACATCTGTCGCTCTGTACCCTGAACAAGGCAGTTAACCCACAGTTCCTAGGCCGTCATTGTAAATAAGAATTTGTTCTTAACTGACTTGTCTAGTTAAATAAAGGTTAAATATTTTTTTTATAAAATATCGTCTGGATGTCACTGCGCCTTCTCTGACCTGAAGTGTGGGTTGCTCCTTCCTACAGGACTTGCTACACGAGGTCAAGGCTATTGGCAATTGGGGCATTTTGCAAGTGTCCCACAGTGAGATGTCAAACCGAGTCGACTGAAAAAGAACTATGGGTAACAGTATGTAACCCCGGTTTCCTGAAGGAGATGAGGAAGACGTCTCACCAGATTACCCCTCTTGTACGACTCATATAAGAATTTGTTCTTAGAATGAGGAAACCAGAGCATTGCAGGGTGCTATACAGACTTCAAGGTTCACACCCACAAAGCTCTGATTGGTCTTTTAGGCACGATAGAATATGGCTTCAACCAATGAAACTCTACAGATGGCGTGTCCCATGGTGAGATGTCTCCCTCATCTCCTTCAGAGAACCAGGGTTACATACCGTAACCCATAGTTCTTTTTTGCCTTGGGAAAACAAAGTCTCAGACCAGAGGTTTAGGGTGTTGGCTCTACTGTCAACTTAATTTAACATGATAAAAAACAACTCACAATAGGGGAAAACAGAGAGAGCCAACCTCTTACTAAGTAAGGGGAAAATGTCAGTTGTTTTGCTGTGGAAAATATGACTGCCAGAAATGTAATTAAATAAGGTCATTCTAAATACCAAAATTATGTGAAAACTGTCTGTCTTAGCAGAGGTTCGACATGAAAAAATTTGCAAAGGTAAAAAAGTATTATGATAAAGCTTAGGTTTTATTTACAAGATACCTTTAGACAACTAAAATCATCAAGATATCAAACGACTGTGCCTCATTTTCTGGCTTCTTAGTTGTGTCTTAGAACACAGTGATGTGTTTGAGCATCTTCATTAAGAGGTGTCTTGTTTCCGCCATTAGCTCATGTCATGGCGACAGCGGGGAAATCTTGCTGATGAAACTCCACTCTTGTTTGTCTTCACCCAATTTAAAGCACTTCTACAGTAGGCCTACTCGTGTCCTAGAGCGACATGAGAAACTCGCACAAAATCACAAACACACTTGTACAAGAACGCATGTGTACACATGCATGCATGCATGCACGCACACACACACAATTATAAATACACAGACACACTTACAATGCCTTCAGAAAGTATTAATTCCTATTGACGTATTCAACATTTTGTTATGTTACAGCGTGAATTCAAAAGGGATGAAATATGTATTTTTTCACCATCTACACACAATACCCCATAATAACAAAGTGAAAACATGTTTTTATAAATGTTTGCAAATGTATTGAAAATGAAATACAGAAATATCTCATATACAGTACATCCTTTTTCACACCCCTTAATCAATACATGTTAGAATCACCTTTGGCAGTGATTACAGCTGTGAAACATTCTGGGTAAGTCTCTAAGATCTTTGCAAACCTGGATTGTACAACCTTCAAGCTCTGTAAAATTTGTTGTTGTTCATTGCTAGACAACCATTTTCAAGTATTGCCATAGATTTTCACGCAGATTTAAGTCAAAACTGTAACTTGGCCACTTAGGAATATTCACTGTCTTCTTGGTAAGCAAAAAAAGTGTAGATTTGGCCTTATATTCTAGGTTATTGTTCTGCTGAAAGGTGAATTCGTCTCCCAGTGTCTGGTGGAAGCAGAACAAAGAGTGAATTGCTTTGCCATTTTTTTTGTACTGTAGTAATACTTTAGTGCCTTGTTGCAAACAGGATGCATGTTTTGGAATGTTTTTATTCTGTACAGGCTTCCTCTGTTTTACTCTGTCAATTAGGTTAGTATTGTGGAGTAACTATAATGTTGTTGATCCATCCTCAGTTTTCTCCTATAACCACCATTAAACTCTGTAACTGTTTTAAAGTCACCATTGGGCTCATGGTGAAATCCATTAATGGTTTCCTTCCTCTCCGGCAACTGAGTTAAGAAAGACACCTGTATCTTTGTAATGACTGGGTGTATTGGTAAACCATCCAAAGTGTAATTCATAACTTCACCATGCTCAAATGGATATTCAATGTCAGATATTTTTTTTACCCATCTAGGTTCCTTTCTTTGCGAGGTATTGGAAAACCTCCCTGGTCTTTGTGATGGAATCTGTGTTCACTGCTCGAAATTCACTGCTCAACTGAGGGAACTTACAGATAATTGTATGTGTGGGGTACAGAGATGAGGTAGTCATTCAAAAATCATGTTAAACACTATAATTGCACAGAGTGAGTCCATTCAACTTATTATGTGACTTTACTCCTACACTTATTTAGGCTTGCCATAACAAAGGGGTTGAAAACTTATTGACTCAAGACATTTCAGCTTTTCATTTTTAATCGATTAGTCAAAATGTTGAATAAAATAACATAATTCCACTTTGAGATTATGGGGTATTGTGTGTAGGCCAGTGACAAAAAATCTACATTCATTCCATTTTAAGTTTAGGCTGTAAGCCAACAAAATGTGGAAAAAGTCAAGGGGTGTGAATACTTTTTGAAGGCACAGTATAAATGCACACACACACACACACACACACACACACACACACACACACACACACACACTTCACGGTTGTCCCGGGGCCCTGTCAGGAACAGTAATCATTTCAAAGTGTTCCCTCGGAGGCCTCTGCCACACGAGCTGCAGGCTTAATAGCACCGAATTTAAATGTCTCCCATTCAGCCTTATGCCATTTTCAATTACACCTTTCCACCCAAGTGTTTGTGTCATTTTCTAATCTGGCTGAGAAGAGGACGTCCGACACAGCAACCGGCAGAGGAACAGCAGAGAACTCTGCCACTGCGTGAGAAATGTAGGCATCAAGCCGCAGTGACAAAACACTGGACCTCGGTGCTAGGAGGTCAGAGTGCCAACATGCTGGATTTACAATCTCATCCCATAGAACACTGTTGGCCTATGCTGGTGCTACTTATACCTTTCAGAGTCATTATATTTCTAAGGAAACTGATCAAATTAAACCAGGGGCCCTCAGTTCCATCCCAAGTGTTGTAAATACAATAATATATATATATTTTTTTTACCTCGATAACAAAAATGTTAACACAAATTGACTTGTAACACAACAAATGCATTCTACTGTCTTTGCTTTCACGAACACCTGAAAAGCTAGTTTGGAGTGCATTTTGAGTTCCTAATACATGTTTCAAATGTATCGGAAACAGGTTATCAAGTCATTACACATGCCATGGAACATGTTAGAATTGCAAACGGAATGTGTTAGTTTAGTGTGAAATTTCTGGTGCGGTGAGTAGCTTTGGCAGTAGTTTTAGATGTAGGGGTTCCTGTAAAAGCTTGTATCTTTGTATTGATTTTCCATCATTTCTGAAGTCCACTACCTACTGTGCGCACAGAGATAGGAGAGACTGAGAAGTAAAAGCAGCTTGAAAGGGCAGCACTGGGCCCGGCTTAGGTTCTGCTGCGCTGTGGAGGGTCAGAGCAGATGGATCAGGAGTGCCATTACACCCCCTGAGGGGGTTATCCATTATTGTGTGTTAGGTTAAAGTGCCCACCACTCAAAGAACAGAAAGAGAGTCAGGAAAAAAACTGCCTAAAAAACAGTCACATAGAGAGGTTGTTAAGGTCACACACTCTCTTTCTGTGTTAAGCACAAGAGATGCACAGCCTCTGGTGCTACAGAGATGGTTTGAGACCAGGAAAAAACGACTGCAGACAGGAAGCAGACTTCCATTGAGCCAGGTTTATTCGACAAAAGCAATGTTGCAAAAAAAATATGTGCAAGTGTAATGGATTCGGCAGATTTAGGAGAAAGTTTGTAAAGATTGACAAAATGCTCATCTGTTCGACAGCGATGGATTTTTCTTTTGTCTAACTTTAATTATTGTGGCAAATGATGAAGGAAACAGTGTTTTTCAAATAAATGATGATTGCCGAATTATGATTTCATCACGTAACTATAAAGCTCCACTCCACATTTAATTCTAAATGACTACTGCTTCCAAAATCAATAAATAAATAACAAGGATTGTCTTGACTTTCAAGAATGCCTGAATTAGTTCCCCTTGCTTTTCTGGTTGGCTGGATGCAAGTTTCACCATCCAATTATTTCAGATCTACAGTAGTGCAACTTACCATGGCATGGACCGTGGCGATACGTTGACAAATGAGAATTATTAGAATATGGCAAGTATTAGTCTATTCTTGCATTCTATCCATGCTGAGATATGAAACAGATAAAGCAGGGTATATCGGTTGTCAGCAATTTGTTTACGCTCAAATTACCTAATTAGATGATGGAAACACATTGATCACATGATTTTTATTCAACATTGTAGGTTTTTGCTGATTATATATATTTTTTGGTGTGATGTCATTACATCTACCTGTTTTTATCGACACAACAGTTAATTGGAAACACACCGTTTCAGGCAATTGTTGCATCTATTTTCTATGCAAACATTCTAAATGCAGACAAGAAAATCAATGAACAATTTGGAAATCTAACTACTGATGTCTGTATTGTATTTGTCTGGGACCATAATCTGATAGAAACTCTCGTTGCCGCACAGGGATATGTTTAGATGTGCATATGACTTTTGAAAATAAAAATTACAGTCTTATATTGAAGCTTGACTCACTCTAAGGTTGCCTTTTTCCAACTCTGAGTAGCTATCACTTTGGAATCTGGAGTCATGTAGACAATGCATGTTGAAGCAGTCAGTCAGACACACTAGACTATAGGACTACAGTATACTGTATATACCCAACCATTTAACACAGTTACATGACCACACCAGGGTCTCTCTCTTAACGGAGGTCTATCTGATTGCCTGGTGAGGAGACTGGCGTGGAGAGTGTTTTTAGGCTGCTGCTCCAGGAACGGGAATGAGAGATCAATTGGATTTTAAGGCAGTTACTCTGCTACAGTGATTCACTCACTCACCACATGTGGGGGTCCACAATTGCCTCCTCTCTCTCTTTGCACACACACACTCGCACATGCACACACACACACACACACACACACACACACACACACACACACACACACACACACACACACTGTGATTAGGTAATGTAGCTCGTTACTAACAAATGTGATGCTTCATTTCTGCTGGCAAATCAAAAAGCTTTGGATTGTAATGTTCAGCGTCTTTAGACTTCTAAGGAAACTGTTAATATGAAACATGTGTCCTCAGTTCCATCCCAAATAGCTGTTCCAATCCATCAGCTCTCAAAATGATCCCACGCCAGAGCTAGCAGATGAGGTGAGCTACAATAGACCCGCCATTGTCAGACGCCTTTGTTTTCCCTCAAGTTTGCACAAGCTTGTACATGTTTCTTGATAATCTGATTTAGAAAAGAAAACAGAATATCATACTTTATTTGAACCTCATGCATATTCATAAAGTATTGTCATATCCAGGCCTTCTTGTAGTATTCTTTGGAGTTTTACGAGACGTATGTCAGAGCACTTTATCTCCTGAAGTGCGTAGGACATTCACTGATGTCATACTTTCATCTCTCATCTCTTCATTTCACTTTCCTGTGAGTTTGATAGGATTCTAGGTAACAGGTTAGGTTTGTGATTTACAACACAGATGTGACAATTTAATATTGTAAACCGTCGTCCCTCCATTCCAAAACAAGCTTTCTCTTGTAAGCCATCTGTTTGGTGTACTTTAAACCTACGCACGGCATTATATTTAGTGTCATCCTCCAAGAGTGTCAATATGCAGTGGAAGGATCCTCTTTGGTTGTAAACTACAATAAACAGAACATGCTTGCATGATGACTGGCATAGGCAGAGAGCACAAGCATAGTCCAAAATCAGTTCAGTTCTGATCAGTTCTAGCTTTCAGACAGGAAGATGTTGATAGATTGTAAAAAATTGCCATGTGAATGGCCAAGTTTAGCTCTGGATTTGTGTTTTCACTGATCTCTATGTTTGAGGAAAAGTGTGCCGGTGCAGGTTTTCCCAACTGGACTTCTGACAAATACACACACAAACAGAAATGCAACACCTCCCTATCAGATTCCTCACTATGCCTGTAGGAGGGAGGGAGAGAGAGAGAAAAGCAGAATGAATGTCAGGTGTTTGAGTGACTTGAGATATCAGAATATCAGTCTGGTCTCAGATGTACAGCACTGTGATCTGGGCCACTTACAGTAGCTGCACAAATATACAGTACCTTAGATCCCAGTGACAATCAATGTCACTCATCTGTCAACATCCGTTCGAGCACACAGTGCTCCAAAAGGACACAGAAATGCTGCACACTTCTCCCTTGCATTTAACTCCCAATTTGTTTTCCTTTTCAAAATTGGGACAGGAAATAGACACCAGTCATAGAATGTAATCTTTATATTGACAGACAGCTGAAATAAATCCTTAATTGAAAGTGGAAATCAAACGTACCATGAATTATCTTCCTTACAAGTTTAGGATGCGCGCAGAAATGTGGAGTAATCCAATGGAGCTGGCTTACATGTTAAGGCGTAGCAAAATGGTGTCATGCTTTCCTGTAATGTGAAATGACACTGAAACAGCAAAACCAATGTTGAACATTTAGGATGTGGTTCCTAAAATGTTATTCATGTGTAGTTGTGACGATTAAACTTTTCATCAACCACGAGGACGTAAAAAAACAAACAACGATTACAATTCAGCAACACAACAACAACTAAATGTAAAGTAGGCTGCATATACTGTATATCTATGTATATGTATATATATATCTATATGAGAGAGAGAGAGAGAGAGAGAGAGAGAGAGAAACCTAAATCTGTAATTGTCTCTGTAAAGTTCTTGTCGAGCTGTAAGTGCAGGGCTTGGACCTCCACTGTAGCTGATAAGCCAGTGCTGCGTTATTTAGGCAAGTGCAACTCGACAGAGAGACTTTATTGATTCAAATTAATTAATCCACTTACCAAAGGGGGATTTTGTGGCTCTGGAGTGACTTAAATAATCCACACAAATTAAACTGGAAATTTGTTGCCTTTAATGATATTCCCAAGTAATTGAATTGCAGGAATGTTTCAAAACATTTGGCATTAGCATGCAAAAAACCTGTGTATTAGCAATGGATAACCCAAATATAATTTGGCATTAATTATTTTTTGATACGGTTCAAGCCTATTTAGCATGGTTGTAATTATGTGCTGTATGGAAAGGCTGTAGTGAGTGGGATGTAGTGCCAGGCTTGTAGATAAAGCCAATATGCATTTTCATTTGAGATAGCTAATTATAATAAATGGAGAAATATAAGTGGTTGCAAACAGTGTCGTTAGAGCTCTTACAGGAGCAGTACCCTATTTCGATGTATGCCATCAACGTGGTTGTTTGGAAATGTCTAAACATTTGGTTTGTATGACACAGTATACAGTATCACACAGTTAAATAAACCTGTGAAAGGTGTCTATGTTATTCCAGGCTCCCATTCCCCTATTTTCTGTAATAATGTCACAAAACAGCCGTGCCACAGCATCCTCTGGTAATCCCAACAGGCAAAGCACAGAGTAGACAGTTTATACCTGCACATATGATTTTACTTTCCTTCGTCACCACTGCCAGTACCTATGCCAAAAAGTAAGAGTGAGAGAAAGACAGAGGCAGAGGGAAAGCAGCAAGATATTGCTAACCTTTTCTAATTGACTCTCTCAGTGAGTTGCTGGGATAATTCATGCAGCCTTCTTGCTCACACATCTGTTTGCCGTGACATACAGGTAACCGCTATTATAAAGGAAACACAAACATAAAGTATCTTAAGGGCACCTGCTTCAATATACTTGTGTATTCCTCATTTACACAAGTGTTTCCTTTATTTGGCTGTTACCTGTATGTCTCTGTCTGCGAATGACACACCCAGATTTGAAACAGGTGAGAATACCCGACACGGGCCAATGAGCAGTCAAGTTCTCTGCATGCATGCATGCATGCACACACACACACGCACACACATGCACACACACTTCTGTGTGAGCTTGGGCGAGCACCATTGTTTGCACCATCCAGGTACCCATCAAGCAGTTATGCTAACACAGAACAAAATAGTCTGCCTTTACCACACACAATACTCCCATGTCCTCTCACTATTCACCCTGTTCTTGGCACCAAATGTGAGCAAACTTATCTTTCTTGCAGTGAAAACCTACATTCAATGTGTTGTTGAGCAATGTGACATTAGACGTGACAATAGAGCAATGTGACATTTCTTTAATCTCTGTAGGTCTAAGAACTTAGTTCGAAATACCTACTAAGATAGCATATGGAATTGTTATAAGATGGTCATAAAATTGATCAATTAGCCATTTGATTTTGAATTTTAGGACACCCGTAGGTATAAAAAAGATACATAAAACAACTATTTGAAAAAACATTGAATTTGGCCATAGCCCATATAAACACATTGAATAACACATTTGTACAAACAGACAGTCCAAAAATAAATCATAAGGAATAATGTTTTGACATGTCTATCCTATATCTGAGAGATTTTTGTGTTTGGTCATGTTATTCTTGACACATTTCACCCCCTATGCACTTTTTGCTATTTTTACAGAATGGTACTGGGTTACCTTCAGACAAATCCCCTGAAACGTGTGCAATTTTACAGTCCGGTACTAGGTTACCGTTTGTGTGCATCGTAGAGCAGAACAACCGACACCTTTGGGTTCATGAGAGACTCCCCTTTCGATATTGGTGACATTAGTTTATAGCTCCTATGGTTCGGTCTGGACAGTCGGTTTTGTGAGATGACCACTTCGAAATGAGGACGTCCCTGACAGAGAGTTCAGACGACTGCCGTAAAGCTTGTGGATGTCATAGAGACAATTCAATTGACACTGCGTTTTCGTGAGAGTCATATCTTCCGATGATGGTGGTGACTTGTAGCTCAAATGCTTTGAGTTTAACAGATATCTTGATGATTTTCTGGTCTGGATCCTCTCATGTGTAGAAAAAGACAGCTTTCACAAGCCCATGTTATGGAATATGCTTTATATCTGAGGGGGGATTGAGCTGCAGCCACTAGAAAAAACAGTAAGTATCTAGCATAAACACACAGGGAGATATAGCTATTCAATATCAAAATGAACTCACCGTGTGACACACGGGTGTGTCAATCAACTCTTTAATAACCATTTGATTTATCCTTTCACCCTTTCAATTCTGGTGTTTATAAAGGAGAGGATTCTGACAAGGTGTCAAATTCCTCGCCCCCTTGTGAACAAACTCTGGACCTTTCATGCTGGCAGCCAGAGAGTGGCAGGCTCTGTTAGATGGAACAGTCCCAGGCCAGGTACTTTTAGAGGATGGAGCCACTAGTTGGGCGTCCTGAAGTGTACTCCAAGACACCCTTTCAAAAAGGACTCTGATTAAATACCTGTTGTTTACATGTAATGTTTGTCATGTTCACTGTACATCCCTGGATACCAAGGCAACAGATTGAGCTGCCTGTCATTGCTGAATGTCATTGTAAAGCCTGTGGTGAAACTAAATAACTGCATCTCTTATCTTCTCTCCACCTCAGTCTGTTGAGGAAGCTTTCTGAGAGAAACCTTCCTGGAGGTGTCTTTGCTTGGTTTGTGAAACGTTGTAATTAATGCAGGGGCTCTCCTCCCTCTGTGTTTGTGGGGGCTGAGTCGCGTTCACTCCCGCTCCGGGATTCTCCCTCAGTTCAGCACACTTAGGCCCATCTAATTAGGGTCTCTGCCACGTCTGCTCGCTCCTGTCTCAGCGCACAGCTGGGGACGACCCTCCAAATCAACTGCTAGCGAACGCTCACCACCCGACGCTCCTCTAAAACAGGCAGCGCCTCGACAACGCAAGCAAGCGTTCCTCCCTCCTCCACCTTTACAACTCATTCCCTTTCCTCCTTTTTTTAGCCCTTTGTTTGCTGCCGAGCTCAGGCACTGCGGCTACAAAGAGCCCAGCATAAGAAGATGAGAGATATCACAGAGCTGTGTGTGTGTGAGTTCACATGTAGAGAGGGAGCGTGTGTGTGGGGAGCGTCTGTTTTTGAGATGGTGGGAGATCACCAGGGTTAGCATGCCCAGGGGCACTAGAGGAGAACACACTGAACACTTGCCCCCCCCACCATCAGGAGTAGTTGTTCACCCCTTGGGCAAAGGGATGGAGGGGGTTGGAGAAGTGAAAGATAGTCAACTTTTTGTCTTCACCTCACAATTCTCTTCTCCCTATTTTCCCCTCCTCTCACTAACCCCCTATGGTCTCATACAGTTTGGTGTTGATTTCTATTGTGTTGTTCTCTTGCTTCCAGGTAAAGTTTCAAGCACAGCAGTTGCTGTTTATTATTCCTTCAAATCTATAGGGTACACTAGTAAGGTGTCACTCTGCATTAGCTGGTGATCAAAATCAAAGTGTATTGGTAGCATACACATATTTGTTGATGTTCTTGCACGTGCAGCAACATGCTTATGTTTCTAGCTCCAATAGTTCAGTAATATCTAGCAATACAATAACACGACACAAAAATATACGAAATATCAGAACAAGCAATATCAGATTGAGCAATGTCCAGAATATATATATGTATAAATGGTGTGTATAGACAGTATGGACAGTATATGAATAGAAAACGGGTGTACAGCAGTAGTTATATAGGATGAGCCGTGACTCGAATACAGTAAATATGTATAAAGTGGGTAAAACAGTATGTTATCATTGTTAACGTGACAAATGTTCAATGTTTAATATACTGTACACAGGGTGTCACGACTTCCGCCGAAGTCGGTCCCTCTCCTTGTTCGGGCGGCGTTCGGTGGTCGACGTCACCGGTCTTCTAGCTACCGCCAATCCACTTTTCAATTTCTGTTTGTTTTCTCTTCATTATACACACCTGGTTTCTATTCCCATAATTACATGTTCCTTATTTAACTTCTTAGGGAGCGGCAGGTGAGGTGATGGTTTTGGAGAGTCTGGCGTGCCCAAAGCAAAATGCCTGCCACTCAGGCTCAGAAAATAGGATATGCACATAATTAGTACTATTGGATAGGAAACACTCTGAAGTTTCTAAAAGTGTTAACATAATGTATGTGAGTATAACAGAACTCATTTACCAGGCAAAAACCCTAGACAAAAACATCCGGAAATCAGTTTCTGGTGACCTTTGGCTCTGTTAGACACACTCCCTATTGAATCCATTTGTTACCAGGACTGAGACTGCAGTACCTATGGCTTCCACTAGATGTCAGCAGTCTATATACAAATACTCAGAGAGATTGGAGTAAACACAACGAGGTACAGGAAATGGCATAGGGACCTGAAATGTCAACAAGTTTTCTTGGGCGTGAGTGTGGCTGGAGCGCCCCACTTCATTTTATTTATATAAGGTATAGATGACCATCCGAGTGAAATATTATCGCTAATATTCATAAAAGGATAGCTAAGGATGCATTTTAACTGGTATTTGATGTGTTTAGGAAAAGTTTATAGGTATATTTGAACGCGTTCTCTTCACGTTTCAATGGGCGATTCGACGTTGGATTTTCTGAACATAACGCACCAACCAATATTATAAATGACTTTTTCTAACAAAAGAACCATTGGATGTCTTCGTTGGACACTTGGGAAGCCCTCAGCAGAAGTTCTTCAAAAGGTAAGGGATTTGTTTTCGCTGTGAAATGCGTTTTGTGTGAACTGCGATGGTTTATGAATTCATGCTAATGCAGAAATATTGGAGGTGCTACCCTCAAACAATCAAATGTTGTGCTTTCGCCCCACTGTTCCCTAAGTAGTTTTAAACCCTCTGTTACCGGTGCAGTTTGCGCGAGGACGTTCTTCGGGAACTGGCCTGCAGGGATACCACCCTTACCATTCGACCAGCTGGTGGACCTGTCCATCCGGCTGGATAACCTGCTGGCCACCCGCGGACCTCCGGATCGGGGTCTGTCAGTTCCATCCCCCAGCACCTCCGCTCCGATCCCCATGGAGCTGGGAGGTGCTGAGCTTAGGGTAAGGGGCCATTCCCGGCACCATCTGTGGCCGCAGAGGGCACACTGCTGGTCGGTGCAGGGGGGGTTCCTCAGGGAGTCGAGGCAGCAGGCAGGGCACTGTCGTGTCACCCCAGGTGAGTAGGCACCAGACTCACCCAAAGCCTCCTGTTGCTCACATGTTTGTGTTTATAGAATTTCCTGAGTTTTCCCCGCATTCCCAGCATAAGGCGCTCGTAGATTCAGGCGCAGCTGGGAACTTTATTGACCGTTCATTTGCCCATCGTTTAGGGATCCCCATTGTTCCTGTTGATATCCCCTTCCCTGTGCATGCCTTAGATAGTCAACCATTATGGTCGGGGCTGATTAGGGAGGCCACCGCTCCAATTAGCATGGTTATGCAGGAGGGTCATGAGGAGAGAATCAGTCTCAACTTTTTTGATAATCCTGCGTTTCACGTGGTGCTGGGCCTACGCTGGTTGGCCTGTCATGACCCCAATATTTAGTGGAAAAAGAGGGCTCTCAAGGGATGGTCACGAAAGTGCTCGGGAAGGTGTGTAGGGGTTTCCATTGGTGCGACTACGGTGGAAAGTCCAAACCAGGTCTCCACCGTGCACATCCCCTCAGAATATGCCGATTTGGCTCTCGCCAAGGCGACTCAAGTACCACCCCATTGACGAGGGGATTGTGCGATAATCTTCTGGTAGACGCAGCACTTCCCAGGAGTCATGTGTATCCTCTGTCACAGGAGGAGATGACAGCTATGGAAATGAATCCCTGGGACAGGGATCCCTGGGACAGGGATACATTCGGCCCTCCACTTCACCTGCCTCCTCGAGTTTCTTTTTTGTGAAGAAGAAGGATGGAGGTCTGCGCGCGTGTATTGACTATCGAGGTATCAATCAGATCACTGTGAGGTACAGTTACCCGCTACCTCTCATAGCCAGTGCGATCGAGTCAATGCACGGGGCGCGCTTCTTCACAAAATTGGATCTCAGGAGCGCTTACAATCTGGTGCGTATCCAGGAGGGGGACAAGTGGAAGACGGCTTTTAGTACCACATCAGGGCACTATGAGTACCTCGTCATGCCGTACGGGTTGATGAATGCTCCATCAGTCTTCCAGGCATTTGTAGACGAGATTTTCCGGGACTTGCACGGGCAGGGTGTAGTGGTGTATATCGACGACATTCTGCATGTGTCCCTGGTGTGCAAGGTGCTTGGTCGACTGTTGGAGCATGACCTGTACGTCAAGGCTGAGAAATGTCTGTTCTTCTAACAGTCTGTCTCCTTCCTAGGGTACCGCATTTCCACGTCAGGGATGGAGATGGAGAGTGACCGCATTTCAGCCGTGTGTAATTGGCCTACTACCATGGTAAAGAAAGTGCAGCGGTTCTTAGGGTTTGCCAACCACTACCGGAGGTTTATCTGGGGCTTAGGTCAGGTAGCAGCTCCCATTACCTCACTGCTGAAGGGGGGACCGGTGCGACTGCAGTGGTCAGCTGAAGCGGACAGGGCTTTTGGTCACCTGAAGGCTCTGTTTACCTCGGCTCCCGTGCTTGCTCATCCGGATCCCTCTTTGGCATTTATAGTGGAGGTGGACGTGTCCGAGGCTGGGATAGGAGCTGTGCTCTTTCAGCGCTCGGGTACGCCCCTTAATAACTACTTAGGGAGCAGTGAGGCGCTAGGTATCCTTTTGTGTATATTTGCTGTTATATTTCAACCGGACGAAAACGTGAACGATAGGAAAGAAAAATAAAGTGGTGCGTGTTCACAATCTCGCGCGCGCGTCAAACCTTGTTTACAAAAGTGGTCCCCTGACTACTTCCTCTTTCTATCTGTTTTGCTTACTCCTAGAACTCCCAGTCTTTGTATAAAGACTGTTGACATCTAGTGGAAGCCATAGGTACTGCAGTCTCAGTCCTGGTTAAAATAAAAATGAATAGGCAGCCTGCAGAAGTAGGTCAAGTACAAAAAAAACTGCAAATCCGAATGGATTTTCCTTGGGTTTTTGCCTGCTATATCAGTTCTGTTATACTCACATACATTATTTTAACACTCTTAGAAAGTGTTTCCTATCCAATAGTACTAATTATGTGCATATCCTATTTTCCGGGCCTGAGTGGCAGGCATTTGAGTGGCAGGCAGACTCTCCAAAACCGTCACCTATGCAGCCGCTCCCTAAGAAGTTAAACTCCGCCCCTGTGCCTTCTTTTCGAAGAAGCTCAGCTCGGCGGAGCGTAACTATGATGTGGGGGACCGGGAGCTGTTGGCTGTCGTAAAGGCTCTGAAGGCGTGGAGACATTGGCTTGAGGGGGCTAAACACCCTTTTCTCATCTGGACTGACCACCACAATCTGGAGTACATCCAGGCGGCGAGGGAGACTGAACCCACACCAGTCAAGGTGGGCCATGTTTTTCACCCGTTTTGTTTTCACCCTATCCTACCGACCAGGTTCCCAAAACACTAAGGCAGACGCACTGTCCCGGATGTTTGACAGAGAGGAGCGGTCAATAGATCCCACTCCCATACTTCCGGACTTTTGCCTGGTGGCACCGGTGGTGTGGGAGCTGGACGTGGACATCAAGCGGGCATTACGTACAGAGCCCACTCCAACTCAGTGTCCAGCTGGGCGTCTGTACGTTCCGTCTGCTGTCCGCAACCGTTTAATCTATTGGGCCCACACATCACCCTCCTCTGGTCATCCTGGCATCGGTCGGACAGTGCGCTGTCTTAGTGGGAAGTACTGGTGGTCCACCTTGGCCAAGGACGTGAGGGTTTATGTTTCCTCCTGCTCGGTGTGCGCCCAGTGCAAGGCTCCTAGGCACCTGCCCAGAGGGAAATTACAACCTCTACCCGTTCCACAACGGCCATGGTCGCACCTGTCAGTGGACTTCTTGAGGGATCTTCCTCCGTCACAGGTAAAAACCACGATCCTGGTCGTTGTGGATAGGTTTTCTAAGTCCTGCCATCTCCTTCCTATGCCCGGTTTCCCTACGGCCCTACAGACTGTGGAGGCTCTGTTCACCCACGTCTTCCGGGCACTACGGGGTGCCTGAGGACATCGTCTCTGATTGGGGTCCCCAGTTCACGTCCAGGGTCTGGAAGGCGTTCATGGAACGTCTGGGGGTCTCGGTCAGCCTCACCTTAGGTTATCACCCCGAGAGTAACGGACAGGTGGAGAGAGTTAACCAGGATGTGGGTAGGTTTCTGCGGTCATATTGCCAGGACCGGCCGGGGGAGTGGGCGGCTTTCATCCTCTTGGAAGAGATGGTCCAAAACTCACTCCGCCACTCTTCCACTAACCTCTCTCCATTCCAGTATGTACTAGGTTATCAGCCGGTTCTGGCACCGTGGCATCAGAGCCAGATCGTGGCTCCTGCGATGGATGAATGGTTTAGGCGCTTGAAGGAGACCTGGGACGCCGCCCATGTGCACCTGCAACGGGCCGTGAGGCGGCAGAAGGCGAGCGCCGACCGCCACCGCAGTGAGGCCCCGGTGTTCGCACCGGGGGACCGGGTCTGGCTCTCGACCAGAAACCTGCCCTGCCCGAAGCTGGGTCGGCGGTTTGTGGGGCCATTCAAAGACCTGAGGAGACTGAACGAGGTTTGCTATAGGTTACAGCTTCCCCCAGATTACCGTATTAACCCCTCGTTCCATGTGTCTCTCCTCAGGCCGGTGGTGGCTGGTCCACTCCAGGAGTCTGAGGTGCGGGAGGTTCCTCCGCCCCCTCTGGACGAGGGGGCCCCGGCGTATGCTGTCCGAGCCATCTTAGACTCGAGGCGCAGGACGAGGGGTCTTCAGTACCTCGTGGAGTGGGAGGGGTACGGTCCAGAGGAGCGATGCTGGGTGCCCGGTGGAGGACATCCTGGACCCTTCGTTGCTACAGGAGTTTCACCGTCTCCGTCCGGATCGCCTTGCACCTCGTCATCCCAGAGGCCGGTGTGGGCGCACTGCTGGAGCCGCACGTCATGTGGGGGTTCTGTCACGACTCCGGTGGAGTCGGTCCCTCTCCTTGTTCGGTCGGCGTTCGGTGGTCGACGTCACCGGCCTTCTGGCTACCGCCGATCCACTATTCAATTTCTGTTTGTTTTGTCTTTATTATACACACCTGGTTTCTATTCCCATAATTACATGTTCCGTATTTAAACCCTCTGTTTCACCCATTGTTTTGTGTGTGTTTGTTTTATGTCAGATGGTCTGTTTTGTGAGCGTGTATTTTACTACTATTTGGTAGTTTGATTTTTGAAAAAATGTATACATGATTACTCATCTCTGTTGTCCTGCGCCTGACTCTGCTTACCTGCTACACTGAGACTTTTGACATGGGGCAGCAGTCTCTAAGGTGCCAGGCAGAGTGCTGGTGATGCGTTGGGCTTACCACAACCACCCTCTGGAGGGTGCGGCCGCTGCTGTTGCCATACCAGGCGTTGATGCTGCCTGACAGATTGCTCTTGATGGTGCATCTGTAGACGTTTCTGAGGGTCTTAGGGTCCATGCCAAAGGATCTGCAGAGAATAATGTAAGAAACTCCCCAAATATAGGTGTGCCAAGCTTGTAGCGTCATCTCCAAGAAGACTCAAGGCTGTAATTGCTGCCAAACGTGCTTCAACAAATTACCAAGTAAAGGTTCTGAATACTTATGTAAATGTGATATTTCAGTTTTTTTAATAAAAAACTGCAAAGGGTTATCTGCGAAGATTCTTTAAAATATATGTTCTATTGTCATTATGGGGTAATTTGTGTAGATTGATGAGGGTAGAAAACTATTTAATCCATTTTAGTATAAGGCTGTAACATAAAAGCTTGGGGGTCACTAGGGTATTGAATGCCAAGCTGTAGTCGATAAACAACATTCTCACATTGGTATTCCTTCTGTCCGTGGATCTGTTGGGGCGGTATCCAAATCAAATCAATTTTATTGGTCACATACACATATTTGGCAGATGTTATTGCGGGTGTAGCAAATTGCTTTTGTCCCTAGCTCCAACAGTACATTAGTATCTAACAATTCACAACAATACACAAATCTAAAAAGTAAAAGAATGGAATTAAGACATATATAAATATTAGGACGAGTAATGCGGTTGCATTACTCTGCCAGGGCCCTCACCTCCTCCCTGTATGCTGTCTCGTCATTGTTGGTAATCACGCCTACTACTGTTGTGTCATCTGCAAACTTGATGATTGAGTTGGAGGCGTGGATGGCCATGCAATCGTGGGTGAATAGGGAGTACAGGAGGGGCTGAGTATGCACCCTTGTGGGGCCCTTGTGTTGAGGATCAGCGAAATGGAAGTCTTGTTTCCTACCACCTGGGGAAGGCCCATCAGGAAGTCCAGGACACAGTTGCACAGGGCGAGGATGAGACCCAGGGCCCGAGCTTAATGATGAGCTTGGAGGGTACTATGATTTTGAAGGCTGAGCTATAGTCAATGAACAGCATTCTGACAAACAGTGGGGCAAAAAAGTATTTAGTCAGCCACCAATTGTGCAAGTTCTCTCACTTAAAAAGATGAGAGAGGCCTGTAATTTTCATCATAGGTACACTTCAACTATGACAGACAAAAGGAGGAAAAAAATCCAGAAAATCACATTGTAGGATTTTTAATGAATTTATTTGCAAATGATGGTGGAAAATAAGTATTTGGTCACATACAAACAAGCAAGATTTCTGGCTCTCACAGACCTGTAACTTCTTCTTTAAGAGGCTCCTCTGTCCTCCACTCGTTACCTGTATTAATGGCACCTGTTTGAACTTGTTATCAGTATAAAAGACACCTGTCCACAACCTCAAACGGTCACACTCCAAACTCCACTATGGCCAAGACCAAAGAGCTGTCAAAGGACACCAGAAACAAAATTGTAGACCTGCACCAGGTTGGGAAGACTGAATCTGCAATAGGTAAGCAGCTTGGTTTGAAGAAATCAACTGTGGGAGCAATTATTAGGAAATGGAAGACATACAAGACCACTGATAATCTTCCTCGATCTGGGGCTCCACGCAAGATCTCACCCGTGGGGTCAAAATGATCACAAGAACAGTGAGCAAAAATCCCAGAACCACACGGGGACCTAGTGAATGACCTGCAGAGAGCTGGGACCAAAGTAACAAAGCCTACCATCAGTAACACACTACGCCGCCAGGGACTCAAATCCTGCAGTGCCAGACGTGTCCCCCTGCTTAAGCCAGTACATGTTCAGGCCCGTCTGAAGTTTGCTAGAGAGCATTTGGATGATCCAGATGAGGATTGGGAGAATGTCATATGGTCAGATGAAACCAAAATATAACTTTTTGGTAAAAACTCAACTCGTCGTGTTTGGAGGACAAAGAATGCTGAGTTGCATCCAAAGAACACCATACCTACTGTGAAGCATGGGGGTGGAAACATCATGCTTTGGGGCTGTTTTTCTGCAAAGAGACCAGGACGACTGATCCGTGTAAAGGAAAGAATGAATGGGGCCATGTATCGTGAGATTTTGAGTGAAAACCTCCTTCCATCAGCAAGGGCATTGAAGATGAAACGTGGCTGGGTCTTTCAGCATGACAATGATCCCAAACACACCGCCTGGCAACTAAGGAGTGGCTTCAGTAAGAAGCATTTCAATGTCCTGGAGTGGCCTAGCCAGTCTCCAGATCTCAACCCCATAGAAAATCTTTGGAGGGAGTTGAAAGTCCGTGTTGCCCAGCGACAGCCCCAAAACATCACTGCTCTAGAGGAGATCTGCATGGAGGAATGGGCCAAAATACCAGCAACAGTGTGTGAAAACCTTGAAGACTTACAGAAAACGTTTGACCTCTGTCATTGCCAACAAAGGGTATATAACAAAGTATTGAGATAAACTTTTGTTATTGACCAAATACTTATTTTCCACCATAATTTGCAAATAAATTCATTAAAAATCCTACAATGTGATTTTCTGGATTTATTTTCCTCATTTTGTCTGTCATAGCTGAAGTGTACCTATGATGAAAATTACAGGCCTCTCTCATCTTTTTAAGTTGGAGAACTTGCACAATTGGTGGCTGACTAAATACTTTTTTGCCCCACTGTAGGTATTCCTCTTGTACAGATGGGATAGGGCAGTGTGCAGTGCGATGGCGATTGCATCGTCTGTGGATCTATTGGGGTGGTAAGCAAATTGCAGTGGGTTTAGGGTGTAAGGTATTGACAATATGATCCTTAACTAGCCTCTCAAACCGCTTCATAATGACAGAAGTGAGTGCTACGGGGTAGTCACTTAGTTCAGTTACCTTTCCTTTCCTGTGTACAGGAACAATGGTGGACATCTTTAAGCAAGTGGGGACAGCGGACTGGGATAGGTAGAGATTGAATATGTCCTTAAACAGTCCAGCCAGCTGGTCTGCGCATGCTCTGAGGATGCGGCTAGGGATGCCGTCTGGGTCGGTATTAACACGCTTAAATGTCTTACTCACGTCGGCCATGGAGAATGAGAGCCCACAGTCCTTGTGAGCGGGCAACGTCGGTGTCACTGTTATCCTCAAAGCGGATGAAGAAGGTGTTTAGCTTGTCTGGATGCAAGACGTCGGTGTCCGCGACGTGGCATGTTTTCAATTTGTAATCCATGATTGTCTGTAGACCCTGCCGCATACGTCTTATGTCTGAGCCGTTGAATTGTGACTCCACTTGGTCTCTGTACTGACTTTTTGCCTGTTTGATTGTATTATGGAGGGAATAACTACAAAGTTTCTATTCAACCATATTCCCATTGACCTTGCCAGTTTTGCACAGATGCTGCCATCCATCCACGGTTTCTGGTTTGGGTGTGTTTTAATAGTCACCGTGGGAACAACATCCCCTATACACTTCCGTGTATGCGTCAATGTTATTCTTGGAGGCTACACGGAACATATCCCAGTCCACGTGATAAAAACAATCTTGAAGCTTGGATTCCGATTGTCGGAGTCGTGATCTGATTTGCCAAACGGAGGGCGGGGGATGGCCTTGTAGCCATCCCGGAAGGGTGAGTACAGTGATCGAGTGTTTTAGCAGCGTGAGTACTACAGTCAATGTGTTGATATAACTTTGGTAGCATTTTCTTTAAAATTTGCTTTGTTAAAATCCCCAGCTACAATAAATGCGGCCTCGGGATATGTGGTTTCAAGTTTTCACAAAGTCCAGTGTAGTTCCTTGAGGGCTGTCGTGGTTTCGGCTTGAGGGGGAATATACACGGCTGTGACTATAGCCAAATATAATTATCTGGGGAGGTAATACGGTTGGCATTTGATTGTGAGGTATTCTAGGTCGTGATTGTGAGGTATTTCTGTACGTTATCACAATCACACCATGAGTAGCTTATCATAAAACATACATCACCGCTTTTCTTCCAGAAGAGTTCTTTACTTCTGTCTGCGCGATGTACTGATAACCCAGCTGGCTGAATGGACGGGGACAGTACATCCAGAGAGAGCCACGATTCCGTGAAAACAGAGTATTTTCATAAATAACCATTGGAATTTTGCGCAAAATACCAGCACATTCAATAATTTGGGTAATTAACATGAAATGTATGGCAATCTAGTATAACTTTGGTTATTTATACTTGAACAACAAACAAAAATGTATTCATATATAGTATTCATTTTTTATATCTGTGTCTACACTGACTATACTAAACATTAAGAACACCTGCTCGTTCCATAACATACTGTAGACTGACCAGGTGAATCCAGGTGAAAGCTATGATCCCTTACTGATGTCACTTGTTAAATCCCCTTCAGTCAGTGTAGTTGAAGGGGAGGAGACAGATAAAAAAAAAAAATGTAAGCCTTGAGACAATTGAGACATGGATTGTCTATGTGTGCCATTCCAAGGGTGAACAGTTTCCCGTGTGTATCAAGAATGGTCCACCACCCAAAGGACATCCAGCCAACTTGACACAACTGAGGGAAGCATTGGAGTGAATATGGTCCAGCTTCCCTGTGGAACGCTTTCGACACATTGTAGAGTCCATGCTCTGGTGGATTGAGGCATTTTTGAGGCCAAAATCAACTCTTCCAACTAATAACTTTTTTTCACAACTACACCAGTTTTGCACCAAAACATTAACAACAAAGACATATTGACATAGTAAAATAAATAAAAGTGTGTAAAAAATATGAAAGATATTTCAAATCAAAACAAATTATATTTGTCACATGAGCCGAATACAACAGGTGTAGACCTTACAGTGAAATGCTTACGGTAGAAGCTGCGGTAGAAGCTGTTTAGAAGCCTCTTGGACCTAGACTTGGCGCTCCGGTACCGATTCCCGTGCAGTAGCAGAGAGAACAGTCTATGACTAGGGTGGCTGGAGTCTGACAATTTTTAGGGCTTTCCTATGACACCGCTTGGCCCCGGTGATGTACTGGGCCGTACGCACTACCCTCTTCAGTGCCTTGCGGTCGGAGGCCGAGTAGGTTCCATACCAGGTAGTGATGCAACCCGTCAGGATGCTCTCGATGGTGCAGCTCTAAAACCTTTTGAGGATCTGAGGACCCATGCCAAAACTCCTGAGGGGGAATAGGTTTTGTAGTGCCTTCTTCACGACTGTATTGGTGGTGTGGACCATGTTAGTTTGTTGGTGATGTGGACACCAAGGAACTTGAAGCTCTCAACCTGCTCCACCATAGCCCCGTCGATGAGAATGGGGGTTTGCTCGGTCCTCCTTTTATCAGTAGTCCACAATCATTTCATGCTCATATTAAACATCAATGGTATTTATTAACATGATGGTTTATATTTAGGATAATGTTTTACAGGTTTGTCATTCAATTCTTTAGATTCTTAAATTACCTTATTCAGTTACTTAATATATTTTACATGTGATAAGGCCACACAGGGGCCCACAGATAAATGATAATCTGAATTACTCTAAAGGGCCACTAGATGTCTTAAAAGTTACCGAAATTCTGGTAGTTTACTGGTAAACTTAGAAAGTTACCAGTAATAAACCCTCCCTTTGCAACCCTACTAAATACACATGTACACCATGATGTTATACAACATCAAGTAGTGTAATTGACACTAGATATCATCGACGGTCCTCATGTTATGACCATGTAACTCCTTCAAATAATTCCTATTACAACATCAAACATGTTTACTTGGTTATGTTTTAACCAGCCAGATCTAGTTTGGGCCAGACACATTGCTGTCATGTCTCTCAAGCTACTGGGCAACATGTACCAGCTTCTGAAGTTCATACGGGTCTGGTTATTTTGATCTGGCAGAGAAGGTCAGTGTATAAAAATAAGATGGCAGTTTTCCAGGGCTGTGACTTGTACAGACGGTTTAGGTGGCCACAATGTTTCTCTCCTACATTTAGATACAGAGAGTGATACGGTTAGGTTTGTTTATCAAAGAATGGCGAGGGTACCACTTCTAACTTTCAGTTTCTGTTATTCAGAGTAGTACTTTGAAATTGCTAAATAACTTTTCAACACAGTCTAGACTTGATACTTGTAATATTTCCCCTCATGATTTCGCCAGTAGACTTACTGCCTTTAACAGTGCCAAAGAGGCAACATTTTAATGTGCCTTTTTTTAGTGTGCTGTGTGTTTTCCCCTCAGCTCCAGACGTGCGGACGGGGTTGTCATCGATTCAGTTCTCGTCCCTTGTTTTAATGTCTCTATGGAATCCTGGTTTGTGGGCAGACAACTTTTTTTATACTGGTCTTTAACTTGTTTCTTGACAGGTAGGCCTTACAGACCAATGTTGTTGCAACACTACCAGTTGAGTTTCATTCAAATGCCTAATTTTTGGTTTCAGTCCCAGAGAAAAGGACCACCCCATTCCTGTGACTGACTTTACAGTAGGTCTTAACCACACTCTCAAGCAAATACAAAACTGATTCAGTCTGTTTTGAAGCACAGTCATACAGGAAATTGACCAGTTGAGAAATGAGTAATTTAAATGGAATATGCTGTAAGTCAATGGTACTTTGTCTTCTAAATAAGAACAGTCCTTACAGTGAAAGGGAGCAAAATTGAAACAGTGGGCCGGCCAATATTCCTCTTTGTTCTGTCCACGAGTTACCAAGGTTTTCCTTCCGGTGTCTAAGTGGGGATGTGAAGGGCTCCTCTGTCTGTATAGAGGTTTACATGTGGAGCAAATGATGGAGGAGTAATTTGAGGGACAAGGCCATCTGGGGAACACCCTTTTCAGAGAGAGAATAGTCTGGAAGAGCAAGAGAAGAGGAAGAAGGAACGAGAAGATTCCCTCTCTGTGGTGCGCCTCAGGGTTCATTAGCGGTACTGTTCACAGTCAATGATGGATTTATGGACTTAAGTAGGTACTCCTGATAATGCTGCTTAGTCTCTCAAGGTTAGCAGAATCGAGAAGATAATCTAACCAGGGCTTCTCAAGAGCACACAATCCATAAGAGGATACTAATTTGGCCTTGTCCACAAAATTAAACAAGCATATAAACAGGCATTCACATGTGCCTGAAGACTGTCAGTAGAAAGACACACATTGTAAAACACACGCACAAAGCATAGAGTACAGAGCATAAAAGCCTAGTCCAATAGGCACTACCAATGCCACAGAGAGAGGAAAAAGAGAGAGAAAGAGAGCGATATAATAACTGAGAGATGAAGAAGAAAGAGAGTGCACAAGTGAGTTTAACCGAGAGGATGTAGGAGGTGGGCGGGTGGGTAGGTGGGGAATTCGGGGGTGCCCATCCAAACCCATTTTCAAAATCAGAACTTCTTTTCTAATGTCAGCATTTCGAATTGGAGCGTGTCCCCTCTCATTTAATGCATCATTTTGCGAAGTGATAAATTTGCAAATTAGACATACATCCTTTTTTGCTCTTAAGATACACAGCCTCATAAGGGAGGGAGCAGTGTGAAGGATTTAAGAGCGTTTCGCTGTGTCAAACATTAAAACCCACGGGATCTTCTGCACAATTAGACTGGGTGAGAGCAAGAGAGAAAAACCCAGGCAAAATCAGGATCTTAAGAGCAGCGACGTTATTCGTCTGTACAGTAACGCGGTTATCTGTCACGGGTGATCCTTTTAAACGCTTCGTTTGCAAGGATAAAAGTAGAGCAGAGGAAATAAACTTAGTTCTGCCTCCAATCTGCAAATCCTTGGTGGTCATGGAAGATGATCCCAATTTGCTTCTGAGCAGCACTGTCAGATTTCACAATAATAAATAATTGAAGACGTTAAGTGCCAATTATGTTCAATAAATGTGAAAGCCTATGGACCACTTGCTCTACCCAGACTACGTGTGGCTCCTGCAGAAAAATACCAGTCATACTTAATGTAAAAGGTTAATAATAGTTGTTGTCTGTTTGCACTTCATTCTGCCTTCACACAAGCTAAATATAAACTGATTATAAAGGATGATATTAAACTGTGTGATTTTTTCAAATCCATTGATTGCGTTCTTAATTTGCTTTCAAGTATTACCATTTAGGTCAACATAAATATTTACATACTAAAACATTGAAATATGACACAATGCAATCAACAATGAGTCGTATTGTAATTGACTGCTATCATTGGCAATAGCGGTGTCTGACTCTCTAATGCAGTTATCCAACCTACCATAGACACAAGCACTTTGGTTTCTCCCCTCTCTCCTTGCCCTGTCTACAAGTTTGCCCCACTATTTCAGAAGTAGAGCAGTGGTGTCTCTTGGTGATACGGAGTCGTTGTGGTAATGTGAGAAACGTAGGTCTCACCAGTGGGTCTCACCAGGGCTGCCTATCCCCCAGAGAGACCTACGGTTCTGCCTGTAGTTACACTATCAGCAGCACTGCTGCACTGCTGCTGCCACCCAGTCCAACATTCTAGTCCACACTGCTTTATAATAGTACAGTGGGACAGGATCAAAACCCTGATCCAATCAGATTCTGGATTTGTACCCACCTCTGCCTGGGCTACAGTACAGGGGGGGAATCAGACCACAGCGTTATTCCTTCCCGTCACATTCAATTAAAACCCATTTCTACTATAACTATAATCATAAGTAAACAAAACGGACAAATTTGAAGTAATGGTGGGAATCAAACTAGGTTAACTATGACATACTCAGTAATGACATGAATACTCACAAAACCACTTACTGTAACATATTATTTCCCATAATTTCCTTCCAACCCCCCAATGATGGGGGGTAACAAACATGCAAACAAACAAAAAGAGAGTAATTGAATGCATAGAGATTACGTGAGCCTGATGCGGAAGGAGGGAGGGCTGCATGCATGTGGTTGTGTTTGTTTTCACTGGCTGTGGTCGGGGTTTGTTTTCTCATGGACTGTTTGTTCTCTCCAAAGCCTCATGTTTGCCCTTTGTCTCTGCCAAGAATATCTCAAAACATGAAGCCTTCTCCAGTCTCCTGATTTATGGCCAGAATGTAAATCTGGATCAATAACTTGGACAAATTATCACTTATAGAGGTGAAGTCCCTCTACTAGTATCCAAAATGATTAGCATAATGTAGTGTCTGTTAATCAGAGTTGATTTCCGGGTTTCTCTGCACAGAAACAAAGTGCCAACACAGCATTGAATGTTTATTACAGGCAATATTCACTTCAATTTAATATAGGATGAGAGTGCTGTGAAACAGAAATTTACTCATTTTCATTATTCGGGTAACAAAGCCAGAACCAGAAATAGACTGAACACTAGACTCGTAGAGGCCTCTGCCGGTCAGGGCTGTGTTTTTGGCACAACTCTGTATTTACCTAGAAGAGCCACCATGTCTGTTTGGACTGGATATTTTGGTGGCCGCTGGATTCCTGGACTGAATACCTGTATTCATCCGTTTTGGAGAGGCAGGCAGGCCATTGAGGCCATGGACAGTCAGGAGCCGAGAGCAGCCACAGTTTGAATATGATGCCCTCGGACCGGGTGCCCCCCTCCTCCCCCTGACCACCTGTGTGTTTGCTCATGCAAGGATATGAAATAGCAGCAAATATGATGTGATGTGTGTATTTAAAAGGCATCCTGGACTGATGGACATCATGCACCCTCCAGTCTGTCCGTCCAGTTTCTGTTTAGGTGAACGCTAACCGCACATGTACAGTATGTAGTATTTATGTTAAATTCAATTGATACATTGATAGAGTAGAAGTGACGAAAGATTATGCATAATGTTCCGTAATTAGATTTTGATACATTTTTAAAACATATGCTGCACAATTGGAGAGTAGACAGTCACTTGGTCTTGGTCCCTGTGCCTTTTCTGTCACGGATTCCCCCGGTACTGTTGCTCTTTCCGTGCACCAGTTCCGGAGGTCTACGTCACCGGCCTCTAGGCATCACTGAACTGTCTCATTACGCGCACCTGATTCCAATTCCCCTGATTAGTAACTGTATATACTGTGTATGCCCTCTGTTCACCATTGTCTTGTCGGTTATTGTTCCGATGTCCGTTGGTCTTGTGAGTACCTGTGCTTTGTTTCGGCTTTCGTGCTGCATGTATTGTGTACTCCCTATTATGGGTCTCGTCCCGTGTAGTATTGTGCAATTGTTATTACGGGTCTCGTCCCGTGTATTTATTAGAGGTTTAACCTCGCTCTTTTGTTTGGGTTATATCGCTGTGTTTTTGTATGCGTGTTTATTTGGGCTTCGTTCCCGTGCATTTTCATGGCATGTTGTATTTTGGGTGGAGTATTAAAACCCCCTATTACATACACCTGAGCCTGTCTCCAATCATTTATACAACGTGACAGTGTCAAGTTTGAGTTTCCAGTTTTCCATTAGTATGGCGAACATTCTATGTATTTTAGACAAAACCTCCTTAGAACCTACACTATATTTTCAAAAGTATGTGGACACCCCTTCAAATTAGTGGATTCAGCTATTTCAGCCACACCCGTTGCTGACAGGTGTATAAAATCAAGCACACAGCCATGCAATCTCCATCCACAAAGATTGACAGTAGAATGGCCTTATCGAAGAGCTCAGTGACTTTTAACGTGGATGATAGGATGCCACCTTTCCAATAAGTCAGTTCGTTAAATGTCTGCCCTGCTAGAGCTGCCCCGTTCAACTGTAAGTGTTGTTATTGTGAAGTGGAAAAGTCTAGGAGCAATAACGTCTCAGCTGCGAAGTGGTAGGCCACACAAACTCACAGAATGAGACAGCAGAGTGCTGAAGCACGTAGCGCATAAAAATCTTCTGTCCTCGGTTGCAAAACTCACTATCGAGTTCCAAACTGCCGCTGGAAGCAACGTCAGCACAATAACTGTTCATCGGGAGCTTCATAAAATGGGTTTCCATCGCCGAGCAGCCGCACACAAGCCTAAGATCACCATGCGCAATGCCAAGCGTCGGCTGGAGTGGTGTAAAGCTCGCCGCCATTGGACTCTGGAGCAGTGGAAACACGTTCTCTGGAGTGATGAATCACGCTTCACCATCTGGCAGTCCGATGGATGAATCTGGGTTTGGCGGATGCCAGGAGAACGCTACCTGCCCTAATGCATAGTGTCAACTGTACAGTTTGGTGGAGGTGGAATAATGGTCTGCGCTGTTTTACATGGTTTTGGCTCCTTAGTTTCAGTGAATGGAAATCTTAACGCTACAGCATACAATTACATTCTAGACAATTCTGTGCTTCTGTGCTTCCAAGCCCTTTCCCGTTTCAGCATGACAGTGCCCCTGTGCACAAAGCGATGTCCATAGAGAAATGTTTAGTTGAGATCATTGTGGAAGAATTTTACTGGCCAGCACAGAGCCCTGACCTTTGGGATGAATTGAAACAACGACTGCGAGTCAGGCCTAATCGTCCAACATCAGTGCCCAACTTCACTAATGCTCTTGTAGCTGAATGGAAGCAAGTCCCCCGCAGCAATGTTCCAACATCTAGTGGAAAGCCTTCCCAGAAGAGTGGAGGCTGTTGTAGCAGCAAAAGGTGAACCAACTCCATATTAATGCCCATGATTTTGGAATGAGATGTTCGACAAGCAGGTATCCATATACCTTTGGTAATGTAGTGTATTTAGCATCTTTTTGCATTAGCATTAGGAGAACATTCCCTTAATGTCAAACAGAACTTACCCATAATGTGGTAACCATGTTCTCAGAATGTTCAATATTAGTGTTCTAGACAAGTTTCATGGGACGTTGCAAGAACATTCATGTGTCCAGTTTTCTGAAGGTTAGGAGAACATTTAACAAACGTCACACCAAACATACACAAAACATGGATGCCATGTTCTCAGAACATGTAAGCATTCACACATGCTGTGCATTGCCAGGGAATTACTGCACACCTCAGCGGTGTCAGTAGCCACGAGGCCAAAGGACTGAAGTTTGCCATGTCACTAGGCTACAAAAAATAGTTCCCCCAATCCACTTATGACATCATGCAGCCACAGCCAGAGAATTCACTGGCCATGGCGAGAGGACTCGCATAAGATCTCAGCTCACCACTTGCAGCGGCAACCACAAGTTGCCACCACGAGTTGTCAAGACAGCTAGATATGAATTTACAAAACATTTGTAGCTAATACATATATTTGTCATTTTACTGGTTTTATTTTAGTTTGTAACATAGTTTGCTAGACGTGATGCTAGTTGTTGAACTTTAGCCATGCAGTATATGTGTGTTAGCTAACATAATTACGGTTTAGCTAGCCGTGCTTTGTAGGTACAGTGAGAGAAAAAAGTATTTGATCCCCTGCTGATTTTGTATGTTTGCCCACTGACAAAGAAATTATCAGTCTATCATTTTAATGGTAGGTTTATTTGAACAGTGAGCGACAGAATAACAACAAAAAAATCCAGAAAAAACGCATGTGAAAAATGTTATCAATTGAATTGCATTTTAATGAGGGAAATAAGTATTTGACCCCTCTGCAAAACATGACTTAGTACTTGGTGGCAAAACCCTTGTTGGCAATCACAGAGGTCAGACGTTTCTTGTAGTTGGCCACCAGGTTAGCACACATCTCAGGAGGGATTTTGTCCCACTCCTCTTTGCAGATCTTCTCCAAGTCATTAAGGTTTCGAGGCTGACGTTTGGCAACTCAAACCTTCAGCTCCTCCACAGATCTTCTATGGGATTAAGGTCTGGAGACTGGCTAGGCCACCCAGGACCTTAATGTGCTTCTTCTTGAGCCACTCCTTTGTTGCCTTGGCCGTGTGTTTTGGGTCATTGTCATGCTGGAATACCCATCCACGACCCATTTTCAATGCCCTGGCTGAGGGAAGGAGGTTCTCACCCAAGATTTGACGGTACATGGCCCCGTCCATCGTCCCTTTGATGCGGTGAAGTTGTCCTGTCCCCTTAGCAGAAAAACACCCCCAAAGCATAATGTTTCCACCTCCATGTTTGACGGTGGGGATGATGTTCTTGGGGTCCTAGGCAGCATTCCTCCTCCTTCAAACACGGCGAGTTGAGTTGATGCCAAAGAGCTCCATTTTGGTCTCTTTTGACCACAACACTTTCACTCAGATGTCCTCTGAATCATTCAGATGTTCATTGGCAAACTTCAAACGGGCATGTATATGTGCTTTCTTGAGCAGGGGAACTTGCGGGCGCTGCAGGATTTCAGTCCTTCACGGCGTAGTGTGTTACCAATTGCTTTCTTGGTGACTATGGTCCCAGCTGACTTGAGATCATTGACAAGATCCTCCCGTTTAGTTCTGGGCTGATTCCTCACCGTTCTCATGATCATTGCAACTCCACGATGTGAGATCTTGCATGGAGCCCCAGGCCGAGGGAGATTGACAGTGTTTCTTCCATTTGCAAATAATCGCACCAACTGTTGTCACCTTCTCACCAAGCTGCTTGGCGATGGTCTTGTAGCCCATTCCAGCCTTGTGTAGGTCTACAATCTTGTCCCTGACATCCTTGGAGAGCTCTTTGGTCTTGGCCATGGTGGAGAGTTTGGAATCTGATTGTTTGATTGCTTCTGTGAACAGGTGTCTTTTATACAGGTAACAAACTGAGATTTGGAGCACTCCCTTTAAGAGTGTGCTCCTAATCTCAGCTCATTACCTGTATAAAAGACACCTGGGAGCCAGAAATCTTTCTGATTGAGAGGGGGTCAAATACTTATTTCCCTCATTAAAATGCAATTCCATTTATAACATTTTTCACATGTGTTTTTCTGGATTTTTTTGTTGTTATTCTGTCTCTCACTGTTCAAATAAACCTACCATTAAAATTATAGACTGATCATTTCTTTGTCAGTGGGCAAACGTACAAAATCAGCAGGGGATCAAATACTTTTTACCCTCATTGTAGCTAGGTAGCTTAATGTGTTGTTGCTAGTCAAATTAGCCAGCTGACTCACCAATTACTGTGTGCTTTGTAAGTTAGCTAACCAAGTTAAGCAGTCGTTTTCAAAATCATTTGATAGTCAACTGACACTACAATGTATATTTTGTTACTGCCCTAAATCAGAAGAACATCACTGAGTGTGCGGGGGAACAACATGGGGCAGTAACAAGAGCAGGGATCAAATCGAATACAATTTTATTGGTCACATACATGTGTTTAGCAGATTTTATTGTGGGTGTAGCGAAATGCTTGTAAGATCAAGTGTCCTTAAAATGATAGGCTACTTTTTTTGTTTCTGCATTTTAGACCAAGTTGAAAACATAACATAACATGGAATGTACACCTTGTTAACTTCATGCATAGACTGACAAAGAAAAACAAGGAAAATCAAAGTTTTAGAGTGTTGTTTGTCTCAAGATTGATGCATATGTGTTTGATAATATTGCTAAACATTGCTCTTTTTACTAAATTCAGTGGCGCTCTGGTTCCTGTAGCAGCCTATGGTTCCTATAGTAGCCTAAAAATACTCTGTTCATAGTTGGTTACTATTGGCCAGTGGACAAGTATGATAGCTGGCTAGCTACATTTCAGCATAGAGGAAGAGGTGAAGCCTCTAGTCAATATAGCAGATTAACTTTGATTTTAGTCAGTTATCCTCTGAAATGTGGAAAGTGAAAAAAGTAGTTACAAGTTGAACATACTCTATTTGTCTGAACATGAACTAGTCAGCAGTTGTTTATCATGGTGTAATCATAGTTGGCTAACCAGCTGCATAACGGAAAGCTCTGAGTACAGCTAGCTACGTTTAATAAATGGCTGAGAACTCAAATCCTGTAGCTGGCTAGCAAGTCCACCTCAGCGACAATTTTATTGGAGTGCGGGAATGTTAGATTAGTCTTTACTTAAGATAACCTTCATTGACGTTTGTTTATTACTGGTTCCGGATCTGAGGCGAGAAATTGTCTGACATGTTTTTTATTTTGGTCAAGGCTTGGAGTTGGCGTATTGATACTTTGACGTCACCTACTACTTCAGTAAGTGATTATCCTACTTCACAGTGTGGATAACAGGGAATTGTCAAAGACTTAGAAACCCAATTTCAGCCAATCAGATTGCAGATTTCTCCGAACCCATATTATAAAATATAGTAATGTTATAGACAAGTTTCATGGGAACGTTGCAAAAACATCCCAATGGGCACACAATGGTTGAATCAATGTTGTTTATACACGTCATTTCAATAAAATTACATGGAACCAACGTGGAAGACGTTGAATTGACATCTGTGCCCAGTGGGATTTCTGTGTATCAGTTGTCAGTAGATCGCCTGATAGTTCCAAAGAAACGTTCTCCCCCCACATCAAGCCTTGTTTCTTTTGCAGAGCCAATCAAGGCCATGATTGGTAAACCACTGAACCATTCACAGCTCTTTGTCTGTAGGCAAGGTTAAGGACACACACACGTATTTTAACAAAGTGTTTTTAACCTACATATTTTACACACATTGTGCATGTCATTTATACAGTAATTTTTATTCAACATGTCCTCACCTGGGATTTGAAGTCAAATTCTTGGTTCATGGTACTCCGATCTTCTTGTTATGCCACCATTTCCGTGTCAGGTATCAGTTCTTCTGACTATACTCTCATCATTGATTTGTTTTACTTATTTCAGCAATTTAAAGGCTTTCTGTAAGGGATTTCTGAGCAGAGATTTACTTCAAAGTGCATTCACCCATCCAGTTGTTTCAGATCAACACAAGTGCATAGTAAGTTGAAAACACGGTATGTTAATAGCAGGTATATACCCGGGGCTAAAGTCCACCCTAAGTTAAATCTATAAAATTACTGTCCCTTGCCTGACAGCCATAGCTCCAAGATGTTGGTACCTCTACAAACGCAGATTAGTGTTCAGGGTTTCATGCCAGCAGAGAACTGCCACCGCACCAGGGGATTGGAAATGGCCATGAGGGGAATAAGAGTGGGGAAATAGAGGAGGGGGAGGCAGAGAAGGGGTTGAAAGAAAGGGAGTAAGAGTCCCCAGAGATGCACCTGTCGGGCTATATCACCGCCTGGTATGGCAACTGCACCGCCTGCAACACCAGGGCTCTCCAGAGGGTGGTGCGGTCTGCCCAATTCATCACCGGGGGCAAACTACCTGCCCTCCAGGACACATACAGCACCCAATGTCAGAGGAAGGCGAAAAAGATCATCAAGGACATCAATTACCCGAGTCATGGCCTGTTGACCCCGCAATCATCCAGAAGGCGAGGTCAGTACAGGTGAATCAAGCTGGGACTGAGAGACTGAAAAACAACTTCTATCTCAAGCCCTTCAGACTGTTAAATCAAAGTCAAAGTCAAAAGTCAAAGTCACCATTATTAGTCAGTTGTACAACCGAATGCCTTCAACTGAAATGTGTCTTCCGCATTTAACCCAACCCCTCTGAATCAGAGAGGTGTGGGGGGCTGCCTTAATCGACATCCACGTCTTCGGCACCCGGGGAGAAATGGCCATCACTAGCCTGCTTCCACTCGGTTACGCAACCCTGCACCTTAGAGACTGCTGCACTTTATACATGAACTTTGAATCACTGGCCACTTTAAAAATGGAACACTAGTCACTTTAATAATGTTTACATACTGCTTTACTCATCTCAAATGTATATACTGTATTCTATTATACTGTTTTCTTTGTCAATGCCACTCCAAACTTGCTCAATCTAATATTTATTTATTACTTTTAGATTTGTGTGTATTGTTGTGAATAGTTAGATACTATTGCACTGTTGGAGCTAGGAACACAATCATTTTGCTACACCCGCAATAACATCTGCTAAATATGTGTATGTGACCAATACAAGTTGATTTGATTTATCCTTCCTCTCTTTTCAACGCAAATGAGAATCCCATGTCTTCTGTCATTACAGAGGCAGTGATTTTACAGTAGAAAGAAATATAAAATGGCGTTATAAAAATGACATTATGACACGTTGCACTGTCGAGAGATTCATTCTCCAGCCCTGTCCCAAAGTGCTATAAAAAAATTCTCCACCCCCTTTTCTTTCCTTCCCTGAGGGTCGGGGTTAGTGGTGGAGGGGGTTGTGGGGGAGGTGAAATAAGCGTATTATCAAATGTTGCTCTCAAATTGCCTCATTTCTTGGATGCGTAAAATGCCTTGTCTCTTCTGGGCGTGCCACTGGTAACGCTGAGTGGCAGGTACTCCAGCGTAGTAGCCCGAGTACTGGGCCATCGCCAAGGTGGTGACGTTACGGCAAACGTCGGCCGCCTGGACAACCGCTGTCGTTTGAGACGCTCACCAGACCCAGATGCTGGTAACATTTCCACCAATTAGGACCAGGGCGGCTGTCTGACCAAAAGGAGAGTAGTGACAAACGGAGAGAACAACGCAGGCACTGTCAGACACGGCCCGCCGACGACTGAGTGACAACAGAGCAGAGAGAGGGAGAAAGGGAGTAGGACTGAGAGAATAAAATACTGGGGCAGTTGCCTGGTTACTGGAGAACTGATTGATTCAGGAACTTCATCAACTTGTTCCAAAAGAGACAGAGAACAATAAAGAAATGAAAGATATTCTACATCTTTCTACACTGTAGTTTGGTTCAGGCTGCCTTCTTGCAGGGTGCTCCTGGAACACACAATCCTTTGTGCAACAATCTAAGATGTCCCTTCTATTTCCTGTCCTGGAGCCAGGGTCGACTGCAGGCATAAGCGACATAAGTGGTCGCTTAGGGACACAAGGCGCTAGGGGACCCCAACCCACAAAACAATTTAGGATAGTAGAATACACAAGGTGTAAGTTCGAAATTTGGTTGTGCATCATCAACTTTTCTCTTGTTATGTCAGGCACTGACAGTCACTCAATTAGCAAAGTAAAAAATAAGCAAGCTTTCTAAATTTGTAGTAATCATGGCCGAATACCGATCAGGAATGAAAGGTACGAGGCACGCAGGGCACGTGCCCAGGGGCCCTGACCTCCAGGGTCCCCATTGATTTTGTTAGTCACTCTCACGCAGATATCATTAACATGGCATAAGCCATGCCAAAATGTGTAGAATAGCAGGAAATTAGCTTTAATACTAAAAACACATCTTCACCCTATGGCAAAATTGGTAAAATTGCAGGGAATTAGATGTAAAACTGACATTTTTCTCCCTCTGCCCGCTGGCTAAACTAGCTGAGTTGCATGAAACTTGTCATAAAATTGCAAAAAAAAATATCTCTGCTCCATGGACCACCAAATCTCGCTTATGATCCCCAAAGGGCTAGAGCCAGCCCTGCCTGAAGCCTCTGACACGTGGCTCTTCCAGTAAGCTGGAAGTACTTATTTGTCATTTCCTCCCTGGGCTGAGAAAGCCTGGTTCAATTCCCCTGAAGTCCTCCCAGCTGGAGGGAAGGAGGGAGAGAGGGATGAATAGTGCCACTAAGGAATTTACTCGCACAGAGGACTTGTCTATCAACCCTCCCCATAGATACTTTTTATTACGATATTCTTTCCTTAAACAATGTCTAAGTAGGCTAACTCTGCTTATATTTTTTATAATTAAATAATTAAACAATTTTTGTAAAAATGTTTATGCTCAAAAATAGATTATTCATGTTTCTCTCTGGCTCTCTGTCTCTCTCTTGTTGTCTCTTTCTCTCCCTGCTCTGCGTCTAGATTTGACATTGAAGTGAGAGGTGTTGCCAACAAGGCCATAGTCATTCTGTCACCATCACCATCACCATCATTACATGGCCACTAGAGTGGCATGTGGGTAATTAGAGAGCAGAGAGAACAGAGCACAGGAGAGGAGAAGAAAGGCTCCTAGCCAGGGTTTAGCAGGGCAGTCAATAGTAGCTCGGCTGTCCACAGTATATCAAGTGCCTTGTTGTCTAACAGCACGTTCTGAATGGAGAGTAATTTCATGTCCTTGTGTATAAGTACACCATATTGTTTGGGAAATAAGTACAGCATAGAGGGCCTGTAATTATATGTTCACAATAAAGTTTTTTTAGAAAGGGCCTGAAAATAGCTTGGAGGGTTCCGGTCTGTGTTTCGCTGCCGACAAACTACAGAGCAATGGGCTGACTGGCTATAAAATGGCAGAGCGTCTCAGAATAGCAGCAAAGTTCTCCCATTTTATTGCTAGTGGATTTCCAGGGGGCTGGTACCATTGTCCAGTGGCTTCCTGATTTGCACTGTGGTTTCAAAATGTGGGTTCCAAGCGCCAAGAAAACATTGTAATAGAGGAGAGAAAAGGGGCATTAACGGGTGGCGTATAGGAGGGGAAAACACATTTAAGGAATGAAGAACAGAGGAAGAAGAGAAAATAAATATAAGGCAATAGGAGGATATGAGAGAAGAGGTGAGAAGTGAAGAGATGGTGTAATTGATTTTGATTATTAGTGTTGGATATATAAAAAAAGACAAATGTCAAACTTTTCATTCAAAGAGTCAATCATGGACACTCTTACTGACAGTTGTGGCTGCTTTGCGTGATATATTGTTGTCTCTACCTTCTTGCCCTTTGTGCTGTTGTCTGTGCCCAATAATGTTTGTACCATGTGCTGCTACCATGTTGTGTTTCTACCATGTTGTTGTCATGTTATGTTGCTAACATGGTGTGTTGTCATGTGTTGCTGCCTTGCTATTTTGTTGACTTACAGTAGGTCTCTCTTTATGCAGTGTTGTGTTGTCTCTCTTGGTGTGTTTTGTCCTATATTTATGTATATATACAGTGGGGCAAAAAAGTATTTAGTCAGCCACCAATTGTGCAAGTTCTCCAACTTAAAAAGATGAGAGGCCTGTAATTTTCATCATAGGTACACTTCAACCATGACAGATGAAATGAGAAAAAGAAATCCAGAAACTCACATTGTAGGATTTTTTATGAATTTATTTGCAAATTATGGTGGAAAATAAGTATTTGGTCAATAACAAAAGTTTATCTCAATACTTTGTTATATACCCTTTGTTGGCAATGACAGAGGTCAAACGTTTTCTGTAAGTCTTCACAAGGTTTTCACACACTGTTGCTGGTATTTTGGCCCATTCCTCCATGCAGATCTCCTCTAGAGCAGTGATGTTTTGGGGCTGTCACTGGGCAACACGGACTTTCAACTCCCTCCAAAGATTTTCTATGGGGTTGAGATCTGGAGACTGGCTAGGCCACTCCAGGACATTGAAATGCTTCTTACAAAGCCACTCCTTCGTTGCCCGGGCGGTGTGTTTGGGATCATTGTCATGCTGAAAGACCCAGCCACATTTCATCTTCAATGCCCTTGCTGATGGAAGGAGGTTTTCACTCAAAATCTCACGATACATGGCCCCATTCATTCTTTCCTTTACACGGATCAGTCGTCCTGGTCTCTTTGCAGAAAAACAGCCCCAAAGCATGATGTTTCCACCCCCATGCTTCACAGTAGGTATGGTGTTCTTTGGATGCAACTCAGCATTCTTTGTCCTCCAAACACGACGAGTTGAGTTTTTACCAAAAGTTATATTTTGGTTTCATCTGACCATATGACATTCTCCCAATCCTCATCTGGATCATCCAAATGCTCTCTAGCAAACTTCAGACGGCCTGAACATGTACTGGCTTAAGCAGGGGGACACGTCTGGCACTGCAGGATTTGAGTCCTTGGCGGCGTAGTGTGTTACTGATGGTAGGCTTTGTTACTTTGGTCCCAGCTCTCTGCAGGTCATTCACTAGGTCCCCCGTGTGGTTCTGGGATTTTTGCTCACCGTTCTTGTGATCATTTTGTCCCCACGGGTGAGATCTTGCGTGGAGCCCCAGATCGAGGAAGATTATCAGTGGTCTTGTATGTCTTCCATTTCCTAATAATTGCTCCCACAGTTGATTTCTTCAAACCAAGCTGCTTACCTATTGCAGATTCAGTCTTCCCAACCTGGTGCAGGTCTACAATTTTGTTTCTGGTGTCCTTTGACAGCTCTTTGGTCTTGGCCATAGTGGAGTTTGAAGTGTGACTGTTTGAGGTTGTGGACAGGTGTCTTTTATACTGATAACAAGTTCAAACAGGTGCCATTAATACAGGTAACGAGTGGAGGACAGAGGAGCCTCTTAAAGAAGAAGTTACAGGTCTGTGAGAGCCAGAAATCTTGCTTGTTTGTATGTGACCAAATACTTATTTTCCACCATAATTTGCAAATAAATTCATAAAAAATCCTACAATGTGATTTTCTGGATTTTTTTTCCTAATTTTGTCTGTCATAGTTGAAGTGTACCTATGATGAAAATTACAGGCCTCTCTCATCTTTTTAAGTGAGAGAACTTGCACAATTGGTGGCTGACTAAATACTTTTTTGCCCCACTGTATATATATACTGTATATATGTTATTTTTTTTATCCCAGCCCCTGTTCCCGGATGAGGCGTTTTGCCTTTTGGTAGGCCGTTAATGTAAATAAGAATTTGTTCTTAACTGACTTGCCTAGTTAAATAAAGGTTAAATAAGGATAGGATACAGCATTTACACTTTTATTATGACTATACATTTTAGAGATACCAACTTGCCCATACTACCTGGTATAAGGAAAAATTTGACAGAGGGAAATCCCTATGTTGAACACAGCCTGGTTCAGCAGCTGTCTGACAGGACCAGCATACAGAGAGGAGGAGGAGGTGGGGAGGAGGAGGAGGTAGGTAGAGGTAGGACGAGAGAAGGTGGTCAGAGGTGTTGTGGGAAGAGGTGTAGCGGCCTAGGTGTGTGCTTTTGTCTCAGTAGTTGTTGTCATTGACTTTGGCTTTCTAATAGGCTCCCTGGGCAGTGCTATACCTGGGACTTACTGTAATCAGTCAGAGGAGGGTGATTGGAGGTAGGGGGGAGGGGGTTGTAGATGGCTATGCTGAGCAGAACAGCATTTTGGAAACCAGCCCAACCCCGCCTCCTCAGCTCCACAGCCCACGGCTCTCTCTGACAGGCCACAGTCAAGGTGATCTTCTGCTCAGTAGTACACACCCATCTATAGTTCCACACACGCACTTCTGGATACACACACACACCTAGATTACACAGACACTGCAAAGAAGCACACAACCATACAATGAACAGATACAGAGATATAGAGAGAGTACAGTATACAGGCCTACATATGGATGTAATGAACCAAATAATGGATACAATTGCACAGACCACACACACACACACACACACACACACACACACACACACACACACACACACACATACGCACACACACCCTCCCTCACACAATCTGTAAATCAATTTGGGTATTTCATTTGAAGCAAAAATTTTAAAAAAGGGTACGATCCTTAAGAGGTTTTAATCTTTGAAATCAATGGTTTTTGTTTGGCATAGCCTACATTTTAAAGTGAAAAATCTGAGTCAAAGCATAATTCCATTCCACTGAACCAAGGTATTTCTTAGGTTTCCTTTTCCTAGGATGTTGGGACTTGCCAGAGAGTGACGCTAAATTCAGTGACTCGTCTCGTCGGTCAGTGTAGCCTATCGAGTGGCTTAGGTGAGACTACCGACTCACATAGGTGATAGAGCTGTTCATATGGCTCCCTAATTTGCATAGGCTACTGGTAGGCTTAGGCTTTTTGGCCATTATCTGCAGATAAATTATGAAAACATTCGATGAAGATGTTGAATAATCACTGCAAGAACAATAGGTAGTGGAGAGCCTCATGCTGGTCCAAATATGACCATTATGGCCCTCATGATATCCAGGCATTAAAATGGAATTCAACAATATACCATTTTTTATTGACCTTAGTTCTATTAATTTGCCCAAGTGTATCATAAGACATGAACAGAATGCATCAGTGATTCTTATTTCCTGAAGAGTGTGTGTGCGGTGCATGCATCTACCACTTTGTGTAGCCGTTAGCAATGCTGCTAATGAAAACACTACTCTGGTAGATGGAAAACCTTGCTTAAATGTTAACTACAAAGTAGCCTTTGCTTACTTGTCAGAACGATATCATGATTATTGTCATATTTTTTTTTGTGCAATACAAACCACAGCTAAACAACAGCCTCATGCTATGTGTACACCTGAAATATTTTTCTTACATATATATCAACTCAGAAAAAAAAGAAACATCCCTTTTTCAGGACCCTATTTTCAAAGATCATTCGTAAAAATCCAAATAACTTCACAGATCTTCATTGTAAAAAGGGTTTAAACACTGTTTCCCATGCTTGTTCAATGAACCATAAACAATTAATGAACATGCACCTGTGGAACAGTCGTTAAGACACTAAGAGCTTACAGACGATAGGCAATTAAGTCACAGTTATGAAAACTTAGGACACTAAAAAGGCCTTTCTACTGACTCAGAAAAACACCAAAAGAAAGATGCCCAGGGTCCCTGCTCATCTGTGTGAACGTGCCTTAGGCATGCTGCAAGGAGGCATGAGGGCTGCAGATGTGGCCAGGGCAATACATTTCAATGTCCATACTGTGAGATGCCTAAGACAGCGCCACAGGGAGACGGGACAGACAGCTGATCGTCCTTGCAGTGGCAGACCACGTGTAACAACACCTGCACAGGATCAGTACATCCGAACATCACACCTGTGGGACAGGTATAGGATGGCAACAACAACTGCCCGTTATACCAGGAACGCACAATCCCTCCATCAGTGCTCAGACTGTCCGCAATAGGCTAAGAGAGAGAGGCTGGACTGAGGGCTTGTAGGCCTATTGTAAGGCAGGTCCTCACCAGACATCACTGGCAACAACGTCACCTATGGGCACAAACCCACTGTCGCTGGTCCAGACAGGACAGGCAAAAAGTGCTCTTCACTGACGAGTCACGGTTTTGTCTCACGAGGCGTGATGGTCAGATTCGCGTTTATCGACGAAGGAATGAGGGTTACACCGATGCATGTACTCTGGAGCGGGATCGATTTGGAGGTGGAGGGTCTGTCATGGTCTGGGGCGGTGTGTCACAGCATCATCAGACTGAGCTTGTTGTCATTGCAGGCTATCTCAATGCTGTGCGTTACAGGGAAGGCATCCTCCTACCTTATGTAGTACCCTTTCTGCAGGCTCATCCTGATATGACCCTCCAGCATGACAATGCCACCAGCCACACTACTCGTTCTGTGCGTGATTTCCTGCAAGACAGGAATGTGTTCTGCCATGGCCAGCGAAGAGCCCGGATGTCAACTCCATTGAGCACATCTGGGACCTGTTGGATCGGAGGGTGAGGGCTAGGGCCGTTCCCCCCAGAAATGTCCGGGAACTTGCAGGTGCCTTGGTGGAATAGTGGGGTAACCTCTCACAGCAAGAACTTGCAAATCTGGTGCAGTCCATGAGGAGGTGATGCACTGCAGTACTTAATGCATCTGGTGGCCACACCAGATACTGACTGTTACTTTTGATTTTGACCCCCCCCTTTGTTCAGGGACACATTCTTCCATTTCTGTTAGTCACATGTCTGTGGAACTTGTTCAGTTTATGTCTCAGTTGTTGAATCTTGTTATGTTCATACAAATATTTACACGTTTTAAAAAAAAATGTATTTTACCTTTATTTAACCAGGTAGGCTAGTTGAGAACAAGTTCTCATTTACAACTGCGACCTGGCCAAGATAAAGCACAGCAGTTTGATACATACAACAACAAAGAGTTACACATGGAATACACAGACATACAGCCAATAATGTAATGTAATGTAATGTAATTAAATAAATAATACGTCTATGTACAGTGATTGCAAATGAGGTATGATAAGGGTGGTAGGGCAACAAATAGGCCATGGTTGCAAGGTAATTACAATATAGTGCGGGGCTTTACCTATCAGAGACTTGTAGATGACCTGGAGCCAGTGGGATTGGCGACGAGTATGTACAGTGGGATTGGCGACGAGTACGAGTAAGCGAGGGCCAGCCAACGAGAGTGTACAGGTCGCAGTGGTGGGTAGTATATGGGGATTTGTTGACAAAACGGATGGCACTGTGATAGACTGCATCCAATTTCTTGAGTAGAGTGTGGAGGCTATTTTATAAATGACATCGACGAAGTCGTGGATCGGTAGGATGGTCAGTTTTACGAAGGTATGTTTGGCAGCATGAGTGAAGGATGCTTTGTTGCGAAATAGGAAGCTGATTCTGGATTTAATTTTGGATTGGAGATATTTAATGTGAGTCTGGAAGGGGAGTTTACAGACGAGCCAGACAGCTAGGTATTTGTAGTTGTCCACATATTCTAAGTCAGAGTCATCCAGAGTAGTGATGCTGGACGGGCAGGCAGGTGCTGGCAGTGATCGGTTGAAAAGCATGCATTTAGTTTTACTTGCATTTAAGAGTAGTTGGAGGCCACAGAAGGAGAGTTGTATGGCATTGAAGCTTGTCTGGAGGGTAGTTAACACAGTGTCCAATGAAGGGCCAGAAGTATACAGAATGGTGTCGTCTGCATAGAGGTGGATCAGAGAATCACCGGCAGCAAGAGCGACATCACTGATGTATACAGAGAAGAGAGTCTGCCCAAGAATTGAACCCTGAGGCACCCCCATAGAGACTGCCAGAGGTCTGGACAAAAGGCCCTCCGATTTGACACATTGAACTCTATCAGAGAAGTAGTTGGTGGACCAGGCGAGGCAATCATTTGAGAAACCAAGGCTGTTGAGTCTGCCAATAAGAATGTGGTGTTTGACAGTGTCGAAAGCCTTGGCCAGGTCTATGAATACGGCTGCACAGTAATGTCTCTTATCGATAGCGATTATGATATCATTTAGGACCTTGAGTGTGGCTGAGGTGCTCTGAAACCAGATTGCATAGCGGAGAAGGTACGGTGGGATTCGTAATGGTCGGTAATCTGTTTGTTAACTTGGCTTTCAAAGACCTTTGAAAGGCAGGGAGGGATACATATGGATCTGTGGCAGTTTGGGTCTAGAGTGTCACCCCCTTTGAAGCGGGGGATTACCGCTGCAGCTTTCCAATCTTTGGGAATCTCAGATGATGAACAGGCTGAACAGGCTAGTAATAGGGGTTGCAACAATTTCGGCAGATAATTTTAGAAAAAGAGGGGCCAGATTTTCTAGCCCGGCTGATTTGTAGGGGTCCAGATTTTGCAGACACACACGTGGTCAAAGTTTGCTTAAAATAACCGCAATTGACAGTGAGAGGATGTTTCTTTTTTTTCTGAGTTTATACATATATATATTTTTTTACCTTTAATTATCTAGGCAAGTCAGTTAAGAACAAATTCTTATTTACAATGACGGCCTACACCGGCCAAACCTGGACAACGCTGGGCCAATTGTGCGCCGCCCTATCGGACAATCACGGCCGGATGTGATGCAGCCTGGATTAGAGGTGTTAGAGGTAAAGACACACAGATTTTTCCCAGACCCCAAAAGTGTTCTCCTGATGTGGATTTATAACATACAATTTAGTTATTTTTTTAAGTGTGATTTTTAAAGTGAAAACATAGGAAAAACGGAAACATGGAAAAACTAAATAGAGAAAATATCTGACCAACTACTTTTCCAAGATCATGTGGTTTACTCCATTTTTGTGTTTTAATGAAATACACATTTTGAAGAAAAATGATCATTGTGGAAATTCTTGCAGCAAAACAGTACATAATACTTTATTTCAAGAGAACACAAATTAAATGTTAGAAAATTGTCCTGATCACAAAACAATTAACAATACACTGAATTCATACCTTTTCAGAATCTTTTATTGTAAAAACATGTCTTTCTATACAATACCACAACATGTTTTTCCAATCTGGGAGGTCAACTAAATAAAGTATTTAATCATTTCGCTGTGTATTTTGGATGGAATCAAGGCATTAGAATGTACCAGAGGCAACCAAAATAGAGCTCCTTCGGCAGGAATGTAGTTTGTGTACCCAGTTGCTGTCACCTTATCCCATGACAACAGATCGCATGACAGACACTCACCCAAACAGGCCATGTAGCTCTGGGTTCTCTGCAACTGGCAGGCAGCTCCATGCTGTCCTGAGGTTTGTCTCCATGCAGTGACTGGTGAAGCGAAGCCCACAGCCCATGAATATTTGACTGGTGACCCAGTTCCCCTCAAAGGGATGTCCTGTGCCACAGTAGATGGTGTCGTATATTCCAGGTGGCCCTGTGAGTTAATGTACAGTAGAAATGGTGACATTTCAGTAGACTTCCATGTGGATATCTGATGTGTGTGCTTGAAAGACTTACATAACTGTATTATTCACAGTTATTTACATATGAAGTGGAAAGATGAATTATTTATTTGCCTATATTCCACCAACCTTCAGGCCTTTCCTGAGCTAAAAGGCTGCAGCTTGAAACACAAACATGTGCACGCACACACACAGACATACACAAACATACACACAAACACACACACACAGCTCATATCCCCCGTGGTCCATCCTGTGTGTGTAGAAACTCTTCCTGTATAGAGGAAAACTCCTGTTGCTGCTAGGCTTGCTAGTACAAATCGATACAGGGCTGCTTTTTCTGCTGTTTGTGGGCACCTCATCTGAACTGTGTTATTCATTCCTCTGTTTTGCTCCGTTCATTTGTTGTTGTTCTTTTCTCCACTCAGTTGGTTCAATACATCTTATCATCTTTATTTTTCTCATTACACACAGCAGGCAAGCCTTTCTCAGTCTCTGAGTGTTGGCTTGACATCAGTTGTTGTGTCTGTCCAGTTTTTGCACAGCACATTGTCAAACCCATTTGTGTGAATTCAGACATGATTGGGCACGCACGCACGCAGGCACACACACACACACACACACACACACACTTCCAGTACGCCATTTAGATGCAGTCTGGCCTGTCACAGGCGGTCTTCCTGTCTCTGTGTTTAACAGCCAACGGACGGTGACAATCAGGACAGAGGGATAGGAAGATGGGTAAGCTATAGGAGGAGGGGAAGTGTAAAGAGACAGCCATAGATATTTGGTAGAGAGAGAGGGGCAGAAAGCAGCTGGCGAAAGAGGAGGGGTGTGTAATGTCCTTGACGCCCACACTACCTACCACCACAATAGGCGCCAGAATCGCCAGCAAAGCTGTCAACCTCTCACATCCGACGACCCAGCTCCCACCCGCCTCTGTTTGTGTTTTCCCGTTCGCTTCCTCGTCATGGTAACTCACAACATTTCCTCTCTTCGTCCTTTCACTTCTCTCTCCGTCTTGGGCAAAGTGATTTTCAAGGTGGAGGCCTATGGACTGCCAGGTTATTGGCGAGTGGTTGGTCTCTGAACCCTCTCTAACCCCAGGGGCCTTATAGGCCAAGCGTGGCAGACGTCCACATCTCCTCATCGGGTAAGACTGCTGCTTCGCCACCGCCAGTGTTCCCACTCACAGACTGGGACTGCCAGTGTCAGTAAAAACTGTCAGAAGCATTTAGGAACTACAGTGAGGCCTGATTAATTTGTACTAGCCAATTTCCTCGCGTTTCAGAAGGGGTCACATTTGACTAAGAAATAAAGATTACCTTTTTTAACAAATCATACAACTCTATGCACAAGTACTACTTTGATCAATTTACACAGACAATTTCACAAAAACACATTTACTGGAATAACTGTGAAGAAGAAAAGTTTGGTAACAGAACTGTGGTAAAATCTCCCTCAGTATATTATGTGACCACGTTTCACAAAAAGTTAAATATCTGCTCCGGATGAAGATTCAAAGATGTGTGTAGAAAGATCTTTTTTGAAAGCTATGAAATGTCACCTTGACAAAAATTGATTATTGAACTACAGTAGATGAAGTGGATTTACATCCGGTAACGGAATTACAGTAACACATCATGGGTCCCTGATCTGTACTATACAGAAATGCATAATTATGGACATGAATATAATTCACTTCATGGTGATGTATCCTGAATAGGTATGCAAAGGTAGAAATAAACATATTTGCACATTTAGATATTATTCTACACACTCGCTATTATTGTAATGAGCTTCGCCCCCAATCAAGACCACATTTGGTTGGTGGGGACCAGACCACATCTGAAACCATCATAGCTGTCTATGTTTTACAAGTTTGGACATTCGCGAACAGTACAATATATTTTCAGTACATTTACATTTTTGTTTTTACGAAGACGCTCTTTTCTGGTCCCCCATGGAAATCGAATCCATAACCTTGTCATTGCAAGTGCCATGCTCTACCAACTGAGCCACACGGGACAGATACACAGTACATATACATTACAGTAAAGTCGATATGTTCAAGTTTGCTGTCCAAACTTGTGAAACATAGACCTCTGCAGTGGCGATTTTAGCATGTAAATCTTGGTGGGGCAAACTAAACAACACAACACTAAACAATACATTAATTGCATTATAACGATGAAAAACGGTGCCCACAAACTGTTAGAGCCTACATAAAGCTGTCCCAAAAGGAGTGCTTTCTTTTTACCACCATGGAGTGAATCCTTACCATGTATGGCAGCAAAAAAGTTAATTTAGTCTCATTTACTGCCTTTAAAAAAACAGCTGATGTGGCTGACTTGCTTAAACAAATGTGGTTTCTATGATCAATTGAGATTTACAAACTGTGGCATCAAGGGACGACCAGCGGATAAGAGGCAAGCCGTAATTGCGATTAAGACATTAATTAGTGAGCTACAATAGGACGGACGTAGTCAATATAACTATTTGTTCAACACTTTTGAAATGTACAGTGACAGAATTCAGAACATGGGCCATTCTTATAGTTTTCTCCCTGTACACCAAGTCAGAACTGTAGGATAAATAAAGGGGGAATATAAGCAGACAGTTAAAGCTCTTACAATATTTGATGATTACATTTCTCTAAAACAGGCTATGGGATATATGTGCACCACCAAGTCTGGACGGTAGGCTAAGTTGTGAGGGGGAAAGGAACCAAATCATTAGGGTGAAGCACATTGGCGCTTAACAGCTTACTACAAAAAATACACTTAGTACACTTTCTTAGATACAGTATACATATCTCCCTGGCACATTACATAATCTATGCAGCAGCATACAATACATTTTTGGACTTACCTTGTTTTGCTCTGCACACTTGAACAGGAAGGAGGTGTTGCGGTCCTTCTTGTGGGCAAATTTTGCAATCAAACTATGTCATCAAAGTCTGGCATTGTCTGGATTTATGGTGCCTTCAAGACAACTGGTAACTTTGAAAAAAAAACAAGGCCGAATCATGACGTTAGAGCTCTTCAGGTCAGAGCTCTAGAAAGAGGCCAGTGTTCCTGACTTGGAATTCCGAGTTGAATGACCGTAAAACATGTATTTTCCTGGTCAGAGCTAGTTTTTTCACCAGTTGTCTTGAACTCATTGAAGTCTGAGATTTCAAAGTTCAGAGTTTCCAGCTGTTTTGAACGCGGCAGAAGTCATGCTGGATTGACAGCATGGCCAATGTATTCAACCTTTTCTGGCCCATGGTGTTGTATGTTAATCATTTTAAGCTTGGAAAACAGACCTTTAAACCCAGATATGAACCATGCAATGCTTGCAGTTAGCCACTGATTCCTTCCAAATCACTCGTGTTGAATTTACGATTTCTAATTGGTTGGGTAATGTTTATGTGCAATGGCCGATGAGCACCGATACGTTTTATGTATAATTTCTCTTCATATGACAAGGATTGAAAAGGATTTGCCAGTAGATTGTTGACTTGATTCATGATGATGGCTGCTTGTCTAGCTTGCTAGCTAACATTTTGAAATTATGATGTTGATATGATCAGTCTAATCAAAGCTACGATAGATATAATGTGATTTGACGTCATTTTATCTGTGGCCAATGACCTTGAGCCTTCTTGGATGGGCACGTCTAATGTAACTCTATGGCAGCACCCAAGGGGTATGAATTTTCAAGCTCTCCCCGTAGATTTTGCGGTGATGTAGTGTCCCCATGAGTGACAGAACACTGAGCCAATCATGGCGCAACTAGAGAACATTACCAACCTTTACGCTTCATATTTTCCCACTGGTTGCCCCACTGCCACAGAAAGCAATGAGCTAGGCTGAAACACCTGTATTTTGGAGCTGCCTTACTCAAGAAAGCAAAAAAGTGAGCATGTTTGTATGCAGCTTTCTTATATTTTTTTTACATTGTTTGCAAACTGATATGTGACACATACAGTATTACTGCCAAAATAACATGCAAAACAGGCATTCGGGAAAGTATTCAGACCCCTTCCCCTTTTCCACATTTTGTTACGTTACAGCCTTATTCTAAAATGGATTAAATACATGTTTTACTCACCAATCTAAACACAATACCCCATAATGACAAAGTGAAAACAAGTTCTCATTTACAACTGCGACCTGGCCAAGATAAAGCATAGCAGTGCGACAAAAACAACAATACAGAGTTACACATAAACAAATATACAGTCAATAAAAAATAGAAATATCTATGTACAGTGTGTGCAAATGTAGAAGAGTAGGGAGGTAGGCAATACATAGACCATAGAGGCAAATATAATTTCAATTTAGCATTAATACTGGAGTAATATATGTGCAGATGATGATGTGCAAGTAGAGATACTGGGGTAAGAGCAAGAGGGTAAGTAATAATATGGGGATGAAGTAGTCAGGTGTGATATTTACAGATTAGCAGTGTACAGGTACAGTGATCGGTAAGCTGCTCTGACAGCTGATGCTTAAAGTTAGAGAGGGAGATATAAGACTCCTCCTTCAGAGATTTTTGAAATTCGTTCCAGTCATTGGCAGCAGAGGACTGGAAGGATAGGCGGCCAAAGGAAGTGTTGGCTTTGGGGATGACCAGTGCAATATACCTGCTGGTGCGCGTGATACGGGCGGGTGTTGCTATGGTGACCAGTGAGCTGAGATAAGGCGGGGCTTTACCTAGCAAATACTTATAGACATGGAGCCAGTGGGTTTGGCGACGGATATGTCGTGAGGGCCAGCCAATGAGAGCATAGAGGTCGCAGTGGTGGGTAGTATATAGGGCTTTGGTGATAAAACGGATGGCACTGTGATAGACTACATCCAGTTTGCTGAGTAGAGTGTTGGGGGCTATTTTGTAAATGACATCGCCGAAGTCAATGATCGGTAGGATAGTCAGTTTTACGAGGGTATGTTTGGCGGCATGAGTGAAGGAGGCTTTGTAGTGAAATAGGAAGCCGATTCTATATTTATATATATCTATATTATATTTTGGATTGGAGATGCTTAATGTGAGTCTGGAAGGAGAGTTTACAGTCTAACCAGACACCTAGGTATTTGTAGTTGTCCACATATTCTAGGTCAGAACCGTCCAGAGTAACGATGCTAGTCGGGCGGGAGGATGCACGCAGCAATCGTTTGAAGAGCATGCACTTAGTTTCACTAGCATTTATAAGCAGTTGGAAGCCATGGAAGGAGTGTTGTATGGCGTTGAAGCTCGGTTGGAGGTTTGTTAGCACAGTGTCCAAAGAAGGGCCAGATGTATACAGAATGATGTTGTCTGCGTAGAGGTGGATCAGAGAATCACCAGCAGCAATAGCGACATCATTGATATATACAGAGAAATAAGTCGGCCCGAGAATTGAGCCCTGTAGCACCCCCATAGAGACTGCCAGAGGTCTGAACAACAGGCCCTCTGATTTTGACACACTGAACTCTATCTGAGAAATAGTTGGTAAACCAGGCGAGTCATTTGAGAAGCCATTGCTATTGAGTCTGCCGATAAGAATGCAGTGATTGACAGAGTCGAAAGCCTTGGCCAGGTCGATGAAGACGGCTGCACAGTACTGTCTTTTATCGATGGCGGTTATGATATGGTTTAGGACCTTGAGCGTGGCTGAGGTGCACCCATGACCAGTTCGGAAACCAGATTGCATAGTGGAGAAGGTACGGTGGGATTTGAAATGGTCGGTGATCTGTTTATTAACTTGGCTTTCGAAGATTTTAGAAAGGCAGGGCAGGATGGATATAGGTCAATGGCAGGATGGATATAGGTCAATAACAGTTTGGGTCTACGGGTCTATGATTGGTTCAGATTTGGTCCAACCAGGGTGGACTGACCAACTACTTTTCAACGTCCATGGACGTCCGGTGTCGGTCGGTGCTCAGTGGGTGAGAATGCCTGTTACAGTGAATGGAAATAGGGTAGGTGGTAGGTGTCATGGCAGGTGTCAGTAAGAGCCGGGAGAGGTGACATTAACTGGCTGAGAGAGAGAGAGAGAGTGAGAGTGATGGGTTGTCCAGACTGTTTTCAGTCTTGCTTTGACCACCAGAAAGAGATGAAAAATGAGCTGAACATAGCAGTATGCAAGTGGAAGGGAAAACAATAGCAGGTGACCCAACTGTGGTTTGTGTTGTGACTACTATTATTTCCCATTGTAGCCAATTAAATTGCAATAATTCCATTACAGATGCTTCTGTAATTCAATTACCAATTTGGTAACAGAATTACAGGTTTTTAACAACATCTACCAGAAAAAGTATTAAAAGGTATAAGAAATACATTAAAACACAATTATGTTGAAGTAAAGACCCCTGCCAACTAATATCAACATTTTGTTTTGGAGAAATTATTTGTCTTCTGTAAATTTAAGAAACATTGCCTTGTAATTCCATTACCAAAAACCCACATAAGATATTTTCTAATTTCTCTCCCTCATGAGGGAGGATTATAAAGTTCACAGAAGTAACAAGTACAGATAAACCTACCAATTAGTTAGTGTTTTTACTGATATCATGTTTGATTATTAATTATTAATTGATTAAGACCCCTTTTCCGTCTGTTTAGTTGGACCATAAACAGATATTGGCTCATTAACCTTTACGTACCAAATAATGATAATCCACATTTCTTTGAAAATATATATAATAAATAATCAACTCTGCAAGTAGCACTAGACTCGATTATTATGGTTGGAGATTATAATACTGTTTTAAAACATCAATGGACCGTAAAGGAAATCACACTACAAACTATCACCCTCATACTCTTAATGAAACTTGTTAGGGCTAGGGTCCTTTTTTTTCAATTTCCGCCTGACTGACGTGCCCAAAGTAAGCTGCCTATTGCTCAGGTCCTGAAGCCAGGATATGCATATAATTGGTACCATTGGAAAGAATATACTTTGGAGTTAGTAGAAATGTTAAAATAAATGTAGGAGACTATAACGCAATAGATATGGTAGGAGAAAATCCAAATAAAAATCAACCATATTCTTTTTTTTTTTTGAGAGCCCATGCTCTTACAATGGAAAGTATAGGGGCATTCTGAAATCTAGCTCTCAGGATGCAATTCCTATGGCTTCCACTGGGTGTCAGCACTAAATGTTCACGGTTTCAGGCTTTTTCTTCCAAAACGGGGAAAAATAATGCATTTTAGTACAGGGACACAGACTTGGAAATTTGTGTATGCGTGCGCGAGGACACGCACCTGCTAATATTGTTTTCCTATTGAACATACTGCTTTCCTTATAAAATATTATAGTTTAATTACATTTTAGGGTATCTGAGGATTAAACAGAAACTTATTTTGACTTGTTGAAACATAGGAATCCGAAAATCTTCCCCTAAACTATCTTGGCATGTTGAACGAGTGGATTACTCAAATCGATGGTGCCAACTAAACAGACTTTTATAAAGAAGGATTTTATCTAACAAAAATAACACTACATGTTATAGCTGGGACCCTTTGGATGACAAGTGAGAGGAAAATGTTCTAAAAGTAAGTGAATATTTCATCGCTATTTGTTAATTTATGAAATTTGTGCCGGGTGAAACATTTTGTTGTGGGGCGCCGTCCTCCAACAATCGCATGGCATGCTTTCGGTGTGAAGCCTACTGTAAATTGGACAGTGCAGTTAGATTAACAATAATTTCAGGTTTTAACCAATATAAGATACTTGTATGTACCTAAATGTTTAATATCCATTATTTTTATCATTATTTATTTGAATTGCGCGCCCTCCAGTTTTCCCCCAGCGGGACGCCTAGCCTTCAGAATTGTTTAATCAGAAATCAAAGCTTTTGCTTATTACACATTTTTAGGATTGAAATGGTTAAAAAAATGTATACTGTATATGTCTTGATTTAAAATAATATATAGACTCTTAGCTTTGACACCGAATTTGCCATGCTCCCATGAACTTCATATGTTGGTACTCATGGGACTGCCCTTGTCCCAATGCAGTACCATGGACATAAAACCCCACTGCATAATTTATGAATGACCTTGGGATAAAACAGATTTATTCAGTCAGTTCGATACCTTTAATACACTTGTCAACACTTGCTGTTGGCTATGTGAAACACGTGAAAGAAAATAAGTGAATGTGCCAGAAAACAATAATTAGGTTAAGGCCTATATTCAATCAGATCAAGCGTTAACCGCCAATAGCAGACACCCACATAGTAGATGTTTTGGCTGGGACAGAGGTGGAACTGTGTTGGAGCCCTAAAATCGCAGCTGCTCTTGCGATCATTGTCACGATGCCACACCCGCCCCACTCTCATTAGAAGTTCAGAACGAGAAAGTGTGGGCTGTATATAAATAATTATGCTCACATTTAAAAATCATTAAATTAAGTAATGATTATCCTAATCATGGTGCAGATTAGAGCTCACATTCCAATGTTCGAACTTGTGATCAAGGCTGCATGGGATTTGTTGTAATGCATCTCGGTGCAGCCAGTGGCATTGTATACATAGTATAATGACAGAAGCCGCTTGTGGATTTGACAGCTCTAATGCAGTTCCACCTCCTACACAGCCAAAACAATCACTATGCGGATGTCGGCTAAAGTGGATCTGATTGAATAGAGTCCTAAGTCGTCGATTTCGATTAATCGTTACAAATTTGTGCAAATTCACGAGGATCGTGCTCTCCCCCTCCTCGGTGTGAAGAAATTTGACTTTAACCAACCACAGGGCAAACAAATTGTACTGGGAGGCAGGACAGACAGCAGACTGCATTTCCTTGTTAACGCTTGCATTGTGACTGACTGGCGCCAATCTTATCAATAGCTTGCTAGACGATGCATATTTTTCATTCTAGCGGGAGAGGGCTCGACGTACTAGCACATTTAAACTTTTAAATGAAAAGTAGCCTATTTAATATGAAGTGGAAAAAGTAGCCAGCTGAAAATGATTCTGTGACCGGCTGATTAGCTGACGGACGGTGCTAATGGAAAACACTGTGCATTAATTTGTGGTTGTCCATCATTCAATTCGTAAGATAAATTACGGATTACAATTTGTATGATATGTTACGAATTACAATTTGTATGATATGTTACGAAATCCAATTTGTTGTGGCTAACGTAACCTAGGTGGCTAATACTAACATTAGCTAGGTGGCTAACATTAACCAGGCAAGGGGTTAGGGTTAGGGGTTAAGGCTAGGATTAAGGTTAGGGCTAGGAGATGGGTTAAAGGGTTAAGGTTATGGTTAGGGTAAGGTGTAGCTAATAGTAGTTGCAAAGTAGCTAAAAAGTAGTGTCATTGCAGTTGCTAATTAGCTGAAATGCTAAAGTTGTCCGTGATGAGATTCAAAAATGCAACCTTTGGGTTGTTAGACCTTCATGTTATACGTTAGGGGACAGTTTTCTGTTTCAGAGAGTCAATTAAAAAGCAATCTCAGAGGATGAGAGACCTGGGTCAGGGGTTGTACGTGGGAAGAGAGGGAATCAACAGAGCAGGAGTAGACAATGTCGCATCAAGTTTCTACAGTATGTGTGGAAAACATCACATCCTACTTGGGAGGAATGTATACCTCTAAGGTTTTCCTCAGATAATATATTGTAGATAAGACACAAATTCACCTTTTGTAGTTGGTTTTATAGGTTTGGGGCCATGCCATGTGCAGCACAGCAGGCCTGCGTACCATATCATTTCACAAAGCATAATGTTCAACATGTCACACGGATGCTGTTGTTATACTGGGAAAAAAAGTTTGGGTCGCCACAGTGGAACAGAGAGGATGAGACTCAGCACTTTTCCGATACTTCTGCTTTACACCACACATGCTAGACACAGAGAACACAGACTGCACAAACAAACCCACTAAAAATACAAACTAGGCATATCCAAACATTCCCCCTTAATGAGCTAGCATTTTTAAGAGACTCCACTAACTCCAGCGACTGAGATACCACACACTGATACCTTGAGGAGAAGTGCGATCGGAAGTAAAGAAGAAAAGCACCCTGGAATATGAAAGGAGGAGAAAAGGAAGAGGTGAGAGAAGACATAACAGTGCCGGGAGAGGTAGAGGAGAGCGGTAAGAGAGGTAATGTGTTACTCCTCGCTCATCGTATCTCAGAGGAAGATGATAGGGCAGAGGGGAGGATGGGTTGTCTAAGGGGAGGGGGCAGGTTCAGGGGATGCTGTCGCTGCTGGCGAACAAGCGGATGAGTAAATAGACTCATGGGGGTTGGGGTTGGTGGAGGTAGGTGGGGTGAGGTGGGTGGAAGGGAGAGGTAAGTGTTGGGTAGGAAGAGCTCAGCTGTTTGGGATCTTTCCAGAGCCAGTGTTGATTGGGGGTTATACACCCTTATACACCCTTCCCCAAATCTCCCCTCACCTCCTCCTCTCACCATCCTCACTATCCTCAGCCTTCAGGCCCTTACCCCAGCTCTCATCCCTCCTTCCCGTTTACACCCCTCCCCTAATGCTTTGGTGCCAATGCTTTGATCCAGTGTAAGCTGATCCAGCCAAGCAGAGCCACTGGGCACCCAACAGAGTTGCAGTAGTCTAGACGGGAGATGACAAGTGCTTGGATTAGGACCTGCGCCGCTTCCTGTGTGAGGAAAGGTCATACTCTACAGATGTGGTAGAGCATGAACCTGCAGGAGCAAGTCACTGCTTTGATGTTTGCAGAGAACAACAGGGTGTTGTCCAGGGTCACGCCAAGGTTCTTTCCACTCTGGGAGGGGGACATCATGGAGTTGTCAAGAGTGATGGAGAGTTCTTGGAGCGGGCAGGACTTCCCCGGGATGAAGAGCAGCTCCGTTTTGTCGAGGTTGAGCTTGAGGTGGTGGGCCGAGCTGAGATGTCTGCCAGGCACGCAGAGATGAGCATCACCACCTGGGCGTAAGAAGGGGGAAAGGAGAAGAGTAGTTGAATGTCATCTGCATAGCAATGATAGGAGAGACCATGTGAGGATATAACAGAGTCAGGTGACTTGGTGTAAAGAGACAAGAGGAGTGGGTGACACCAGAAGTTAGAACACATGATGTAGACACAGATCTTCTTTACGCCACCTGGTAGGAGCGACCTGCAAGGTAGGATGCAATCCAAGAGTGTGCAGTCTTGGTGTGACCCTGGACATACAACCTCTGCAGTCTCAGCACCAGCTAACTCTAGCAGAATTGTTCCCAAAAAATTATTTTCTAGAAAAGTAAATTAGCAAATGATAGGTTGAAATGTTAAATACTAAATTAGCTGTAAATGTCTTGCTCTCCACCATTGATATTATTTACATTTAGATACCTCTATTTCACAACCACAGATTTGAATATGCTTCCTGTTTTGCGGGTGTTCCCACGAGTTCCCGCGGTAATTGGGGCAGATCTCACGGGAATACAGTCAGGTTTTGAGGTAACAGTGCCAGAGTATGAAGCAAATTTAACCTAGCAAATTACAATGCTCAAAGACTAATTTAAGAATGGAAAACAAGACAGTTTAGCTTAGGAGTTGATATTTGAACCTATCATTTGCTAACTGACTTTTTTTTTGTGCCAATTTTAAGTTGTTTTTAGGAACAATTCTGCTAGAATTTACTGGTGTAATTTTCTTACATTCCATCTGGGAATCTTGACTAGTAAATCAGACAACCGGTAGATCAGACTGTGTTTTCTACCTTTCTTGGTACACAATTTTTAAGTACTGCAAAAGCCAGAATGTTTATTAAAATGACATGTTCAAATTACATTTGAACTTACATTTGTCTGTGCGGCTAATCCTTATTTGGGTCAAAATCGGAGAGAAAAAAGATTGCTATCACTAGAGCCAAATACTACAAATGAGGTTTGAGGAGTTAGCGAGTAATTTTGGTCAACTCTGAGTTCAACTCTGGATAACCGGTGACATAAAAGTGTCTCATCTTTTAGCCAGGTACATTTCTATGGAATCTAATCATTCAGAACTAGCTTTCTCCGAAGCAGGCTAACTCAATGCTAAATCTGAGCCGCAAACTGAGGACCAATTAAATCAGATTCCCTTTATCTTGCAAAGGTTGCGTCGTCATCCTCTTTGCATCATCATCCCATTCATTTGAGGAAGACGACTGATAAAATATTTTATTAATCCAATGTTTTTTGTGTGTTCAAATATAGTATTTTTAACATCCCATTACACATTTAGTAATGACAGGATGAATTTGAAACTCCATACACAGTAATAATTTATTGATTGGAGTGGGAAAAAGGTGCAATGATAAGCACACCAAAAGCACATGTAGCCCGGCGAAGTAAACCCAGCACAGGACACAAACTAATTTGGGATTGTTTATTCTGTCGATGTCACCATAAAGTAAAGTTCAGTCAATCACAATCATGTGAAATAAGTTAGTACAGTGCATAAAAACAATCTGAGTACAATGAAATGCATAAACGATAGTGGCTCTGCTTTAAAAAAATATTTAAAAAAAATACAAATACCACAATGTTCACAGTTAGAATAGACTTTCTAACATGTCAAATGTCTGAGTACAAGATGTCCATAAACAAAGTGACATTGTGCATTAAAAACAAAAATACAATTTGTCATAAAACAATATGAAGGCTTACAAACACAGTGTCAACGTGATACCCTAACCCTAAATGGAACAGTAGATCTGGAACACCCTGATCTATTTCACCTGTCTTTGTGATTGTCTCCACCCCCCTCCAGGTATCGCCCATCTTCCCCATTATCCCCTGTGTATTTATACCTGTGTTCTCTGTTTGTCTGTTGCCAGTTCCTCTTGTTTGTCAAGTCAACCAGCGTTTTTGTCTCAGCTCCTGCTTTTCCCAGTCTCTCTTTTTCTCGCCCTCCTGGTTTTGACCCTTGCCTGTACTGACTCTGAGCCCGCCTGCCTGATCACTCTGCCTGCCCCTGACCCTGAGCCTGCCTGCCGTCCGGTACCGTTGCCCAACCTCTGGTTTGCTGACCCCTGCCTGCCTTTACCTGTCTATTGCCTGCCCCTGTTGGATTATTAAACCATTGTTAATTCGATGTTGTCTGCATCTGGGTCTTACCTTCATAACTGATAAGATCCTCATCTCACCCATAAAGCAATGGGGAAATGTCTTATCAACACATAAATTACAATACAAAATGAAACAAAACACAGTACCCTGAAGCTTGAAATAGAATGCCATTCTGATAATTACTCATGCTTTAAGCAATGTTATCAACTCTACAACATGGTTCTGAGAGCACTGGTATTCAGCTAGCAAGAAGCTAAGATCCTCATGTAGATTTGAAAGTATCAGCTGGCTAACATGACCATCTGGCATAAATATTACAAAACAAACTCGTATACATTGCAGATGATGCAAAATAAAGTATATTCCAGTACAGTATAATTTACCCAAGAGGGATTCCAACAGCTGTACATGCTTTCTCTCACTCTTACACACTGCTTTTACCACCTGGCTACATACACTTTTAACAACCTATTTAACACCATAGCCTGCTGAATTTGCAAGAAAACTTTTCTTTCATTTGTGGAAATGTGTCACTGACTTGCCCATGGATTTATGTTTCAGCATTGTCTCAATAAAGAGTACGGTGTTCGACTAGGCGCATGCGCATGCAGTCACAAGCCCAGCTAGAGCAGGCTTGAGTAAGTGGCGGGTGCACAACAACTTTTGTAACGTGGATGAAGCCTGAGCTGGAACGTGAAGCTAACTGTAGCTGGATACCTTTAGAAAACCCTGAGTTGATCTAGCTTGCATCGTAGCATACCCTTCTGGCACATAGCAAAACCATGTAAACAACTACAAGCAGGGGCCCCCACACCGGCCAATTATTTTCCTTGAAGCCCCCACACCAGCCCATTTTCTGACTTGAGGCCCCCATTATTAGTCAGTTATTGATCAATTTGCGTAAAAAAAAGAAAGTTACACAGGCCCACTGGACTAAAACTGGACCAGCCCATCTGGAATTTTGGGCCCATCTGCCCCTGGCTTTAAGACTTTGGCAGAGAGGAAGAGGCGAAGCGGGAGTTTTTTTGTGTGGAGGTCAATGAGAGAGTGTCAAATTCGGTCAACAAAAAATGTAATTGCTAATTTGCTTATTTGATCGATTATATGTTTTTTTAAGGGTTAGGTTGTTGCAAATGCACTGATATAAGTGGACGTATGTATCATTTCGGCAACAAAAAATAAATACTTTATATCAGAGTTGTGACTTTTGTCATAGAGAGGACTCAATATAGATATAACCCATTTTAGCATGGACATTGCCATTGAGGGCTTCCACCATTTTAAAGTAGTCAACTGTTCGGGAATTCCTATGAGTTGGGAGCAATCAGAATAAAATGTACTACTTTAAAATGGAGATCGCCTCAAAGACGCTGCCAATGCTATCAAAAATGCTATAAAGGCACAAATACAAAGATGAGCCCTCTATCTACATACCTATATGGCCTGTTGTTCATATGCGTATCTGCCCTTTCTTTGGATAGAATGGTCCCACTTGATCTCGATCTATAATGACATGTATTTCCATTGTTAGAGTGGTCACTCAAATATTTTGTCAATATAATAGATCCTCTTTGACTTTCGTTAGTATGCATGCATCACATTCACATACTACCGTCTTGTGCACTTGCCTTACGTGATGAGCAAATAAATTGTTATAGCCACACAGAGAAACCAATGTTTTGAAGTCAGTTTAATAATACTTTCCTGTGAATATTTTCCTCAAATTCCTATATAAGAATCAACCCCAAGGAAAATCGACAGAGTAAGTTCAAATAAAATGTAATTCAGCGTTTGTGACAGACAAGGGACATTTAGGTTTTCGTTTATGTAAAAATGCATGGCGAGGCTGTCTAGGCAAGGGATAGCATCATCAAATCGGACTACGGGGAATAAAGACTTCTGAGGTTTTTATGGAATAATTCAGTGGGAGGATGACTTTAGGACACAAAAGGTAGGAAAATGTTTGTTTCAACACCTTTAAAGTAAGCACGGTCAGTTGTTTATGCCTGTTTTTCCATCCCCTCCTCTGGTCATATTCATATTTGTTGATCTATGCAGACCATAACAGAAGACACATTGAGTAAAAGCACTCATCTTATATCCAACGTGGGAGAAAACATACTGTGCATTTGGAAAGTATTCAGACCCTATGACTTTATCCAATTTTGTTGCTTTATTGTTTTTTTCTCTCATCAATTTACACACCATAATGACAAAGCAAAAACAGGTTTTTAGAAATTTTTGCAAATGTATTAACATTTTGAAACGGAAGTATCTAATTTACATAGGTATTCAGACCCTTTACTCAGTACTTTGTTGAAACACCTTTGGCAGCAATTACAGCCTCTAGTTTTCTTGGGTATGACGCTACAAGCTTGGCACACCTGTAAGGGAGTTTCTCCCATTCTTCTCTGTAGATCCTCTCAAGCTCTGTCAAGTTGGTTGGGGAGCGTCGCTGCACAGCTACTTTTAGGTCTCTCCAGAGATGTTCGATCGGGTTCAAATCCAGGCTCTGACTGGGCCACTCAAGGACATTCAGAGACTTATCCTGAAGCCACTCCTGTGTTGTCTTGGCTGTGTGCTTAGGGTTGTTTTCCTTTTGGAAGGTGAACCTTCACCCCAGTCTGAGGCCCTGAAGCGGGTTTTCATCAAGGATCTCTCTGTACTTTGCTCCCTTAATCTTTCCTCGATCCTGACTAGTCTTCCAGTCCCCACAGCATGATGCTGCCACCACCATGCTTCGCGGTAGGGATGGTGCCAGGTTTCCTCCAGACGTGACGCTTGGCATTCAAGCCAAAGAATTCAATCTAGGTTTCATCAGACCAGAGAATCTGGTTTCTCATAGTCGGAGAGTTCTTTAGGTGCCTTTTGGCAAACTCCAAGCGGGCTGTCATGTGCCTTTTACTGAGGAGTGGCTTCCGTCTGGTCACTCTACCATAAATGGCTGATTGGTGGAGTGCTGCAGAGATGGTTGTCCTTCTGGACGATTCTACCATCTCCACAGAGGAACTCTGGACCTCTGTCAGAGTGACCATCGGGTTCTTGGTCACCTCCCTGACCAAGCGCCTTCTCCACCGTTTTCTCAGTTTGTCCGGGAGGCCAGCTCTGGAAAGAGTCTTGGTGGTTCCAAACTTCTTCCTTTTAAACTGATAGATTTTGATTTTATTGTTACGTAATTTAGACTGACTATTTAATTGCATTTTTCTGTATACATGCCAGTTTAGTCATCATAGGGCTTGTATAATCAGATTGAGATATTCTTTAATATGCCGTTAAGTAAAACAACGTAGAATAGTGAAGTGAAGTACACAGACGCCAAAGTGTTCTTCACAAGGCTTTCTCTAATGAACAGTGCTGAGTACATTCCTGGGTTAACGTTACAGGCCCTAGTTGCCTGCTCAGCACTCTCAACCATTTAGATGGGATTTGGGTGGAAGCAAACGCCCAGGCCGCAGAAGAAACAGTCATGAAAGCCGTTTAAACAAGAACAAAGAAAATCACTCCCTGTTATTACATAAAAAAAACTGTTCAAGACAAATCAGAGCTGTGCAGCCTGCAGGCTGAATTTTTGCCAATGATGCCCGAGAGTGGGGCCCTGGGTAGGAAGGGGGAGACCTAGTGGATCCCCCATAGTGGCCATTTTGAGTTTGTTAGTGTTGTGAGGTATTGTTTCCAGAAAGCTGGCAGAGAGTGAGATTCTATACTGCCCAGTAGTCCACTTACAGTGCATTAGGAAAGTATTCAGACCCCTTGATTTTTTTCACATTTTGTTATGTTACAGCCTTAGTCTAAAATGGATGAAATAAAAAAATATCCTCACCCATCTACACACAATTCCCCATAATGACAAAGGGAAAACAGGTTTTTAGAGTTTTTTGCAAATTCAAATAAAACATTAATCATTCCTTTTTACATAAGTATTCAGACCCTTTGCTATGAGACTCGAAATTGAGCTCACGTGCATCCTGTTTCCATTGATCATCCTTGAGATGTTTCTACAACTTGATTGGAGTCCACCTGTGGTAAATTCCATTGATTGGACATGATTTGGAAAGGCAAACACTTGTCTATATAAGGTGCGTGCATGTCAGAGCAAAAACCAAGCCATGAGGTCGAAGGAATTGTCCGTAGAGCTCTGAGACAGGATTGTGTCGAGGCACAGATCTGGGGAAGGGTACCAAAAAATGTCTGCAGCATTGAAAGTCCCCAAGAACACAGTGGCCTCCATCACTTTAAGCAAGAGATATCTGCTTTTTTGCATTGGATGCATCTCAATCCACCGCATCCACCAGTGTCGCACTTCCCTATCTGCTGTGAAAGGTGGCAGAGCCAGAGCGGTGTTTCTTATGATTTATTTTTTGACTGTCCCTTTTTGCCATTTATGATTTTTTTATTAAATGCATTTCTATGGGCTTTAGTATTTATTTGTATTTATTTATTTAACCCTTAACGGTAGAAGGGGGTGAATGAGCCAATTGTAAGCTGGGGATGATTAGGTGACCGTGATGGTATGAGGGACAGATTGGGAATTTAGCTAGGACCCCAGGGTTAACACTCCTACTCTTACAATAAGTGCTATGGGATCTTGTCACAAACTCCTTGAGTGACAGACCAAGGCGCAGCAAGGTATCCAGTATACATACTTTATTATATACGTAACTGGTAAAATAATGAACAAGTGACAATCATAACACCGCCGTGGCTACAAAGTGCACACACCACTGAACATACTAATACAAACAATGACCCACAAAACCCCATTGAAAACCAAACATATATATGGTTCCCAATTAGAGGTAACGACAATCAGCTGCCTCTAATTGGGAACCATCTCCCCAACATAGAAATACACAACCTGGAACACATAACCCTCCTAAACTAAAGATAAACAACACCAGCCTGCTAACCCAGGCCTGGACGTGACAGATCTTTAGTGACCACAGAGAGTCAGGACACCTGTTTAACGTCCCATCCGAAAGATTTAGCTGAATGGGAAACATCAAACCAACACAAACTTAGCTATGACACACAATAATGATAAATATTAAAAGAGTGTAATGGATATATTCAGCTCTTCCCAGACTACACTAAGTGTATGGCTGGTTACATCAAAGACATTGTGAAGAAATAAACAATTAACCATGGACTGGGAATATGTTCATAAATAATGCATTTCACTTTTCTCTTAGAAAATAAGTTGTAACCTTATATAGATCTAAAAGTTTTCATGCTGTGAATTGACACAAAAGATATTAGCCTTTCCCCTACAGGCCACTGCCAGAGAAGAATAAAGGATTACCAATGTCATTTGTGAATAACCAAACAAAGAGAAACTTAGGAACAAAAGTTATATGCCAACACGTGTATTTTGTAAGTAATTGTTGGGCAAGCTCACTTTATGATAGTTGGTATCTTTCTCACCCTGCTAATGGTTGCTTTATATATTTTCAGGGCATTAATTTCAGTGAGGTACATGAATATTAGTGTCACTGATTGCGTCCATCATCGTCATTACATTTTGTACAAAGTTGATATCAACAACACAATACACACCCTGAGTTGCACCAGGAGCAGGCAGGGCAACTCACTATCATAAATGATCGTGAAATGGATATCAATTGTTCATGTGAAGTTTGTGACACAAACAAAAAAGTTGTTAATGTCCACCACACTATTTTGTATACAGTGCATTTCAATCACAGATGAAGGCAGTAGGTTACTTAAAACAGAAAATCAATGACAATCTATCGTAACTTTGGTAATTTATACTTGAATAACAGTAATAATAAAATAAAAAAAATAATTATATATATATATATATATATATATATATATATATATATATATATATACTACCGGTCAAAGGTTTTAGAACACCTACTCATTCAAGGGTTTTTCTTTATTTGTAATATCTACATAGTTGAATAATAGTGAAGGCATCAAAACAATGAAATAGCACATATGGAATCATGTAGTTACCAAAAAAGTGTTAAAAAAATCTAAATATGCGTTATTTGAGATTCTTCAAAGTAGCCCCCCTTTGCCTTGATGACAGCATTGCACACTCTTGCATTCTCTCAACCAGCTTCATTAGGTAGTCACCTGGAATGCATTACAAAGTAACGTGTTCCTAGTTAAAAGTTAATTTGTGGAATTTCTTAATAAGTTTGAACCAATCAGTTGTGTTGTGACAAGGTATGGGTAGTATACAGAACATACCAAGTCCATATTATGTCAAGAACAGCTCAAATAAGCAAAGAGAAATGACAGTCCATGATTACTTTAAGACATGAAGGTCAGTCAATCTGGAAAATTTCAAAAAAATCTCATGAGGACCACCACAGGAAAGGAAGAACCAGAGTTACCTTTGCTGCAGAGAATAAGTTCATTAGAGCTACCGGCCTCAGAAATTGCAGCCCAAATAAATGCTTTACGTAGTTCAAGTATCAGACACATCTCAACATCAACTGTTCAGAGGAGACTGTGTGAATCAAGCCTTCATGGTTGAATTTCTGCAAAGAAACCACTACTAAAAGACACCAATAAGAAGAAGAGATTTGCTTGGGCCAAGAAACACGAGCTATGGACATTAGCATTGGACATTTGTCTAGCTGTGTCCAGTCCAGGTGGTACTTAAACAGGCAGACCATATCAAATCAAATTTTATTGGTCACATACACATGGTCAGCAGATGTTATTGCAAGTGTAGAAAAATGCTTGTGCTTCTAACAAGCAATCTAACAATTCCACAAACTACCTAATACACACAAATCTAAGTAAAGGGATGGAATATGAATATGTACATATAAAATTGGATGGACCATGACCGACCGGCATAGACGAGATGCAATGGTATAAAATACAATATATACATCTGGGATGATATGTAAACATCATTATTAAAGTGGCATTAATAAATTGACTACTGTTCCATTAGTTAGAGTGACCAATGATTTCAAGTCTGTATGTAGGCAGGAGCCTCTCTGTGTTAGTGATGGCTGTTTAATTCATAGGGAGCGGCAGCAGAGGTGATGGTTTTGGAGAGTCTAGCGTGCCCAAAGTAAAATGCCTGCCACTCAGGCCCAGAAAATAGGATATGCACATAATTAGTACTATTGGTTAGGAAACACTCCGAAGTTTCTAAAACTATAAACAATGTGTCTGTGAGTATAACAGAACTGATATAGCAGACGAAAACCCAAGGGATTTCTGTCCAGAATGATTTTTTTCTGACATTTCCTCTTTTCCATTCACTTGCTATTGAAATCCATGGGTTTTAGCTCCTAGGTTGCAGTACCTATGGTTTCCACTAGATGTCAACCGTCTTTATACAGTGTTTGGAGGCTTTAGCACTGAGCAGAACTGATAGGAAGAGGAAATAGTCAAGTGACCACAAATGTCAACAATGTTTCCCGGGCGCGAGATTCTGAGCGCGCACCACTTTATTTTCCTTATATATAGTTTATGATATCATCCGAGTGAAATATTATTGCTAATATTCATAAAAGGATAGCTAAGGATGCATTAAAAATGATGTTTAATTTGTTTGGACAAAGTTGATAGGTATAATTTGAACGCGTTCTCTTCGGTTCAATGGGCGACTCGACGGTGGATTTTCTGAAAATAACGCACCAACCAAACAGAGATTTATGGATATAATAAATTACCATTGGATGTCTTCGTTGGACATTTGGGATGCCCTCAGCAGAAGTTCTTCAAAAGGTAAGTGATTTATTTTAGCTCTTATGGGTTTTGTGTGACCCGCGCCGGATATGAATTTATGCTAATGCATAAATATTAGAGGTGCTATCCTCAAACAATCAAATGTTGTGCTTTCGCCGTAAAGCCTTTTTGAAACCTGACAACGCTGTGATATTGCCAAGAATCAGAGCTTTTGATGACTATGCAACACTTGTATATTGATGAATGTTTAATAATTCTACTTTTGGATTTTGAATTTGGCGCCTTACATTTCACCAGGTAGTGTCGGGAGCGGGCCCGCTAGCGCGCCGTCGTTTATCCCTAAGAGATTAAACAGCTTGGCTAATTTATATAATTTGAGCCAATTGGAGGTGTACTTGTGTATGTATTTCAAGGCCTACCTTCAAACTCAGTGCCTCTTTGCTTGACATCATGGGAAAATCAAATGAAATCAGCCAAGACCTCAGAAAAAAAATGTAGACCTCCACAAGTCTGGTTCATCCTTGGGAGAAATTTCCAAATGCCTGAAGGTACCACGTTCATCTGTACATCTGTGCAACTATTAAAACCTTCCCCAACCAGAAACCGTGGATTGATGGCAGCATTCGCACAAAACTGAAAGCGCTAACCACTGCTTTTAACCAGAGTAAGGCGACCGGAAACATGACTGAATACAAACAGTGTAGCTATTCCCTCTGCAAGGCAATCAAACAAGCTAAGCGTCAAAGTAGAGTCACAATTCAACGGCTCAGACACGAGAGGAATGTGGCAGGGTCTACAGTCAATCACGGACTACAAAAAGAAAACCAGCCCCGTCGCGGACCACGATGTCCTGCTCCCAGACAAACTAAACAACTTCTTTGCTCGCTTTGAGGATAATACAGTGCCACTGACACTGCCCCGCTACCAAAACCTGCGGGCTCACCTTCACTGCAGCCAACGAGAGTAAAACATTTAAGCGTGTTAACCCTCGCAAGGCTGACGGCCCAGATGGCATCCCTGGCTGTGTCCTCAGAGCATGCGCAGACCAGCTGGCTGGTGTGTTTACGGACATATTCAATTAATCCTTATCCCAGTCTGCTGTTCCCACATGCTTCAAGAGGGCCAACATTGTTCCTGTTCCCAAGAAAGCTAAGGTAACTGAGCTAAATGACTATCGCCCCCGTAGCACTCACTTCCGTCATCATGAAGTGCTTTGAGAGACTAGTCAAGGATCATATCACCTCCATCCTACCAGAGACCCTAGACCCACTCCAATTTGCTTACCGTCCCAATAGGTCCACAGACGACGCAATCGCAATCACACTGCACACTGCCCTAACCCATCTGGACAAGAGGAATACCTATGTAAGAATGCTGTTCATCGACTACAGCTCAGCATTTAACACCATAGTACCCTCCAAACTCATCATTAAGCTCGAGACCCTGGGTCTTGACCCAGCCCTGTGCAACTGGGTCCTGGACTTCCTGACGGGGACGGCCCCAGGTGGTGAGGGTAGGAAACAACACCTCCACCTGATCCTCAACCCTGGTGCCCTACAAGGGTGCGTTCTCAGCCCTCTCCTGTACTCCCTGTTCACCCATGACTGCGTGACCAAGCACGCATCCAACTCAATCATCAAGTTTGCTGACAACACTACAGTGGTAGGCTTGATGACCAACAACGATGAGACGGCCTAGAGGGAGGAGGTGAGGGCCCTCGGAGTGTGGTCTCAGGAAAATAACCTCTCACTCAACGTCAACAAAACTAAGAAAATGATCGTGGACTTCAGGAAACAGCAGAGGGAGCACCCCCCTATCCACATTGACGGGACAGTAGTGGAGAAGGTGGAAAGTTTTAAGTTCCTCGGCGTACACATCATGGACAAACTGAAATGGTCCACCCACACAGACAGCGTGGTGTTGAAGGCAGCCACAACCGTAAGGCTCTCCAGAAGGTAGTGAGGACTGCACAACGCATCACCGGGGGTAAACTACCTGCCCTCCAGGACACCTACACCACCTGTCACAGGAAGGCCAAAAAGATCATAGAGGACAACAACCACCCAAGCCACTGCCTGTTCACCCCGCTATCATCCAGAAGGCGAGGTCAGTACAAGTGCATCAAAGATGGGATCGAGAGACTGAAAAACAGCTTCTATCTCAAGGCCATCAGACTGTTAAACAGCCACCACTAACATTGAGTGGCTGCTGCCAACATACTGACTCAAATCTCTAGCCACTTTAAATAATAGAAAATTGCATGTAACAAATGTATCACTAGCCACTTTAAACAATTTTGTATATAATGTTTACATATCCGACATTACTCATATCAATGTATAAACTGTACTTTATACCATCTACTAAATCTTGCCTATGCCGTTCGGCCATCGACTCAAATCTCTAGCCACTTTAATAATTAAAAAGTGGATGTAATAAATGTATCACTAGCCACTTTAAACAATGCCATTAATTTAATGTTTACATATCCTACACTACTCATCTCACATGTATATACTATATACCATCTACTGCATCTTGCCTATGCCTGTCAACCATCACTCATCCATATATTCATATGTACATACTCGTATTCATTCCTTTACACTGTGTGTATAAGGTAGTTGTTGTGAAATTGTTAGATTACTTGTTAGATACTACTGCATGGTCAGAACTAGAAGCACAACCATTTCACTACGCTCGCATTAACATCTGCTTACCATGTGTATGTGACAAATAACATTTGATTTGATTTGATTTAGTTCACAAGTATAAGCACCATGGGACCACGCAGCTGTCTAACCGCTCAGGAAGGAGACGCGTTCGGTCGCCTAAAGATGAACGTACCTTGGTGTGAAAAGTGCAAATCAATCCCAGAACAACAGCAAAGGACCGTGTGAAGATGCTGGAGGAAACAGGTATAAAAGTATATATAACCACAGTAAAATGAGTCCTATATCGACATAACCTGAAAGGCCGCTAAGTAAGGAAGAAGTCACGGCTCCAAAACCGCCATAAAAAAGCCAGACTACGGTTTGCAACTGCACATGGGGACATAGATCGCACTTTTTGAAGAAATGTCCTCTGGTCTGATGAATCAAAAATAGAACTGTTTCGTCATAATGACCATCATTATGTTTGGAGGAAAAAGTGGGAGGCTTGCAAGCCGAAGAACACCATCCCAACCGTGAAGCACGGGGGTGGCAGCATCATGTTGTGGGGGTGCTTCGTTGCAGGGGGAACTGGTGCACGTCACAAAATAGATGGCATCATGAGGAAGGAAATGTGGATATATATATATACACATATATTGAAGCAACATCTCAAGACATCAGTCAGGAAGTTAAAGCTTGGTCGCCAATGGGTTTTCCAAATGGACAATGACCACAAGCAAACTTCCAAAGTTTTGGCAAAATGGCATAAGGCCAAAAAAGTCAAGGTATTGGAGTGGCCATCACAAAGCCCCGACCTCAATCCTATAGAAAATGTGTGGGCAGAACTGAAAAAGCGTGCACGAGCAAGGAGGCCTACAAACCTGACTCAGGTACACCAGCTCTGTCAGGAGGAATGGCCCAAAATTCACCCGTCTTATTGTGTGAAGCTTCTAGAAGGCTAAACAAAACATTGGACCCAAGTTAAAAAATGTAAAGGCAATGCTAACAAATACTAATTGAGTGTATGTAAACTTCTGATGAAAGCAATAAAATCTGAAATAAATAATTCTCTCTACTGTTATGCTTTTCACATTCTTTAAATAAAGTGGTGATCCTAACTGACCTAAGACAGGGAATTTTTACCAGGATTAAATGTCAGGAATTGTGAAAAACTGAGTTTAACTGAATTTGGCTAAGGTGTATGTAAACTTCTGACTTCAACTGTATCAAAATTATACAACAATGGCATTATTTTCAATTAACTCTGCAACTCTTACAACTATTTACTTTTTTCACAAGTACCACCAGTTTAACACCAAAACATTAACAACAAATACATATTTACATACTAAAAGAAAAAAGGTTTGTAAACACCAAAGGTATTCACTAAGTTGATGGTTTGATTTCACAATAATGTTGTACAGCTTTGTCATTGTATTTCTAAAATCATCTTATTCAATTATTTCATATATTTTATATGTGATATGTCCACAGAAGGCCAGAGACTATTACAGACACCTGTGATAATCTTAAGTACCCAAATAGGCCATCAGATGTCTTGTGATTGATTACATAAAAGTTTCCAGTAATACCCTTCATTTGCAACCCTAATCGGGTTGGATGGATGGGGAAATAACGCAAAGGTCTAGCAAACAAAACACTGTGTTCCATTCACATTATGGACAACTTTTGCATTTTACTTAGCTAGCATGTTAGCTAATTAACTACTAATCTTATTGTGGACAAAAAAATATATGATTTTTGAATAAGTCATTTGTGTCTATTTCACAATGTTTGTGATAGTGTGTTGGGCAGGGAGCAGGGGGAAGTTTCCCGCCTGTCCGTCACCATGCTGTCAGAGCGCTATCTGTGCCAGACGCCCACGGCCCTGCAGCACCACAGACACATTCCAGGATCCAGGAACGCCGCGGGAAACAGAGCAGGATTCCGGGAGAGGTGTGACATCGTCATGCAGAGCACACACACTCTCAGACACCAGCACCAACACAAAGACGCCACACAACTGTCACTCTGCCACTCCTACACCAAACAGACGCTTTTAGAAATACATAAAGGCTGATATGGTGTCACAGATGGGTGGGGGCTCATATTTCATGACTGAGTTCAAACTAAACTTTAATTGTATTGATAAAAGGAAAGTTCAATTTTGGGGAATATTACGTAAAGTAGAGGATGGTATTTGATAGAGTTAGTCGTTTTGATCAAAATTAAATTAGTGGCATGGTGTATCTGTAACAGATTCATGAGATAGAGAGAGGAAGATCGAATGAGTGAAGAAGTTATGGTTTATCCTTTACGTATGGGCCCATACTCCCAAGCCTGGCTACTATACCACTTTAATAGGGAGAAACGGGGCACTAGCGGGCCACTCCCGACACTACCCGGTGAGATGTAAGGCGCCAAATTCAAAATCCAAAAGTTGAATTATTAAACATTCATCAATATACAAGTGTTGCACAGTCATCAAAAGCTCTGATTCTTGGCAATATCACAGCGTTGTCAGATTTCAAAAAGGCTTTACGGCAAAAGCACAACATTTGATTGTTTGAGGATAGCACCCTCTAACATTTATGCATTAGCATAAATTCATAATGAGCGCGGTCACACAAAACCCATATAAGAGCTAAAATAAATCACTTACCTTTCGAAGAACTTCTGCTGAGGGCATCCCAAGTGTCCAACGAAGACATCCAATGGTTCTTTTGTTAGAAAAAGTAAATTATTATATCCATAAATCTCTGTTTGGTTGGCGAGTTATGTTCAGAAAATCCACCGTTGAGTCGCCCATTGAACCGTAAAGAGAACGCGTTCAAATTATACTTATCAACTTTGTCCAAACAAATCAAACATAATTTTTTATGTGTCCTTAAGTATCCTTTTATGTATATTTAGTATAATATTTCAACCGGATTATAGCCTGAATGATAGGAAAGGAAAAAACACAGAGCGCGCGAGACCGTGAACATGCATGTCATTCTATTGAGTTCTGGGGTCCACTTTGAAATTCTTCTTCTATTGGCTTCTAATTCAACCTAAGGTCATGAAACCCTGTCTAAAGACTGTTGACATCCAGTGGAAGCCATAGGTACTGCAGTCTAGGTCCTAGATAACTTTGAATACAATAGGCAGCCAAGAGAAAAAGGTAATCTACAAATAAATCTGAAAATCTGGATGGATTTTCCTCGGGTTTTCGCCTGCTATATCAGTTCTGTTATACTCACAGACATTATTTTAATGGTTTTAGAAACGGCAGAGTGTTTCCTATCCAATAGTACTAATTATGTCCATATCCTAGTTTCTGGGCCTGAGTGGCAGGTATTTTACTTTGGGCACGCCAGACTCTCCAAAACCGACACCTCGGCTGATGATGCCTAAAGAGTTAAAGCAGTGGCAGCAGCACAAGCTGTGATGAGAGCCAGAACTGTGTGGTCTGAAAGGCCAGACGGAGCCGTAATGTCAGTCTCTCTGATAATATCTCACCCACTCGCCTGCCCCTATATCTTTCTCTCTCTGTGTGTGTCTTCCCTCTGATGAGTCAGGCCAAATCTTCACCAGCTTGCCTGCTTGTTTGTTTGGGATTTATTTGCATCTCCCAAAAAAAGAGTAAAAACAATCAAGTGAAAAACAGCCATGTTGTTCAATATTTGGAAGACTTGAGACTGTCTGCTCAAATATTGCCCCATGGCTGTTAGGAGTTGAGAGAGGAACAGGACTTACAGTGAGACTGACAGTGAGATCTCTGTCACAGCCCAACGGTCTGTTTATCTGTCTGTCTGCTGGTTTATCTGACTGTCAAATTATCTCCCTCCGCAAACATCGTGGCATGAGCAGCATGTAAATAATATGCCCATAAATCACGTGATCTGGCTCTTAGGGTTTACTTGTTCATTTCCATTGGTCAATCCAGAGTGGTGCATTAACCTAGGGTCTATGTCTGCACCCCCACGGAAATTCAATTAGCATAATAAAAAAATCCCCATAAAAATACGTCTGTTTAAGATAGAGATATCTGTTTTTTTATGGGCTGTGTCTCAATCCATTACATCCGCCAATGGCTGAATTTAAAGTTTATTAAATTATCAAAGTGAATTTATGTTTTAACAAATGTTGATGAATTAATTAAAAATGAAAAGCTGAAATGTTTTCAGTCAATAAGTATTTAACAACATTGTTTTGGCAAGACTAAATAAGTTCAAGAGTAAAAATGTGCTTAACAATTCAAATAACAAATTGCATGGACTGCAATAATGGTGTTTAACATGATTTTTGAATGACTACCTCATCTCTACCCCACACATACAATTAATATATATAAAGGCCCATCTGTAGGGAATTTCAAACACAGATTCAACCACAAAGACAAGGGAGGTTTAAAAAAAAAGGAAACAGAAAAAACTACTTCTATAGAAAGCACAGAAGAAAAAAAGAAAAAAAGACGAGATTCAGCTGAATGTGATTCAAAATCCTTGTTTACACCTGGTGGAGGCTGCTGAGGGGAGGACGGCTCATAATAATGTCTGGAATGGAGCATAGGAAAACCATGTGTTTAATGTACTTAAAACCATTCCACCTATTTTGGTCCAGCCATAACCACAAGCCCGTCATCCACAGTTAAGGTGCCACCTACGTCCTGTGCTAATGGTAGATGGGTAAAAATTTAAAAAAGCAGGCATTGAAAATCCCTTTGAGCATGGCGAAGTTATTAATCACACTTTAGATGCTGTATCAATGCACCCAGTTACTACAAAGACACAGGCAACCACTCAGGGATTTCACCATGAGGCCAAGGGTGACTTTAAAACAGTGAAACAACATTCTAGTTACTCCACAATAGTAACCTTAATGACAGAGTGAAAAGAAGGAAGACTGTACAGGATAAAAATATTCCAAAACATGCATCCTGCCATAAGACACAAATGTAAAACTGCAACAAAAAAAATCTATGAAATAAACGTTATACAGCACGTTATGTTTGGGGCAAATCCAACACAATACATCACCAAGTATCACTTCATATTTTCAACCATGGTTGTGGCTGCATCATGTTATGGGTATGCTTGTCATCGACAAGGACTAGGGAGCTTTTTAGGACAAAAATAAACAGAATAGAGCTAAGCACAAACAAATTCCTAGAGGTAAACTTGGTTTAGTATGATTTCTAGCAGGACAATAACCTAAAACCTAAAACACAAGGTCATATACACTGGAGTTGATTACCAAGATGACGTTGAATGTTCCTGAGTGGCCTATATACATATTTGACTTAAATAGGCTTGAACGTCTCTGACAAGACTTAAAAATGTCTTTCTAGCAATGATCAACAACCAACTTGACAGAGCTTGAATAATTTTTTTTATAATAATGTTCAAATATTGTACAATCCAGGTGTGCAAATCTCTTAGAGACTTTCCCAGAAAGACTCACAGCTGTAATCCCTGCCAGAAGTGATTCTAACATGTATTGACCTAGGGGTGTGAATGCTTATGTAAATGAGATGCTGTTTCTGTATTTTATTTTCAATATATTTCAAAACATTTCCAAAAACACCTTTTCACTTTGTCATTATGGGGTATTGTTGTATATTGGTGAGAAAAAAATCTATTGAATAAATGTTTTATTCAGGCTATAACACAACAAAATGTTAAATTAGTAAAGGGGTATGAATACTTTTTGAAGGCACTCTACCTGAAGGGGTCCTAAATTTCAAAGTCAAATAGCTAAATGATCCTTGGTATGACCATCTTAAAACAATTCCATATGCTAGCTTAGCAGGACTCCCCTGAAAAGCAACGCAATTTGCACCATATAGGAATTCATCATACATTTTTAAAACTGAAGCAAACAAATAAAAACAGTAACTCACATTGGACAGCCTTTATGGTGATTTAAATTATTTGGCAAAATGGTCTAACCAGAATCAATGAAGCCACAATGAAGCAGTACCCAACTGTGTGTGTATTGGGTACCGGCCAGAGCATAAATTTCAGTTCCATTTAACTTCAGAAATGGTTGCTAAGGAGTTGGTGTATTGACCAAACATCTCAATCACTGCTACTCAGTGAATGGGCATGAATTGTCACAACCGCTTTATTCATTGCCCCTAAAATAAGCACAAGATTTGACATGTGTAAATAGACACCCTCTTTGTTACCCCAGAGAAACTGTTACAGTCACTTGAAAAACCCCAAAGAGTTTCCAGTCAAACCATTTGTCTGCCTCTCGCTTCAATTAGGTATATCAGACAGGCCTCTAATCCAGAATACAATCCAAGCCTCTTCACTAGCCTTACTCCTGACTTTACAGAACAGCCAAGCCTGTATTGGGTGATAATATTGAAAACATGAACATTGTGCTGTAACAGAGTTGTCATTTTCACAAAAGCTGTGTACTGTACCAAAAGGAAAGGGAAACCATTTCAAGTTGTTCCACTGTAAATGTCCATTCAAACCCCAGGAGGTGACAGTGCCTTTCAGTGTTTAGGTAGGCAATGTCACACCAGCACTGTCTACTTTCATAGCTCTAGGTTTTCTTTCCTTTTTGGGGGAATTTCAACCTGGGGGAAGTTGGGCTTGTTTTTATCATGTCTGGCGCATTTCTATGACAGTGAAATGTGTTTCACACAAGTGCACAGGAGGGAGGCAGGTCAGGGTATTGCCCGCTGAATGATACACCCTATGACGGATTCCGGTGTATTGATGATGGGGGGGACTAACAACAATACTTTGGGCAAAACTGGAAGAACTGATCAGACACAATGGCTTCAAATGATTCCTCTCATCAACACGAATTTGAGGATGGAGCAACTATTACCTACATGGTGACATTCAACCAGAATATAGCAAAGTGAATTCTAAACAAATTTGGATTTTGGATTTTGGATTTAGCTAACGTTAGAAGCTCAGCTACAGTCGATGCCAGCACCAAGAGGCCAGATGAGAAAAACAGTGCTTAGCTAAGTAAATTACTTAAACCCATATTGTGTATTGCTGGCTAACACACTACTGTGTTACAGTTGGGGGAAATCAAATTATTTTGCTAGCTTAGCTAACAATGTAGTAATACAAAAATGTATTGTTGTAAATCTGTATTGTTGTAAAAAATAATTGCCTAAGCATGCCTGATAGACATGGCTGTAGGTAGATACTGTCTGCCTAGGCTCATTTGTATAGTCTGGCTATGTGCAAAGGTTGTGGGTTATGCTCCATTTCTTTTTATTAGGCTAGATAATGTTGTACATGTAATCTCTTTGCCTGTGCACATGTATGCATGTTCAACTAGTGTTCTGTAATGTTGATGTTATGCTGGCACAGTTCAACTGTTGCTCAAATTTAACAAACTCATTTTGTTAGTTTTGTTGTCCTACTGACAACCTGGGCATATTCCTGGAGTAGTTACAGAAACAGAATTCCTTTGCCTGCGTGTGTCATTGTAACTGAACTGAATCCCTCTCGAGGGATTAGACATTATGCTTGATTTCAATCAGACGACTCATTAGGAGCTGAATGGCAGTTTGATCATAACACTCTTCCCACCGCTTTGCAAGTATTCCCTGAACTTACTGTATGTTTCTGTGGAATGGCAAATTCATCATGACCACCTCTCTCATCATCTGCTGATCACCAGTTATCTTAGCTACAGATTGCTCCACCAGATAATGTGATTTAACCAAAACAGTTTTGGTATCCATTACTGGAGTTACAGGAGAGGTACTGTTTGGTGTATCTCAGAGAATTTTGGACCGACCTTAGCGATGTCATTTTCGTCCTGGATTCAGGGAATCAGGAGTCTCGCAAAATGTCTGTGTCCAGTTTTAGGGGGTCAGTTTGAATAAAAACATGCTCCGTCATGAACATATACTTATTTTTGCTCCATAAAGTAATCCAACAATATGTGCGCCGCCATCGTGCGTTATCGTGTGTTTGTATGCATGTGTCTATGTTTGTGTTGCTTCACAGTCCTCGCTGTTCGATACATATTTTAATATCACTTGCCATCTACGGACTGAATATACTCTCCTGCAACCCGCCTCACCCAATGTGGTACAGATCTACTATTTTTATACTTAAGAACTGGAACCCCATTAAAAGCTAGCCAGCTAACTGGCTACCAGCTAGCCACGGCCTGCCAACTGTCTAGAGCACATTGGACTGTTAGCCTAAGAGGCGTATCGGACAATTTCTCTGGCCACTATTCTGCCAATTGGCCTGGTTTACTGTTCAGAGCCCTGCTGATCCGTCTTCTGAGCCGGAACCCCAACAGTAGCTAGCCAGCTAACTAGCTACTAGCTAGTAGTCAGTCAGCCACTGCTAGCGGTCATCAGCCACCTCTAGCACGGACAACTCAAGCCAGTCTGCAGAGCGCGACTCAAACCAGAGCAAATCTGACTTATTTTTCTCCATATCTCCAGATTCCTACCGCAAGCCCTGAACCTTTTTTCACCTGGGTCATCGCAGCTAGCCGAGTGGCCACTCCTGGCTAACGTCTTTGTCTCAAAGCAAGAACCAATTAGCCTGGAGCCAGCCTTGCTAGGCCCATCTCCCGGCTAGCCGTAGAGGTCCATCAGCCACTCCTTGGGATACAATACCTATTTTGCCAACTGGCCTGGACCCCCGCCGACCCATCACGACTGGACCACTGATGTGATTCACCTGTCAAACGCTCCCTAAAACACTTCAGCGAGCAGGCCTTTCTAATCGACCTGGCCCGGGTATCCTGGAAGGATATTGACCTCATCCCGTCAGTAGAGGATGCCTGGTCATTCTTTAAAAGTGCCTTCCTCACCATCTTAACTTCTTAGGGAGCAGCTCCCGAGGTGACGGAGTCTGGCATGCCCAAAGTAAAATGTCTCCCACTCAGGCCCAGAAAATAGGATATGCACATAATTAGTACTATTAGATAAGAAACACTCTGAAGTTTATAAGAGTGTTAAAATATTGTCTGTGAGTATAACAGAACGGATACAGCAGGTGAAAACCCGAGGAATTTCTGTCCTGGAAAAAGTGTATTTGACACATTGCCTCATTTTGAACCCCTCCCTATTTAAAATGACCATATAAAGGAGTAAGATTTCAGTACCTATTGCTTCCACTGGATGTCAACAGTCAACAGTGTTTTGATGATGTTTAGTTGCTCTCTCGATGATAATAGAAGAAGAATTGGGAAGTGGTCACCAGATGTAAACAGAAGAGGATGTGCGTTCACGGGCTTGCGCGCGCTGTGGTTTTTTTCTTTCTTATCGCCCAGTTTATATTCCGGTTGAAATATTATACTAAATATACATAAAAGTGTTATTACATTATCAATGATGTTTGATTGTTCTTGGACAAGTGTATAGGTATAGGTTGAACGAGTTCTCTTCATGGTTCAATGGGCGAGTGGACGCTGTATTTTCTGATCATAACGTGCCAACCAAACGGAGATTTATGGATATAATAAATGACTTTTTCTAACAAAAGAACCATTGGATGTCTTCGTTGGACACTTGGGAAGGCCTCAGCAGAAGTTCTTCAAAAGGTAAGGGATTTGTTTTCGCTGTGAAATGTGTTTTGTGTGAACCGCAATGGTTTATGAATTTATGCTAAGTGCTACCCTCAAACAATCAAATGTAGTGCTTTCGCCGTAAAGCCTTTTTGAAATCTGACGCTGTGATATTGCCAAGAAGCAGAGCTTTTGATGACTATGCAACACTTGTATATTAATGAATGTTTAATAATTCAACTTTTGGATTTTGAATTTGGCGCCTTGCATTTCATCGGGTAGTGTCAGGAGTGCGCCTCACCACTCCCTAAGTAGTTAAATAAAGGTAAAATAAAAGAGTAGAAATGCCACCTCAATCGTTCTCATACACAACAATATATTTACTGTCTAAGCACAACGAAAAACCTCTTCCTTATCTCAAAGTACTGTCTGTAAACTGCCCCAGCTAGATTATTTTCAATAGTAGCAATAATGTCTTTGTATTGTGTTTTGAGAATCTGCAGAGCGAAGAATTAGGTAGTTGTGTCAATACTGTTGTAGTCTTGATTTTTATACCTTTCAGTGTCCCTTGCTGGTTTCTAACTAAATTGATTATTGGTCTGGAAGGTACTCTGTGGTCCTCAGGCTACCTCTAACCACATGTAATCCTATAACAAACCATCAAAAAACTACCCAATTCATGTTAACACCTTTCTTATACCAGCTGAGACTGGCTGAGAACCAACTAACCACAGGAGGTTAGTGGCGCCTTAATTGGGGAGAACGGGCTTGTGATAATGACAGGAGCAGAATTAGTGTAATGGTATCAAATGCATCAAACACATGGTTTCCAGGGGTTGGATGCCATTCCATTTGCTCCATTCCGAACATTATTATGAGCCGTTCTCCCCTCCTGTCCAACTAATCAACCCATAGATGATTTGTACACATTCATCATTGCTACCAACACACAAACAGAGAGTGAGTTAGCTATATCGACAATTCTATTTTTAATACCGGAGTGTTTTCCAGACAAGGTTGGAATAGATGGCTACCAAATTGAGACTCTTAGAGTCTTATTACATACAGCCGGGAGGAACTATTGGATATAAGAGCAACGTCAACTTACCAACATTACGACCAGGAATACGACTTTCCCGAAGCGGATCCTCTGTTTGGACCACGCCGACAGAAACAAACATCTCTCTGGTAAGAAGAAGGGCGGGGGTGTATGCCTTATGATTAACGAGTCATGTTGTGATCATAACAACATACAGGGACTCAAGTCCTTTTGTTCACCTGACCTAGAATTCCTTACAATCAAGTGCAGACCGCATTATCTACCAAGAGAATTGTCTTCGATTATAATCACAGGCATGTATATCCCTCCCCCCCTGAAGCAGACACCTTGACGTCCATGAAAGAACCTAATTGGACTCTATGTAAACTGGAAACCACATATCCTGAGGCTGGATTTATTGTAGGTGGGTATTTTAAGATGGCTGAAAACAAGGCTCCCTAAAGTTATCAGCATATCGAATGCCCGTCCCGGGCTGGAAACATTCTGGATCATTGCTTCTCTAACGTCCGCGACGCATACAAAGCCCCCCCTCACCCTCCTTTTAGCAAATCGGACCACCACTCCATTTTGTTGCTCCCAGCCTATAGACAGAAACTAAAACCGGAAACGCCCGTGCTCAGGTCTGTTCAACCGCTGGTCCGACCAATTTGATTCCATGCTTCAAGATTGCTTCCATCACGTGGACTGGGATATGTTCCGGATAGCATCGGACAACAACATTGATGTATACGCTGATTTGGTGAGCGGGTTTATTAGCAAGTGCATCGGGGATGTTGTACCCACGGTGACTATTGAAACCTTCCCCAACCAGAAACTGTGGGTTGATGGCAGCATTCGCGCAAAACTGAAAGCGCAAACCACTGCTTTTAATCATGGCAAGGTGATCGGAAACATGACCGAATACAAACAGTGTAGCAATTCCCTCCGCAAGGAAATCGAACAAGCTAAGCGTCAGTATAGAGACAAAGTAGAGTCGCAATTCAACGGCTCAGACACGAGACGTGTGTGGCAGGGTCTACAGTCATTCACGGATTACAAAAAGAAAACCAGTCGCGTCGCGGACACCAATATCTTGCTCCCAGACAAACTAAACAACTTCTTTGCTCTCTTTGAGGACACTACAGTGCCACTGACACGGCCCGCTACCAAAACATGCGGGCTCTCCTTCACCGCAGCCAATGTGATTAAAATATTTAAACATGCCCTCGCAAGGCTGCTGGCCCAGACGGCATCCCTAGCCGCATCCTCAGAGCATGCGCAGACCCGCTGGCTGGTGTGTTTACAGACATATTCAATCAACCCCTATCCCAGTCTGCTGTTCCCGCTTCAAGAGGGCCACCATTGTTCCTGTTCCCAAGAAAGCTAAGGTAACTGAGCAAAACGACTATCGCCCCGTAGCACTCACTTCCGTCATCATGAAGTGCTTTGAGAGACTAGTCAAGGATCATATCACCTCCACCCTACCTGACACCCAAGACCCACTCCAATTTGCTTACCGCCCCAATAGGTCCACAGACGACGCAATCGCAATAACACTGCACACTGCACACTGCCCTAACCCATCTGGAAAAGAGGAATACCTATGTAAGAATGCTGTTCATCGACTACAGCTCAGCAATTAACACCATAGTACCCTCCAAACTCGCCATTAGACTCGAGACCCTGGGTCCCGACCCCTCCCTGTGCAACTGGGTCCTGGACTTTCTGACAGGCCGTCCCCAGGTGGTGAGGGTAGGAAACAACATCTCCACCCCGCTGATCCTCAACACTGGGGCACGACAATGGTGCATTCTCAGCCCTCTCCTGTACTCCCTGTTCACCCAAGACTGTGTGGCCATGCACACCTCCAACTCAATCATCAAGTTTGCAGACAACACTACAGTGGTAGGCTTGACTACCAACAACGACGAGACGGTCTATAGGGAGGAGGTGAGGGCCCTCAGGGTGTGGTGTTAGGAACATAACGTCAACAAAACAAAAAAGATGATCGTGGACTTCAGGAAACAGCAGAGGGATTACCCCCCTATCCACATCGACGAGACAGTAGTGGAGAAGGTGGAAAGTTTTATGTTCCTCGGCGTACACATCATGGACAAACTGAAATTGTCCACCCACACAGACAGCGTGGTGAAGAAAGCATAGCAGCGCCTCTATGAAATGTGTCTTGTCACCAAAATCACTCAAACTTTTACAGATGAACAATCAAGAGCATCCTGTTGGGCTGTATCACCACCTGGTAAGGCAACTGCTCCGCCCACAACCGTAAGGCTCTCCAGAGGGTAGTGAGGTCTGCACAACGCATCACCAGGGGCAAACTACATGCCCTCCGGGACACCTACACCACCCGATGTCACAGGAAGGCCAAAAAGATCATCAAGGACAACAACCACCCTAGCCACTGCCTGTTCACTCTGCTATCATCCAGAAGGTGAGGTCAGTACAGGTGCATCAAAGCTGGGACTGAGAGACTGAAAAACAGCTTCTATTTCAAGGCCATCAGACTGTTAACTACTTACGGAGTGGTGGGGCGCTAGCCGACACTACCCGGTGAAATGTGAGGCGCCAAATTCAAAATCCAAAAGTTGAATTATTAAACATTCATCAATATACAAGTGTTGCATAGTCATCAAAAGCTCTGAATCTTGGCAATATCACAGCATTGTCAGATTTCAAAAAGGCTTTACGGCAAAAGCACAACATTTGATTGTTTGAGGGTAGCACCTCTAATATTTACGCATTAGCAAAAATCCATAACCCAATACGGGTCTCACAAAACGCATAAAATCGCTAATATGAAATTGCTTACCTTTGATGAACTTCTGCTGAGGGCTTCCCAAGTGTCCATCGAAGACAATCCATGCTTCTTTTGTTAGAAAAAGTAATTTATTATATCCATAAATCTCTGTTTGGTTGGCGCGTTATGTTCATAAAATCCACCGTCGAGTTTCCTATAGAACCGTGAAGAGAACGCGTTCAAATTATACCTATCATATTTCTCCAAACAAATCAAACATTTTTAATGTTTCCTTTTATGTATATTTACTATAATGTTTCAACCGGATTGTAGCCTGACTGATAAGAAAGGAAATTAAAGTGAGGCGCGCTCTCGTTCTCGTGACCAAATAAATGATTTATAATTTCCCTATTGTTTTGAAACCTTGTCTAAAGACTGTTGACATCCTATGGAAGCCATAGGTACTGCAGTCTCAGTCCTACATAACAGAGAAATGAATAGCCAGAATGGAGAAAATGGTCATTTAGAAAAAAAACATTAAATCCGTATGGATTTTCCTTGGGTTTTCACCTGCTATATCACTTCTGTTATACTCACATACATTATTTGAACACTTTTGTTTCCTATCCAATAGTACTAATTATGTGCATAACCTATTTTCTGGGCCTGAATGGCAGGCGTTTTACTTTGGGCATGCCAGACTCTCCAAAACCATCTCCTCGGCAGCCGCTCCCTAAGAAGTTAACATATGCTAACCGTGTGTATGTGACCAATAAAATTTGATTTGATTTGTTAGTTTACGTTAGCTAATGTCAGTCAAAGTACAAACTAACATGTTTACTCTGTTGAAGGTAGCTACAAGTCTAGCAGTGTCTACTGTGGCATAGGCAAAATTGATTGACTCTGTGTATACCAAGAGATAGCTTTGAGATTTAATACAGGACTATAACATTAGCTAGCTAACTTACCCAGCTAGGCTAGCAAGCTAGCTAACGCTGTGGTTACCTCTAACTGAGAATCTTCCGATTTGTTGTGAAGAAAAAGTTCAGACTGAAAATCCCTCTAATAATCTTCGGTCCCAGCATCATTCTTGATAGCCGCAAGCCACTGAATTTGGTGAATCTACTTTAGGTATAATTGTGAAAGATATCTCATTTTTGAGCTAGTTTGTAATTAGCACAGAACACCGGACAGGCATGATGACAAAAAAATCTTGCCTAGAGAAGTTCTGACATTACTGTGTGTTGGTCGTTCGAAGTAAAGAGCGCCATCATTCATGTTTGGGCACGCCCCTCTACCTAGCAGGCGGTATCAGGATTCGCTATGAATGTTGGACTTTGTGGTTCACTTTGAGAAGATGCATACAAAGTGAGTGGAAACTTCCCGATTCTACTAGTGAAATTAAAATGTGCTAGTTCTAGTTTGTGGTTTGGATAATTGTGATGTTTATGATAAAAATGTAATGTTGTTAATATAGTAATGACTATATGCCGTGGCAGAGCCAGGGTGAAATTCCCCTTTAATTCAACACAAGAAACAGAGAGAGCACAAGAGGTAAGGAGAAAGAGAGGGAGAAGTAGAGGAGTAAAGTAAGGGAGAGAGGAAAAAATAGAGTAAGAGGGAGGAAAAAAACCACGAAAAAAAAAAGCAAAAGAAGGGTGAGAGGAAGAGAAGGAGAGAAAGAAAGAGCGAGTGAGGCAACATTGACTATGTCCTGGAGCCACCCAGAATGCAGGATTGTGTGCTGAGGGCAGGGAGAGGGACCTGTATCCGACCACTTCACAGAGGCTGCAGGATGTGTGGACACAGTTCTGTATTTCACAAACACCACTAGTGCCCAATACCTCCATCGCTAGCCTGTCGAGGCAGGCATCAACTTTTGGGGCATGGACAATATTTGTGAGTGTGTGTGTTGATTGGGGGCTGGTGGGTGGGAGGTGTGTATGCCTATATGTGTGTGAGGTGGTGGTATTTGTCTGCAATCTGTATGTGTATGTCTGTTTCTAGTAAGAGTCTCAATGTGTTTCATTCAATAGTGTATGTCTGTAGTGTTTTGATAAGTTTTCATGGATCCTTAGTTGTAAGTACATACAGTATATGTGTTCCCATATGGGTGTGGGTGAGTTTGTGTCTCTAAGTGTCTATATGCTGTATGTGTGTGTTTATGTATATTTGTGTGTGTGTGTTTGATGGAGGAGGCGGCGTGTGGAAAACTAGTCCTAGGCTTGGAGCTGCAGAACCTGTGTGGCTGCCAAAGAAAACTGTGGTCGGAAGAGTCTGCTAATAGAGCATGATGCATGTCACCTGAAACTAGAATCATCTGAAACTGAGAAACCACAGCTGGCGGGCATCTTCCTGGCCTTCTGTTAAAACTCGCTAGAGGCCCTGGGCCTGTGCTACCTCCCACCGGGGTCCTCCATTAGCTAGGCAGCTTCCGCTCGCGTTCCTGCCCGCCCCACTGCACCATGGGACTTCCAGCCATGTCAGATGAGCTCGCCAGCTTGTAGTCCAGATATGACTTACGTCTTGTTCGCTCAGCCATTCCAATGGGGGAAATGAATAGGTAAAAAGAATGGGGGTTTGTGATAAACGCAGAAAAAAAGGTCTGAGGTTAACACAGGCTTAATGGATCTTACATGTTTTGTTCTATGAGACATTATCAGTCAGTTAAAATTATGAAGCCTTGTTTTGATTACATAAATGCATAACAATTCACAAAAGGTTACGTTAGCTGATGAAGATGATCTCATAGAACAAAACGTATCAGATCTCCTAAGCATGTGTTTACCAGAGTCCAAATGTTCTACAAAAAGACGCCATTACCTATTCATTTCTCCTATCAAAGCCCTGAAACAGAGGGGCTCCATATTACTCAGATAGTTTCAGGGTTTACTCTGGTAGCAGTTTAAAATCTACTCTGGTTACATTCTAGTTGTCTACTCTTGTAATAGTACAAAATTCACTCAAATAATCAAATAGTCTACCCTTTGTAATAGTCTGAAGTCTACTCTGATAGTCTTAGTTTACCATAGAAAAAAATGTGTTTTACAGTACAAGGATGATATTAATTCAGACTTGAATGAAAAAAGTAGGAAGAAAAATATACAAAAATATAGGTGAGGAAAAGTGTCCAAAAAATATGCTCTTGATTGAGTTATGACATTTGAGTTGTCAGTTCAATGACACTAGCTTCCATGCAGTCTTAATAATAATATTATTGCATTTTGTTTATTTTATATAAACGTGTGTCACCTTCTTTCTAAATGGCTCCTTTAAGACAGGGCTGCATATGTCTCTCCTCTCTCAGCGCCGGTGAAATAAAACAGAACCCATTGCGACAGTAGCACTTTGGTGACAGGGTGTGGGTGGCAGAGCAGACGAATTGTGTCAATGGCAGCCATTAAAAAGGACCACACACCCTCCAGTCACCAGCAAGACATGATGGATGATTATCTCAAGGTGTGACAGGTGCTGGAATGGTGGGGGATCTCTTTTCTCTCTCTCTCCCTCCGTCTTCATCATTGTCTCTCCCTCTCTCTTCCTATTCGTTCTCTCTCTCTTTCCTCTTCTTTGTCCTCTCGATATCTCCCCCTGTTCCTTGCTACCTCTCTCTCTCTCTTTCTCTTGGACAGGGCTTTAACACCGTTGAAACATCAGTCTATTGACACACTTCAGATAGTGGCTCGTGGCTAATGAGTGTCTGAGTGCTGCTCCCTCTCTCCATCTCCCTCCCTGCCTGCTTCTCATCTATGTGTTATCCCCCTCTCTCACTGTCAGAGGAGCCCAGCCAGGCCTATCTCACACGCTGGCCATTAGAGCCTGCTAGGAGCGAGCTGCCTCACACAACCTCCCACAAAAGACATTAGAACCCACAAACTGTACTACATACTGCCTCAGCAAAGCATAGCCATAGTCAGTTCACTTCCATTCATTCAACATCATACTAGAGCCAAAGTACGACGGGTATTGGATATTAGTCCCTGGGCCTGGTGCATCAGCTGCGTCAATGCTATTTGCTAATCATCTTGTTCTCAATGGCATATTATGTGTTCCTGTTCACCTGATAGCATGTGTATACTGTGAGAGTTTTCTTGACATTTTTTGTTTGTACTAAAAACATGACGTTTGTGCAGCCTTTAACTTATGATCTTAGATTTTTTTTTTATGGGTCCACGCTAGCTATGTCTTCCCTGTCTGGTACGGGGGAATTTCCCATATAGGAAAATGATGTACGAGCAGCTAACAGATTAGGTTACTCTCGTTATGTATTAGGCTAAACACACTTGGCCATGTGAGACATGTCTAATTTCCTAACACAAACCTGTTGTTGTTTCATATAGTACCATGATGCCAGACAACCATTGATAACCTTGGTATTAGAGATTGATAACTCCTGCTTTCTCACTGCAGTACAGCCCTTCCAATGTAGAGGATAACCTCTGAGTGGTCAGCAGACCTGGATGAGTGAAAACTCTTCCTCAGACATTGTCCTTGAGACAAAAGGAATGATGGACGATCTCTCTCTCTCTCTCTTTCTTTCTCTCTCTGTCCTTTTTCTGTCGCCTTTTGTGGAGACTAGTGAGAATTATTTGCATTCCCACTAGGGCAGGGTCAAGGTAGTCACCTGTTTGTGTTGTTGAACTCCTCCCACCAGGGGTTGCATTTTATTGCTGTTGTTGTTCATTACAACGTTGGATGCAAAACTATGTTGTCTCAACTAACACTACTATCTTTAATGTATTGGTCTTCACAATTCAAATGTATGGCATAGTGTTGAACTTATGAATATCTGAGAGGAGGACATTATACCAGGATCCTATTAGCTTTTCCTCAAAAGTCTAACCTTGTCCGTATGTAGCAAGTTGCACGCAAATAAATAAATCAATCAAAGTTCAAATTATGCAGGGAAAATTTGAAGTAACTGCAATGCCCTAATTTGAAAAAAAGAAATATGTAAGCAGCCAATTAGCATGAAGAAAATACCAAAAATAACACAAATAAATACAATGCATTCATTAGTGAATGTTGATAATGGCTTTTAAGAAAACAAGTGACAATCCCCAGACATTAAGATCCTTCAGATACCTTAATTAAAGACGGCTTCACTGTATACTAATAAGACGTCTTAGTCAAAATAATATCTGGAAAGAGAAAATTATAATTTTTTTATCCTGTTCATCTCCTGAAGAATAAAATTAGATTTAGAGTGAGGACTTGCTACTACAGTCTTTAAGGTCATAACTTTTGTTGTGATTTTTGTGTGGCATGTTTTAGCAAAAAAGTATTTCACACATCTAATTATTATTGTCAAAGAAGTTAAGTGAAGCCTCTGAGGATTTCTTATGCATTTTGTCATATTTTGACCTCATGCTTTGACTGTAAATTCAGTTAACATTCAATATGTATGGAGGGTGATAAAGAAAAGATGGATGGCGTTAAATTCCCCACTCTGAAGCCGCTATGATTCATGTGAGAATCCTATATGGCTACTAGCTGGATTTAAGCCATGAGGATGGACTGTGAAATGATGAGCCCCCTTTTCCCTCTGGGCTGATGGTACTGTATCTCCCAAACTATATCAATTTCATTCTCACTGGCCACAAATCCAGGCGCTGTGAAATGGTCCAAATAGCGTTACAAATGGGGAGAGATAAAAGGGTTAAACTAATTGCAGTTAGATAATAGTTAAAGTCAATTTTTTTAATTCTCTATCTACTAGCAAAGGCCGTCCGTCTGCAGTATGTCTTCAATAATATTCAGGCTGATTAAACTTTTTTCCCCTTTCTATTTTATTATTAAGTGAAACATGGCCCTGAAAGACAAAGTACTATTGCCTATCTCAGAAGCAGAAGAATTCGACATGCTCATTTTGAATTATCACACTTACATTATGTCTATACTAAAACTTGGATGGATACATGCCCCAGCTTATATTCTTCTCTCATTCTCTTGGTAACTCACTCTATTGTGTTCTTGGTTTAAACCAATTACAATGCTAAAATATGATATACTCTTATATATGCAAAATGCTGATGTGGCTTAGATTTTGGTTGATTCGGATGCTTTTACTACATATTTTCTTACCTCTTTGTTGAATGTAGTCATTCTTATGTCAAAGTCAATTTATTGGAAACAGTTTCTGTCATATACATTGTTTTAAAGTGAAACTGACAGCGTTTTAACTACTTTTCAGATAAGCAATAAACAGACAACCATAATATCATCAATATTTCTGCTTCCGAAATATGTTGCTTCAAAACCAACTTTGTAAAAGGTTTTAAACATAGGTTCTGTTTGACTCAAAATTCCATGATATACAGTAAGGCATTTTTGGCAGAATAGATGGATGCAGTTCAATGCATGATTAATATAATTCACCAATGCATTTCTTGGTAGTCCCCAAAACGTTGTTTTCTGCCTCCACCCATTCGGGATGCACTGTTTCAGTTTCAATTACTCATTATTTTGAACAATAACGGACGACTGTAACTAAGGCTGGGAATGTCAATACAATCAAACGAGCATGGGCAATGATCACAAGTCAGTCATAAGGTGGCTAATAGGCTAGCGCACATGTATCAAACACAAGGCCCGCGGGCCGCATAGGACACACAGGCGAGTATAAATGAGTAAACAGTTGAGTCATCTACTTTATGAAATTACAGCCTGATACGCTTGCATTGGTGAATTCAACTTCAATTGCCCTGCTTTTCTGTGTCCCGTTAACAGCTTTCAGTAGAGGGAAAGTGTACAGACACATGCCACAGTTCTAGCTAGGCTACTAAAATGTTGCAGTCTGGCTTCGGTTTATAAAGCTTGACAATGAATAGCCAAAAAACTAAACCTGCAACAAAACACCATGCAAATGAGAAACATGTAGCCTATTACAGCAACATTTGAGCAGTCGCCTAGGCTGGCTACTCAACTACAATACATTTTGAGTGCACCATACAGTAACACTGCATTGAACCGCACAGGTGATCCATGCAGTGCAAAAAAATGTCAAACATGTTTTAAGTTTAAGTGTTACAACAAATCTATAGCTATGTTTTTGTTGTTTGGAGTTATTAAATGCTTTTTGATTAGGATCGCAGCATATTATGCACAAGCATAGCAGGCGAGCATAGCAGCAAAGGCTGGACAGATATGATTTATCTCTTTAGTTTTAATATGTTAAAATGCTATATACAGTATTGTATGTACATAAGTAGACATTATAATGGGCGCATTTTGTCTAATAAAACAATTGCAGGTTTGGGTCGCAGTTGCCTGTTTAAAAAACAACAACAAATAAGCTATGTCTGGCCCGCAAATTCATTGTGTTTTTTCAAAATGGCCCGTCCTCTGATTGAGTTTGACACCCCTGGACTAGTGTATCTATTAATGTAGCCAGCAATTTATTTAGAAAGCTAATAACACAGAGGCTAACATTAGGTAGCTAGCTATCTGCTGGGAGGATGTCATGTCATTGGAGGAGTGGGTGAGTGACCGACTTCTTCCCCCTGATATTGTTTTTTGATGGCTACAGCTAGAGATGCAGGTGTCATTTGGTTAGCTAGCAAGAAATGTGGATTTCTTTGCAAGCTAGCTAGCTGTATTTGGCATTGATGAAATGGGTGGGCAGGCAATTTCCCTTTCAGTGTCAAAAGGTGGGTTGGGACAAGCATAATAGTGAAGACGTCAAAACTATGAAATAACACATATGTCATCGTGTAGTAACCAAAAAATTGTAAAACAAATACCAATATATTTTATATTTGAGATTCTTCAAATTAACCACCCTTTGCCTTGATGATAGCTTTGCACACTCTTGGCATTCTCTCAACCAGCTTAATGAGGTAGTCTCTTGGAATGCATTTCAGTTAACAGGTGTGCCTTGTTAAAAATTTGTTTCCCTCTTATTACGTTTGAGCCAATCAGTTGTGTTGTGACAAGGTAAGGGGGGTATACAGAAGATAGCCCTATTTTGTAAAAGACCAAGCCAATATTATGGCAAGAACAGCTCAAATGAGCAAAGAGAAATGACAGTCCATCATTACTTTAAGACATGAAGGTCAGTCAATCTGGAAAATGTTAAGATCTTTGAAAGTTTCTAGGGAGCGGCAGCAGTGTTCTGAGTTTTGGAGAGTCTGGCGTGCCCAAAGTAAAATGCCTGGTACTCAGGCCCAGAGACTAGGATATACACAATTAGTAGTATTGGATAGAAAACACTCTGATGTTTCTATAACTGTTAAAATAATGTCTGTGAATATAACAGAACTGATATGGCAGGTGAAAACCCAAAGAAAATCCATCAGAGAAAATGTGATTCTGTGAGCTGGCTCATTTTCCATTGAGTTGCTATAGGAAGTGCTTAAATCCAGCTCCCAGGTTGCAGTACCTATGGCTTCCACTAGATGTCAACAGTCTTTAGACAAGGATTCATGCGTTTACCTTGAAAAATAGGGGAGTAGAAGAAGATTATCCAAGGAGAGTGAGGAAGTAACTTCTGTTTGTGGAGCGCAGGACCGGGAGCGTGCACCTCGGTTTTTTCCTTTACTATCGCCCAAGATATTACCCGTGTGAATTATAATCATTAATATACATAATAGTGTTCCTAAGGATCGATTAGAAATGTTGTTTGATTTGTTTGGACAAAGTTTTAATGGTATATTTTTTGTCTTGTACAATTGACAAGTGGACGGTGGATTTTCTGAACAGAACGCGACAACCAAACGGAGCTTTATGGATATAAAGAGGTACTTTTTTGAACAAAAGGAACATTGATTGTCTTGCTTGGACACTTACCATCAGCAGAAGATCTTCAAAATGTAAGCAATTTATTTTAGCTCTTTTTATGACTTTTGTGACACCCGTGCTGGTTATGTTGTTATGCTAATTGAGGAAGTACACGGGGCGCTGTCCTCAGACAATCAAATGTTATGCTTTTGCCGTAAAGCATGACAACACTGTGAGAATGCCAAGATTCTAAGCTTTTGAAGAGTGTGCAACACTTGAATTTTCATGAATGTTTTTTATTACAATATTTGTAATTTGAATTTGACGCTCTACATTTTTCCGGATGTTGTCAAGGATGGGGCGCTAGCGCCCCACTGCTCCTTAATTATCCCCAAGAGGTTAAGTGCAGTCTCAAAAACCATAAAGTGCTATTATGAAACTGGCTCTCATGAGGACCGCCAAAGGAAAGGCAGACCCAGAGTTACCTCTACTGCAGAGGATACATTCATTAGAGTTAACTGCACCTCAGATTACAGCCCAAATAAATAAGTAAAAGACACGAATGATCTCCGCATCTATGATTCCCACCGTGAAGCATGGAGGATCAGGTGTGATGATGTGGGGGTGCTTTGCTGGTGACACTGTCTATGATTTATTTAGAATTCAAGGCACACTTAACCAGCATGGCTAACACAGCATTGTGCAGCGATATGCCATCCCATCTGGTTTGCGCTTAGGGGGACTATCATTGGTTTTTCAACAGGACAATGACCCCAAACACACCTCCAGGCTGTGTAAGGGCTATTTGACCAAGGAGAGTGATGGAGTGCTACATCAGATGGCCTGGCCTCCATAATCATCCAACCTCAACCCAATTGATATGGTTTGGAATGAGCTGGACCGCAGAGTGAAGGAAAAGCAGCCAACAAGTGCTCAGCATATGTGGGAACTCCTTCAAGACTGTTGGAAAAGCATTCCAGGTGAAGCTGGTTGAGAGAATGCCAAGAGTGTGCAAAGCTGTCATCAAGGCAAAGGGTGGCTACTTTGAAGAATTTAAAGTATATTTTGATTTGTTTAACACATTTTTGATTACTACATGATTCCATATGTGTTATTTCATAGATTTCGATGTCTTCACTATTACTATACAATGTAGAAAATTGTAAAAATAAAGAAAAACCCTTGAGTGAGTAGGTGTTTTGACTGGTAGTGTATATGAACAGATTTTGATACGATTGAACGTTGCTAAAACACTGTCAGTTCCGCTTTAAACAATAATCCAAGGATTCAGTCAAAGAAAAAGAGAGCGCACATTTTATGCTTCACAGCCTTATGGTAAACTTGACAAAGCTTATTTTGTGCAATATGTTTTTTTGATAAGAATTAGCCATTCTACACTAGTGATTTTAAGTTAATTTATCTGATTTGACTTGTAAATGTAAAGACATTACATTTGAATGTAATGCAATGTATGATGTGCAGTAAATAAAGTGTATAGCCTATAAACCTTTATATGACACCATTTTAGAATAATTATTTAAACAATATTATTCACAAAAGAATTGACACCAGTCCTTCAAACAAACACAGAAACAGAAGAATACAGACATCCATCAAGACAAGTGCTCAGTAGGAGATTAACATTATGTCTGCATGAAATATTAGAGAAACAGCGGAATTTATCTAAATTATTTACACCCATTTTGAGTGACAGAAAAGCAGTGACTCTTTAAGCAAACAAAGCTAGCAGCACCACACACATCGTGCCAGCCTTGTCAGAGTTTATGTAATGCTGCCTGAGCAAAAATACATTATGTCAAAACTAATTTCCTGCCAAAAGAAAACCAAACAGTCCTGTCTAAAGAGGGAAGAGAAAATTGTGAAAATTGCACTTTAAAAACCTTGATTCAGCTTCCCAGACCACCATTGAGTAATGAGGTAATCTAAACAGCAGGGTGGATGCTGATTAGATTACTTCCAGCAGGCAGTACAATGTGTCTGTACTTATTCATGTTGTGGAGGGAACAACATATATGCTGTCTGTGTGAAATCTCTACACCTTCATGGGGCAGATATTTTAAAAGGTGGAAGAAGATGCATGTTCTTTTCTCTCTGAGGACATAGTATTTCACTTGGCCTTGTCTCTTTGTTTAATGGGATAGTTTGTGTTTGTTCAGTCTGGCCCATTGTTACTTTTGTAACTTTTAATTGGACCAAGATCTCACTTGATAGACCTTTTTAGACACAACCTATGTTGACTCAACCCACTCTTTGACAGTAAATGATATCTATCCAACCAATATATCCATGTGCATCCACATGGTAACAAAATGATTTGTCACACAGCATACATCGAAAACCCACCCACCTCAAACAAACTTTTTGAAAGTTCACCAAACAGAACTAATGACCTTGAAAGAGGAGCAAATTAGCAAACATACAGAGCCATCTGTGTGCCCCGCAGGCAGCCCAACGTTTCCGTCTTTGCCAAGGTAGCCTAATGAAGCTCGTACATTTTACATGCAAATCTCTGCCTAATCTTTCTCCTCTTTCTGCCAATGTCTCAGGCAAATAAATATATAAAACCCAATTATGATTTAATTAATAGAAATCTAGTGTTCCGTGGAATTGGTACCTTGGCTGGGGTGACTCTGGGACCTGGGCTTATTAGTTGCGCTGTTAAACTGCAACACAGCCTGACGTTGAATCCCCCTTAGCTTTCGCTGTTCAAACAAACCATCCCAGGCTGTACTGGATGAAGGCATTGCAAACTGACACAAACCCATCGACCCTTACTCTCTGTCAGTGTACGCAGACAGACCTCTGGGATGTTGTTGTCATTCCTGCAGTGGTGGAAAAAGTACCGAAATGTCATACTTGAGTAAAAGTAAATATACCTTAATATAAAATGACTCATTTAAAAATGAAAAATAGTACTTGAGTAAAAGTCTTAAATATACTTAAGTATCAGAAGTAAATGTTAAAGTATAAATCATTTCAAATTCCTTATTAACCAAACCAGAAGACACCATTTTCTTTTTTTCCTTTTATTTACAGAGAGCCAGGGGCATGTTCTAACACTCAGACTTATTACAAACGAAGCATTTGTGTTTATTGAGTCCGCCAGATCAGAGGCAGTAGGTGTCACGTTGGTATAAAGGATCGGGAGACAGGTGCAGGAATGAGTACTATGGGTTTTTATTATGCCCATATTACGGCGTGCCGTGTATAAGCACGGGGACGAAGACGAAACCAACACGTATAAAAAAACACAGGGTTGAAACCCAAAACAAAAAGAGCAAGGAGTACCTTGAATAAATACACATGCGCACAATGATTAAAACACGGGACGAGACCCGGAATCATCTGCGCAATCCACAATGGCACAAAAGCCAAAACACACAGCACAGGTACTCACATGCACCAACGGACATAGTACAACAATCGACAGCCCAATGGAGAACCAAAGGGCACATATATACAAACACTAATGATTGGTAATTGGGGCCAGGTGTGCGCAATGACAGTTTCAGAGGCATCCGTGACAGTAGGGATGACCAGGGATGTGAATTTGACATTTTCCTGTCCTGCTAACCATTCAAAATGTAATCGAGTGCTTTTGGGTGTCAGGGAAAATGTATGGAGTATAAAGTACATCATTTTTTTTAGGAATGTAGTGAAGTAAAAGATTACAGAAATATAAGTAGCAAAGAAAGTACAAACACCCCAACAAACTACTTAAGTAGTGCTTTAACGTATTTTTAATTAAGGACTTTACACCACTGCACTCCTGCATGATTGCCTTTGTTTGATTGTGTAGGTGATGTCAGCTATGTGTAGTCTTGATCAGAGAATGGCTAGAGGGTGTGTGTGTGTTTGTGTGTGTGCGTGCTCCCATGGTCTCAGACTGGATACTGGAGATGGACATGCTTCATTAGTCCTTCAATGGAAAGGTGTTATCAAAGTAAATCCCAAACTGGTGCTCTACCTCCATCAACAGCACTGAGTACTAGAGCAACTTTTACTGACACAACTACTGTATGCAACTCAAACTTTGCCTTTAAATCTAGGGAGTCAAACTCCAGGGAGTTTCAGATTGACAACCTACATGAGTCACTCTTTAAATTAGATTCCAACTAAATCTAGTCGTCTGTAATTTTCTCACTCTAACGTGTGAGTCGATAAGTCATTGAGTACGGTTACATGCACGCAATAACATGATAAATAGTCAGATTATTGTAATATTTTGTTTCTATGCTTTGCAAGAAGAACAATTTCTCTAGTAATCCTGTTTACATCCACACATCTGAAATCAGGCTACACGATGGCACTTAACTTAAAATCGGCAATCAAAATAAACATTCTACCACAGTGACCATGATATTTTTGTGAGGCCTATTTGATTCAGAGACAAAGACACATGCACACAGGGCCCTAGCCTTTTGTGGGGCCTAAGCGAGATTTGTCACTCGGAGGGAGCAAGTGACAGACCGAAAGGAGAAGCTAATGGATTTAGGCTACTAAAGGAGGAAGTTATTTCTGATTTCGGGCAGGGCTGGGCCCCAAATTTGGCAGAAGCAATCAGGGTAGGGTAGGGCCGCAACGTTGTGGGCATGGGTAGGGGAAATTCATGCCCATACAGGGCTCTACCACCGAGCAGGCAACATTTCCTGCATTTTTACACATTTTGCCATGGGGCAGAGACACATTATTGCAGTTTTAAAGCTAATTCCCTTCAATTCTACACATTTTGCCGTGACTTCTGCCCTGTTAATGATATCTGAGTGAGAGTGACAAAAAAAATCAATGGGGACCCCCTGGAGGTTAAGGCCCCTGGGAACGTGCCCTGTGTGCCCGGTTGGTATTCGGCCATGATGACTACAAGTTTAGAAAACTGACTAGACTAACTAATCAATCTAAGATTTTTTTTGCTGAAATGGCTAATTGAGTAACTGTCAGTGACTGACAAAACAAGACAAATTGCTGATGCACAACCACATTTTGAACTTGCACCTTGTGTAAGTTCTACTATTCTAACTCAACAATAATTTAAACCCCCACTAATTTTTGTTCGTTTGGGGGGGTCAAAGGCCCCCTAGCGGCCTGGGGCCCTTTGCGACTGCTTATGTCACTTATTTCTGGAGTCGGCCCCACACACACACACACACATTCCCTCTCCTTTAATCCCTACCTGTTCTTTCGAAGCCTTCCACTGAGTCCTGGGTTGGGCTCTCCTCTGTCCACACTGATAGGAGGGTACTCAGGCTTAGCGCCAATGAGCTGGCTCTTTGCATGCCAGTCAAGTGCCTCTACATTCAAGGACATGCCTTTGTACCCCAGGCCTCTGTCCTACACCATGCCCTGGCCTCTATAGCCCTCTGGCTGAAATGACTGCAGCTCAAGGGAGAGGTAGAGCCATAGAAAGGTAGAGCCATAGAAAACTACAGGGCACCAGCTCTCAGTGACACTGAGTTGATGTCTCTGTTGTGTCTGTAGTTTGTGACATTGTTAACTTCTTTGGCAGCAGCGCACGAGGTGACCGTTTTGGAGACCCTGGCGTGCCCAAAGTAAAATGCCTCCCATTCAGGCCCAGAAAATAGGATATGCACATATTTAGTACCATTGGATAGGAAACACTCTGAACTTTCTAAAAGTGTTAACATTTTGTCGTTGAGTATAACAGAACGGATATGGCAGGCGAAACCCCGAGGAATTTCTGTCCTGGAAAAAGTGATTTTGACAGATTGCCTCATTTAGAACCCCTCCCTTATGAAAATGCCAATATAAGGGCATATGAATGCAGTACCTATCGCTTCCTCTGGATGTCAACAGTCTCGAGAAAGTGTTCTGATTCTTTTTAGATGCTTTTAGAGCAGAGAAGAAGACGAATAAGGAAGTGTCCACGCAGATGTCAATAGAGTAAAACGCGCGTTCACGGCTGGCACGCTCTGTGGTTTTTTCCTTTCTTATCGCCCAGTTGATATTCCGGTTGAAATATTATACTATTTATACATAAAAGTGTTCCTAAGGATACATTTAAAATTATTTTTGATTGTTCTTGGACAAGTTTATAGGTATAAGTTGAACGAGTTTTCACGTTTCAATGGAGGAGTCGATGCTCTATTTTCTGATTATAACGCGCCAACCAAACGGAGATTTATGGATATAATACATTACTTTTTCTAACAAAAGAACCATGGATTGTCTTCGTTGGACACTTGGGAAGCCCTCAGCAGAAGTTCTTCAAAAGGTAATTGATTTGTTTTCGCTGTGAAATGTGTTATGTGTGAACCGTTATGGCTTATGAATTCATGCTAATGGAAAAATATGTGGGGTGCTATCCTCAAACAATCAAATGTGGTGCTTTCACCGTGAAGCCTTTTTGAAATCTAGCGCCCCACCGCTCCCTAAGAAGTTAACGGAAAAAATAAATGTGAAATTGCAAATGTCTTAATGATAAGGAGTCTGATCCTATCATATATGGGCTGTCTTTTGGAGAGCAGGCAGTCTCCCTCGTGACAGTTAAAGCAGTCTTTGTCTTTCTCTCTCCCTCTCTGGTCCTTCTTTTTCTTTCACTCTTTTCTCTGTAGTGAGGGATGTGATGACTGATAGAGAGTGATTTTCCCGAGACTGCGGGGATCACAGGGAAGCTATCAGAGGCTTTCAATCACACCAGTGCTGGGCTGATAAAAGGTTTTTAATGGTCCTGTCCTATCAGTGCTGTGACTGGGCCATGCACTGCACCGCGAGGGGCTAGGAGACTGATCACTGGGACGCCTCCATCTGATAGCACCAGAGAAGAGCCCCCTGTCAGATGATACAGTACAGGCCTCCTGTTATATCTAGCTTAGCTGTAGAAGAATGCACATCTGCACGGTTTCACATTGTACATCACTCTGACGTTTAATGACATGTGCCACTCATTCTGACAACCCATTCATACGTAAAGCAGCACACTGTCATAAACCATAACAATGTACAGTACGACATGCAGCACATCGTACCATACGTAGCACCCCCCCTTTCCAAAACCAGGGACTGGTACCATACATAAAAATGTCTATAGGGCAAAAACCTAGCGTGATACCTGTAAGAAATAAACATTAACCCTTAAACGGAAGAGGAAAACAACGACTCTCCAAACTAGACAGTTCAGTCCACTAACCTGGAGGTTGGCTAACACACCTAATGGAACATAAGAATGAAAGGATGTTAAGTAGTCCTTCAGATGAGCAGGGCGAGTTTGTGCTCGTATAGCCGTTCTTCAGCCGCTACAGCTTGTGGCTCTGGCCCTTGGGGCTCGGGTTGTAGTAGTGGAGGAGTTCCATCAGGTGGTGTCTCTGTATGTCCGTTGTGTGGGCATTTGTATTCCTTGAGGGGCATGGACTTTACTGAGGAGGTTGCGTGCCAGCGTGATCCATTGCTCAGCATGAAGGTGGTGGGCCCCAGTTGTCGACTGACCTACAAGGGGTCTGACCAGAATGAGGCCATTTTGTTGCAACTCTGAGGGCGTTGGGCTCGGCCCCATTATGACTTTTGGATGATCAGCTTCTTCACCCTGTGAAATGGGTGAAATTCTTCACCCTTGTTGAAATGCTGTTTCATTGCTCTTTGGTGCCTGGTCACTGCCTGCTTTTCTTGGACGTGCCTAGTTGCCAGTGCTTCCACGCTCTGTGTTCAGAGTCTGTCCAGTGGCAGTTCCATCTTACAAACTATCATGAGAAATACTGGGGAGACCTGTGTTGTTGTGTTTGCTTGCTCTGTAGTGCATTAGTGTTTGGTTCAAGGCAGTTTGGAACGTGCACCCCTGGAACAGGTGTGCTCTGATGCCGTTCTTCAGTGTTTGGTTGAAGTGTTCCACTCTCCGTTAGCTTGTGGGTTGTAGTAGGCTATGCGGATGTGTTTGATTCCCTTGTTTCTGAGATAAGAGGATAACTTGATAGAGGTTAGCTGGGGCCTATTGTCCCTGGTGGGGTGAGGGGTAGGCCCCACCTTGTGAACAGGCTGTCTATGATATCTGTGCTGTGACAGTTCCGACAGGAACCACTTCTGGCCACCTAGTGGTCATACGTTGCCACCACCAGGAAGCGCTAATGTTGATGGATTGCGTGCCCATGGATCTTTCCACAGATGTCCACCTGGATTTGGGGCGGGTGGGGGTGGACTTTCCAATTTTTCCACCGAGGAGCCATGCAGCACAATCCCTGACCAGGGCTTCAATGTCATGGTCATCGACATCGATGTTTGACCTTCACTATGCCCAAGTGACCTTCCTACACCATGGATATAACACGCATACACAGGCCACTCGGGACCACAGTGCAAAACCCTTGAGAGACACACATGTCTTCCCATCAAGAAAGTTCATGCTTCACCCTGGCGAAAGGCGCCAGCTCTTCCGGCACACGTGCTGGCCATCCAGTGAGTATGTAGTTGCGCAGGGTAGACAGTTTGAGTCCTGTTCCGATGCTTGCTTCAGCTCTTCCAGTGAGATGGCTGGCTGAAGGGGAGCGTAGATCATTTGCTCTGCTTTGCTGTCGTCTTACAAGATGGTTGGAGTAGGAGCATCCATGGATCATGAGTGGAGGTCTGTAACTACGTTATCCCTCCCTGGAGTGAACTTCAGATGATAGTCATACTGTCTGAGGCTTGGGTTGTGACAGTAGCATTGTGAGGGACTGGTGGTCGGTTCAGAGCGTGAACAGCTGGCCGTACAGCTAGAAGTGCCACCTTTCGCACGCCCAGACACAGGCCAGTGCCTTTCGTTCGCCCACAGAGTACGGTTGCTCAGTGGGGCGACAGGCCTCTCAATGCCATTCTGCAGCTGTGAGAGGACAGCTCCTAGTGCTCCAGCTGAGGCATCACAGGTGACAAAGGTGGGGCAGACGGTTCAAAGTGAGCCAAGACTGGGGCTGTGGTGAGCTGGCTCTTCAGTGAGCAGACGGCGTCTGAGCAGGCCGCAGTCCAGGCCCATGGCCTGTCCTTCTTGAGGAGCTTGTTGAAGGGGCGCTGTGGTCTGAGAGTAGTGGGGCAGAAACCGGAGGTAATAGGCTGCCATGCCCAAGAATGAGGCCACCTGAGAGGCTGAGGTAGTTTCCCGGATGCGGTGGACGGCTTCAATGTTCGACATAAGTGGGGCATTGATTTTGGCTGACAGGTGGAACCCCACATACTTGACGGCTGGAGCTGCAAAAGTGCACTTTTTGCTGTTCAGGGTCAGATTGTTCCACAGTAGAGCATCAAATACTCTGTGAAGTTGATGATCATAGATGTTGAGGTCAGGGCTGTAGACCATGATGTCGTCCAGATAGACTGCCACCCTGGGTATTCCAGCGAGGATGGTGTTCATCACCTTCTGGAAGCAGCTGGGGGGCGTAGATAATCCCAAAAGGCATGCATGTGTATCTGAACATGCCAGCGTGTGCGACGAAGGCCGTTAGGTCTCTGCTGGTTGGGTGGAGGGGGTACCTGAAGATAATCAAATCATATTGTCGTTTTCACATGAATACAACAGGTGTAGACCTTACAGTGAAATGCTTACTTACAAGTGTCAAGGCTTAGGAGAAGGCCCAGATGCAGAGTCCGAAAGGTACAGAACAGCAGGCAGGCTCAGGGTCAGGACATCCAGAGGTCAGTAATCCAGGATGGTACAACAAGGTACAGAACAACAGGCAGGCTCAGGTTCGAGGCAGGCAGAATGATCAAAAACCGGGAAAGCTAGAAAACAGGAACTAGAGACAGACAGGAGCACAAGAAAAAAACGCTAGTAGGCTTGACGAAACAAAACGAACTCGCAACAGAAAAACATAGAACACAGGTATAAGTACACTGGGGATAATGGGGAAGATGGGCGACACCTGGAAGGCGGTGGAGACAAGCACAAAGACAGGTGAAACAGATCAGGGTGTGACACAAGCCCTTAACTTCTCAGGGATCACTGAGGCGCTAGCGGGCTGCTCCCGACACTACCAGGTAAAATGTAAGGCGCCAAATTCAAAATCCAAAAGTTGAATTATTAAACATCCACCAATATACAAGTATTCCATACTCATCAAAAGCTCTGTTTCTTGGCAATATCACAGCGATTTCAAAAAGGCTTTACGGCGAAAGCAGCACATTTTATTGTTTGAGAGTAGCACCTCACATTTTTCCCATAACCATGTATCGATTAGCCATCATGGCACACACATAACACATTTCACAGCGAAAACAAATCAATTACCTGTTGAAGAACTTCTGCTGAGGTCATCCTAAGTGTCCAACGAAGACAATCTTTTGTTAGAAAAAGTAATGTATTTTATCCATAAATCCTCCATTTGGTTCGCGCGCGTTATAATCAGAAACGACAGCCTCCACTCCTCCATTAAAACGTGACGCGAACTCGTTCATCTTATACCTATAAACTTGTCCAAGAACAATCAAACATAGTTTTAAATGTATCCTTAGGAACACTTATATTTACTATTATAAATCAACCGGAATATAAACTGATCGATAACGACGGTAAAAAAATGACTTCTCGGGCGCGCGCTGGGTACTGTTTACATGACAGAGTGACTTCCTTGTTTGCTCTTCTTCTCTGGTCTTATTCATCCAAAATGAAAATAATACACTGTCTCGAGACTGTTGACAACTAAAGGAAGCGATGGGTACTGCATTCATATGCCCTTATATGGTCATTTTCATGAAGGAGGGGTGCCCAAATGAGCAATGTGTCAAAATCACTTTTTCCAGGACAGAAATTCCTCGGGGTTTCGCCTGCTATATGCGTTCTGTTTTACTCACAGACAAATGGTTAACAGTTTTGGAAAATGCAGAGTGTTTCCTATCCAATGGTACCAAATATCTGCATATCCTATTTTCTGGGCCTGAATGGGAGGCATTTTACTTTGGGCACGCCAGGCTCTCCAAAACCGACCCCTCAGCTGCCACTCCCTAACAAGTTAACCAACAATGCAGTATTTAATAAAATAAACTCAAGTAAAAAATGAATACACCATAGAAAAATGACAAATAATTCAAGAGCAACAATAAAATAATAGTAGTGAGGCTATATACAGGGGGTACCGGTACAGAGTCAATGTGCGGGGGCACAGGTTAATCGAAGTAATTGGGGTAATGGGTGCATGTAGGTAGAGGTAAAGTGACTATGCATAGATAATAAACAGAGAGTAAAAGCAGTCTAAAACAATGCATATAGTCTGAGTAACCATTTGATTAGCTGTTCAGGAGTCTAATGGCTTTGGGGTAGAAGCTGTTAAGAAGCCTTTTGTACCTAAACTTGTTGCTCCGGTACCACTTGCCGTGCGGTAACAGAGAGAACAGTCTATGACTAGGGTGGCTGGAGTCTTTGGCAATTTTTAGGACCTTCCTCTGACACTGCATGGTATAGAGGTCCTGGATGGCAGGAAGGTTGGCCTTAGTGATGTACTGGGCCGTACGCACTCCCCTCTGTAGTGCCTTGCGGTCGGGGGCCGAGCAGTTGCTATACCAGGCGGTGATTTAACCAGTCAGGCTGCTCTCAATGGTGCAGCTGAATAACTTTTTGGAGTACCTGAGGACCCGTGCCATATCTCCTGAAGGGGAGTAGGTGTTGACGCAGGTCGAGCTTCGTGAAGACCCTGGAGCCGTGAAATTGTGCGGCCAGCTCCTCTGCTGTAGGCAAGGGGTACTTATCTGGGACAACAGCCTTGCTCACAGCACGGAAATCCACACAGGTCCGGATTCCACCTGACTTTTTGGTTGCAATGACCAAGTGTAAAATCCAGTGAGCAGCCTCCAACTGTGACTGGAGATATTTTGTGACATCCTCACGCAATGCAAAGGGGATGCGGCGCAGTGGCTACATGAATTGGGTCACGTTTAGGTTCACTAGGGGCCTGTGAGTAAAGGCTTTGAGGCAGCCCAGTCCATCAAACAGAGCTGGCCAGTTCTGTTGCCTTGTGCATCTAACATGGTGTATAGCTGACCCGCTGTCATCTATCAGCGTATACCTCAAGCCTGTGAAGAGTTCGAGGCCCTGGAGTTTGGCAACCAGCTTTGCAACGGGAAATGTGAATGATGGCAGATGCTTGGCTCTGTAATGCACTGGGACCTGGAGGGTGCCTGCAATGTCTTTGAGCTACCATACCCACACAGGGCAGTGGAGGACTGTTGGAGTGGTAGGTCGGTAACTGGAAAACTTGTAGTAAGTGGCAAGGTTGAGCAACAACACCGCATCGCCAGTATCCAGTAGCAAAGGCAAACACACCTAGCCAAGCTGCACAGTGCATGTCCTGAATGACACATGGTTGGTGGAGACAGTTTGGACTTCAGTGTGTTCATGTTGTGAGTGAGATGAAAATAAGGGACTGTTCTGAGTGGAGCTTGTGGCTGGGGCAGAACGACACACTTCCGCAAAGTGATTGTGTTTTGAACAGTTCTTGCATACAGTGGCTTGCAAAAGTATTCACCCCATTTTTCCTATTTTGTTGCTTTACAACCTGGAATTAAAATAGATTTTTTGGGGGTTTGTATCATTTGATTTACACAACATACCTACCACTTTGAAGATGCAAAATATTTTTTAATGTGAAACAAACAAGAAATAAGACAAAAAACAGAAAACTTGCATGCATAACTATTCACCCCCCCAAAGGCAATACTTTGTTGAGCCAGCTTTTGCAGCAATTACAGCTGCAAGTCTCTTGGGGAATGTCTCTATAAGCTTGGAATATCTAGCCACTGGGATTGTTGCCCATTATTCAAGGCAAAACTGCTCTGATCTCCTTCAAGTTGGATGGGTTCCGCTGGTGTAGAGCAATTTTTAAGTCATACCACAGATTCTCAATTGGAATGAGGTCTGGGCTTTGACTAGGCCATTCCAAGACATTTAAATGTTTCCCTTTAAACCACTCAAGTGTTGCTTTAGCAGTATGCTTAGGGTGGTTGTCCTCCTGGAAGGTGAACCTCCGTCCCAGTCTCAAATCTATGGAAGACTGAAACAGGTTTCCCTCAAGACTTTCCCTGCATTTAGCGCCATCCATCAGTCCTTAATGACATATGCCACTCATTCTGACAACCCATTTATACGTAAAGCAACACCCTGTCGTAAACCATAACCTACAGCACGAAATACAGCACATCGTACCATACAGAACACCTCACTCTCACTCTCTTCCTCTCTTTTTCCATGTCTCACTCTCTCATAATTACTTATAACCAGTTACACACTTGCTAATAGTAAAGAACAATTTATTGCTCTTTCATTTGAGTTCGCATACCCTACTCGTCTAGCATAATTCCAACATCTGTTGCAATTGTTTCGAATCGTTTTCACTTCCTCCTTCTCTTTGTTGCTGGATATCACAAGTATTTATACCCTCCTATTAGGCAGAGTCTCCTCCTTGCACATCTAGACAGCCAATACATTTCTGTTGATAGGCAGGAACTTAGGTGGTGTGTGTAATAAAACTGTTCTGACCTGACATAACCTTGGCCCAAATTCCTCACTAATCCACAGCTATACAACCTTATCAGTGACCGATTGATTGCCTTTTCCCTCACTCAGTAACTTTCCAGACCCCACACTCCATTGACCCCACCAAATGCATTCCTTATCCTCTACGGCATCGGTATCCCTAAAGCAGGACAGTTGTTGCTCAATATGCGATAATGTGACTAGAAGGTGTTGTAAATATCAGCCAACTTTCTGGGACATTGACATGTCTTACATGGGCAGAAAGCTTACATTGTCGTTAATCTAACTCCAGTGTCCAATTTACAGTAGCTATTACAGCAAAAAATACCATGCTACTGTTTGAGGATTGTGCACAACAACAAAACACTTTTATCACGGCAACTGGTTTGATACATTCATCTCTGAAAGTAAATAATGTACTTACATTCAATAATCTTTCTCTGATTTGTCCTCCTGAGGGTCCCAGAGATAAAATGTAGTGTAGTTTTGTTTGTAAAAATCTAGTTTTATATAAAAATGTAGGAACTGGGTTCTACAGTTTGACCCCACTGCTGTCTCTGGCTCCACACCCACCCCACCTGGCTATCTAAATGTGTGAAGGTTAGTGTCTTTTCTGTAGGGAAGCTAATGATCCAGGATTGTTGTATGTTCTCTATAGTTAAGTACTTCAAAATGTATACATTTACCAATTCGGCACATTTGGGCAAACTCCTGGCAGCCTTGATACAAAATATTGTGTAGTGATGTAATTCTTCACTGGATCAGTCTGATCAACATTGCACACATACTGATGTCATCTTGTGGACAACATCTAAATTACACCTGTAATCCTTTCTCAATGTATTGCCTTTCTCTTGCATTTCAAAGGTTACATTTTTTTTTGTCTTTGAATTATCTTTTACCAGATTTAATGTGTTATATTCTCCTACATTCATTTCACATTTCCACAAACTTTAAAGCGTTTCCTTTCAAATGGTATCAAGAATATGCATATCCTTGTTTCAGGTCCAGAACTACAGGCAGTTAGATTTGGGTATGTCATTTTAGGCGGAAAATTGCAAAAAAGGGTTCGATCCTTACATGAAATCATAAACTTCTAGTATAGCTAGTATTTCAAGCTAGAATCCAACACTATAAAATGTTTAGTATATTGTAGAAAACTATAGTAAATACTAAACTCTTATCTTCAACACTACAGTCTGCTAAAACACTACAGTTGTTTTTAACTATAGTATATACTACAGTATTTTATGTGCATACAGTGTATACCCTGCCCATTCCCCTACCCCATATCCCAATTTGTGCAACCCATAAGTGAGAAACCTACATGCCAAGTATAAACCATATTGTATTCCATACAGGTTATCCTGTTCGGGGCCCGGGTCAGTGTTCGGAGGTTCGGAGAGTCTGGCGTGCCCAAAGTAAAATGCCTGGTACTCAGGCCCAGAAACTAGGATATGCACATAATTAGTAGTATTGGATATAAAAACTGTTAAAACTGTTAAAATAATGTCTGTGAGTATAACACAACTAATTTGGCATGTTTTAACCAGAGGAAAATCCATCCGGAAAAATGTGATTCTGTGAGGTGCCTGTTTTGCCATTGACTTTCTATAGGAAATACTGGAATCCAGCTCCCATGTTGCAGTACCTATGGCTTCCACTAGATGTTAACAGTCTTTAGACAAGGTTTCATGTGTTTATCTAGAAAAATCGAGGAGTAAGACAAGAATTTGCAAGGGGAGTGAGGAAGTTACTTTTCTGTTTTACGCGCGGGGCCTGTGAACGTGCGCCTCGGTTTTTTCCTTTTCTATCGCCCAGGATATTATCCGTGTGAAATATTATCGTTAATATACATATTAGTGTACCTAAGGATCGATTAGAAACAATGTTTGATTTGTTTGGACAAAGTTTATAGGTATATTTTTAATGCTTTGTATGTCTTGTATAATGGACGAGTGGACGGTGGATTTTCTGAACAAAACGCGCCAACCAAATGGAGCTTTATGGATATAAGAGGACTTTTTCGAACAAAAGTAACATTTATTGTCTTGCTTGGACCCTTCGGATTGCCATCAGAAGAAGATCTTCAAAGGTAAGAGATTTATTTTATCGCTTTTTATGAGTTTTGTGACACCCGTGCTGGTTATTATGGTAATGCAGAAGATATGCGGGGCGCTGTCCTCAGACAAATCAAATGTTATGCTTTCGCCGTGAAGCCTTTTTGAAATCTGACAACGCTGTGAGATTGCCAAGATTCGAAGCTTTTGAACAGTGTGCAACACTTGTATTTATGAATGTTTAAAACATTTAATAGTATTTTTGTAATTTGAATTTGCGCTCTGCATTTCACCAGATGTTGTCAAAATCAATCCCGCTCATGGGATTGTATCCCTAACAAGTTATAGAAAAGAGCAGTCCTGCCTACTTACCTGCCTGCCTCCCTCCAGTTTATGCAACATTTGTTATTTTAGTATTTGTCCAGATGGTTTTCTCAAAGAGAAAGCCTCCAAATCTATGTCAAAGATAATAATAAAAAAACACAATAGTAAATACTACAGTCTGCAAAAACACTACTATAAATACTACAGTATACTACACTGATCAAAAATATATACGCAACATTTTTTTTTTTTTTTACATCTCCTTTGCATAGAGTTGATCAGGTCATTGACTGTGGCCTGTGGAATGTTGTCCCACTCCTCTTCAATGGCAGTGTGAAGTTGCTGGATAGTGGCAGGAACTGGAACACTGTCGTACATGTCAATCCAGAGCAAACCAAAACATGCTCAATGGGTGACAAGTCTAATGAGTATGCAGTCCATGGAAGAACTGTAAAATGTTCAGCTTCTAGAAATTGTGTACAGATCCTTGAGACATGGGGCTGTGCATTATCATGCTGAAAGATGAGGTGATGGCGGCAGATGAATTGCGCGACAATGGGCCTCAGAATCTCGTCACGGTCTCTGCCATCGATAAAATGCAATTGTGTTTGTTGTCCATAGCTTATGCCTGCACATACCATAACCCCACCGCCACCATGGGGCAGTCTGTTCACAACGTTGACATCAGCAAACCGCTTGCCTATTCAACACCATACACGCTATTTGCCATCTGCCTGGTACAGTTGAAACCGGGATTCATCCGTGAAGAGCACACTTCACCAGCATGCCAGTGGCCATCGAAGGTGAGCATTTGCCCACTGAAGTCGTTTACAATGCCAAACTGCAGTCCGGTCAAAACCCTGTTGAGGACAACAAGCACACAGATCAGCTTCCCTGAGACGGTTTCTGACAGTTTGTGCATTCATTATTTGGTTGTGCAAACCCACAATTTCATCAGCTGTCCGGGTGGCTGGTCTCAGATGATCCCACAGGTGATGAAGCCGGATGTCGAGGTCCTGGGCTGGTGTGGTTACACGTGGTCTGTGGTTGTGAGGCTGGTTGGACGTACTGCCAAATTCTCTAACATGACGTTGGAGGCGGCTTATCGTAGAGTAATTAACATTCAATTATCTTGCAACAGCTCTGGTGGACATGCCTGCAGTCAGCATGCCAATTTCATGCTCCCTCAAGACTTGAAACATCTGTGGCATTGTGTTGTGTGTCAAAACTGCACATTTTAGAGTGGCCTTTTTTTGTCCCCAGCACAACGTGCACCTGTGGAATGATCCGTTTAGTCAGCTTCCTGATATGCCACACCTGCCAGGTGGATGGATTATCTTGGCAAAGGAGAAATGCTCTCTAACAGGGATATAAACAAATTCATGCACAACATTTTTGAGAAATACACTTTTTGTGCATATGGCAAATGTATAGGATCTTTTATTTTAGATCATGGAACATGGGACCCACACTGTACGTGTTGCATTAGTAGTTTCATTGCGTATACAATCTGAAAAAACACTACATTAATTACTATAGTGTACATACTAAAGTTTTATTTTACTACAGTATTTATACTATTGTTAACTGTACACACTCCAGCATACTACAATGAACACTACAGTAAAATCAGCAAAAACATACTACTAGTATTTATACCACTGTCTACTATAGTATATTTTCATGTGGGATAGGCTGCTTATGGCGGATAAGGTGGTTGTTTACACACAAACAGATGCCCGTGAACACTTAAGCTATTTTAGAGACTGTGGTTATAGCATCCTCTAATTGATTTACCATAAACACATTTCTCAGAAAAACATTTGTCAAATTACGATAAGTATTATTGTGTCCCTACCATTACATATCAAGGAACAGGACATTATGATTACCTTGTAATACAGGTCTTTTCCTATATTGTTGCCCTTCTATCTCGAGCTACACACAAAACAGCTAGTTAGAGTCACGTTGTGAAATAATCCCACATTTTCTCATATAAGGGTAAAGCTGCAAGTGTAACATTTGACAATGTTTTTCCCCCCCACTCTCTCCACCACAGAGACAGATACTTATCCCTGTAAACACCTTCCTCCCACTCTCTCTGTTCTCACTTTGCAGCAATTATTAGCAGTTAATAGATTTGCAATGTTGCAATAGGCTGATCCAATTACAAGATCTCCATTAGCAATTAACTTCCAGCTAAAAATAACAATAATGGCAATTACATGCACACTTAATCACATAATCAGCATATTCTGTCACTACATAATTATTGTGATTACCCCTATGTTCATGAATTGCCTTGTCGGAGGGACGAGCGTGTACAGAAATGTAGAATTTGATTACATGAGAATTAGCAATACAGCATTGAGTATTAGAACAATGAATGGGCCAGAAAAAACATTCTCTGTTTTCTAAATTGATTTCTAACTATGACAAAAGAAGATTGAGCTTTGGTATCCATGAGTGGATAGACTGCAAATTAATTGTCATCACTATGTTAACAAGAAGCATTCCCTTAATATATGGGAATTGTCACGATCTTCAAGGGCGGACCAAGGCGCAGCATGCCGGGTTGAGAAAAACATGTTTATTTAAGTTTAACTCACCAAAACAAAACCAATGAACAAAGATCGGACATGAACTGTGTAGCGCATAGACACATACACAAACTACAAACAAAGTTAACTTCCCACAAAGACAGGAGGGAAAAAGGGCTACTTAAGTATGGTTCCCAATCAGAGACAACGATAGACAGCTGTCTAAGAAATACAAAATAGATCATAGAATGCCCATCCCAAATCACACCCTGACCAAACCAAAATGAGACATAACAAGACTCATACAGGTCAGGGCGTGACAGTACCCAAAGGGACCCAGACCCTTCCCTGAACCCATTGGGGAGGGTCTGGGTGGGCATCTATCCACGGTGGCGGCTCTGGTGCGGGACATAGACCCCGCTCCACCTCTGGCTCCCTCCGCTTTGGTGGCGCCTCTGGACCGGGCACCCTCGTTGCGGGCCCCGGACCGGGCACCCTCGTTGCGGACCCCGGATCGTCTCTGGAGGCTCCGGACTGGGGACCGTCTCTGGAGGCTCCGGACAGTCTCTGGAGACCCCGGACTGGGGGCTTCGTGCCCCGGATCGTTGCTGGAGGGACACACAGGAGGACTGGTCCATGGAGCAGGTACTGGATAGACCAGGTTGTGGGGAAGCACTGGAGATCTGGTGCTGGGAGCAGTGGCAGGACGTGCCGGGCCCTCGATGCGCACAGGGGACCTGGTGCGTGGAGCAGGGACAGGAC